>CM019066.1:223402917-223999529 GCA_009667805.1 Leptobrachium leishanense | reverse complement strand
GACAAATATTTTGTCACATGGTACTGGTGGTTAGACTTTCGTGCCAAGAGATCGCGAGATTACACTCCGAAAATAGTTCCTGCGGTAGAATAATTATTGCGGAAGAAAGGACCGCATAGGCCTAATAAGTAGCTGACTAATATGTGCCCTCAGTATTACGGTTAGTCCGAAGATACATCATGGTTTACGACACTTTAATACACTCACGCACATCACGTATCGATAACTGAGACTCAGCCGACGCAGCATTTTAGTTATATGGTTTGCAATGTTAATATACCACTGTTATCCCTCTCCAGTTTATTATTCCCTTTCCCCAAACGTTTCTGACGCTAAGTACATTCTTATCTTGCGTAATGCAGATACCTTAGATCTCTATGATAAGTAATGTCATCGCTTTATTATGTACAACAGCTGAAAAAAACTAAAAATTTTATTGCGAAAAAAAAAAGCAGTTTGCAAGTATAATCGAGATTATACCTCTATGACGTAGTTGTATAGTAATAGGAAGCATATGCAGTAGGTATTGTTTGGGACATAGAGGCATAGACAGGCCGGTACAATGAGAGATCAATCTACAAATTTTATCCCAAAAGGTAGCAAGGAGCGGGCATTGCCAAAAGATATGAAGGATAGATCCGACACTGGTACCACAGCGCCAACACATAACAGAGTGTCCGGGTATGTGAGCCAAACGATTCGGGGTCAGATACCATCTATATAGAAGTTTAGGATGTGATTCCCGTAAGTTAGTGCTCCTAGTGTATTTATATACAGTTTCGGTGGCATAGAACCAGTCATCCCTGGAAGAATTAATTGACAGGTCTTTATCCCATCTGGTCATGTAAGGCAGTTTCCTAGTAGGGTTCAAATTTAACAAACTGTCATAACACAAAGACAATGTTTTTTTCATAACTTTTTTACCTAAACACAATCTATGAAAGACAAAAAATGGTGGTGTTGCGCTAAAAGAAATAAAAAACGTAATAAACTTATGTATGGTCTATTTTGAAGGCATGATATACTGCACAGCAAAAAAAGAAAGAAAGTTCTATTTCTCAATAGTTCGTTCAATGGATATCCAGTCTCTGTTGTAGAAAGGATTTTCAGTAAAATCTTCCAAAACTTTGGAACGAATGACCACTTCTTTGGTGAGTCTTCATTAAAAAGTATGTATCTCGGAAAAAGAAAAACTCAATAGTGTTATACCGTTTATTAATGTGTATACAAATCTACTGACATAATATACGTACAGAAAAAAGAGGTAGTGGGTTTAGGATTTGATCTCACCCACTGCCAGATAAAACATCACGTCCCAGTCAAGCCTCTATAGACAAAACCACCTGGAGCTCCCGGGCTGCTTCCAAGGTGGTCACTCGATACCAAAGGTGGGACCGCGATGATAAAGTGACGTAGTGCTGACGCGTTTCGCCCCGCCCACGGGACTTCATCAGAGCATACGTCACTATGCCATCATCCTCTCTAAATAGTGTCTTAACTTGACACACCTGGTGAACTTCTATTGAAATTTTCTGTAGTCACTCCCTATGGGAGATCTTACAAATGCTTCAGTATGTTTGAATATATTGCAAAGAAGCACAAAAAGATTGCCATATATAGGCGATCACAAACAGCCCAAGAATAATCTTTAAGGCTAAAAATTCATAACACCCATAAAACACTCTGTGTATGGATCAATGAATTTTAAAAACAATATTAAAAAACAGCATTGAAAACGAACAGCATTAAAAAACGAACAGCATTTAAAAAACGAACAGCATTTAAAAACGAACAGCATTTAAAAAACGAACAGCATTAAAAAAACGAACAGCACTAAACAACGAACATTAGAAAGAGTATAGATTCTTAATACTTCTAAGAACGCTCCAAAAAGGGGAGGGGAGGGATCTTAAGATATAACTACATAATTACAAGAGTAAAATGTAAAAAAGTAAAAAACATATGGACAAAAAACATCCGTAAAATATTACATCATTCAAATACTATTAATAATAAAGTACAACAGTAAAAAAATATATACCGCATACAATGGAATACGTATAGCCATAATAGAGACACATCATAATACATAATAAAGGGCAGGAATCATAACTACCATAAAAAATTTTTTTATATCAATACAATTAGGTAAGGAAATTATATAGATCAAAATCAACATTGAGACCCAAAGGAGTGAAAGTTCTTAAATCGTATGCTGTCCTCATCTCTTCCTGCCCCATTCTCTGAATGTTATTGCCTCCTCTCCAATATTTTCCTACCCTTTTAATGCCCAAAAACTTTAGACCTCTTGGGTCCGAATTGTGAGACTTAAAGAAATGTGCGGAAACAAAATGTTGCATATACCCATTCCTAATGTTGCGAATATGTTCATCTATGCGTTTGTGTAAAGGTCTTGCCGTGCGTCCCACATACTGTAGTCCGCACGGACATTCCAATAAATAGATAATATTGTTGGTTTTGCATGTAATTAAATTGTTGATCGGGTACTCAATATTAGTTATATTCGATTTGTAATTCTTGACGCAATTGCTACTTTTTGGACTATTCGAGTTCTTACACGATTGGCAATTTTTGCAATAGAAAAAACTTTTTCTTGTTGTAGCCATCCTGTTTGTTTATGTTCTTTTATATAACTCTGGACTAAGGTTTGTTTTAAACTGGGGGCACCCCTAAAGGTGATACTGGGTCTTTCATTCAAAATGCCCCTCAGATCCTCATCTTCCATCAAAAGATACCAGAATTTATTTATAGTCTTCTTGATGTCCATATGTAGGTTGTCAAAATCAAAAATCAACCTCGTTGTGGGTTTCTTTTTCTTCCAAAATTCGTTTGTGTTAAAAGAGTAGATCTATCGATCTTCTTCACCCCTTGAAAAGCTTCCTCTAGAATTGTCTCGGGGTATTCTTTTTCTTTGAAGTCAGCTAGAAGTTTCACCGATTCTTTCAAAAAGTGCTCATTTTCAGTGCAGTTCCTCTTAAGACGCATAAGTTGTCCCTTGGGGATGTTATTAAGCCAAGGGGAAAAATGTCCGCTGGAAAAATGGATATAACTGTTGACATCTACAGGTTTAAAAAAGGTGCGTGTTTTAATGGTGGCATTCTCTATATAAATATATAAATCTAAAAAGACCACCTCCTGTTTGCTATAATTAAAATCCAAATGGATATTAAAATCATTCCTATTCAAAAAAGCTAAAAAAACCTGTAGAGAGGCCTCATCTCCCTTCCAAATAAAAATGACATCGTCGATATATCGACGATAGGTAACGAGGCCCGCACCCAGGAAATCATCAAAAAAGTCTCCTCCCAAAAAGCCATAAAAAGATTAGCATAACTGGGTGCGAACCTCGTTCCCATCGCAGTGCCCGCCACCTGAATATAAAAATCTTGATTAAACCAAAAATAATTGTTATGTAAAATCCACTTAATGCTAGCTATTAAGAAATCTCTCTGTTCCAAAGGAATTTTTCCATCCATCTCCAAAAATTTGGATGTAGCTTGAAGACCCTTAAAATGCTGAATGATAGTATAAAGGGAAGCAACGTCCCCTGTCACTAGCCAGAAGTCGTCCTGCCACCACCATTTTTTGTTTTTCATGTTATATGCTTTCTGAATTTGGTGGATATCAGGGTGGTGTTTTTTTGCTGCTCATTGTTTTTGGGTGTTTCCACAGTATAAACCCTCTTTGCTTGTTAACTCTTCATCCACTTATACTGAGTTAACACCTTGTTTACCAATATGGCGATCTTTGAATATAGAGATAAGCATGGTGATTTTAATTATAACCAATTGTTTAATGATGAGGTCGAGATCACTACAGTACCTACTAGTGAGAATTCTTTGGAAGATGAGTTCAAGAATCTCCAAAACCTTATGAAAAAGGAAATGCGTTTAAAATGGGATATAGCAACCTTTGAACGGTATCTACATGAAAAGATCACCCCTAGGGGTTTAAGATTTTTTAAGAACTCGACTTTTGATAGAGATGTACCAGAATTCATGATGATTTGGAATGAAGCTCTTGAGAGCTTTTCAATCCACATGATGGGCATTATAATCACCAGAAAAAAGGAGAATTTATCCAGAATTAATAGAGAGATTGGTAAAATACAAGATAAATTGTCTCCATTTTTTGAACTTCCAGATTTTAAGACTCTTTCTAAACAAACGGAAGTTTTTCTTAATAAGGAAGAAAATGATACGAAACAAATAAAAATCACAAAATATAAACGCGATAAATTGGATTATCTACACAATCAAGTGTGGACTTTTAATAGTCTACAAAGAAAGAAAATACATGAACAACCGTCAGTGCAGACTGTGAGGAACCCCTATAGAGATGGTGGACACTCAGGACGAAAAAAGAGTCAGTCTATGCACGGGTTCAATAAGGCATATTATGCAGGCGATCCATATGTGAAAAAGAATCATTTTAGTTACATTCCTAAAAAAATTCGGGATGAGAACAAAAAAACTCTGTATGACAATAAAACAAGAAATGAACAATGGATACACCCAAAAAAAGTTCATAGACAGAAACAGCATTACAATCAATTTGTCTCTGGGACTAATGCTATTCCCTTGAAAAATCGCTTTAGACCACTTGACAATGAGGAAGTTTTTTTCGAACCAAATCAAGAAAAAAACAAGGATTGGCCGATTGCCCCTAGAAAGAAAAGGGAGGATTTTTTATCGGCGGTTTCAACTTGGAAGAGACGAAGAGAAACCGATTCAGATTCGGCAACATCAGAGGATGCCGAGCTGGACAGAAAAGGGAAAAAGAAAAAATGAAAAGACCGTTGAGATACTAGTAGAAACTGAACGAATTCCTTTTGACAACACCATCACTTTGAATCAGAAGGGGATTTTCAATCTATCCGAAAGGACACTCTCTCCTATGGAGATTGAAGTTCTCAGTAGGGGATTGAAATTTGCCCCCACACGTAAACATGATGGGTTTAAAGCATTGATTGATGTCAAGAAGTTTGTCCGTAATTTAACTTTAAAAAAGTTTTTTTGTAAGAATCCAATTGAAAACAGCAATCCGATTATCACTACATATGTACACACAGATTTGAAAACTAGATCAACCTTCTTTCCTCAGTTCTGCAAATCTAGCTCCATGGACATGTTTGAAAAACTAGTCATTAAAGATTTAGAAAAAATTAATAACAAAAAGAATTCCGTCTATGGGAACAGGAATTACAACAATATGTCTAAAAAAGAAAGAGAGGCTTTGAAAATACTCAAGGAAGATAAAAATACAATAATTAAACCGGCGGATAAAGGAGGAGGGATTGTTTTGATGACAAAAACCAAATATATAGAGGAGTGTGTAAGACAATTGAGTGATAATAACACATACAAAATCATGAAAAAAGATCCTACTAGTGATATGAAAATAACATTAATGGCACTACTGAACGAAGGGCGGATAAACAATATTTTGAACAAAAAGGAATATGAAATATTTGTCTATTAATCATCCAAAAATACCTACCTTCTACATTTTACCGAAACTTCACAAAAATAGAGAAAATCCTCCTGGCCGCCCCATAATATCGGGCATTGGATCCATTTCCTCGAGACTGTCAGAATATATTGATATTTTTTTGCAGCCTGTAGTGAAAAACACTAGGTCATATCTAAAGGATACCAAGGACATTTTGAATATTTTAATACAACATCAATGGCAGGACGACTTCTGGCTAGTGACAGGGGACGTTGCTTCCCTTTATACTATCATTCAGCATTTTAAGGGTCTTCAAGCTACATCCAAATTTTTGGAGATGGATGGAAAAATTCCTTTGGAACAGAGAGATTTCTTAATAGCTAGCATTAAGTGGATTTTACATAACAATTATTTTTGGTTTAATCAAATTTTTATATTCAGGTGGCGGGCACTGCGATGGGAACGAGGTTCGCACCCAGTTATGCTAATCTTTTTATGGCTTTTTGGGAGGAGACTTTTTTGGATGATTTCCTGGGTGCGGGCCTCGTTACCTATCGTCGATATATCGACGATGTCATTTTTATTTGGAAGGGAGATGAGGCCTCTCTACAGGTTTTTTTAGCTTTTTTGAATAGGAATGATTTTAATATCCATTTGGATTTTAATTATAGCAAACAGGAGGTGGTCTTTTTAGATTTATATATTTATATAGAGAATGCCACCATTAAAACACGCACCTTTTTTAAACCTGTAGATGTCAACAGTTATATCCATTTTTCCAGCGGACATTTTTCCCCTTGGCTTAATAACATCCCCAGGGACAACTTATGCGTCTTAAGAGGAACTGCACTGAAAATGAGCACTTTTTGAAAGAATCGGTGAAACTTCTAGCTGACTTCAAAGAAAAAGAATACCCCGAGACAATTCTAGAGGAAGCTTTTCAAGGGGTGAAGAAGATCGATAGATCTACTCTTTTAACACAAACGAATTTTGGAAGAAAAAAGAAACCCACAACGAGGTTGATTTTTGATTTTGACAACCTACATATGGACATCAAGAAGACTATAAATAGGTGGTCGGCTGCTGTGGGGAGAAGATGTGCCAGGATTGAGCTCCGCTCTAATCTGCCCTGTTAGAGGCGGTTTGGGGTCCTTTGCTCCATCAGATATCCCCGATAAGTGACCCCTCTGCGGCTGACCACCGGGTCTACACTTTCTGGAGTCCGTCTAGCTCCCCCTCCAGACCAGAGACTCTATTCCCGGCGACTGTTCAGGGCCGACATGCTGCCTCGGCGGCCATATTGCGGCCTACCTTTGGCGATGGAACCTGGCCCTGTTGTTCCCTCGCTGCCTTGGAGGACAACCTCCCTTGACGAGTGCCTGGATCGGGCCGTGGAGACGGTGGGCCCCCGTCACCCGGCTTCTGCAGCTGTCGGTAAGGCAGGGAGGGACGAAGGGCCGGGGACTTGGATGAGAGGTGCTTCCCCTACCTCCCATGTGAACCCGGGGGCTGCAATGTCGGCATTCGATGCTTGCCTGGAGCTGTTGGGAGATGACGACAATGCCCCACTTAGCAGAGGGGTTTGGCGCCGTTTAATGGCGGTGATATCGGCCTGTCGGGGAGTGACGACTCATTTGCCGCTCGGGGATGCTGCTGCTTCGCTAACTGACCCTGCCGATGGATATGGATCTGCGGAGATGGAAGGAGGGCATTGTGGCAAAGTCGAGATGCTGACGGGGGAGCCTGACACTCTGGGAGCGACCTCGTGCATTGAAGCACTGCCACCGCTGGATTTGCTGGAGGTGGATGGGATTTCTCGGTCGGCGGCCTGTGAATTACCTGACCAGGCGGTGTCTGTGGTGGCTTACGAGGATCCGACTGGGAGCCTTCCAGCGGAGATGTCGGTGCTGGGATGTTCTCTGACCCCGGTGACAGCTGAGAAAGTCGCTGGCTCCCTCTCGGCTGCCCGGTGTGGGTTGGGGCGGCTTACCTGCGTTCCTGATGAGACCGAGCGACCTGAGATGACCTGCGGGGCGCTGCCTGAGATGGCCCCGATGCCGTTCCTGGATGCTGGATGAGGAGTCTCTTCCCCTGCTCCTTTCGGCGGATCTTCTTCCCCATCGCTGAACTGTTCCTTGATGACTTTTCTTTTATTTTATTCCCTTGCTGTGCTCTATTATGAGGACTTTTATTTTTACAATTTTTGTCTTCAGCGGCTGCCATTGTGGACATTTTTCGATATCCCCCCCCATTTTATTTCGATGTCCTATCATTAGAGACCCCTGTCTCTCCCCCCTTCCCTTTTTTTTTTTTTTTTTTTTTTTTTAAAATTAATTTACTTATTATTATTATTTATTTATTTATTTTTTGGCACTCCCCGTGTGGTCGAGGTGCGCCACTATGGCTCCGCTTGTCGTACTTGGCCCTCGGACTACCGGGCCTCGTGACGTTGTCCCTCCATGGCCTCCTTCGGGAGTGTGCCAGGAGTGTCACGGTTATGGCCTGTGCCTATCCCCCACACCCCTTCCCCCTTTTATTTTATGTTTTTTCCTATTTTATTTATATTTTATTTCTCTTTATACTTCTTATTTTTAGTTGTTTACCCTCGATGAGACCCCCTCTTAGGGGATGTTTGCTAACATGTGATTTTCCTCAGATGACTTCTTTTGTTTTATACTGCTGTGTTTCTCTGATGACATTTCATGGCCCTGCGAGGTCATTCCATGCTTTGTATGTTGTTAAGCTGACTCTTTTTCAAAATAAAAACTTTGAAATACAAAAAAAAAGAAGACTATAAATAAATTCTGGTATCTTTTGATGGAAGATGAGGATCTGAGGGGCATTTTGAATGAAAGACCCAGTATCACCTTTAGGGGTGCCCCCAGTTTAAAACAAACCTTAGTCCAGAGTTATATAAAAGAACATAAACAAACAGGATGGCTACAACAAGAAAAAGTTTTTTTCTATTGCAAAAATTGCCAATCGTGTAAGAACTCGAATAGTCCAAAAAGTAGCAATTGCGTCAAGAATTACAAATCGAATATAACTAATATTGAGTACCCGATCAACAATTTAATTACATGCAAAACCAACAATATTATCTATTTATTGGAATGTCCGTGCGGACTACAGTATGTGGGACGCACGGCAAGACCTTTACACAAACGCATAGATGAACATATTCGCAACATTAGGAATGGGTATATGCAACATTTTGTTTCCGCACATTTCTTTAAGTCTCACAATTCGGACCCAAGAGGTCTAAAGTTTTTGGGCATTAAAAGGGTAGGAAAATATTGGAGAGGAGGCAATAACATTCAGAGAATGGGGCAGGAAGAGATGAGGACAGCATACGATTTAAGAACTTTCACTCCTTTGGGTCTCAATGTTGATTTTGATCTATATAATTTCCTTACCTAATTGTATTGATATAAAAAATTTTTTTATGGTAGTTATGATTCCTGCCCTTTATTATGTATTATGATGTGTCTCTTATGGCTATACGTATTCCATTGTATGCGGTATATATTTTTTACTGTTGTACTTTATTATTAATAGTATTTGAATGATGTAATATTTTACGGATGTTTTTTGTCCATATGTTTTTTACTTTTTTACATTTTACTCTTGTAATTATGTAGTTATATCTTAAGATCCCTCCCCTCCCCTTTTTGGAGCGTTCTTAGAAGTATTAAGAATCTATACTCTTTCTAATGTTCGTTGTTAATGCTGTTCGTTTTTTTAATGCTGTTCGTTTTTTAAATGCTGTTCGTTTTTAAATGCTGTTCGTTTTTTAAATGCTGTTCGTTTTTTAATGCTGTTCGTTTTCAATGCTGTTTTTTAATATTGTTTTTAAAATTCATTGATCCATACACAGAGTGTTTTATGGGTGTTATGAATTTTTAGCCTTAAAGATTATTCTTGGGGCTGTTTGTGATCGCCTATATATGGCAATCTTTTTGTGCTTCTTCTGCAATATATTCAAACATACTGAAGCATTTGTAAGATCTCCCATAGGGAGTGACTACAGAAAATTTCAATAGAAGTTCACCAGGTGTGTCAAGTTAAGACACTATTTAGAGAGGATGATGGCATAGTGACGTATGCTCTGATGAAGTCCCGTGGGCGGGGCGAAACGCGTCAGCACTACGTCACTTTATCATCGCGGTCCCACCTTTGGTATCGAGTGACCACCTTGGAAGCAGCCCGGGAGCTCCAGGTGGTTTTGTCTATAGAGGCTTGACTGGGACGTGATGTTTTATCTGGCAGTGGGTGAGATCAAATCCTAAACCACTACCTCTTTTTTCTGTACGTATATTATGTCAGTAGATTTGTATACACATTAATAAACGGTATAACACTATTGAGTTTTTCTTTTTCCGAGATACATACTTTTTAATGAAGACTCACCAAAGAAGTGGTCATTCGTTCCAAAGTTTTGGAAGATTTTACTGAAAATCCTTTCTACAACAGAGACTGGATATCCATTGAACGAACTATTGAGAAATAGAACTTTCTTTCTCTTTTTTGCTGTGCAGTATATCATGCCTTCAAAATAGACCATACATAAGTTTATTACGTTTTTTATTTCTTTTAGCGCAACACCACCATTTTTTGTTTTTCATGTTATATGCTTTCTGAATTTGGTGGATATCAGGGTGGTGTTTTTTTGCTGCTCATTGTTTTTGGGTGTTTCCACAGTATAAACCCTCTTTGCTTGTTAACAATCTATGAAAGGCCTTAGAATGAAAATGTTTAGTTCAACCGATTTGTTACAAGTATTCTTTATGATGATGCAAGACTTGTTTTCTATGTAGGGTCCTGCGTGACCCTTTCTTCTTTCAATATTCATGTCTTATTTCTGGCATTTGATCTTTATGTGTGAACCTCAATAAAAACTTTTATATGGAAAAAAAGGCAGTTTGCAGCTAAACACAAGATATATTTGCACTAAAACTGTAGTATTGAAATGAATGTCACAAATACACATGCATACATATACAGCAATTAAGCAAGAAAAAAAATCATGAGAAATCTAAGATATTCATGAACTCACAATGTTAGACATGGTGATATTTTCCAGCCAGGACAGACAATTCATAGTTACAGTGAGTTTACACTAAATTGCAAGAGCAACAAGACAGAAAATCTACCCAAAACACCTATGTCTGTCTATTCCTTTGTAGCTAATAACAAGACTGTTAGGTGAGGCATAGTTGTTTGATCCTGCCTTATTCATGCAGAATATGATCTCACAAGAAAGGCTTGCTCTTTGCCTGCTGGATGCCACAAACTGATGGGTAAATAGGTCGGATATGCACATTCTCTCTACCTTATAAAAGATCTCTGATTTGTAAGCTGCCCTCTACCCAGACACTTCAAGGTGTTTCTGTGTCATAAATTGTGTCACATCACATCAGCTAATTATAATTTATAAATTTACCACCAGTAATCTACCCATATAACCCTTTTGACTTTAATTCTAAAATAAACAATATCTTCAAGAACCCACATTCTCCTATTTTTAAATTACATACAGGGTTATTCAAAGAGATCCGAATTGCTGGCGAAAGGTAACCGAACAGCAGGGGTCAAGTCCTGGGAAAAAAAGTGAGGGAACTCACCCACGAATTCCACAACCCCTATTACCTGAAGAAAATATATATATATATATATCACGAGTATAGCAGTG
This sequence comes from Leptobrachium leishanense, assembly GCA_009667805.1. Lineage (NCBI taxonomy): Eukaryota > Metazoa > Chordata > Amphibia > Anura > Megophryidae > Leptobrachium > Leptobrachium leishanense. The sequence goes on along the minus strand of CM019066.1, from coordinate 223,988,365 downwards.
CGTGCCGGTGATACCATATTTATTGGGTTAGCATTACATTTAAAAGACAAGCTTTCAAGAGTGTAAACTGGAAACTATACTGATCAGTGAAAGATATCACTACGTACAGGTATACTCGTGATTGTGGCAACTGGACTAACGCATTTTATATATATATATATATATATATATATATATCTCCAGGCACAGACCCCCAGAATAATATACACAGTGCTGAACCCCCAGAATAATATACACAGCGCTGAACCCCCAGAATAATATACACAGCGCTGAGCCCCCAGAATAATATACACAGCACTGAGCCCCCAGAATAATATACACAGCACTGAGCCCCCAGAATAATATACACAACACTGTGCCCCCAGAATAACATACACAGCACTGAGCCCCCAGAATAACATACACAGCACTGAGCCCCCAGAATAACATACACAACACTGAACCCCCAGAATAACATACACAACACTGAACCCCCAGAATAACATACACAGCACTGAGCCCCCAGAATAATATACACAGCACTGAGCCTCCAGGATAATATACACAGCACTGAGCCTCCAGGATAATATACACAGCACTGAACCCCAAGAATAATATACACAGCAGTGAGCCCCCAGAATAACATACACAGCACTGAACCCCAAGAATAATATACACAGCACTGGTTGTATGGATATATTTTCCCCAGTTCACATGGATATAATTGCCCCCAGTTCACTTGGATATAATTGCCCCCAGTTCACTTGGATATAATTGCCCCAGCTCATATGGATAATGCCCCCCCAGCTCTCATGGATAACGCCCCCAGGTCTCATGGATAATGCCCCAGCTCTCATGGATAATGCCCCAGCTCTCATGGATATGCCCCAGCTCTCATGGATATGCCCCAGGTCTCATGGATATTGCCCCCTGGTCTCATGGATATTGCCCCCTGGTCTCATGGATATGCCCCAGGTCTCATGGATATTGCCCCCAGGTCTCATGGATATTCCCCAGGTCTCATGGATATTGCCCCCTGGTCTCATGGATATGCCCCAGCTCTCATGGATATGCCCCAGCTCTCATGGATATTGCCCCCAGGTCTCATGGATATTGCCCCCTGGTCTCATGGATATGCCCCAGCTCTCATGGATATGCCCCAGCTCTCATGGATAATGCCCCAGCTCTCATGGATATTGCCCCAGGTCTCATGGATATTGCCCCCTGGTCTCATGGATATGTCCCCAGCTCTCATGGATATGCCCCAGGTCTCATGGATATTGCCCCCTGGTCTCATGGATATGTCCCCAGCTCTCATGGATATGCCCCAGCTCTCATGGATATGTCCCCAGCTCTCATGGATATGCCCCAGGTCTCATGGATATTGCCCCCAGGTCTCATGGATATGCCCCAGGTCTCATGGATACTGCCCCAAGTCTCATGGATATGCCCCAGGTCTCATGGATATTGCCCCCAGGTCTCATGGATATGCCCCAGGTCTCATGGATACTGCCCCAGGTCTCATGGATATGCCCCAGGTCTCATGGATATTGCCCCCAGGTCTCATGGATATTGCCCCCTGGTCTCATGGATATGCCCCAAGTCTCATGGATATGCCCCAGGTCTCATGGATATTGCCCCCTGGTCTCATGGATATGCCCCAGCTCTCATGGATATTGCCCCCTGGTCTAATGGATATTGCCCCCTGGTCTCATGGATATGCCCCAGGTCTCATGGATATTGCCCCCTGGTCTCATGGATATGCCCCCCAGCTCTCATGGATATGCCCCAGCTCTCATGGATATGTCCCCAGCTCTCATGGATATGCCCCAGGTCTCATGGATATTGCCCCCAGGTCTCATGGATATGCCCCAGGTCTCATGGATATTGCCCCCAGGTCTCATGGATATTGCCCCCTGGTCTCATGGATATGCCCCAGGTCTCATGGATACTGCCCCAAGTCTCATGGATATGCCCCAGGTCTCATGGATATTGCCCCCAGGTCTCATGGATATGCCCCAGGTCTCATGGATACTGCCCCAGGTCTCATGGATATGCCCCAGGTCTCATTGATATTGCCCCCAGGTCTCATGGATATTGCCCCCTGGTCTCATGGATATGCCCCAGGTCTCATGGATACTGCCCCAAGTCTCATGGATATGCCCCAGGTCTCATGGATATTGCCCCCTGGTCTCATGGATATGCCCCAGGTCTCATGGATACTGCCCCAAGTCTCATGGATATTGCCCCCTGGTCTCATGGATATTGCCCCCTGGTCTCATGGATATGCCCCAGGTCTAATGGATATGCCCCAGCTCTCATGGATAATGCCCCAGCTCTCATGGATATTGCCCCAGGTCTCATGGATAATGCCCCCTGGTCTCATGGATATTGCCCCCAGGTCTCATGGATATTGCCCCAGGTCTCATGGATAATGCCCCCTGGTCTCATGGATATTGCCCCCAGCTCTCATGGATATGCCCCAGGTCTCATGGATAATGCCCCAGGTCTCATGGATATTGCCCCCCCAGCTCTCATGGATATTGCCCCCTGGTCTCATGGATATGCCCCAGGTCTAATGGATATGCCCCAGCTCTCATGGATAATGCCCCAGCTCTCATGGATATTGCCCCAGGTCTCATGGATAATGCCCCCTGGTCTCATGGATATTGCCCCCAGGTCTCATGGATATGCCCCAGGTCTCATGGATATTGCCCCAGGTCTCATGGATAATGCCCCCTGGTCTCATGGATATTGCCCCCAGCTCTCATGGATATGCCCCAGGTCTCATGGATAATGCCCCAGGTCTCATGGATATTGCCCCCCCAGGTCTCATGGATACTGCCCCCCCAGGTCTCATGGATATTGCCCCCCAGCTCACTTTTGCTGCTGCTTCTGCTCCACATTGCCAGCGGCCGCGTGCTTCCTGCTTCAGCGGCCGCTGACAGGAAGTGCAGCCGCTCGCCTGGGATCTATGAAACAGCCAGGCGAGCGGCTCCACCTCCTGTCACCGGCCCTTGTAACAGGAAGCACGCGGCCGCCGGCAATGTGCGGCGGCGGCGTTCGGGCTCGGGCCACAGCGGAAACGCTGCGTTCCCGCAGCGGTCCCGCTGTGGGAGAAGTGCGGGAACGCCGTTCCTGCGCGTTCCCGCTTGACTCGAGCCCTGCCGAACAGTGAAATTCAGCATTCGGTTACCTTTCCTGGCCATTCGGCTATTCAGAGAGCAGGCAATTCGCCAAATGTTGGTGAATTGCCTGCACATACGGTGCCTGTTCAAGGGCAGTGAATCCCCATAGAGAAGCAATTCAGAGTCTATTCAGAGAACACAAACCAGCAGTGAAAGGTTGCCGAAATGCCCTGCCGTTTGGTGGTTTCATGCGACAGGTTTATTCAGGAGAATCCCATAGGCTTCAATGTTAAAAATATTCCCTTTCTAAACTGTTTATTATAATGTTCTGAAGTAAAAAGTCTCTTTATTTATAGACTTTATTAAGGATATTTTAAGCATTTTTTGCAAAAATATTTCTGTTTTTTTTTAATCGTTTTCTTTTTTCTGTAACAGCCCTTTTTATTATCAATCCCTGGACCTCATATGTAAATTTCAGACATTTTCGCTCAGTAGTTTCTTTGCAAACAGCGTTTCACTTTTCAAACATTCAAGCGCATGCGCTGTGATCAGCTCCTGATCGGGTTTCTCCGGGGTCTTCGGCAGGGTTAATCCAGATATTTTTGCGGGTTTCGGTGTGCATTCGCCTGGGTTTTGCGGTGAGTGTTCGGCAGGTTTTCGGCGGCCTTTCCATGCACTACGACGGCCTTGTGGTGCTTGCTGAATACATCACAGGGTCGCCAAAATGGGATTGCCAAATCGCACCGAATTGAAGAGAACGAAAATTCACCGAACGTGCGGTGGCTTTTCAATTCTCTTTGAATAACCCTGATAGTCTTGTTTACAAATCGTGTCACAATAACATCCCTTCTGTTATCCACTTTATTGCTCTGAAATTACATTTACTTAACCATAAATGCTTCATGTTAACCTCACTGAATTTCCTCCCACTTAGAAACCTAGATTTCTTTCCCTTGCCTGTTGGTTCCGCTTTTCAGTCTCAAAGTGACCTTCAATTAAATAACTGCCCATAATCAAGTGGTATTGTAACTAGAGTTTAAGAAATTTTGTTTTCATACTTCAATGAAGGAAAAGTGAGCGTAGTAGCTTGGGAAGTGGTTTCCTTTAAAATTAATGGAGTTGGCCTTTTGCCACCATTATTTTCTTTCATCATCTCATGGTAACCCAGGGTGATATTCTGGCTCAGCCAGTCAAAGGATACTGTGATATTGTGTTTATGCGACCAGAGAAGGCTGGAGGACCTTGCTACCTGAATAGGCTGCTTCCCCTAGCAGTTCCCTCATCCTATAACCTCCGATCCATGACCTGCACCTTACTTGCAATACAAAAAGAAAGTGGCTCGATCCTCATTTTCCTACAGAGCACCGCATTTATGGAATAACCTTCCAGACACCATCAAATCTTCCCCCAGTCTTAAGTCACTCAAGAGCTCCTTACTAGCATACCTCAATACAGAATCAGTAGTGTATTTTGGCCTAGGCCGATTAGGCCCAGGCCTAGGGCGGCACTTTCCAGGGGGCGGCGGCCCGCACTGGTTGGCCCCACCCGACTCCCACAAACATATAAAATGACTGTGTTCATGAGGAGTGATATTAAGACAGATATAAACCTCACAAAACTCCTTAGAAAGTTGTAAAATTAAAAGGTTTAATGGTTAAATTAAGTTACAACAAAACACATACCAGAACCTCCCACAACAAATAGTGGGTGAATTCACTTTAAAGAGGTTATTCACTAACCTCAAAATTGGTCCTGAGTTGCACTGGACATACTTGAAAACGAGAGAAATGTATCCTCTCTGGTAAAATACGGGCCAATTTGTCTATTCACTAAGCTATCAATTCGCCAAATACTGGTGAACGATGTCAAAATATGGTGCAATTCAGCAACGCCGACATTGCCCCATAGAAGACTATTGTGTCTTCTATTTACAGAACGCTGAACTGCACCGAAATTCCGGTAAAAATAGCCTGATTTCAGTGTTCTAAATCGACAGGTTTAACCAGGTGAATCCAGTGGTGTATTTTGGCCTAGGCCGACTAGGCCCAGGCCTAGGGCGGCACTTTCCAGGGGGCGGCGGCCCGCATTGGGTGGCCCCACCCCTAAAAAAATTAAAATTTTTTTTTTACTTTTGCAAAGTATTTTACCAGGAAGGATACATTGAGATTTCACTAATTTTCAAGTATGTCCTGGGTAGGCAAGGCCTAGGCTTTCACTTTCCAGGGGGCAGCAAAAAACCTCACCACTAAATGGGTTACTCACAGAGCACCGAAATGACGCCAGTATTTTGGTGTTCTGTAGTTCCCTGCACTTCGGGGAATAAAATTTCCCCACCCTGCAGTGAATTCACCATAGGGTCCCCAAAGTGCATGGAGTCGGCCACTGAATGCTGCCACCGCAAACCCGTGGCCTGCTGTTTTCAAAACAACTACTGAACGAAAATGTCTGGAATTTACATATAAGATCCTATGATTGATAATAAAAAGTTCTGTTACAGAAAAAAGAAAAACTGCTATAAAAAAAAACGGGGGGAAATTTTGCCCAAAAAAAATCTGAAAAATTACTAAAAAAGGTACAAAAAAAAATAAAAAAAAATAAATCAATAAAGACTTTTTACTTCAGATTAAAATAATAAATGGTTTATTAGATATTGCATAAAAACAGGAATATTTTTAACATTGAAACCTATGGGGTTCGCCTGAATAAACCTGCTGATTGAAACCACCGAACATCAGGGCATTTCACTGCCATTTCTCTGAGTCTCAGTACCACATGACTGGCTGAACCACGTGAAACGCACGCGCGCAGCTGCCCGCCCTTTCGTTAACACAGACTCTATTCTGGACTGAACACCCACCGGGAAGGGAATCAAAGCTACAGTGCACCCTCTGGCAGTGGCACCCCACTGCTGACAAGATGGCTCCACAGCATAAATGTGGGGTGCTCATATACACTCAGTTTGCTGGGAGTTTTATTGCAGTGAATTCTGATGCACTCATACACACCGCACATTGCATTGCTGGGAGTTTTATTGCTGTGGATTCAGATACGCTGACACGCAAACATTGCATTGCTGGGAGTTTTATTGCTGTGGATTCTGTGATACACACTGCACATTACTGTGAGTTTTATTGCTGTGCAGTTCTGTGATATATTACATAGGCTCAGGCTGAAAAAAAGACATGCGTCCATCGGGTTCAGCCTCTCCCACATAACCTACTGCTGTTGATCCAAAGATATGTATATGCTCCTACACAGTGCCCATTTCTGTGGGTTTTATTGCTGTGCAGCTCTGTGATACGCTCATATGCAGTGCAAGTTTCTGTGGATTTTATTGTTCAACCAATTAGAGCGGCTGTGATCCAGTATACTTGACATGTGTGGTTGTTCTTTGTAAAAATGCTTGAATTTAAACATTTCATAATTTTTTTTATCTCAATAGATACATTTGAAATGGTATACAAAATATACAAGTAGGCACTTGGTATCCACTTTTAATATAAAGAGAGAGGAAAAGGTGGAGCTCTAAGGAAAAGGTGGAGCTTAAAGAGAAAGGGTGTGGATTAACCAGGAAGAAGAGGTGTGCCCTTGACAGGAAGGGGTGCCTCAAATTTAAATTGGGGGGGGGGGTGCACGAGTTTAGTCAGGCCTAGGGTAGCACAAAACCTAAATACACCACTGTACAGAATGCACCTGTAAACACTAACATAGTAACTATATTACTTACATGTTAATCTGTATATTTGTGGGTTTTTTTAATATCTTGCATTTATTACTTTGTATTTCTGTAACAACTGTAACATGTCAATGCTCTTGAACCCAGGACATACTTGAAAACGAGAAAAATCTCAATGTATCCTTCCTGGTAAAATCCTTTATAAATAAAATAAATCTTCTGTGCTGTAGGACCAGAGTTAAGTATTGTAAAGACAAAGTTTCAAAGACAGTATTTTTTGAATACGTCCTCTAGAAGAGAATACTGAGCAACCTTTGAATTGCAAAATATGTCCCACCACTTGCCTGGCTGTTGTCTTTAAATGGATGACTCTACTAATCCAAGCCCTTATCCCTTGTGTCGACCACTGTAACTCTCTTCTCACTGGCCTTAAACAACCATAGATTATCCCTCTATGATCTACAGTTGTGTTCAAAATTATTCAACCCCCAATGCTGTAAAGGGTTTTGGGGAATTTAGTGTACATTTGTAATTGTATTCAGAATGAAATCCTACAAGGACTTTTTAAAGAACCATATGCAACTAAAATGACATCAATTGGTTTTGTAATATAGTAGTAAATGTTTCTTTTGTGAATTCTTCATTGACACAATTATTAAACCCCTTAAAGACCACCACTCTGAAGAACAGAGGTTCATTCAAGTGTTTTCAATCAGGTATTGAAAACACCTGTGGATGTCACGGAGCAGCAATAAAGCATAATAAGCACCAATAAGGCAGCTTTAAAATGACTGTGATACTCAGTTCCTTCTAGACATTTAGGCTAGGGTCAGACTAACGCATTTTTCACGTTGTCCGTGAAAATGTGCGTTCGAAGAATGGACGTATTTTTTCACGGAATACGCAATAGCGGTCATACTATGCGCAGTTTCATCCGTGATTTTGTATGGATCATCAATAAAACACTTCTTGCATCTGGACGTTATGTTGGCCGGACATTAGCAGCGTCTGATGTCTCCAATTCACGCACACACGCCGCTAGCGGACGCAGCGCACTCTGTACGTCAGTACTAGTGGTTTAACGTTCTCGAAAAAATGCGTTCATTTTCCACTTGCGTTGCGCAGCCGGACTTTTGTGCGACCGTACTTCGTATATTGGCCGTCATTGCCCGGCATCTGCTGCTAGCACGGCCGTGATTAAGTGCGCCAGAACGCGCGTTCGCACTGCCTCAGTCTGACCCTAGCCTTACTGGTGTGGTTACAAACATGGTGAAGTCAAGAGAATGGTCCAGGAAGACAAGAGGTGATTACTCTTCACAGGAAGGGCAATGGCTATAAGAAGATTGCAAAGATGTTAAACATACCAAGAGAGACCATAGGTAGCATCATTCGCAAATTCAAGGCAAAGGGCACTGTTGAAACGCTACCTGGTCGTGGCAGAAAGAAGATGCTGACTTTGACTGCTGTGCACTACCTGAAGCGTAGAGTGGAGAAAAGTCCCCGTGTGACTGCTGAGGAACTGAGAAAAGATTTGTCAGATGTGGGTACTGAAGTTTCAGCTCAGACAATACGGCACACACTGCGTAATGAAGGCCTCCATGCCAGAACTCCCAGGCGCACCCCCTTGCTGTCTCCAAAGAATAAGAAGAGTCGACTGCAGTATGCCAAAAGTCATGTGGACAAACCACAGAAGTTTTGGGATAGTGTTCTGTGGACTGATGAAACAAAATTAGAACTGTTTGGGCCCATGGATCAACACTATGTTTGGAGGAGGAAGAACAAGGCCTATGAAGAAAAGAACACCTTGCCTACTGTGAAGCATGGCGGGGGGTCAATCATGCTTTGGGGCTGTTTTGCTTCTGCAGGTACAGGGAAGCTTCAGCGTGTGCAAGGTACCATGAATTCTCTTCAGTACCAGGAGATATTGGATGACAATGTGATGCAGTCCGTCACAAACCTGAGGCTTGGGAGACGTTGGACCTTTTCAACAGGACAATGATCCCAAGCATACCTCCAAGTCCACTAGAGCATGGTTGCAGATTAAAGGCTGAAACATTTTGGAGTGGCCATCGCAGTCACCGGACTTAAATCCGATTGAGAACCTCTGGTGGGACTTAAACAAAGCAGTTGCAGTGCGCAAGCCTAAGAATGTGACTGAACTGGAGGCTTTTGCCCATGACGAATGGGCGAAGATACCCGTAGATCGCTGCAAGACACTTGTGTCAAGCTATGCTTCACGTTTAAAAGCTGTTATAACTGTAAAAGGATGTTGTACTAAGTACTAAGATTGAATGTCACTTGGGGGTTGAATAAAACTGATAATGATGTGAGCACAGAAAAGACATTTGTGGTTATTTCATTATAAATGTTATGTTATATTTGTCTGTCCTACACGTGCCTCTTTGATTTAATTGTAAGCAAGATGACTGAATGATCAAAATCAATGTCAAACTGGCCAAAACACTCAATTTCAGTGGGGGGGGGGGTTGAATAATTTTGAACACAACTGTATATTGGATGCCTCTGGCAGATGCATCTACTTCACATTCAGTACCACATCTCCCACCTCACCCCTTGGCCAATCAATTAAAAATACTGGTCCTCAACTACAAAGCTCTCTATAATCATGTCCTCGACTACATCTCCTCCTTTATTAGTAGGTATGTTCCAACCCAGTCACTTTGCTCTGCCAATGACCAATGTTATCATCTTCTCCTTTTGCGTTTAGGCCTTTTTTCCAATCTACCCCCCTATCTTTGGAACTCTGTCAAAACATTTGATTCTCCCTCTTCCTATAGTCTTTCAAGACAACTCTAAAAAAATTATTTTAGAGAAGTCTATTAGTTCACTCCATAGTCATCCTTCATTACTCCTTTCATGATCTATAGCGCTCACCCCCGGAGGAGCCGCTGAATAACCCCAGGATAGTCTCACCGCACTAGGAATCACTATACACCAGCACTGTTGTGGATTTTCTTCGGGTACCCGGGTACTATATTCAACTGGTGTGAGGCACCAGCGTGACAGGCAAGGTTCCGAACTCAGGATGCAGTGACACACGGAGACCAGGTTAGGGGAAAACAGGGGTTTATTTGTAAGATTCAGATAAATAAGAAGTCCAGGTTATGCAGGATGAAGGGCAGAACTTAAGGAGAGGGACCAATGGAATATGCAAACTTGGTGGACACAAAGGGATGCAGGAGACACAATACAATAAGACACAGAGGGCAGACACACGTAGGAGACTTACTGGGGATACGAGACAGGACAGGAAAAGGGCTGAATGGTTTCTTGAATGCTGAGGAATCAGGAGACCGATGATCAAATGGAAACCAGGATGCAGGGGTCTAGGATGAAGTCTCTGGCTAGCTCGGGAGACTTGATGCAGAGGGTAAGCACAGGATAGATTCTGGATCAGTGTGCTTGGCTTGCTGGCTCAGGAACCATAATGTTGAAGCATTACCTTCTGGGTGCTCCACCCTTAAGTAGGCAAACAGTCACTGTTGATTGGAGGCACCTGTTAAGCCTGCAGTGCTGAGAGCAAGGTTGGACATCCTGAAAGCAGTTTTATGGAAGTGCTGCCCTGCACTCAGGACAACGCAGCACCAGGTTTGCCTTTCTTCCGTTTACGGCGGGCTTTACGTAGGGTGCTGGGGGGCTCCAGACAGGGGTCCTGACAACTGGCCAGTGAACGAGCAAAATTATCTTCGACTAGTCAACGTTGTGGCCCTGTGGATTGAAGCAATTAACCAAGTGCGCGCTTTCATTTCGGAACTGTAGGCCTTGAGGCCTCTCACCCATCCAACGAACAAAGTGTCCAGAACCGATGACTCGACCAAGGATCTCTCTCCGCGACTGGAACCCGGTGCCAACGAATCCGCTCTCCCGATTGCCGTTCTCTGCTACCAGAATCAATCCGCCGCCTGCACTCCCAATCGATCCTCGTGGCCTCCTCACTCGGGGTCCTGCTGGAACTTGGTGGTCCTTCTGGTTGCTTAGTAGAATGCAGTAGGTGACAGCACAATCTCCATCCCGATCTCCAGCACTGAATATGGCAGCGTCCACACTCTGGCCTGGTTGCGATCCCTGACAGTGTCCTGCTTGCGTCCTACTCCTTCCATCGCTCTACTCGCTCTGCCTGTGTCTTGCACGAGGCTTCGGATGTCTCTCCTCGCGCCAGTACACCCACTTCCTGTTCCCTTTGCCAAGGTTTCTGGGAGATGAAGTCTTTTTAGTCCAGCATAGCCCATAACGTCTCCAGGCTCTGTCTCCCTCTAGTGGCAGCAACAGTCAATTAAATAGAGCCAACTATTACAGCGCTACAGATCTATCTCCCACAAAGCTCCTGTGCATCCCATAACTCTCTCAGCAATTCACCCTCATCTCTATGTCACTCCTCATAGTTTGTAATTGTAAGTTCACTAGAGCAGGGTCCTCTTATTTTGTTCAAATATTAACTCAAATTTTTTTATTTTTTTAAAAGTAAGAACAGGATACAGAAAAAAGGGGGGGATAAGCAGATATGCACACCATAAAAAAGAAATACACAAGTCGCCAAATACATGAAGGATATGGTTAATACTGAGAGACAATACCACCCCAAAGAAACCTTTTATTTTAACCCTCCCATGTTGATCTCTCCTCACAAAGAAATGTTCAAGTAATTGTCACAATATCCTAGAGCAGTGGCTCCCAACCACGGTCTTCAAGTACACCTAACAGGCCTGGTTTGCATGATATCTGAAGCACAGGGCAGGTGATATGATTTGCTGTTCAGTGATTGCAGGATTCAGTCTGCATTTCCCCAAGGGAATCCTTAAAACCTGGCCTGTTAGGGGTAATTGAGGACTGCGGTTGGGAACCACTGTCCTAGAGCATCCAATGATCATGTTTTGGTGGACAGATGCAATAATTTTGGAGAGTTATACTGTCTTGTTTCCACCCCTAGCGCCCTACATTGCCCGCGTACACCAGCCTGGCTCTGGCAGTCCTTTTCCTGGAATGCCTTTATCAGGTTCCTGTCACGTTTTTACCATAGCCTAGTCCCTTGTCCAGGCTCATGAATTCCAGTATGGAGCTTCCTCATCATCCATGGATTCCCAGGTGCAAGCCATCTCACCTGACGTGGGCTCCACAAAAGGAAGCAACGCCCTATAGCCAATGCTTCTGCATTGAAGTCATTGGCTTTGAAGTCTCTGGATGTGTGTGGACCTGCTCTCCAGATATCCTATACCAGGGGTCGGCAAGCCGCGGCACCGGAGCCGCATGCGGCTCTTTCATCGCCCTGCTGCGGCTCCGGGGCTGGCGCTCCCGATAGGGCACAGCCGGCCCCGACCCAGGGTTTTCCTATGACTCCGCCGGCCACTGTCACCATCATCACGCTGCGCTTGCTCTGGGCGCAGCGTGATTATGGAATACATCGGCTCGCGGTGGCTGACCAATAGAGAGTGAGGGGACGGGGATAACTTCGCCCCCTCAGCATGATAGACAGCCACTGTGCGGCATAAATGAAGATCACAAGGTATTTGTTAGCTGAGTTACCTTGGCACTATTCTTAATTTATGGGGGGGAGAGACCTGGGCACTATTATTAATTTATGGGGGAAGAGACCTTGGCACTATTATTAATTTATGGGGGGAGAGCTCGGCATTATTATTATTAATTTATGGGAGGAGAGACCTGGGCACTATTATAAATTTATGGGAGGGAGAGACCTGGGCATTATTATTAATTTATGTGGGGGGAGAGACCTGGGCATTATTATTAATTTATGTGGGGGGAGAGACCTGGGCATTATTATTAATTTATGGAAGGAGAGACCTGGGCACTATTATTAATTTATGGGGGGAGAGACCTGGGCATTATTATTAATTTATGGGGGGGGAGACCTGGACATTATTATTAATTTATGGGAGAGAGACCTGGGCACTATTATTAATTTATGGGGGTGGAGAGACCTGGGCATTATTATAAATTTATGGGGGGAGAAACCTGGGCATTATTATTAATTTATGGGGGGGGAGACCTGGACATTATTATTAATTTATGGGAGGAGAGACCTGGGCACTATTATAAATTTATGGGAGGGAGAGACCTGGGCATTATTATTAATTTATGTGGGGGGAGAGACCTGGGCATTATTATTAATTTATGTTGGGGGAGAGACCTGGGCATTATTATTAATTTATGGAGGGAGAGACCTGGGCATTATTATTAATTTATGGGGGGAGAGACCTGGGCATTATTATTAATTTATGGGGGGGGGAGACCTGGACATTATTATTAATTTATGGGAGAGAGACCTGGGCACTATTATTAATTTATGGGGGTGGAGAGACCTGGGCATTATTATAAATTTATGGGGGGAGAAACCTGGGCATTATTATTAATTTATGGGGGGGGAGAGACCTGGACATTATTATTAATTTATGGGGGGGAGCGACCTGGGCACTATTATTAATTTATGGGGGTGGAGAGACCTGGGCATTATTATAAATTTATGGGGGGGAGAACCTGGGCATTATTATTCATTTATGGGGGGAAGAGACCTGGGCATTATTATTAATTTATGGGGGGGAGCCCTGGGCATTACTAATTTATGGGGGGACCTGGGCATTATTATTAATTTATTGGGGGAGACCTGGGCATTATTATGAATTTATGGGGGGGAGACCTGGGCATTATTAATTTATGGGGAGGACCTGGGCACTATTATTAATTTATTGGGGGAGACCTGGACATTATTATTAATTTATGGGGGTGGAGAGACCTGGGCATTATTATAAATTTATGGGGGGAGAAACCTGGGCATTATTATTAATTTATGGGGGGAAGAGACCTGGGCATTATTATTATTTTATGGGGGGGAGCCCTGGGCATTATTAATTTATGGAGGGACCTGGGCACTATTATTAATTTATTGGGGGAGACCTGGGCTTTATTAATTTATAGGGGGGAGACCTGGGCATTATTATGAATTTATGGGGGGAGACCTGGGCATTATTATGAATTTATGGGGGGGGAGCCCTGGGCATTATTATTAATTTATTGGGGGAGACCTGGGAATTATTATGAATTTATGGGGGGAGACCTGGGCATTATTATGAATTTATGGGGGGGGACCTGGGCATTATTAATTTATGGGGAGGACCTGGGCACTATTATTAATTTATTGGGGGAGACCTGGACATTATTATTAATTTATGGGGGTCGAGAGACCTGGGCATTATTATAAATTTATGGGGGGAGAAACCTGGGCATTATTATTAATTTATGGGGGGAAGAGACCTGGGCATTATTATTATTTTATGGGGGGGAGAGACCTGAGCATTATTATGAATTTATGGGGGGGGAGACCTGGGCATTATTATAAATTTATTGGGGGAGACCTGATCATTATTAATTTATGGGGGGGGACCTGGGCATTATTATGAATTTATGGGGGGGGACCTGGGCATTATTATGAATTTATGGGGGGGAGACCTGGGCATCATTTATTTATGGGTGGGAGACCTGGGCATTATTATTTTATGGGGGGAGACCTGGGCACTATTAATTTATGGGGGGAGAGAGACCTGGGCATTATTAATTTATGGGGGGGAGACCTGAGCACTATTAATTTATGGGGGGAGAGACCGGGGCATTATTAATTTATGGGGGGGGACCTGGGCACTATTATAAATTTATTGGGGGAGACCTGATCATTATTAATTTATGGGGGGGGACCTGGGCATTATTATGAATTTATGGGGGGGGGACCTGGGCATTATTATGAATTTATGGGGGGAGACCTGGGCATCATTTATTTATGGGCGGGAGACCTGGGCATTATTAATTTATGGGGGGGAGACCTGGGCATTATTAATTTATGGGGGGGGGAGACCTGGGCACTATTAATTTATGGGGGGAGAGACCTGGGCATTATTAATTTATGGGGGGGAGACCTGAGCACTATTAATTTATGGGGGGAGAGACCTGGGCATTATTAATTTATGGGTGGGGAGACCTGGGCATCATTAATTTATGGGGGGAGACCTGGGCATCATTAATTTATGGGGGGGGAGACCTGGGCATCATTATATATGTGGGGAGAAGAAATATAATTAGAATAAATGGCATCAATCATGTGGCATGGCTGCATTAAGCTCTCAAGCAGGGTCCTCTCTCCTACTGTTCTGTGTGTTTTTTTGTTATTCTGTCTCTCCCATTGTACAGCGCTACGGAACTTGTTGGTGCTTTATAAATGCTTGTAAATGTATTTCATTGGAAACTATTTTTTTATATGAATGACAAGGCGTTTGCCTGCCTTATGTGAGCTTAACCACTTGGCTGCTAAAGACGCGCTCAGCGCGTCCTGCCAAGTGCACCTCCTGTGCTAAGGACGCGTTGAGCACGTCGTAGCACAGGAGGCAGCAATCAGCCGAGATTCCGGCTGATTGCTGGCCCCTCCAGTGTGGGCTGGCATCTTGCATGTCAGCCTGGCACTCCAGGACCCCGGGGGCAAGATAGATGTGATCGCGGCGGCGCAATGACATCTATTTCACAAGTGTGGAGGATGTGCCTGAAAGGGAGGGGGTAGGTCCTTCAGACCTCTCTCCCTCCCGGTCGCGGGGGTCCAGTGGCTAAAGGCAGGCATGGTTTGGAAGGGCACAGCCTGCCCTTCCAAACCATGCCTGCCTTTAACCCCTTGGGTGCCGGATCACGATTCGAAAAGCGCCAAATCATGATCCTCTCCAGGAGCTGGCCGACATCTTGGATGTCGGCCAAGCTTCCGGGAACTCCCCCTGACGACTGGCGTCATCGTGCATAGCGTGATGACGTCAGTCCTGGAGTTAACCCCTAGTTGCCACCAATGGTGGAGATAGGTGGTCCCAATGAACCCCCTATCTCCCGATCTGTGGCAGCTAGGGGTTAATGTTTGGTATTGTTGGATCAGCCAGAGCATGGCCTTTCCAACGATACCAAATCTGACCCTGTAAAAGTAAAAAATGAAATAAAATAAAAAAATATATATAAAAAAAAATAAGTTTGTTTGTTTGATTTTTTTAATGCAGCAATATTGTTCCCATTTCAATTATAATGTGAACAATGATGCTGCACTAACGATTTTTGTATGCGGTGCGTTTGTTAAAATAGCGAAATTTTCGCCCAAAAAGGCTGGGGTCAGACCAGCGCACTTTTAACGTGCGTTCTGGCGCACATAATTACGGCCGCACTAGCAGCAGATGACGGGCAATGACGGCCAATATACGAAGTACGGTCGCACGAAAGTCCGGCCGCGCAACGCAAGTGGAAAACGAACGCATTTTTTCGAGAACGCCGAACCGCTAGTACGGACGTACAGAGTGCGCAGCTGCGGCATAGCGGCGTGTGTGCGTGATTAGGAGATGTCAGACACTGCTAATGTCCAGCCTACATAACGTCCAGACGCAAAAAGAGTTTTATTGACGATCTGAAAAAATCACGCACGAAAAATGCGCATCGTATGACCGTTTTCGCGCACTCCGTGAAAAAATACGTCAATTCGTTCAGACGCACTTTTTTACGTTCGCGTGTAAAAATGCTTTCGTTTGACCCTAGCCAAAAAATGCAACGAGTCCCCATTTCTAATTTTTTTAACAAGCGCACCCCATAGAAAATATAACTGCAAACGATCGCATGTTGAAATGTGAAAAAAACACTTTACACATTGTAAATTATTGAAAATTCAAATTTTATTGCATTTTTTTTTATAATATACAGACATGACATGATATATACATATAATAATGATATATTATGAATCTGCCGAGTCTGCCGGAAAAAGCGATATATAATATGTCTGGGTCATATATTAAAATAAGGCTTCAAAACGCGGTTAAACATGATGAGCGAAACCGGTAAAAATTAGCTCAGCACAGATGCGTGGAATGGCTCAGCAGCGAAATGGTTAAAATGATTTTTTTTTAAAAATATTAGTAAAAGTTTAAGTTGAAAGTACCCCTCCCCACCCCAGAGCATAAAAGGTAAAAAAACGATATACGCAGCGTTATCTACATTTTAGTTGTCAAAAGGGGTTTGCAGCTCTCAGTGTTTTCTTTTTTTTGGAAACGGATCCAAATGGCTTTCTGAGTGTTTAAGGTTGCAGACCCCTGTCCTATACTAAGACCCAGCTACTCTGTTGTCTTCATTAGGGATGAGCTGTTCGGGATCGGACGGTTCGGAGTTCGGCCCGAACTTTGACAGTTCGAAAGTTCGCGAACTTCGAACTTTTTTGGTATGTTCGGTTCGAGTTCTAAAAAAAAAACAGAAATTTTGAAAAAAGTATAGAAAATGCTTAAAAAAAATACTAAAAAATCTAGAAATAAAGAGACTCTTTACTGCAGAATATTATAAGCAACGGTTTATTAGATATTGAATTAAAAACTAATTTGTACGTGGAAAGATTATCAACTCTAAATGACCTCTGTTAACAAACGGGCATAACACCAGGTGTTTTTAGTCTGGTAATCAATTTTATACATTGTATACTATACTGAGGGGGTGGGGTGGTGTCTGCTTCTGATTGAGATTTGAGAATTAATTTCCCTCCTAAAACATCCTAATATGCTGGTGTTTGAAAAAAAATTCAAATTGACATCTAAGCAATGTTATTTTTCACCTCGGGATTAAACATTCACAGGGTTATTCAGAGAGCGGTGAAAAGCAGGAGAATAACTGGAGAAGTGAAAATTCTAGGTCAAGATAGCCAAACCAGAAAAATTCTCCCTTTTAACTCACTTTCCAAATTGGCTATTTGGTCTAGATTGTTCTCTTCTCCTGCCAGTTCTCCTGGCTTTCACCTCTCTCTCAGGGTTGTTCAGAGAAAGGTGAAAACCAGGAGAATGGCAGGAAAAGAGAACAATCTGGACCAAATAGCCGATTTGGAAAGTGAGATAAGGCTAGGGTCAGACTAACGCATTTTTCACAGCGACCGTCAAAAGGTGCGTCCGAACGCATTGCCGTATTTTTTCACGGAATGCGCGAAAACGGTCATACGATGCGCATTTTTGTGCGTGATTTTTTACGGATCCAAACCAGGAAACTTTGGGTGTCTGGACGTTATGTTGGCCGGACATGAGCAGGGTCTGACGTCTCCAAATCACGCACACACGCCGCTAGTGGACGCAGCGCACTCTGTACGTCCGTACTAGCGGTTCTGCGTTCTCGAAAAAATGCGTTCATTTTCCACTTGCGTTGCGCAGCCGGACTTTCGTGCGACCGTACTTCGTATATTGGCCGTCATTGCCCGTCATTTGCTGCTAGTGGGGCCTTGATTAAGTGCACCTAAACGCACGTTAAAAATTCGCTAGTCTGACCCTAGCCTAAATGGGAGAATTTTTCTGGTTTGGCTATTTTGACCTAGAATTTTCCATTCTCCAGTCATTCTCCTGCTCTTCACCGCTCTCTGAATAACCCTGACAGGGTTAATCAGAGAAAGGTGAAACTCAGGAGAATGACTGAAGAGAAAATTCTAGGTCAAAATAGCCAAACCAGAAAAATTCTCCCATTTATCTCACTTTACAAATCGGCTATTTGGTCTAGAATTTTCCCTTCTCCAGTCATTCTCCTGCTTTTCACCGCGAAAAAATCAGTAAACTTTTTCTGCGTGTCCGAAAATGTCTCCTCTTTTCATACAGACTGCTGCCCCAAGCAGTTGTTTATGGATAGATTAAAGGAAAAGCATTTACCGTCATTTGAAATGTCAATTTTTTGTTTTTACATGTTTCTATACATCCTAGAAATCCGCCACTTCAAGGGCAGGTTATGGGGACCTCCTAGGCACGATATTTGAAGGAATTTTTATTTTTTATTTTTAACCCTTATTTCATGGAAAACTCACTGTCCCTTTAAAAACGTTTTTTTTTAAAACTTTTTGTCCTTGTTTCCTGTCCCCCAGGGCACTACCCGGACCCCCATACACCTTTTATGGCAAATATCTAGCATATATGCCCTCTTGGAGGGCACTCTAAAAACCGAATTTTCAGCCCCATTGACTTGCATTGAGTTCGAGTTCGGGTTTGGATGCGAACATTTGGAAAGTTCGGGTTCGGCTCCGAACCGAACTCGGGGAGTGTTAGGCTCATCCCTAGTCTTCATTACAGTGTGTGTCCAGTACCCAGGGTTCCTGTCTAGTCCTGCAGTTCACTGAACTCAACGCTTTGTTTGATTCCTCTGTATACCCTCCTGTGAGTTCCTGTCTTGTGTTCCTGTTCATCTGTGGATCTGATTTTACTGTGTACCGACCTCTGGCCCTAGATTCAAGACTACTCTCTGGACTTGCCTGTTTTATCATTACTGTGTACCGAACCCCTGCCTTGGATTACAGACACCGCTCTGCCAGCCACCTGCCACAATCTAGCCTATGGACATTGGCCATGCATTTTGCCATTGCCTTCCTGATACCTTTGCTCCCTTTGTCTCTCTGTCTTGCCTTTGTTCTGCCTTCCAAGTGTCCTCTATAATATAAGTTACTTAACCCTTTCGCTGCTGAGGCGTTTCACGCCTCTGTGCTGAGGTCATATTTAGACGGTTTTGCTCATCATGTTTAAATGCGTTTTGAAGGCTTATTTTAGTATATGACCCAGACATATTATATATAGTTCTTTCCATCAGACTCGGCAGATTAATAATATGTCATTATTATATGTATACGTCATGACCTGTCTGTATATTATAACAAAAAATGCAATAAAATATGAATTTTCAATAATTTACAACGTGTAAAGTGTATTTTTTTCACATTTTAACATGCGAGCAATTGCGGTTATATTTTGTATGGGGTGCGCTTGTTAAAAAAATTAGAGATGGGGTCTCGTTACATTTTTTTTGGGGGAAATTACGCGATTTTTAACAAACGCACCGCATACAAAAATCGTTAGTGCAGCATCATTGTTCACATTATAATTGAAATGAGAACAATATTGCTGCATTAACAAACCAAAAAAAAAAAACTTGTTTATTTATTTTTTATAATTTTTTTAAAATATTTTTTTATTTTTATTTTTAATTTTTTTTTAAAAACTTTTTTCACAGTGGTGTTTGGTATCGTTGGAACGGCCATGCTCTGGCCGATCCAACAGTACCAAACATTAACCCCTAGCTGCCACGGATCGAGAGATAGGGGATTCATTGGAATCCCCTATCTCCACCGTTGGTGGCAGCTAGGGGTTAACTCCAGGACTGGCGTCATCATGCATAGCACGATGACGCCAGTCCTCAGGGGGAGTTCCCGGAGGCTTGGCCGACATCCAAGATGTCGGCCAGCTCCGGGAAAGTATCACGAACCGGCGCTTTTCAGCGCCGATTCATGATCCGGCTCCCCAGGGGTTAATGAGAGCCACCGTTTGGAAGGGCAGGCTGTGCCCTTCCAAGCGGTGCCTGTCTTAACCCCCTGCTCCCTGGCGATCGGGAGGGAGAGAGGTCCGAAGGACCTCCCCCCCTCCCTTTCAGGCGCCTCCTCCGCACATGCGGGGGGGCGCCTGAATTAGATGTTATCGCGTAGCCGCGATGACACCTAATGTCCCCGCCGGGCTCCCGAGTGCTGGGCTGACATCCAAGATGTCAGCCCGCACCGGGGGGGCGCAGCAATCCGCCGGAATCCGGCGGATTGCTGCCTCCTGTGCTCGGACGCGCTGAGCGCGTCCGTAGCACAGGAGAACCACTTGGCTGGACGCGCTGAGCGCGTCCATAGCAGCCAAGTGGTTAATGTCTTGTTATTCCCTGTGTCCTTGGTTTCCTTTAGGCTCTCTTGTTTTCTAGTTTTTCTTTTTCCTTGTCAGCTCCCTTTCTGATTGATGACACCTGTCCCACCCACGACAAAGGCATCTGTTGCCACTTGAAGAGTAGGGATGGGCTGGGGGTTCGATTCGAACATGAGTTCGCATCGAACATTGGCCGTTCGGCTGTTCATCGAACAGCGAACATTTCCACGTGTTTGGTTTGTGTTCGCCCACAATGCACCACAATGCACTTTTACACTGGCCTGAAGCTTGTAATTGGCTACAGCCTTGCATCTGACCACAGGTCAGGTGCAAGACTATGCCAATCAGGGCTCAGAGTCCTGATTGGGCAAATCATGGGCTCACAGAGCTAAGTCCAAGCAGCATACTATATAAGGCTTCCCCGCAGCCCCAGCGTGTGTTTGTTGCAGGAGTGAATCAGAGAGGAGAGGAGATTGTTGCATATCAGGCTGTATCACTGACTTATACCAGAGTTCTGGAAATTGTAGTCTGTGTGTTGGCACTGTCAGTTATCAGGGACAGGATGTATCACTGACTTATACCAGAGTTCTCGGAATTTGAATCTGTGTGTTGGCACTGCCAGCTGCTGCCAGGCTATCAGGGTGTATCACTGACTTATACCAGAGTTCTGGGAATTTGAATCTGTGTGTTGGCACTGCCAGCTGCTGCTAGGCTATCAGGGTGTATCACTGACTTATACCAGAGTTCTGGGAATTTGAATCTGTGTGTTGGCACTGCCAGCTGCTGCTAGGCTATCAGGGTGTATCACTGACTTATACCAGAGTTCTGGGAATTTGAATCTGTGTGTTGGCACTGCCAGCTATCAGGGACAGGATGTATCACTGATTTATAGCATTGTTCTGGAAAATCTGTATATCTTTAATCTAATTCTAGATACCATACAATAACACAGTTTAATCAGAGTTCATCTGTTTATCTATTAAGAGTTGAATCTGGGTGTTGCCAGCTATCAGGGTGTATCACTGATTTATAGCATTGTTCTGGAAAATCTGTATAACTTTAATCTAATTCTAGATACCATACAATAACACAGTTTAATCAGAGTTCATCTGTTTATCTATTAAGAGTTGAATCTGTGTCTTGTCAGGTATCAGGGTGTTGCAGCCTGCAGGAGAGGAAGTGAATCAGAGAGAGAGTAGAGGACATTGGCAGCCTTGCAGGGAAAATATCATTAAATTGCTGATTTACAGCAGAGTTCGGAATATCTTTAATCTATATACCAGAGTTGAATCAGAGTTCTGCATATCTCCAATCTTTATACCAGAGTTGAATCAGAGTTCTGTATATCTTTAATCTATATATCACTCACCATGTCAGAAAGACTAAAAAGGACAGGCAGACGCTCCCAGACACAGATAAGAGGGCAAGCAGCCTCTGTGTCTGAAGGCTGTGCCCCTGTTCGTCATTGACGTGGTGCATCCTCTGCAGGGGCACGCTTGTCCTTTTCTAACTGGTGTTGGCCGTCTTAAGCAGCAGCAACATACAGAGGATTTGCAGGATTGGCTAAAAAGGCCATCCTCATCCTCCGAGTCCTCTGCCAGCCAGGCTTGTAGTGGTTTACAGTCCACCTCAGCTGCCAAAGCATCTAATGCAGCCTCCGTGTCCACAGCTACTCCTGCCGTAGCCTCACCATCATACACGGAGGAGTCAGCTGATATGTTTGACTACAATGACAGTGACATTGTGCTTGAGGATGCGCAGCAACTCTAGTGCTCTGATTCAAACTCTAGGGTTGAGGAAGGGAGTAGGGATGTGCGTTTCGGAATTTCGTAATTTTCACGAAATTTCCCGATTCGTGTTTTCGGATGCGGCCGAATTTCCGAAAATTTTTAGATCCGAAAATGTCAGATCTGAAACGTTTTCCGAGCCGAAACGAAATATTTTCGGATTTTTCGAATGGACTTGAAATGTGTCAAACGAGAACAGACGTTCCGAAAAAACAAAAATTTTCCGAAACAAACGAAAATTTTCCGAAAAACGAAAATTTCCCGAAAAACAAAAATTTTCTGAAAACGAAAATTTTCCGAAAAAACGAAAAGTCGATACAAGAAAAGAGCAAAGATACACGAAAAATACGAAAAATGGTCGATATTCCGAAAAATGTACAATTCCGAAAAACGAAAATTTCCGAAATCGCGAAAAGTCGATACAAAAACCGAGCACAGTGACCCGAAAATACGAAAAATGGTCGATATTCCGAAAAAAAATGTACCCGAAAAACGAGCCGAACCGAATCGAATCGAAATCGGTCGAAACGAGCCGAATCGAAAAGTTTAAAAATCTGAAAAATTGAACCGAATCGAACCGAAAAAAAAATCGGTGCACAAGCCTAGAAGGGAGTATAATCAACCTAGAGGGAGGGGGTGCCAGTGACACACAAATAACTGGCACTCCTGTTCCCCCAGCAGCTGCAGCATACTGCCAAGTTGGCTCCAGTGACAAGGAGTTTGGGGGAGATGACGATGATGAGGTCACTGACTCCACCTGGGTGCCTGATCGAACAGAGGAGTCAAGTGAGGAGGAGGCCCAACAAAAACAAGGCACAACATCCTCTATGAGCAACCGTAGCCAGTCCAAGGCATCAGATGTCAGAGCTGCTCAGGTGCAGAGCGCTGTTGTCTCAAAGCAAACGTCCAGGAACTCTGCTTTCTGGGAGTTCTTCACGACATGTGCAGCAGACCGCAGCGTTGCTATTTGTAAGCTATTTCTAAAGAGGATCAAGCGTGGGAACCGCTTGGGTACCACATGCTTGAAGCATCATGTATGCCATTGGCACAACACTTCCCATCGGTCCTCATCTGTCTCTACCCCCACTATATGTCATGCCATGTCTACAACCTCCACTGACAGGGATGAGTAATGGGTGTACCAGGTCCCTCCTCAGAATGTGACAGCATTCCATCAGCTGAGATTTACGCAGTCAGATTTCATTGCCCCAGCTGCTGCAGCGTAAGAAAAAATATAGTCCCAACCATCCACTTGCACAGCGCCTAAATGCCAACTTGGCAAAATTACTCGCATTGCAGCTGCTGCTTTTCCAACTGGTGGACTCTGCCTCCCTTCCGTGAATTTCCCGAATGTGCTGTACCACAGTGGCAGGTTTCAAAATGTCAGTACTTTTCACAGAAGGCCATTCCAGCACTATACCAGCATGTGGAAGACAATGTTATGGAGTCATTGGGGAAGGCAGTCAGCAGCAAAGTGCACGTTACTTTAGACACGTGGTCCAGCAAGCATGGACAGGGCCGTTACATTTCCTTCACGGCACACTGGGTAACTCATCTTGCAGCTGGGAGGGATCCAGGATGGGGCTCTGTGCTGGAGCTTGTTCATCCACCACGCCTCCAGAAAGCTGCTTATATGAGGTCTGTCTGCTCCACCACCTCTTCCTCTTCCTCCTCCACCTCCTTCTCTGTCTCTGGAGAAGTGGCAGTTAAACCGATGCAAGCCAGGGGCTACGCAATGGCTCAAGCAAAAAATGTGCTTGAGCTGGTTTGTTTAGGGGACAGGAGCCAAACCGGGCCAGAAATTCTGTCAGCTCTGCAGGGGAAGGTGCAGAGATGGTTAACACCACGCCAGCTTGAGCTGGGAATGGTCGTCTGTGATAATGGCAGCAACCTTCTCTCCGCCCTACGCCTGGGTAAGTTGACGCATGTACCATGCCTAGCACACGTCCTAAATCTGGTGGTACAGCATTTCCTAACCAGGTACCCAGGGCTGACAGAGCTTCTCAGCCAGACCAGAAAAGTCTGCAGCCACTTCAGACGGTCATTCCCAGCAAGTGTTCGCCTGGCAGAAATTCAAAGAGAATTCCACCTTCCCACAAACCGTCTGATCTGTGACATGCCCACCAGGTGGAACTCGATATTGGCAATGCTGCAGCATCTGCACAAGCTGCAGAGGGCCATCAATGAGTACCTGTGTGAGTATGGCACAAGGACAGGTTAAGGTCAACGTGGTTGGCTGATGGCTGATGATCAAGGATGCATGCACTGTACTGTCACCATTTGAGGAGGCAACGAGGATGGTGAGCAGGGACAGTGCATGCATCAGTGACACAATTCCTTTTGTGTTCCTGCTGGAGTGCACTCTGCGGGGAATTATAGATGTGGCACCAGAGGCAGAGCAGCGGGAGGAAGAAGAGGACTTCCCTAGCTCTCAAGGCCCCAGTCTTTACGCAGACAGCAATCCTGCGGGTCCTCAGATCAGACAGGAGGAGGATGAGGAGGATGAGGAATATTTCAGTTGTGGGGGCATTGAAGGTGGGGATTCCTCAATGGAGGGTTTTATGTCCCCAGAAACCCAAGGACTAGTACGTGGCTGGGAGGAGGTAGTGCACAATACGCTTGTAGCGCTCACTCCCGGAGGAGCCGCTGAATTCAAACCTTGGGTCACTCTCCCCGCACTAGGGAATAAATATACACCAGCGCTGTTGTGGATTTTATAAATTATATAGTTTACTGAATAAACTGGCATATAAAGAGCAACACTGTATACGTATATATATATTTTTACAGTAGTTCGTAATGCGAGAAATGCGTAGCGGAAAAGGAAAAAGAATTTTAACCCCTTCGTGGTTGGAGTGTGAGTCCCGTACAGGTTGTGTCCCAAGAAAGTGTAAGTGTATGCGTGTATTGGTACCCGGGTACAATATTCAACAGGCCAGTGAATGATTTCAGGTGTGTCTTTGACTAGTCACGTTGGTGCCCTGTAGGTTTTGACAAAACTGCAGCGTGCTTTATTATTTTACTGTGGCCGGGAAGGCCTCTTACCCATCCGCCAGATACTCTGCGCTCCGCTCGACCCAGGACGTCTCTCCGCTCGATTTGACAGGGATTCTGTGCCATCGGATCCGCTATCTTGCTTGTCTGTCTGCCACAAGATGTCCAGCTCACCGCCTGCACTCCCGTTAGATCGTCTGCGGTCTCCTAACTCGGGGTCCTTCAGCTTACTCTGTATCGGTGTAAAGTTACTAGCGGTGGATCACTAGGTCTTTGACCAGTAAAGGGGAAACCGATTTCCAGCTCCGCTAGGCCGCACCTGCGCTCCGGCCTGGTCGCGATCGTTATCTCCTTCACGTGTGTCTTGCTCTCCTCTGCACGCTCTGGCGGTTCTCTCCACGAGGCTGCAGATGTAAGTCTCTCTTTCCCACCCACTTCCTGTTCCCGCCCGCAAAGCATGCTGGAAAATGTAGTCCCTATGTCCAGTGTCTTACATTGCGCTTGTCTCCCTCTGGTGGCCAAAAACAAGTACTACAACAACAGTGTTTTAAAACCAGCGCTACACGCTCATCCTCAGCGATCAGGAACACTCGGAAGATAATGCCACCTCCAACCTATGCTGCATGGGCTCCCTTATCCTGCAAAGCCTGGTAAAGGAACCCAGGATTCGTGCTATCAAGGAGAGGGATCATTACTGGTTGGCAACCCTTCTTGATCCACGATACAAGGGTAAGGTTGCAGAGCTCATCCTGCCCTCACAGAGGGAGGACAGGATGAAACAACTTCAGGTAGCTCTAAAGCAACACTTGTGTAACACCTTTCCAGGCACTGGTAGGTTACCAAGTGATGACACAGGTGCTTCTGAGGCTGCGGTATATCAGAGGAAGAGCGGTGAAGGGGGCCGCTTGACTGATGCCTTTTGCAATTTTTTTAGTCCACGACGCCCAGGGACGTCAAATGTAGGCACCCATTGCCAGCGTCTTCACCATATGGTGCAGGACTACCTAGGGCAAGGGCAGACCTGGATACCTTTACAGCAGATGCAGATGCAGATACTGGCTTACTGGGTGTTGAGATTGGATCACTGGCCAGAACTTAGCCAATATGCTATGCAGCTACTAGGTTGCCCTTCATCCAGCGTGCTTTCTGAAAGTGCCGCTGGAGGTTTTGTCACAGACAAGAGTGCGTCTGTCCACCGACTCTGTAGACAGGCTGACATTTATAAAAATGAATCAGTCCTGGATCAGCAGCTATCAATCCCCTGATGCTGATGTAACTGAATAGAGCGGGGATCTCTTCTGCATTACCAAAACCTCCACCACTTTTATTTTCCACAACATCTCAGAGGGGTTACGGTGTGAAGGCACTAGCTGGCACCAAAGGCCCAATATTTGGGTGCACTGATGCGTGTACCAGATTCATATCATTTTAATATTTGAATGCAGAGTCCACCCCTGCACTCTTCCACAATATCTCAGAGGGGTTACGGTGTGAAGGAACTAGCTGGCACCAAAGGTCCAATATTTGGGTGCACTGTCACTGACGCGTGTACCAGATTCATATCATTTTAATATTTGAATGCAGAGTCCACCCCTGCACTCTTCCACAATATCTCAGAGGGGTTACGCTGTGAAGGCACTAGCTGGCACCACAGGTCCAATTTTAATGCAGCTGTTGTTACTTTCATCCAAAGCCTGCATAAGTTTCACCATAATTTAGCCAAAAAATCACTACTTTTTTTTCCTTGTTTCCTGTCCCCCAGGGCACTACCCGGACCCCCATACACCTTTTATGGCCAATATCTTGCATATATGCCCTCTTGGAGGGCACTCTAAAAATCTAACGTTCGAGTCCCTTTGACTTGCAAGGAGTTCAAATCGTGTTCGAATCCAAACTTTTTCAAATGTTCGTGTTCGAATCCGAACTTTTTCAAATGTTCGTGTTCGAATGCGAACCGAACACAAGGGTTATCGGCCCATCACTATTGAAGAGGAGTTGTTTCACATAGAACAGAAATGGTTTAAGATAAATTTCAAATAGCTGGTGGGGAGATTTTTTGAGTTTAATTCCTAGATATTGAATATATGTGTCTCTCCAGTCGTATGGACAGCATCCCGAAGGGACAGTTTTCAAGATATGGACATATTAATTGACATTCCTTGAGATTTGGGTATATCTATTTTATGAAACGAAAGGGCACTGTATTCGGACAGATCATCTTGTACCCAGAGTAAACACGATTTGGGATCCGTAAGTAATATATCGTCTACAAATAGGTTTATCTTATACGCAGTAGGTCCCACCGCAATGCCCTTGACCATCAGGATACTCCATGATGCTGCCACCACTATGCTTCACTGTGGATATGGTGTTCTTTGGTGATGTGCAGTGTTGTTTTTGCGCCAAACATATATTTTGGAATTATGGCAAAAAGTTCAACCTTGGTTTCATCAGACCATAACACATTTGGGAGGCGGACCTACAAGATGGCCGCATCTTAATTGTCCTCTGTCGACAAGGACCACGATTTGGAGATTTTACCCCCTGCCTGCTTGTCGACTTTTGGGGTGATCTCAGTTCCCACTTTACCTGGGACTGCATTCTTCTCCCCCCTTCATCCCCGGAAGTGCCCAGGTGACAAACGCGGCTGTCCCTATACTTGCCGAAACCACGGGTGCGTAACCCCTTGGCGCTCGGACTGGAGCCTGACGCACCCATAGCTGCTCACTGGCCCAAAGCCGCTCGCTCCTAAGACCTGGGGCCCACACACGGCGCACGCTCCTATACCACCACATGCTGCGGTTACTTGGCAGGCCTCTGGAACCTGTGTTCGGACGGAAGACACTTACGCTTTTGACTCTTACTGCCTGCGAGAGCCCTTCACATACCGCATGTCACACACTCATAGTGGACCCCGTCTGGCAGACCTGCGGAGCGGGCTGTTCAGGTCTTAACATCAGGTTCCTTGCAGACAGAGGGCCCGAACCTGACCCACCCGCCCCACTTTCATGGCGTTCGTCGTGCTCCACAGCTCCCCGAGTCTGAGTCACGGACTTCATCGACACGGGAGACACTTGGTACCCACACAGCGTAGGACTCTTTCACTTCCAACTTACAAAAGTTTTCCAATAGAAAACGGAAACAAAGAAAAAAAAATTGTGGTTGCTCGCTGACGACGGGCAGCCCATCACTATCAATTTTTAACGATCACTTCGTTGGTCGCACACCACGTCCTAGAGATAGGAAATTTTTTCGGTGGACCTGTAGGGGTTCACTACACTCAGCAAGCAAGTTTTGGTTTACCTCGCTTTCTTACAGAGCCCTCAGCGGTCTTCACTCAATTTTTCTGGTGGTCCCTATGGGTCCACTACTCCTGAACATTAATTTTTCCGCCTAACCGGGGGTTTTATGGGCCCACACCTACCTAATTATTTCCAACAAACATTATGTTTTTTTCGGAGATCCCTGCAGATCCCTCCATCTCAAGCCTATGAGACCTGCGCTATTGTTCTCTCGACGACTTCTTCACCTCTATACACCGCCAACAATGAATAAATTTTTGCGTCAACCACCAAAACCTCCAAACGCAACACGACTAAATCTCAGGCTAAAGGCGCATCAACATCGGCCAAATCCCTGACTCGGTCAATTTCGGAATCAGGAAGCGCACCAGACAGTCCCCATCTGACAGTCACACCCCCGTCGACTAGCGCCAGTCCGCCACTCAGATGGCCGAATTTACTGCAATCTGCGCTTATTCTCATTATACCGTGTGAAACAAAACACAATTAGAGGCTTTGGTTTCTGTTAATGGCCATTAAAAGAGTAAGCTCACCCGCCAACGTCACGGCACCTCTAGTGAGGGTGAGTCCTCTCCAAAAATGAAGCCACAGGCTGCTGTGTAGCGAACCACCAGTTGCTCACACTGCTTTTCAGGCATGAGGCAGACTGGTGGGTCATATTTATGCACTCCCAGAAAAAAAAAAAGCTACCTTGGGATCAAAAAACAAAGACAAGGAGCGATCTCTAATCCTCAATTATGTGCACATCCATAATTAACACCAACCTCAGATGGATGTGCACAGGGGCGGACTGACAACTAATGGGGCCCCCGGGCAATAGGAGATCCTGGGGCCCCTTGTGCCATGCCCACAAAAGGTCAATCACCCCCCCAAAAACAGAGAAAATCCACTCGGGCCCAACAACGAATTGGAGGATCCATTGTGCCCCCTTCAGACTTACAGATGGCAACCGCTCTGCTGCAGCAGCAAGCATCATCCACTGATTGCTGCTAAGGCTGCGCCACGGCACAGAATGTCCTTGTTGCAAATGTAGGAAACTGACGATCACATTCAGGTTTATAAGATGCTGTAAGTAACTGATAAACTTGTACACACTGCACATTACAGAGCTCCACAGCAATGAAACTCACAGTAATGTGCGGTGTGTATGGGCATATGACAGAGATCCACAATAATAAAACTCACAGTAATGTGCGTTGTGTATGAACATAGCTCCACAGAGCTCACAGAGCTCCACAGCAATAAAACACACGCTCACACACCCCACATTACTGTGAGTTTTATTGTTGTGGATCTCTGTCAAATGCTCATACAGAACGCACATTACTGGGAGTTTTATTGTTGTGGATCTCTGTCATACGCTCATACACGCAGCACATTACTGTGAGTTTTATTGTTGTGGAGCTCTGATACGCTTATACAATTACACACGGCACATTACTGTATCACAGAGCTCCACAACAATAAAGCTCAGTCATGTGCCGTGTGTATGAGCGTATCACAGAGTTCCACAACCACCCAGTAAATTTCTCCCCAGTTCATTTGAATTCACACCACCCCTGCTCCCACACACCCCATCCCTACGCATGCACACACACAATCCCTGCAGGCACGCACACACACAAAATCCCTGCACACACACAATCCCTACACACACAATTCCTGCATGCATGCACACACAATCTCTGCACGCACGCACACACAATCCCTGTGCTCACACACAACCCCTGCACACACACACTATCAGGGGCGGACTGACAACTTGTGGGGCCCCCGGGCAATAGAAAATCATGGGGCCCCCTTGTACCCTGCCCACTGAAGGTCATGTCCACATAAACCACACCCACAAAATGCAACACAGATGTGTACATAATTTCTTAAAACTATTTTCCAAGTAAATGTTTTAAGAAGACAAAATCCACTCAGACCCACATGCTAATAAGCTATCTTGCCCCGTTCAGATCAGGGATGTGCGGTGAGGTCAGCAGCTGGTGAGGCACCGGCTAGTATCAGAGCCAGATATACACAGGTTACGTAGGTTCAGTGCTCCCCAGGATCTGGCTGTTCTCAGTGCTCCCCTGGAACTGGCTGGCTGCTGTCAGTGCTCCCCTGGATCTGACTGCTCCCAGTGCTCCCCAGGAACTGGCTGGTCTAAGTGCTAGCTTTTTTATTGGGCTCCATCTTCACCACACTATGGTGACAAAAATCCTTCCCTTTCAAATTACCTTCCTATATCTGTGCTTCCCTTTGTCTCCAAAGTCTATGACCAGCTCACCGGTTTTCTCACTGTAAACTCCCTGCTTGACCCACACCAGTCCAGCTTCCGCTCCCAACACTCTGCTGAGGCTGCTTTGACCAAGGTGACTAAGGATTTAGTTGCTGCTAAAACCAAAGGTCACTTCTCCCTGCTTATACATCTTGATCTTTCCGTTGCATTTGACACTGTCAACCACTCTCTTCTCTTCCTCATGCTACAACAACTTGGTCTCAGCGACACTGCTCTCCTGGTTCTCTTGCTATTTCTCTCTCCACTCCTTCAGTGTCTCCTTCACTGGTGCCTCTTCACCTCCGTTTCCTCTCTTAGTTGGGGTACATTAAGGCTTTGTTCTGGATCCCCTAGTCTTCTCAATTTGTGCTGCCTCTCTTGGCAACCTCATCTCTTCCTATGGTCTCCAATATTAGCTCTATGCTGACAACACCCAAATCTACCTTTCCTCTCCCAATCTCCTCCTGTGTTGGACCGTGTTACTGCCTGCCCAGCAGCTGACTGACTGGATGACTTCCCAATTCCTAAAGCTTAACCTCTCAAACAGAATTTGTCTTCCCTCCCTCTGCACCCATTTCCCTTCAGGTGAATGGAGCACCATTAGTTCTACCTCACAGGCTCATTGCCTCATGTCTTCTTTGACTCTGATCTCTCCTTCACTCCTCACATTCAGTCACTAAGCAAATCTTGCTACTTCCATCTATGTTCAAAAAAAAAAAAGAATTTTTGCCGAAAATGAAAAGAATAAACGTAAAAAAAAAAAAAAAAAAAAGATTTTTTTTTATATTGAAAACTATCAGGGTTATTCAAAGAGAATCGAAAAGTCACCGCACGCTCGGTGACTTTTCGTTCTCAATTCAGTTCGATTTGGCCATCCCATTTCGGCAACCCGAATTGCAGGGAAGAGTTGCCGAAAACTCACCGCAAAACCCAGGCAAATGCACACCGAAACCCGCAAAAACATCTGGATTAACCCTGCCGAAAATGCCAGAAAAACCTGAGCAGGAGCCGATCACACGCAGTGTAGCCGCCGGAAAAAGCCGACACCGCAGACGAATGCAGTGAATAAATTAGAAAAACTGTTTGCTTGAATGTTTAAAAGTGAAACGCTGTTTGCAAAGAAACTACTGAGCGAAAATGTCTGAAATTTACATATGAGGTCCAATGAATGATAATAAAAAGGGCTGTTACAGAAAAAATGTTTAAAAAAAAATCTGAATTTAACCCTTTCGCTGCTGAGGCTTTTCCCGCCCCTGTGCTGAGGTCATTTTTTACCTGTTTTGCGCATCATGTTTAAACGTGTTTTTAAGGCTTATTTTAGTATATGACACCGACATATTATATATCGTTCTTTCCGTCAGACTCGGTAGATTCATAATATGTCATTATTATATGTATACGTTATGTCATGTCTGTATATTATAACAAAAAATGCAATAAAATATGTATTTTCAATAATTTACAACGTGTAAAGTGTTTTTTTCCACATTTTAACATGCGAGCAATTGCGGTTATATTTTGTATGGGGTGCGCTTGTTAAAAAAATTAGAGATGGGGTCTCGTTACATTTTTTTTTGGGGAAAATGACACTATTTTTAACAAACGCACCGCATACAAAAATCGTTAGTGCAGCATCATTGTTCACATTATAATTGAAATGGGAACAATATTGCTACACTAACAAACCAAAAAAAATAAAAAAAAAGTGTTTATTTTTTTTTTTTTAATTTTTTTTTTTTTTTTTACAAAATTTTTAACTTTCATGTTTGGTATCGTTGGAACGGCCATGCTCTGGCCGATCCAACCATATCAAAATTTAACCCCTAACTGCCACGGATCGGGAGATAGGGAGTTCATTGGAACTCCCTATCTCCACACTTGGTGGCAGTTAGGGGTTAACTGTAGGACTGGCGTCATCGTGCTACGCACGATGACGCCAGTCCTCTGGGGGAGTTCCCAGAAGCTTGGCCGACATCCAAGATGTCGGCCAGCTCCGGGAAAGGATCGCGAACCGGCGCTTTTCAGCGCCGATTCGCGATCCAGCTCCCCAGGGGTTAATGCCAGGCATCATTTGGAAGGGCAGGCTGTGCCCTTCCAAATGATGCCTGGGTTAAGCCCCTGTGCGCCGCCGATCGGGAGGGAGAGAGGTCCGAAGGACCTCCCCCCCTCCCTTTCAGGCGCCTCCTCCGCACATGCGGGGGGGGGCGCCTGAATTAGGTGTCATCGCGCCCCCGCGATGACACCTAATAATGGCGGCTGCTGGTCCGGATGCCGGGCTGACATCCAGGATGTCAGCCCGCACCGGAGGGGCCAGCGATCGGCCGGAACCCGGCCGAACGCTGACCCCGATGGGAGGACGCGCTCAGCGCGTCCTCCGCATACCAGCGGGAATGCTGAGGACGCGCTGAGCGCGTCCTTAGCATTCAAGTGGTTAAAAAAATAAAATAAAAAAAATCCTGAAAAATTATTAAAATATCCTACAAAATCTATAGACTCTTTAGTGAAGATTATAATCAACGGTTTATTAGATATTGCATTAAAACGGGAATATTTTTAACATTGAAGCCTGGGATTCGCCTGAATAAACCTGCCGAATTAAACCACTGAATGGCAGGGCATTTCGGGAACCTTTCACTGCTTGTTTTTGTTCTCTGAATAGCCGAAGCATTGCTTCTCTATGGGGATTTCACTGCCCTCGAACAGGCACCGTATGTGCAGGCAATTCGCCAATACGCTTTCTGGATAGCTGAATGGCCAAGAAAGGTAACCGAACGCTGAATTTCAGCGTTCGGTTCCCTTTCGGGAGCCATTCGTAGCTCTTTGAATAACCCTGTATGCGATTCGCCTATTTAAGTCTGTCGCATTGAATCACCAAAATCCAGGGCATTTCAGCATTCTGTGAATAGATTAACCATTACTTTTCTATGGGACAATTTCGCTGCCACTGAAGATTACTGAATTGTGGTGAACTGCACTGTATTTCACAGTCAATTCGCCAGTATTTGGCAAATTGACAGTTTAACCCCTTAGTGTCAAGGCTGTTTAACCTTTGTCCAAAAGTACCCACTGCTATTACATTTCTGCATTGTGTTTAGCTCTAACTTTCTACTTGTTTATTGTACCCACACATTATATACGGTTTTTCCTCACCATTAAATGGCCTTTCTAAAGATACCATTATTACCATCATATCGTAGAATTTGCTACAAAAAAAAAAAAAAATATTCTGAAATATTGTGTAGAAATGGGGGGAAAAAAAAAACTGCAACTGCCAAAAAAAGTCCCCAGCTAAATAGTTCCTATATTTTGTCCGGAGTTTAAAAATACCTAATGTTTACATGTTTTTTGCTTTTTAACCCATTCACTGCTGAGCCATTTCACCTCTGTATGCTGAGCTTATTTTGACAGTTTTGTGCTCATGTTTAAACACAACTTGAGGTCCTGTTTCATTATACGACCCAGACAAATGATATATTATAAATCTGCAAAAAAGTTATATGATTATTATATATACACTGTATATTTACGTCATGTCTTGTCAGAATGCTAGAACAACATTTTTTTTTAAAATGTGAATTTCTATTCGGATTGCAGTAATTTACAGCGTGTAAAATATTTTTTTTCGCATTTGATCATCCAAGCCTTTGTTATATATTATAAAATATAATTGTTAAAATTAAAAATGGGAACTATTTGTTACTGTATTTTTCTGAGACAATACGCGATTTTAACTAAAACTGAAAAAAGTGAATTTTGTATCGTAGGAAATGGGAAGGCGAGTACATGCAGCATCGTTAGAATTGAAAAGTGAACAACAGTGCTGCATTAATAAAAAAAAAGTTTTTTTTTTTTTTACTTGAAACATTGTCATGCTCTGACCTTTAAGGATACCAAACATGACCCTCTAGCTGCCACCCATCGGGAGAGAGGGGGTCCAAAGGTCCTTGGTAATCAAGGCCGGGTCAGTGTAGCCTTTTTGAGAGTGGACGTTCCTTCCACTTTGAGCGCAGTTAGTGCGCTCAACGCTGCAAGGCTCGATCCTCCTATGGAGGACCGGGCTTTCCAGCCCAGTTGAATGCACGTCATAGCGCTTTCAGCACGGCCGCTGTAGCGCACGGAATTTGTACCCCGTGCTACAGTGCGTGCTCGGCTCCGTCGCGTTTTGCCACGACGTACGCCGGGTGGCAGGTCAGTACAGGCGCACGTTGTGCGCTCGTCTGACCCTGGCCTAAGGGACCATTTTCATAGGACATACCGGGTAAATCATTGGTCATTATGTGGGTAATGAATAGACAAACTGCTACAAAATTGCACCGTATGGCGAAATTCACCATTTGGTGCAATTCAGTGGCAAGTTCGGTGCTAATGTATAACCAAGAGATGGCATTTTCAAAATGGGGGTGATCAGAGCGGAAGACGCCAGAGGAGAGGGAGATGTTGAAAATTGAAGTTAAGAGGGACAATAACCAGTAGTACAGACCAAAGGAAGCCTTAGAAGATGGGGCCAGGAGTGAGGTTGAATGGTTAGGGTAGGAAGGTCTCTAGCAATCAACTGTTTTTTTTGGGTTGGCTTACAATAAAACTGCAATTTGGACCATTATATACAAATACACAATCGTTGTGCACAGTATCATTTTATTGGAGATTGAGGTCATTTGTATTGAGAAGGCAATATTTCTTCTTGCACCTGTATTGTGGTTTGGTCAGACTAATGGACACTATGGGTGTTGTTATAAACCGCCATAACTTTTGGTAATATAGTGGGAAATTCAAGCTGCAGGTGACATTTCTTCACTTGTAGTTTGAATATTAGTCTCGATTGCCAAATTTTAGCTTTGTTGTAACCACTGTTTGCAACCGTAAATAGTGGCTAGTAAATAACACCGTGTCCAATTTTTTTTTTTTATTTTATAAAAACACATTTGTCTAAATGATACAAACGGATTTAATGGAAAATTAAGTACAGATACTAAACCTTTTGCATTATTTGAATATAAGATAGTGTTTACTGACAAGAGTGTGGTGTGTCAATGTCCACATTAAGGCTGGGGTCAGACGAACGCATTTTTAACGTGTGTTTAGGCGCACTTAAATCACGGCCGCAGTAGCAGCAAATGACGTGCAATGATGGCCAATATACGAAGTACGACCGTGCAACGCAAGTGGAAAATTAACGCATTTTTTCAAGAACGCAGAACTGCTAGCACTGAGGTATAGCGTGCGCTGCAGCGGCATAGCAGCGTGTGTGTGATTAGGAGATGTCAGACGCTGCTAATGTCCAGCCTACATAATGTCCAGACGCAAAGTTCTTTTGACGAACCGTAAAAAAAAAAAAAAAAAAAAAAACACAAAAATGAGCGTCTGACTGTTTTTGCGCATTCCGTGAAAAAAAATATGTCAATGCGTTCAGACGCACCTTTTGACGTTCGCTGCGAATAATGCGTTTGACCCTAGCCTAAATCTGTAGTATTGAGTACTTGATTTGCAGGTTTATCATGAAGCTCACTTTTCTACCCTGCATTTTATTCATGGACTTAAATTTGCAGTATCTTTATTATTTACGATAAATATGTATTCTAGAAAAACAAAAAAACTGGCCAATTAGTTTTACCATTTTGCAGGTCACCTTAATTTACCAACAACTGCCACCTAAAAAAAACGGAGTTCATTTCAAAATAGTATGAAAAATTGTTACCATTACCCTAGCCACGTATGGTGAATGAGTGGCAGAGAATTCTAGGGATAAAAAAAAAAAAAAAAAAAAACCCCATCGATAATGAAAACAACCATTTTCATTATCGATGAATTGGTCTGTGTAACACACTCTCTCTGGAGGAGCAGAAAAAAAAATGAAATAACCTCAGACGTTACTTTGAAACGGACTTGAGATGGGCTGGCTTCTTTAGACACAACTGGTTTGTTCCATTCAGTTTAGAGCAATGGCAGAACGACCGCTAGGGTACTACCACTGGGTGGAGGATCTGTACTGCCAGTGTTTTATCCTTACTTGGGAAGTGCAATTTGCATACGAGCAAACAAGTTACGTATACTGCCCAAATTGCACAAGAAAACAAAAAGGATATGGATTTTGATTTTAAGTAGCGTTCCTTTAAGAAGTTTTATTCTATGAACAGATAATCTATTGGCAGATTTATTGTTATTTGCAATCCCGGAGAATACCACACGCTTATGGTCAGTGATGCAGTAAGATTCCAGAGGAAAAATTAATTTTTTGAATATCCAACTGCATGCCATTTCTAAAGCAAAAAAAAAAAAAAAAAAAAAAAACTATGTACTTGCATGTATAAAAAATAAAAAAAATACAGATGCTATATTATTTGATACCTTTATTTTCATTAACAAAAAGACAGTGCTTTAAAAACAGACTAAATTGAATAAAAAATGAAAACCCTACATCCTGACTAGCATGTACATTTTCAATTAGAAAATAAAAGTCATTAAGGCACTCAAGCTAGTGAAGTTACAAAATTATAACCTTTATTCTTCGAAAAAGAAAATATTAACATTCAGTAGCACAGTAGAGAATCACACAGCAAACAAAGCTCAAAAGCAGACTGAGAAGAAAAGCTTTCAAATTCATACAGCAATTTACACTTTCATATACCTGGTTTGCCTACAGATTACACCATCAATTCTGGCTTTGGAAACACTTCAGATACCAGCCATATAGATAACCAGTGTAAAAAGTGTGCAGCAATCCTTAAATAAAAGGGCAGTTGGTGGTCAGCGGTACCAACCGTAGTTGTGCCCAATATTCTTTTGTTAATTCTGTTTTGTTTCATAATGCTTCTGCAAATAAACCCTACCACCCACCAGAAGCCACCAACCGTGCAGCATCCATAAAAAAAAGTTAACTGAAATTCCAAAAAGAACAAATATACAATAGATTGCTTATTCAGAGACAGATGCAGTGTACAAGTCAGAAGTCAATATTAGATTTATTTTGATATAGATATATATTTCAGTGTTCCGTTACACTTTAAGCTAACCAACACTATGCAGCGACAAAGTAAATCTCTTCTACTCCACATTTAATACACTGAGTTTTAAAATATCTAAACATGGTGTTTGGGCTGTGTTGTCTGGGATTAAAAAAGAAAACACTTAAAAAAACTGTTTATAGAAAATTCTATATAGATTACAAATGGGGAACTTTATAGCAGCTTGGCAAACTTTTACAAGGTTCAAAAACGTTACGTATATGAAACATTGACAAGACACTAAAGAGTGTAGCCAGATTTTTACTACAGCTTTAGTATATTAAGAAAAGGTCATTTTGATGGCATTATATCTGCATTGTCGCATTTAAAAATTCACAATTCTACATATTAAAAATGAATGCCAAGCCTTATCAATTCTCAGGTTTACAGACTTTTTTTATAAAAAGCTATAAGAGAAAATAAAGTTCTAATACATTTTTTAAATTGTTGCAATAAGAAAATACTCTTAGAGGACAATAAAAGGCAAAAAAAAAAAAAAAGGAAAACTCAGTAGATTAGCAATATTATGCACATTATTTAAAAAAATTAGTCTCTTTCACTATGCATGGAACAAGTCTTAAAAGTGTCTAATATTTAAGCGGAGGTGTAGAAATATTTGGTCTTCGCGTTTCCAAGCATTTCATCTTCGTAATTGGGCAGACAGCAGAAGAAGATTGCACTGCCGAACATGATGATGGTACTGCCCCAGCCAAAGCCATAGGTCCAGCTGTAAAGATAGTTTTCTGTTCTTGTAGCCAGATCATTTGTGTACATAGAGGGGTAAATTACCAGAGCAATCACCTGCAAGATAACTGAAAAGATACAAGAGTGTTTAAAACTTTGTGGCTTTAGAAAAAAGTTTTATGCCTTGGAGTGAAGCCATGAGCAATTGATTTTAACGATCTGCATTGCCCCCCCCCCCAACAAACACACACTATGCAAATAAAAATAAGCCAAACGAGTTACTCTGTAAGGGTTTGAGGTTTGTCAAGGGTGCAACAATCTCAAATAGCGTCAAGAAAAGCTTCATTGAGGTGGATGCAACCACGGCAAACATCAGCACTTATTGAATAACCTAATGTCAGACACACATTAACATAAAACTGTTAGCAGTAATTAAGACCCAATTATAAAAGGACTACCGTAGATACTAGAGTATAGCGCGACCCGAATATAATGCGATGGATAGAGATTATGGAAATGAGAGAATACTTAAGACTCGAATATAACGCGAGGAACAAAATTTTACTGTACCAGT
Source organism: Leptobrachium leishanense (assembly GCA_009667805.1). Lineage (NCBI taxonomy): Eukaryota > Metazoa > Chordata > Amphibia > Anura > Megophryidae > Leptobrachium > Leptobrachium leishanense. The sequence goes on along the minus strand of CM019066.1, from coordinate 223,949,253 downwards.
AAACAATTAAAATCCTTCCATTTTCTCTTAAACACAGCCAGGCTACCCCTCAGGTCAGTGTGCTCTGCTCTAGAAGGATTGCAGTTGTTACGAAGTATGAAGCCGCCGACCACTCGTCTACTTTACTAGCAATTAGATGGCCGGTGGAGGTGAGCGAGGTGAATGATTGGCTTAAACCGAGTGTGCCCTCTGACCATGATGGATCCCACCTCTCCCGAATCCGGGAGTTCCTGAAATGTTTGCAAGCATCAGGGAGCCCACATTCACTTCAGAGTGACTACCAGAACTTCCAGGAGACTTGAGATCCAGAGCAAGGCAAGTTTTTTTTAATTTTTTATACGCGATGCAGAGGTCTCGAATATAACACGACCCCTCCAATTTTAAGATAAAATATTGTCACCAATATCTAGCGGTATACTCGAGTATCTACAGTACACATTTCTAAAACGATATATACATTCAGAGCCAATATACAAGGTGTGATGCCACTACATGTATTATCCTTCGTGATTTTAAACAACTTTTTTATAATAATGCTTTTGTACTCTGGTAATTTTGGTCAATGATTCCATAGTATGAAGTACAGCAAGATGTCAAGCTCCAAAATTATAGGAGCCAGTGAATAGGTAGTTCTATTAAAAAGGGACACTACCACTTAGATAAGAACTGCCAGCTGAATAAGATATGACAGGGAGCTTAACCCTTTTCTGCAGCAGGATGTTCTAAACAGTCCCTGCGGTGGGTGGGTCTTGAAGACGCAACTTGCATGCCCAGCTGACTTCAATGGGCCGCCTCGTCCCCTCCCCACAGCTGGCGTGTGCCGCTGGCTGCAGTGGGTTGGCCTGAACCCAGACCGTCCCCCTGCAGCAAATGATGTGAGTGGGTGGGCATAATCAGAGGCCTGCAGGCAGCACCTGTCAGAGGCGTACCAGTATGAGGCTGCTTAAAAATAAGTTTTGTTTTCTTAGGTAGGACTCGTCTGACCAGAGGTGACGTGGCAGGTGAGCTTAAACTTTAACGGTCATTAAAGTAAACCAAAACCTCTGTCTTGTTTCACATGGAGCTACAGGAATGAGCGCAAATGACAACTTTTTTTCTTATGTTTTATACATGAAGAGGCTGAATACTTCCAGTCCACACAGCCACCCTGCTAGGGAATAGGCGCAAATTTATTTTTCTGTACCAGTACCTCCACCTGTTGTGAAGGGGTTAAATTACTTCTAATCTTCCCAGGGTGATGTCCTATGAATACATCCCATATACAATACAATACAATGATTTGAGTCAGTGATCGACCAATAGATTCCATTATTTGGCCATAGCCACCCAGTGAGGACCAAGTGAGGTAAAGATAAGGGCAATTTTTTTGGTGGTAGTGTCCCTTTAAGCTCCATGATCTTTTGTTGAACAAGCACAATGCCTCTATAAACGGAAGGAAAATCATTCCATTATTTTATTAAAAACAAACCAAGACCTTTACCTTTGGCAACAGGTTCCAATGAAACATGACAAACATAACTCATTGTTATCTATGTGGGTGACAGCATATAATTACTGATATGCGAATGTCAAGAAATGACCCTGCTAGAGCTGTGCAGTTGGTTTTCCCAGACATACCGGCTAAAATGAGAAGTCCTCCAATTACTCTCAGCAAAGAAATACGTGGTGCGCACAGTGCAACAAAGGAGAGGAGGAAGCAAATGATCAGGATGATGAAACCAATGATCAGAAGTGCAGCTGTTGCTTTGCCCCAAGCTGGAAGAGAAAAAAAAAAAAAGTCAATAGAAGCATATGTTTAAAAACGTGTGTTGCCCAGAATTCAGGATACTGCTATAAAAATTTGTTTTGCTAACCATTTATTTTCCATAAATCCCAACATAGGATTCTGTTCAACATGAAATAATTAAAACAGTTCAGCATAGCAAAAAAGTAAATGTATATTGCGCTTTATTTTTGTGTTTAAAAGGGAACATTTGGCATAGCATTTAGTCAAAAACTTGTAATTCTGCATAGAAGCTAATGAGATTACCATAATTACACTATACAATGCCACTGATAATTAAGGAATGAGAAGCGACTAAAATATTCAACACAATTCAGGACTAAACCCACACGCGCATTCAATTACAGGCTTGTTTCAGAAAAGAAACGCCCACAAAAGGTGCAATAACATTCACACAAGAGTGGACTGAACGAATACTAAAATTTCTGCTATTTGGTTAAGCCATTTATAAAAGGAGAATTTTTACATTAGATCAAAAAGGAAAAAGGTTTACCATGCATATGGGGGGGGGGGGGGGTGATGGATTCCCAGGGCTGTGTGGCCGTCTTTCATGCAGACAAGAGCTTCTCATTAAGAAACAGACAGGAGTTTTTGAGCAGCCTCAGATTCTTCTAGAAGCAGGCAAGATGTGTGCTTTGAAGAACAATTACGGGTTGTGGGGTGTACGCTGGTCATTAGGACTAAAATTTTAAAAAAAGTCACAACACATCCTGACCACTTTAAAACAATAAAGTGGTCAGGATGAGTAGCATCTCCCCACATCAGGTGAAAACACTGGGTGATGGGGAGTTTCCTCCACCCCACGCAGCGTCACCAGCCAATGGGCTTTTGAATTTCAGGACTGCCAGTCACCAGGTCACTAGTGATGTTAGCATGCAGAGTTTGTGCTGAGGTCACTGGGACCACCTGTGATAGGGAGGCAAAGGTGGATCGGATCTGCACCTACATGTGCTTGTCCGATCTTTCACTCAGTGTAGGCGTTACAGAACTTGCGTCCATAAAACGTGCAAATCCATGGTGGTGCCTACAATATGCAAGTTGCGTAAGAGCAGAAATTGCATTAGATAGCTGCAAGGACTTCCAGGTTTGGGAGGTCAAAAATAAATTTCAGCAGAGAATGCCTGCAGCAGCCAAATTAAAATTAGGTCTTTTGTTTTTCCTCTTAAGTGTATCACCAAGTGGTCACGATGGCTAAGGGTCAGATACAATAGTAAAACGTTGAAGAATTTGATTCATGGCCACAGAAAACACTAATGTTATTCAGAGAAGGGTGAAAACCAGGAGAATGACTGGAGAAGTGAGAATTCTAGGTCAAATTAACCAATCCAGAAAAATTCTCCCATTTGGTCTAGGTCCAAATCAGCCATTTGGTCTAGATTGAAAACCAGGAGAACTGGCAGAGAACAATCTAGACCAAATGGCTGATTTGGACCTAGACCAAATGGGAGAATTTTTCTGGATTGGTTAATTTGACCTAGAATTCTCACTTCTCCAGTCATTCTCCTGGTTTTCACCCTTCTCTGAATGAAAACCATTACAGGGTCTTCAAAGTGTTGTGGAAATTTCAAGAGCTTTCTTAGGAAATTAAATGATATAGCATATCCACACCTCAGGTTCTCCATGTGGAAGATGAATTTATAATTACTTGTCTCACAGCACAGGTTTCTGCATGTCATGTGTGGAATTAAGGCCTGCGGGACCACACCTAGCCCCACAGACAAAACAATTTCTGCTGGAAACCTCCACCCATGGTTTAGCAGCAAGTTATTACTGTATGTGTGGGAGTGAAACAATGACACATGTGTTCAATATGAAGCTATCCTGATAAAGGATATGGCTGTATTACAGTTTTGACTAAAGTCAATGAGCGGTTTCAGGAGACGGTCACAAAAGCTTTCTCTGACGAGGATAGCACCGTAAGGATCATAAAATACAAAGGTTATAGTTCTGTGAAAGGACAGTGTCACACTCTGAGGGGTGGCCGAGCTAAAAAACAACTGTATGAAGATAACAAAAAGCTATTTAAGATTTACTACAGAAGGCAAATGCCCTAATGATATGGGCTGCGCATACCTGTCAGAGGGGACTGTATAGTCTTCTAGTGCACCTGTCATGCTTACCTACAATGTGCCACTGACGCTCTAGGTCTGGTGGGAATTGCTGTGGAGGCTGCCTGCTCCCCTTTCATCTGAATGATCCTGCAGGGAGTACATTAATTCACATCCTTCGTGCAGCTCATGGACCAGCACTTTACTGGTAAGTGAAGGATTCAAAATGCAATGGTGTGCCCTCCCTCCTGCTCTTGCCTGTCAGGTAAACATGGGCACAGCTGATTTTTTACTCCGCCTCAGACTGTTGTATTTTGCCGTTGGGTTTTCTATATTACATGGCTAATAGATTTCAGAAACCGCAACATTTCCTGCAAGCTCATTGGTCTTTAAACAACCCATAGCTACAGAAAAAAACATCTTTCTCCAGTACAAAACAGCCAAAACATTGAAAGGCATACTAGGTGGCAAACATTACAAGCCTTGTTGGGATGGGGGGGGGGGGCGGCAAACTTAAAAGAAACAATCTGCCAGGTGTTGCTGTAGAGAAGATAAATTGTATTCCTTACTAAAAAAAAAAAACTAAAAAAAACCTTTTCCTTCAAGAAGTCTCTGAAAACACATTAGGGAAACCTATCAACTCACTCCATAATTCCCCTCCGTACATTTTGCACCATCTTCCCCACAGCTCACTACTTCATACGCTGCTATTAACCGTTACCTTGGGTCACCTCTCCTCTTAGATTGTAAGCTCTCAAGCAGGGCCCCTCCTACTGTTCTGTTTAACCTGTATTTGTTATTCCGTCTCACCCATTGTACAGCACTACGGAACTTGTTAGCGCTTTATAAATACTTGTAACTGTAGTATAGACAAAGCAACGCCATTCGGGATAATGTTTCCCACCCATTTCAGCAAGATGAAATCACAGGGCCTTAAACAGTTAACAGCAGATATTTTGAAAAGCACATTGGCTGGACACCGCATAGTGTCCCTTTAAGGCTGCGGTCACATGTGTGTTTTTCACAGCAGAAGGAATGTCCATGAGACTCTTATGCTCGTGTGGCCACCTCACTGAGGCAGTTAGTGTGCTCAGCACTACTGAACAAGATCCTCCTATGGTGGATCACACCTTCTAGCCCCGTCAGCGTCTGTTGTAGCTTTTTTGACGGGGAGGGCTTTGTTGGTGCCGGGTGGTAGCATGCGCTACCCCATATGGCCCTCCCCGATCAGTCAAAAAGCTGCAACTGACGCAGGGAATTGCAGTCACAAACTCATTCAGTGCACTCGTGTGTCCGCACTTCAGTGTCCTCACCCTTTGACCGGGGGGGGGGGGGGTCTGGAAGTTCTGGTTCAGACTTTCAAGTGCAGGGGATCAAATCACCCCACCCAGAACCAGATATTACCACCGCTTTTTGGTACCTGGATATCAGGACCTTCAAGACTATGGTCCCACCAGTGGCTTTCAATTTGCACGATACAGGCAGCATGTCGCACCTAGACCAGTGTTGGATTTAAGGATTTTCTTTTTAAAAAAAAATAAAAAATTAAAAGATGAAAGGGGTTGCAGAAAGTGTCAGTCAACACTAGGAATATTTATGAAAGAGCCTTGTCTTTGCTTTTGAAAAGAGTGGGATTGATTTTTAAGCAAAATATACTTCGTATTAGGGATAGAGATGTATATATTTCAGCTTTTAATAAACGTTTTGAAGGGGAAATGACAGTCCCAGGACTATAAAACCACCTGTAAAATCTCATGCCATAAATGTGAACTTTGGTCATCAAGTGTAATGACTCACCGAAAAGAATTCACGTTGGTCTCGGACATGCCAGTGTGATACAGGATTAAACATTTCACTGTAGCATGGTCTGAACCTAAACATGGGTTTACTTCAAAAGCAACAGAAGCAGCCCATTCTGAGCCCTGTATTTATCTTGGCACTCTGAGAACATGGAAACAAAACAGATGGGTGTGGGGGGGGGGGGGGTTCATTCTAAAATGTTGCAGGATTTTAAAAAAATTCCACCTCTACTTTGCCTAAAAACCAGTAATGCTTACAAATGTGCCAACTCTCCACTTACTAAATAACAGGTTGTGTTACTGTGATTTTTATACAGTGCACTTTGAATTCAGAAACTGAAAACGAGGAGGAATGGACTGAAATGTTCAATTTTTGGTGCAAAGATTTTTGAAGCTAGAATTAAACTTTTTGGGTCTGGCCTCAAGTTTACAGGTTCCTTGTAAATACTCCAATTTTCAGGTTAGAGAATAAAAAGTTTTTACGGTCACTCTTGAAAGCTAAAAACGATAGAATTTGATATGTACACCTCAGTTTAATGCAAACAATGGAGTGACGGCCACACAAAGATTCAGAATCTACTTTGCTTAATTTAGGCTTTCAGCTCTATTTCTGTAGCGCCAGACCAGGGTATAAGGCCGGCTGCTTACTAAACATTCTTCGCACAAGTCGTTCTCCCAAGGACAGCAGAAGGACGATCAGCTTTTAGGAATGCTGAAAATTTAACAAGCCTGAAACTATGCGAGGGAGTGGACATTGCATAAAGGAGCTAATGGTATCGGGGAGCCATAGAAACACATTTAATATAGATGAGTGGGGGGGGGGGGGGGAGAGAAAGAGTATTTCTAAACATTTTACCATTTCTCATATCAAAGTATATTAAATAGAAAACCAATTTGGGATTATGTGTTTGTTGATCTAGACCCAAGAAACCTGAAAGATGCGGTACAGACACACACACAAACCTTGCAGTGGTGTAACTTGAAACCTGATGGCCCCGGTGCAAGAATCCATATTTTTTTCCAAGAGATATATATATATATTATATATAATGTATTGCACCCAGCTCACATGGAGAGATAAATAATTTATATATCTATATGCTCACGGGTATATAGTGCCCCAAGCGCTCACCTTGCTCTGCGCTGCTGTTCTCCACGAGGGGAGCGGCCGATGACATGCAGCTTGGCCACTCGCTGGAAACCACCTGACCAGCACAGCCGAGTTCTCGCGAGATCTCGTGCGTTGGTCAGGTGGTTCCCATCCCACCCGAGCGGCCAAGCTGCAAACCAGCAGCCGCTCGCAGGGAGAGGCATGGCCGGCGGCGCTGCTCCCAGATTCCGGTACTGATTGCCAGAATCTGGTGGCGGCATTGCACCCCCCCTCCAGTGGCGGAATGCCAGGGCCCGGTCGCAAGTGCGACCCTGGTACTTCTGTCACTGACACCTTGTGACTGTCCATTTAGTTTGTTAGAGGAATTTCACTTGCTTCCCCAAAATGTGTTTACAAAGATGCATCTTATTGTTTAAATACAAGCAAACAACACTACCAACAACGTCCATGATCCTCTGATAGCATGTAAAAAGGAAAAAAATAAAAGATTTTCTTCGTAGCTCTTGCTTATTCAATCTACATTATTTAACAATTAATGAGATGGAGGAAATGTTTAAATAAAAAGGTGGCAGGAGGGTATTGTTCGAATCTAAAGTCTAAGAAATGGCAGCAAGCTTAAAAGGCTTCTAACCCCCAACACCCTTTGAATACATCCCACACAATACAATGATTTGTGTCAGTGATCAACCAATATACCCAATTGTATGGCCAATGCCGCACAGTTAGGAGCAAGTGAGGTAAAGATACTGTAGGTGGGGAGAGCAGTTTACAACACAAAAGATCACAAAATGGATGCACCAAGTGACAAAGTGAAATAGTTTCTTCAAAAATTAAGCACATGTAACATTTATTTATTTATAAAGGATTTTACCAGGAAGGATACATTGATATTTCTCTCATTTTCAAGTATGTCCTGGGTATCAGCAACATAAAATAAATGCAAAGGACGTGCATGGAGCGTTCGGTTTCACTGCCGTGCTCGCAGTGGAGTCACAAGGGGGGGGGGGCAAGGGATGCGGTCCGCACCGGGTCACCCCCAAAAAAAAATATTTTGCCAGGAAGGATACATTGGAGATTTCTCATTTTCAAGTATGTCCTGGGTAGGCAAGGTCCAGGCTGGCACTTTCCAGGGGGCGGCAAAAAAAACAAACAAAAAAAAAAAAAAACACCACTACTAAAAGGGAATATTCACAGAGCAACGAAATTACAGACATTTTAGTGTTCTGCGAACTTTGGGGAATCAAATCACCGCAGGGTCCCTGGAGCGCAGGGAATCAGCCATTGAATGCCGCAAACTAAAAAAAAAAAAAAAAAAAAAAAAAAAAAAATCAATAGACTTTTTACTACAGATTAAAGGAATAACGGTTTATTAGATATTGGATAAAAAAAAAAAAAAAAAACATTTTTCACATGGAAACCACTGGACATCTTGCTGTTCAGTGGTCTCTGAACAGATTAACCATTGCTTCTCTATGGGGACTTTCACGGCCTTTGAACAGGCACTGTACTCGCTGGCAGTTCGCCAAAATTTGTGAGCATATCAGAGCTCCACAGCAATAAACCTCACAGTAATGTGCGCCGTGTATGAGCATTCAGTGTTATATGGGAGTACTGAGCTATGAGTAAGTAGTTAAAAAAGCAACCGTAAAACGTGGGGGGGGGGGTGACATCATGAGTTACCGCACCGGGTGACGCCAACCCTAGTGATGCCACTGTGTGCTCGTAGGACGCGCTATGCACATCTTCAGGTTGCTCCTGCTTGGTGCGGATCTGGGGCTTCATTCATAGTGGGCAACATTTTGCATGTCAGCCCTCATGGTGGGACTGCCCAGCGCGGGAGTCATGCATGTGTGAAATGACATCATAAAGAGTGAGCCCCCCTGCCCATTAGAGGAATCCCAATTGGACCCATGTATCTCCAGACCCACACAGTGCAGGAGGTTGGGTGAGCAAGTGATGAAACAATGCGTAATAAACACTGCGATGCAAATATGGGGGGGCCTTTGGACCCCCACATCATCATTAGGCTACTCCCAAGGTCAAGTAAGGTGTATTTGAAAAGGTTAGAGTTCGGCCTTTCCCATGATACCAAACACGACCAAATAAAAACGAAATAGAGGGGGGGGGGGGTTCCTTACAGCTGTGACAGGAAAAGAGAAAGTTAGTAATTTCTGAAGTTTTTGTGTTGGAACATGAAGCATAGCGATTTCCTTTGAGAAGCTTTCACTCCAGGAGAAGGATGCAGTGTGGACTTGACCGAAGTGGTTACTAAGAGTTAATGTCTTTGTAAACAACTAAACATCACCATTATTTGCAAGTTTGCAACTACAGTGAACATTGGCTACAAACTGAAGTCACAAAAGGTGAAGTTCCTGCAATTAAGAACAGTGCCACCTTTATTCTTGTTATGTAAGAATTGTAAACCGCCCCACTGTGTTGAGGTAAATCTAGCAGCCTTGCACTGCAAGAATGGATATTAACAAATAACCCTTTTTGTGTTTGGCAACAATGTTTGCAAAAATCCTCAGGATAATATTTTAATTGTATGGCAGCACAATCTAGAGGATGGATAAACTTCGCATTTAGCTAAAATTCCCAGAAAACCTAGAACAATTGCATGATGGAAACTGCATTGACAATAGTAAGAAGCTGAACAGGTGCTCGTGACCCAGGGCGGTCACACTCCTTAGACAATGAAAAAGCGAAAGAGGGCCAAGCAGCATTCTGCTGGGAAAATACTTACCAGGATAAAATCAACAATGTTCTGGTTACCAACATCATTTCATATAACTAAACAGGCCGGAGAAACGGTAGTTTCACGACCAAAACATTAGTGCCGAATCCCTGTCAAAATATTTTCATAGAAGATGGAAGCCCTTGGTCCACTTTTGCTTTAGTGCAAGGATCAGCAACCTTAACCCTTCATATGTTTTAGTGCTACCTCTCCAATTATGCTCACTTACTCATTAGGTTAGCTAATACCAAGAAAATGTAGTTCCGTAACATCAGGAGGACCAAGGTTGCTGAACTCTAGTGTATACAGGAGGAAATGTAATATCTTGGCTGGATGATATGGACTCGGCATCCCGAACACAGGATTATTAAGGTTGCGGTCAAACGACCACGTCCATGTGACTGCTGCTCCCTGCGTTCGTCGCAGCTTTTGTGATGGCCACACAGTAACGTGCACACTAGTTGCACGTGCAACACTGGACGTGATTTAAGCCTCACCGTCAAAAAGCTACAACAGATGTAGGACAGGACTACAAAGCGTGATCCTCCATAGGAGGATCGAGCTTTGTAGCACAGGTGGCCACAAGGGTGTCAGAGTGGAAGGAACATCCACTCTCACGTACATTCCTTCTGCTCTCAAACGCTCGTCTGACCCCGGCATGTTTAAAGCAGGGCTTGACAAATTTGCTGTGACTCTAGGAGCCAGCTAGGACTGCAACTAACGATTATTCTCAAAAATCGATTATTATATTGATTAACCGATTCATCGGATAAAAAAAAAATATATATATATAAAATTTGTTTACATAAGAGGAATTTTGTGTAAAAAAATAAGTAATTTGCGTAGTGTACACAACTTTCGTACGTACATACGCAAATTGCGTATCTTGTAAACTTTTCACACAAGGTATGCAAGTGCTTGGTCAGAGGGATGGGTTGATGCTGCATGCGCAGCTTAAGCTCATGTTTGCTTTCTCAAATGAACGCGGCTACAAGCACTTGGTCATAGATGTCAGCATGAAATCGGGGTTAATAAACTAACGTGGTCAGGGTGCGTAGAGTGTCCCTTTTAGATAATTCTGTGAACAAACTGAGTGGGAAGAGGGACTGAGGTGAAAGGGAGTGACTTTGCTCACTTGACCTGAGTGTGAGAGGGAGTGGGTATGGACAAAAGACCGTGTGGGAGTGAGTTTGGGGAAAGGGACCAGGCATAAGGGAGGGAATGGCAGTTCCCAAACAAAGAGGGTGGGGTGGTGGTACAGGACTCCAGCTTCAAGTAGGGATAAAACACAGGCATACAGCTCCTTCACCCAGTGGCAGTATCCTATTGTTTGTGTTATTAGTTCTACTGTTGTAAACAGAATAAAAACAAACTGGTTGTGTCTGACATAACCCTAGAACTAAATCCTACCTAGTAAAGCAGCAGCGCGTCTTCTCCAATCAGCTCCGAAGCTGAGGTTATTTACGTTTAACTTAGTCTGACTCTAAACAGTGTGAACTGTACACAGGATGATTAATCCACACCGATTAAAATAGTTGTCATCTATTTCCATAAATCGATTAAATCAATTAATTGTTCCAGCCCTAGAGCCAGCTACAAAAAAGTTGGGAGCCAATGTTTCGGCGAGAATTCGCCTTGATCAAGGCGAATCCTCGCCGAAACATTGGGAACCTTGCCTCTGCATCTGGGAGTTGGTTTGTACTTACCCAAATTATAATTTTAGCTGCTTCTATTTATCACTTAGGTATTTGTGCATGCGGTCTTTTGGCTACTTTGAGCCAAGAAGTGTAGACCGTTGCATCTAAAGTCAGTCATACATACTATTTGTGTTGTTAACATCGTGATAGTGGTTTTATTTGTTCTATTGTCATTAGACACCCTATTTACCCACTACATACACACAGACCTCATGAATACATACACCAGGGCTGGATATATTTACATTAAATGTAGGAGACAGGAAGAATTACATTGAAGCCAACTAGATGTTTAGATGCCAAAGACTGCTTTTAGATTGGTGTAAAATAAACTGGAAATTTTAGGAGCCAGGAGTAACATTTTAGGAGCCAGTGGCTACCGGGCTCCTGGCTTTGTCAAGCCCTGGTTTAAACCATGTCATGAGAGTATTCCTGTGTTGATATGGAATGTATTGCTTAAAAACTGATACATAGATCATGTACATCTATCTCACTGTCTGGCTGCATACCAAAATCACAAGAACTTGTACAGGACTTGAACTTGTATGGAACTTGTTGGCGCATTATAAATATTCGTAACAGTGGCCGGCTCATGAAAAGGGCTTCCCCTATTCCATCTCTCAAGTCTGGTCCTAGCATTTGTTTTGCTAAAAATCCCTCATGTGACTAGATCCTTTATATGAGGTTGCATACTGCAGGGCAGCATTTTTCATGTGCCAAGTGTGTCTAGGACGACCTGGTAACTCTCCCCTGATGGACCCCCCCCCCCCCAGCAGTGACAGGATCTTCTGACTGACACCTCCAAAAATCAAACTAAAGTGACTGAAGAAACTTAGGAGCCAAACACACTTTTTCAGGAGCCAGGGTGAGATGACACCCCCCCCCTCTCCCTACCTGGCCTCACATTGCACTAGGAGGGCCGTGAGCGCCTCTAGCGGACTCTTTGTAACCAAACCAGGCGTCTCATAGACTGTGACCCGGGCTGCTAACACCCCCACCCCCCTGTACTTACCATAGTCCATGATGGAGGTGCAAGAGTACTCGTTACCCCCCACAGACGTACAGCTCTGCCACAGCGAGGCATAGTCGCGGCCGCTCTCTGTCTCCACCCAGCCGCTGCCCGCCAGCGCAATGATATCGAAGATAATTGCGCACAGCAGCAACAGGGGCAGGATCCATTTGCACCTGGGGTAGGCGATACCGCACTTGAACATGTCGAAGGTCTCGGTGTTTCCCTCCTCGGCAAGTAGAGTCCGTACTCAGAGCTTCCCGGAGCGATATGCGCCTAAACAAACTTAGCAGACTCAAGAAGAGCCCGAGCCGCACCTTGAGAGCTCTGACTCACAGCAGGGGATTGTTCTGACCTGCCGAGGGAGAGGCGGAGCCGCAGGGGGAGGGGCACGTCTGGAGCTGGGAAACCAGTCCGGGGTCAGGTTACAGTGAGCACACCCTGTGCCTCACGGAGCACTGCCCCACCCTCAGTCGTCTCACTCGCTCACTGCCCCACCCTCAGTCGCTGCCCCACCCTCAGGCGTTTCACTCACTCACTGCCCCGCCAGAGACACCAAGAGCCTCACTCACTGTCCGCCCCTCCCGAGTCACTGTCTCAAAACACAGGCTACTTCAACCGCATTCACGGTATCACCCACTGCAAGAGCCTGACTCACTTCTGCTGACTCTCATAGCCTTAGACACTGTAAAAGCCTCACTCATTTTAACCCCTTGGAGCAGTGATGGCAAACTTTGGCACCCCAGATGTTTCTGAACTACATGTCCTTTGATGCTCAGCCTTAAAGCCGATGGAGCATCATGGGACAAGTAGTTCAGAAAAATCTGGGTTGCCAAGGTTTGCCATCACCGCCTTAGAGACATTTTTTTTTTTTACTTTTACGACTCAAATACTTTGCAAATAAATAAATTGCATTTTTAGTTCTGTTTCTCTTTAGCTTTTATACTCTTCAGGGTAATGTTAGCGACCTTGGCCACCCAGATACTTTGGAACTACACTTCCCTTGATGCTCAGTCGCTCATTAAGTTACTGGAGGCTCATGGGAAGTGTACTTCCAAAACAGGCCAAGGTTGCTGACCCCTTCCCCCTGACCCTTGCTGACACTTGTTATATAAAGGGTTTTCTTAACTAAACAAGACTTGCGTGACACCATTTCTGTGCAGATGAAATAATGGGGGGGATGGAATCACGCTTTCGTGTACATTTCCTTGTAATTATTTCTACGCAAATGCAGCTGCTGAAACATTCTTTAAACTAGATTAATAAAGAGGATCCTATTTTAGGAATACCCCGTATATTTGGGATATAGAGCAAATCTAGAACGAATACAGTAATAGAACTATTGGTTGCTAAAGATATGGTGGGTTTTATTTATACACGCACCAAACACTTCCCATTTGGGATTAAAAACAAAAACATGGAAAGAAGAACAGCTGCAGAACGACGGACTGGTGTTACAAGCATGATATACATAAATACAGAAAAAATGGCGTCGCACCCATACTCACCGGAGCGGCAGCAACTGCCAGGAGTAACAGCCCAGTTAATGTATAAAACATAACAAGGAAAAAAGGTGTCATCTGCGCTCGTTTCATGCTTGTAACACCAGTCCGTCGTTCTGCAGCTGTTCCTCTTTCCATGTTTTTGTTTTTAATCCCAAATGGGAAGTGTTTGGTGTGTGTATAAATAAAACCCACCATATCTTTGCCTCTCCTTGGCTGAAAAGCAGCAGGAGGGGCTTGGAGCTGCTCAGTAGAGCGGCCTTTTGGTTACATTTGTTAGGTACTCACTCTGTAAAGAGGTGCCGTGAAGTGGCGAGTGCGTTTACGTTGCAATGGCCATTGAAACAAACAAAAACCTCAGTTTTGTTGTACATGGAACACATAGAAACGAGCGCAGATGACACCTTTTTTCCTTGTTATGTTTTATACATTAACTGGGCTGTTACTCCTGGCGGTTGCTGCCGCTACGGTGAGTATGGGCGCGACGCCATTTTTTCTGTATTTATGTATATCATGCTTGTAACACCAGTCCGTCGTTCTGCAGCTGTTCTTCTTTCCATGTTTTTGTTTTTAATCCCAAATGGGAAGTGTTTGGTGCGTGTATAAATTAAACCCACCATATCTCTGCCTCTCCTTGACTGAAAAGCAGCAGGAGGGGCTTGGAGCTGCTCACTAGAGCGGCCTTTTGGTTACATTTGTTAGGTACTCACTCTGTAAAGAGGTGCCGTGAAGTGGCGAGTGAGCTTACGTTGCAATGTCCATTGAAACAAACAAAAACCTCAGTTTTGTTGTACATGAAACACATAGAAACGAGCGTAGATGACACCATTTTTCCTTGTGTAGCGCTCACTCCCGGAGGAGCCGCTGAAATTGAACCTCGGGTCAGTCTCCCCGCACTAGGGAATAAATATACTCCAGCACCGTTGTGGATTTTATAAATTATATAGTTTACTAGAATAAATGGCATATAATGAATAACACGGTGTTCGTAGATATATTTACAGTACTTCGTAATGCGGGAAACGCGCAGCAGAAAAGGAATACGATGCTTCGTAATTCGAGGAACGCGCAGCGGAAAAGAAATACGATGCTTCGTAATTCGAGAAACGCGCAGCGGAAAAAGAAAAGGAAGAATAAATCTTTAACCCCTTTTGTGTTTGGGGAGTGAGTCCCGCACAGGTTATGTCCCAGAATGTACGTGTGTGTGCGTGTGTGTCAGGAATCGACCAGAAAAGAGTTTCTTATATGATAATAAGTATAAGAGGAACCACTATGTAGCAATCTTGCCTGTATGTAGCGAGTATCAGAGTCAGGAGGAACGATATATAACGCTGCCTGTCTGCTGGTACCAGTGGCGTCAGGTTCGTAGTAGATCAGGTGGTACTCGTGGATGTTATACCAGGCGACTTGATAGTAAGTATGTCTTTTAATAGTTACCCCGTTGGAAATGGTCGATGTAGTGGCCTAGGTCATGAGCCCGAAGGATTTCTACGCATAAGTCGTTTCCAGGCAATAAGGTCGTGAGGCAGGCAGAGTTCGGTGCGTAAGTGGTATCCAGGCAATAAGGTCGTGAGGCAGGCAGAGTTCGGTACGTAAGTCGTATTCAGGCAAGAAGGTCGTGAGGCAGGCAGAGTTCGGTGCGTAAGTCGTATCCAGGCAATAAGGTCGTCAACAAGGGGAATCAATCAGCATATAAGCAATCACAGGTAATAAGGAAGGAAATTAGCTCAGTAATCATACAAAATATTAGAGCCTCGACTTACCCCACTGAGGATTCTTTTATAGGGTGTCTCATTTAGGCAGCCGGGGATAGCGCCGACGTCATCCGTCTGCGCCGGCATCTCTCCGTGCCCATAAGGCCGCTCGGGACCATGCGCATCGCCGGAAGGTCTTCTCCGGCGACGAAGGAGACTCCGGCCTGCGCGTCGACACGTGGCAGCGCCAACGCCTTGCCATGCCACACGATCACCTCTCGGGTACCCGCCAGGAGGCACCGCTACAGGGGTTATACCGCCGGTAAGGGAGGAATCCTGACATAACCCCCTCACAAGGCGACCACTCCGTGGGCGATCAGGGTGAGCCGCATGAAAACGGCGCACTAGGGACGGAGCATCGACAATCCAACGCTGATATCCAAGAATCATCGACGGGATCATAACCCTTCCAACGGATTAGATACTGAAGCTTCCACGATACACACGAGAGTCCATAATTTTTGATACTTCGTAAACTTCGTTATCACGGGCGCTAATCGGACCCGGAGGAGGGAGAGTACGATGAACGAAAGGATCCGTAGTCTGAGGTTTAATCAAGGAGACATGGAATACGGGATGAATCTTCATAGAGGCCGGTAATCGTAGACGAACCGTCGTAGGAGAGAGGACGGTTTTCTATCTCATAAGGCCAAGAAATCGGGGCCCAATTTCTTCGAAGGACAGTTCAATTTAATTTATCGGGTAGATAGCCATACTCGGTGACCTTCTTCGTATAACGGAGCAGTCGATCTTTTACGATCAGCATATATTTTGTATCTCCATTCGGCTCTCTGTAGCATTCCCTTAACCTTCTCCGTGATTCTGGAAATAGATTGCAATCTTTCATTAACTGCAGGACAGGGGCAGGGGTCAAGTCCTGGGAAAAAAAGTGAGGGAACTCACCCACGAATTCCACAACCCCCATTACCTTAAGAAAATATATATATATATCTCACGAGTATAGCCGGACGAGCCGGTGATACCATTTTTTTGGGTTAACTTTACATTTAAAAGACAAACTTTCAAGAGTGTAAACTGGACACTATACTGATCAGTGAAAGGTATCACTACGTACAGGTATACTCGTGATTTGGCAACTGGACTAACGCATTATATATATATATATCTCCAGGCACAGACCCCCAGAATAATATACACAGCACTGAGCCCCGAATAACATACACAGCACTGAGCCCCCAGAATAACATACACAGCACTGAGCCCCCAGAATAATATACACAGCGCTGAGCCCCCAGAATAATATACACAGCGCTGAGCCCCCAGAAAATATACAGCACTGAGCCCCCAGAATAACATACACAGCACTGAGCCCCCAGAATAATATACACAGCGCTGAGCCCCCAGAATAACATACACATCACTGAGCCCCCAGAATAATATACACAGTGGCTGAACCCCCAGAATAATATACACAGCACTGAGCCTCCAGAATAATATACACAGCACTGAGCCTCCAGTATAATATACACAGCACTGAGCCCCAACAATAACATAATAACATGCACAGCACAGAGCCCCCATAATAATATACACAGCGCTCAGCCCCCAGAATAATATACACAGCACTGAGCCCCCAGAATAACATACACAGCGCTGAGCCCCCAGAATAACATACACAGCGCTGAGCCCCCAGAATAATATACACAGCACTGAGCCTCCAGTATAATATACACAGCACTGAGCCCCAACAATAACATAATAACATGCACAGCACAGAGCCCCCATAATAATATACACAGCACTGAACCCCAAGAATAATATGCACAGCACTGAACCCCAAGAATAATATGCACAGCACTGAACCCCAAGAATAATATGCACAGCACTGGTTATATGGATATATTTTCCCCAGTTCACATGGATATAATTGCCCCCCAGCTTCTCATGGATATAAATGCCCCAGGTCTCATGATAATGCCCCCAACTGTCATGGATAATGCCCCCTGGTCTCATGGATACTGCCCCTGGTCTCATGGATATGCCCCTGGTCTCATGGATAATGCCCCCTGGTCTCATGGATAATGCCCCTGGTCTCATGGATAATGCCCCCTGGTCTCATGGATATGCCCCTGGTCTCATGGATATGCCCCTGGTCTCATGGATATGCCCCTGGTCTCATGGATACTGCCCCTGGTCTCATGGATAATGCCCCCAGGTCTCATGGATAATGCCCCAGGTCTCATGGATAATGCCCCCAACTCTCATGGATACTGCCCCCTGGTCTCATGGATAATGCCCCCAACTCTCATGGATAATGCCCCAACTCTCATGGATAATGCCCCCTGGTCTCATGGATATGCCCCTGGTCTCATGGATATGCCCCTGGTCTCATGGATATGCCCCTGGTCTCATGGATATGCCCCTGGTCTCATGGATACTGCCCCTGGTCTCATGGATACTGCCCCCAGGTCTCATGGATAATGCCCCCAACTCTCATGGATAATGCCCCCTGGTCTCATGGATATGCCCCTGGTCTCATGGATATGCCCCCAGGTCTCATGGATATGCCCCTGGTCTCATGGATATGCCCCTGGTCTCATGGATATGCCCCTGGTCTCATGGATACTGCCCCTGGTCTCATGGATATGCCCCCAGGTCTCATGGATAATGCCCCTGGTCTCATGGATATGCCCCTGGTCTCATGGATATGCCCCTGGTCTCATGGATAGTGCCCCTGGTCTCATGGATATGCCCCTGGTCTCATGGATACTGCCCCTGGTCTCATGGATAGTGCCCCTGGTCTCATGGATATGCCCCCAGGTCTCATGGATATGCCCCCAGGTCTCATGGATATGCCCCCTGGTCTCATGGATATGCCCCTGGTCTCATGGATATGCCCCCTGGTCTCATGGATATGCCCCCAGGTCTCATGGATATGCCCCCTGGTCTCATGGATATGCCCCCTGGTCTCATGGATATGCCCCCTGGTCTCATGGATATGCCCCCTGGTCTCATGGATATGCCCCCAACCCAACTTACCGCTGCTGCTGCTGCTGCTGCCGCCGCCGCACACTGCCGGCGGCCACGTGTTTCCTGCTCAGCGGCCGCTGACAGGAAGTGCAGCCGCTCGCCTGGGATCTAGGAAACAGCCAGGCGAGCGGCTCCACTTCCGGTCACCGGCCGCTAGAATAGGAAGCACGCGGCCGCCGCCAATGTGCGGCGGCCGCCTGTTAAGCGTTCGGGCTCGGGCCACAGCGGGAACGCTGCGTTCCCGCAGCGTTCCCGCTGTCGGAGAAGTGCGGGAACGCCGTTCCCGCGCGTTCCCGCTCGACTCGAGCCCTGGACAGGGGGTATAGAGCGACGAACCTGGTAACATTGAGGGGTGTCTTCCGGTATTGATAAAGAAAGGGGTCATAGACGTTGATTTATGGATCTGGTTATTGTAGACGAATTCGGCTATGGGTAGTAGGTCACTCCAGTCGGATTGTAGGTAGATCACGAAACAACGGAGGTATTGTTCCAGGTAGCGTTAGTACGTTCGGTCTGTCCATTAGCCTGTGGGTGGTAGGCGGTAGACAAGGAGCATTTTATGTGTAGACCTTTGCAGAATTCCAGCCAAAACTTGGCAGTAAATGGGTACCTCTATCTGTTACTATGGTTTCAGGTAAGCCGTGTAAACGAAATATTTCTTTAATGAAGATCGTAGCAGTATCTTTAGCAGAAGGGATGGTTTTGGTGGCTATGAAATGGCTCATCTTGGAGAAGCGATCTACTACTACTAGTATGGTCGTATATCCGTTAGATGGTGGAGGTCTACTATGAAATCCATAGATATATCTTGCCAAGGGGCTTCTGGTATTCTAAGTGGTTGTAGTAGACCCTGTGGTTTCTTTTTTTATCGTCTTTGGATCTTATACATACTGTACAATGAGTTACGTACTCTTCTATATCTCTTGATATCCTAGGCCACCAGAATAAGCGTGTTATACTTTCCTTCGTTTTGTATATTCCGGCGTGACCTCCTAGGGGTGAATCATGGAAATGGTTTAATATACTATTCTTTGCTTCAGGGGGAACGTAGATCTACTTCTCTTTGTAGAACAATCCATTTTTTGGTTGTAGTAGAGTCGTCTGGTCGTTTAATTTGGAATATTTTCTGATAATGTCCCATAACGATAATGTTGCATTGAGAAAACAGTTTCTCGGTAATACGTAGGATATTTCGGATTTTTGTCTGGATTCTATACTTCTGGATAGAGCGTCGGCTTTGCCGTTCCTCTTTCCTGGTCTATATGTTATGTTAAAGACGAATCTGGAAAAGAAGAGAGCCCATCTGGCTTGCCTAGGCTTCAGCCTCTTTGCTTGTCTTAGATACTCTAAGTTTTTGTGATCAGTATATATTGTTATGGGGTGGATTGTACCTTCAAGAAGATGGCGCCATTCTTCGAGGGCAGCTTTTATTGCGAGGAGTTCTTTGTCCCCAACGTCGTAGTTAATTTCCGCTGGAGTTAAGGTTCTTGAATAAAAGGCGATAGGGTGTAGATTCCGATTTTCTCCTTGTACTTGCGATAGTATGGCGCCAAGGGTTGTATCCGATGCAT
The DNA here is from genome assembly GCA_009667805.1 of Leptobrachium leishanense. Taxonomy (NCBI): domain Eukaryota; kingdom Metazoa; phylum Chordata; class Amphibia; order Anura; family Megophryidae; genus Leptobrachium; species Leptobrachium leishanense. The sequence goes on along the minus strand of CM019066.1, from coordinate 223,929,254 downwards.
CAGTTTCGAGGATGAAGGGTTTCATGGTATCAGGCATGCTTAGTATGGGAGCTGTAGAGAATAAATGCTTCAGATAACAGAAGGCGTCATTAGCGGCTACCGACCATTTGAATGGTATAGATTGTTTGGTTAGATATGTCAACGGTTTAATTATCTTGGAGAAATCTTTGATAAATTTCCTGTAAAAATTACAAAAACCAATAAAGCATTGTATTCCTTTCTTATTTGCGTGAGTGGGCCAAGATCGTATCGCTTCGATTTTGGAGGGATTTATTATTATTATTATTCTTTATTTATCCTCATCTCCTCCTGTACTGTTTGTCAAATGTTGTTCAATGTATTGTAACCCTGTCTATACTGTGCTTATTGTACAGCGCTGCGGAATATGCTGGCGCTTTATAAATAAAGAATAATAATAAAGAATAATAATTTGCGTGAGTGGGCCAAGATCGTATCGCTTCGATTTTGGAGGGATCCATCCTTATATTATTAGGCTCTATCACGAATCCAAGGAACTCTAAGGTGGTTACATTAAGGCTAGGGTCAGAGTGGGGCAGTCGGAACGCGCGTGCAGGCGCACTAAATCACGGCGGCAGTAGCAGCACATAACGGCCAATGACGGCCAATATACGCAGTACGTGCGTACAAAAGTGCGCCGACACCACGCAACCGGCAAATGAACGCATTTTTCTCAGAACGTGAAACCGCTGCTACAGACGTACAGAGTGCGCTGCGGCCGCATAGCAGCGTGTGTGCGTGATTAGGAGACGTCAGACGCTGCTAGTGTGCGGCCTACATAACGTTCAAACAGCCGGATTTCCCTAGAATTGCGTTGGTGAGTACCTGCGACTGTGCGACTGTGGTCGTCTGACCACTTAAGCGTATTCCGTGAAAAAATGCGTGCGCACGCATCGACGTACATTTTGACGGTGGCCGCAGAAAATGCGCTCATCTGTCCCTAGCCTTTATAGACATTTTTCAAGCTTGGCATATAATCTGTGTTGTCTTAATCTTAATAAAACATTTCTCACATGTCGTGTATGATCTTCTTGATTATCGGAGTATATTAATATATCATCTAAGTATACTATTACGTACTGGTCTAATATGTTTTTTAGGATATCGTTCAAAAAGTATTGGAAGGTGGCAGGTGCGTTACAGAGCCCGTAGGGCATGACTAAGTACTCGTAATGCCCGTACCTTGACCTGAAGGCAGTCTTCCATTCGTCCCCTTCTTTGATTCTTACTAGATTATATGCTCCGCGTAAATCCAGTTTTGTAAATATTTTAGCTGTCTTCAGTCTATCCATCAGTTCAGTTATGAGCGGTAGTGGATATTTGTTCTTGATAGTGATCGCGTTCATCGCTCTGTAATCGATGCAGGGGCGTAGTCCTCCATCCTTTTTTCCTACAAAAAATATTGCTGCCCCAGCGGGAGAAGTTGAGGGTCTTATAAAACCTTTAGTTAGATTTTCATCTATGTACTCTCTTAAAACTCTTAATTCAGGTTCGGATAGAGGATACACTCTGCCAAAAGGAATCGTAGCACCGGGAATGACGTCTATTGGACAATCATAGGGGCGGTGAGGAGGGAGTGTATCAGCTCCTTTTTTCTCGAATACATCATAGAAGTCGGTATAGGCCTGTGGTAATATAGGTATCATACTATTGTTAAGTATAAGTTTTTGTGGGTGTATACATTCGGTTTTACAATGTGCTGAGGAATAGGTCAATGTAGCTTTTATCCAGTCTATACTAGGATTATGAAGTCGTAACCATTCGATGCCGAGAATCACAGGAAAGATAGGGGTTTTAACTATATCAAATATTATCTCTTCATGGTGTCTTACTCCTGTGTTCATGGTAATGATCTCTGTCTCTTGTGTCACGAGTCCGGAACTAATGAGAGTACCGTCCAATAATGAGACAGAAAAGGGATAGCTTTTCTTTCTAAACGGAATTTTCAGTCTTTGTATTAATGATATATCAATAAAATTCTGACTCGCTCCTGAATCAATCAACGCAGTCAGGTCCGCTGTGTGATCCTGCCACTGTAATGATATATTAACAGTAAGATGTTCACCCGATGTACCAAGTATACAGTAATTCGTAAAGCATTTTACAGGAGTCATAGGCTTACCGGTGAGGTTTCGCGGTTTCAGTCTGCATTCACGGAGTTGATGGCCAGCTCTCCCGCAGTACATGCAGAGACCCAAAGACCTTCTCCTGTTGCGTTCTCTTTCGTCTAGTCGGCCCCTAGCTGCTCCTACCTGCATTGGCTCCGATTCTGGAGAAGGTAAACCAGGAAATGGTAAGGGAGCTGGAGGGGTGCTCCTCCGTTGAGGTGTAGAGACGACGGTTCTTTCAGCTCGTCTCTCTCTCAATCGCCGATCTATGCGTATGCACAGTCTCATGGTGTCCTCGAGACTATTAGGGGTGCCTGTACGGGCAAGTTCGTCCTTTAAAGCTTCTGATAATCCTAGTCTGAAATGGGTCAGTAAGGCGGGTTCATTCCAGTCGGATTCTAGGGCGAGATGACGGAACTCTGTTATATAGTCCTCTACTTCAGAACGACCTTGACGTAAGGACATCAGAGCATGTGCTGCATTACTAGTACGGTGATGATCATCATATAACTCCTCCATAGCACCAAAAAACGTGTTCCATTCCTTGAGTATTGGGTTATTGGTATGTAACAAGTGGTGGGCCCAGGTCTGAGGTTTACCTCTTAGTAAAGAAATCACCATGCGTACTCGTGTAAAGTCATTATTATATACATGCGGTTGTAAGGAGAAGAGCACTTGGCAGGAGGTGATGAAACTCCGGAACTGGTGTCTATTCCCGTCGTAAGTTTCTGGTGGAGAGGTATGGATGTCCGGGGCATAGATGGGTTCTGCACGGTATGGAGGAGGTTCAGGCATCACACCAAGCTGTACCGGGTTTATATGGACAGCTTGTTCTAAACGGTTCTGATTATTCTGCAACACCCCCTGGGCGTCTCTTACGTCTTGCACAGTTTGGGCTAAAGCAGCTAATTGTTGGGTAAGTGCATTCAGAGTATCGGCAAGATTCGTTGGTTCCATTATATGGCTCTAATATTATGTCAGGAATCGACCAGAAAAGAGTTTCTTATATGATAATAAGTATAAGAGGAACCACTATGTAGCAATCTTGCCTGTACGTAGCGAGTATCAGAGTCAGGAGGAACGATATATAACGCTGCCTGTCTGCTGGTACCAGTGGCGTCAGGTTCGTAGTAGATCAGGTGGTACTCGTGGATGTTATACCAGGCGACTTGATAGTAAGTATGTCTTTTTTTTTTTTTGAACGAAAAGTTTTTATTCATTTTTTTAAAGACAATTTTAACAGGCATTTGGCATGTGTCAAAAAACAGGTCAATCACAGAATGCATAGTTTGCGTAAGGGTAGTCATGAACAGACCACGAGATATACAAAGTTTCAGTTGTCAGGTAATACATAACAACAATCGAACATAATGTCGACAACGGTGTATGGTAACGTGGATGTCTATAAAAGAAGCTCTGGCCGTGTGTGGTGTTGATCTTAGTTGGTGACATGCTAGATTATAATTCCATAATAGGGAGTGATTTCACATTTTATGGTCATGTCCAGAGTATTATCCCTTATGACTACTTGTCGTACCCGGGCTGAAGTCCCGGCATGCGCGAGGGATAGTGTAGTAATGTAATGAATGAAGTAAGGCAGGGATAATAAGATAGATAATGTGGGGAGAGGAAGGGGGGAGAGAGGAGAGAGAGAGAAGAGAGAAAGAAAAAAAAAATAAAAAAAATTGGGGAATTATTTTAAAATAGCAAATGTCAGGGTTAGAGGAGGAGGGGAGGGATTAGCATAAATATTTGAAGTACTCAATCTGGTGGGGGGGTATGCGTCCCCTCGCCTACGTATGCGAGGTAGGCCTGTCACCTTCCTCACTTGGATCTGGCGCGTCTATATCAACCGCGCCAACCTCCGTCCCAGCTAGCACTCTCCTGAACTCAGTCGAGGAACAATAAGCCGCCCAGTGAAACCATACCTTAGTGAAATGTTGAGCCGCTGCTGCAGGTTTTAATGCAAGCTCTTCATTTGAACGCAAAGTTTCCATTTTATCAGAAAGCATTTTCATGTAAGTATGTCTTTTAATAGTTACCCCGTTGGAAATGGTCGATGTAGTGGCCTAGGTCATGAGCCCGAAGGATTTCTACGCATAAGTCGTTTCCAGGCAATAAGGTCGTGAGGCAGGCAGAGTTCGGTGCGTAAGTGGTATCCAGGCAATAAGGTCGTGAGGCAGGCAGAGTTCGGTACGTAAGTCGTATTCAGGCAATAAGGTCGTGAGGCAGGCAGAGTTCGGTGCGTAAGTCGTATCCAGGCAATAAGGTCGTCAACAAGGGGAATCAATCAGCATATAAGCAATCACAGGTAATAAGGAAGGAAATTAGCTCAGTAATCATACAAAATATTAGAGCCTCGACTTACCCCACTGAGGATTCTTTTATAGGGTGTCTCATTTAGGCAGCCGGGGATAGCGCCGACGTCATCCGTCTGCGCCGGCATCTCTCCGTGCCCATAAGGCCGCTCGGGACCATGCGCATGCGCGGAAGGTCTTCTCCGGCGACGAAGGAGACTCCGGCCTGCGCGTCGACACGTGGCAGTGCCAACGCCTTGCCATGCCGCACGATCACCTCTCGGGTACCCGCAGGAGGCACCGCTACAGGGGTTATACCGCCGGTAAGGGAGGAATCCTGACAGTGTGTTATGGTACCCGGGTACAATATTCAACTGGCCAGTGAATTGCTTAAGAGGTATCTTCGACTAGTCAAGTTGGGGCCCTGTGGGTTTTGGAAACAAACAGCAGCATGCTTTCTTTATTCACAAACGGCCTGGAAGGCCTCTCACCCATCCGCCAGATACTTGGTGCTCCGCTCGACCCAGGACGTCTCTCCGCTCGATCCTGGCTGGGATTCTCTGGGCTACCGGATCCGCTGTCTTGCCTTTCTGTAGATGCTGCAAGATGTCCAGCTCACCGCCTGCTCTCCCTGTCCGATAGATCCAGGTAATTTAACTCTTTATTACCTTCTCGAGTCTTCAGTTGCAACATCACAGGATCCAAGGGTAAGGCACCTTTCAATATCTGACGCATTCTAACCTGATCTACTGTAGTGGGGTCTGTTCCTTTCTTCAACAGTACTTGGTACAGTATCTTATCCAGGTGCCTCATGTATTCTGTCATGTTCTCACCCCTTTTCTGGTAAGTATGCTCATACTGGTACATAAGCTCAGCAGACTTTTCCGTTCGCCCGAAGACTTCCTGTAATATGTTCAGGTAATCTAGAGCAGTACAGTCTCTCTTACTCAGCTTCAGATTCCTGACAGCCTCTGACGCAGGTCCCTTTAAGCTCTCAGTAATTCTTTGCTTCTTCTGCGCTTCAGAGACGTCCCACTCATCCAGAGCCTGCATCGCTTGTTCTACCCATTCTTCGAAGGTTTCTTCTCCCACTGGAGTTGGCAAGTTTCCTGAAAATTTTTCCAACTTCCGATATCCGAAGCTGATGTAAGAAGGGTGAGCCCTCTGACACTTAACCACGAGATCTCCAATAGCAGCAATGAACTCCGGCCCGATCATGGCCAGCGGGCTGGATGCAGGAATGTTCACTGAATCACCACGTGGCTTACTTGGCTGGATCAGACGAACTTCCACGTCGTCGGTTAGCTGTATACTCACACCCTGAAAACACACAGGAACACCCTTTCTCCACTCAAAAAGAACATACGTGTGAGAAGTCTCTGGGTTCACTTTAATGTCCGCTAGAAACCCCCGCTGGTCAGGTGCCAATGCTGCCATGGCCAGGCGGATCTGCTCTTCTGCCCAGGTGTCTACAGGAATATCCATCACTACACTCAACTCTAACTGGCCACCCTGTGCTTTACACCACTCTGCTGCTTCGTCTGGATCCATATTTAACCCTTTAAATGCAGTTTTTCCAGAGACTGAATCCCGGACGAGCCCCCACGTGTAGCGCTCACTCCCGGAGGAGCCGCTGAAATTGAACCTCGGGTCAGTCTCCCCGCACTAGGGAATAAATATACTCCAGCACCGTTGTGGATTTTATAAATTATATAGTTTACTAGAATAAATGGCTTATAATGAATAACACGGTGTTCGTAGATATAGTTACAGTACTTCGTAATGCAGGAAACGCGCAGCGGAAAAGGAATACGATGCTTCGTAATTCGAGGAACGCGCAGCGGAAAAGAAATACGATGCTTCGTAATTCGAGAAACGCGCAGCGGAAAAAGAAAAGGAAGAATAAATCTTTAACCCCTTTTGTGTTTGGGGAGTGAGTCCCGCACAGGTTATGTCCCAGAATGTACGTGTGTGTGTGTGTTATGGTACCCGGGTACAATATTCAACTGGCCAGTGAATTGCTTAAGAGGTATCTTCGACTAGTCAAGTTGGGGCCCTGTGGGTTTTGGAAACAAACAGCAGCGTGCTTTCTTTATTCACAAACGGCCTGGAAGGCCTCTCACCCATCCGCCAGATACTTGGTGCTCCGCTCGACCCAGGATGTCTCTCCGCTCGATCCTGGCTGGGATTCTCTGGGCTACCGGATCCGCTGTCTTGCCTTTCTGTAGATGCTGCAAGATGTCCAGCTCACCGCCTGCTCTCCCTGTCCGATAGATCTGCGGTGCTCCTAACTCGGGGTCCTCTCGCTCACTTGGTATCAGCGTGGGTATTCCTGTGAATCACTGGGTCTTCCTCTAGTAAGGCTGAATAACCCAGTCTTTAGCTCTGTCAGGCCCCAGCTGCGCTCCGGCCTAGTCACTGTCTCGTTCTTCTGCTGCTCTGCGTCTTGCTCCTCTCACTCCCTGGCGCGCTCTGCCAGCTCTCTCCACGAGGCTCAGGATGTAAGGGTCTGTGTCCCACCCACTTCCTGTGTCTGCCCCCAAAGCATGCCGGGAAACGTAGTCCCAATGTTTTCTGTGTTTGTCCAGCATAATCTTAGCATGGTCTCTGTCTCCCTCTGGTGGCCATTGCAAGTAAATGCAACAGAACAGTCTTTTTAAACACAGTGCTACACTTGTTATGTAATATACGAAGTACAGCCACACAAAAGTCCGGCTGCGCAACACAAGTGGAAAATTAACGCATTTTTTTGAGAACGTAGAACCGCTAGTACTGACGTACAGAGTGCGCTGTGCCCGAATAGCGGCGTGTGTGCGTGATTAGGAGACGTCAGACGCTGCTAATGTCCGGCCTACATAACGTCCAGACGCAAAAAGTGTTTTATTGACGATCCGTAAAAAAATCACGCACGAAAATGCGCGTCGTCTGACTGTTTTTGGGCATTCCGTGAAAAAATACATCAATGCGTTCGGACGCACTTTTTGACTGTCGCTGCGAATAATGCGTTTGTTTGACCCTAGCCTTAGCATCGGCGAAATCTGCCGAACTACAAAAAAAGGACTCCTTTTCTCCTAATAGGAGTATAAATCAATAAAATGTGTTCAAATAATAACAAAGGTCCTTAAAAGATAAAAATAAGGTCTGTTACAAAATTAAAAAGAAATTCTTTGAAAAAATAAGAAACAAAAATGTCGTCTAAAAAATACAAAGCGGTGTTCTAAAAAATAGAAAAATGTGTTTTTACACAAAAGGAAAAGAATAAGGCCTGCGTCAGATGACCGCACTATGTTTTTTGCTTTTTTTAGAAAGTAACTATTTTACCAGGAAGGATACATTGAGATTTCTCTCATTTTCAAGTATGTCCTGGGTGGTGAGTATGTACCGTTGGGTGTCTTGCCCAAGGACGCTTACTGGAGAGGTGCTCTTGCCGGGATCGAACCTGTGTCTCCACGGTTATAGAGCAGTGATGTTACCTCTACTCCATCCAGCCGGTACGGCTGGGGTCAGACCAGCGCACTTTTAACGTGCATTCTGCGGCACATAATTACGGCCGCACTAGCAGCAGATGACAGGCAATGACGGCCAATATACGATGTACGGCCGCACAAAAGTCCGGCCGTGCAACGCAAGTGGAATTTGAACGCATTTTTCTGAGAACGCTGAACCGCTAGTACTGACGTACTGAGTGCGCAGCTGCGGCATAGCGGCGTGTTTGCGTGATTAGGAGATGTCAGACGCTGCTAATGTCCAGCCAACATAACGTCCAGACGCAAAAAGAGTTTTGTTGATGATCCGTACAAAATCACGCCCGAAAATGTGCGTCGTCTGACCGTTTTTGCGCATTTCGTGAAAAAATACGTCAATGCGTTCGGACGCACTTTTTCACGTTCGTGGGGAAAAATGCTTTCGTCTGACCCTAGCCTACATGTGCGCCCATAATGACGTGTGGCGACCGTCGCAGCGTTGTGACGCGGCAACGTGGCCGGTCGCACGCTTGTGCACACTTGTGCGCGCGCATTTCATGCGCGCGCAACAAGCGTCCGTTTTCAAAGCCTCCCCGTCGATGCACTAGGACATGCGTTGATGGGGCTGCAAAGCACGATTCTCCATAGGAGTATCGTGCTTTGCAGCTCTGAGCGCACTCAGCGAGGTGGCCAGATGGGTGTCGAGTGGAAGGAACGTCCACTCTCATGGACGTTCCTTCCACTCTTCAAATACGTTCATTTGACACCAGCCTAAGGCTAGAGTCAGACGAACGCAGTTTTAACGTGCGTTTAGCCGCATTTAATCACGGCCGTGCTAGCAGCAAATTACGTCCAATGCCGGGCAACATACGAAGAACGGCCCCACGAAAGTTCGTCCGCGCAAAGCAAGTGACAAACGAACGCATTTTTTCGTGAACGTCAAACCAATAGTAATGACGTACTGAGTGCGCTGCATCCGCTAGCGGCGTGTGTGCGTGATTAGGAGACGTCAGACGCTGCTCATGTCGGACCTACATAACGTCCAGACACCCAAAGTTTCCTGGTTTGGATCCGTACAAAATCACGGCCGCAATTGCGCATCGTATGACCGCTAACGCGTAGTCCGTGAAAAAATACGTTCATTCGTTCGGACGCACTTTTCACGGACGACGGGAAAAATGCGTTCGTCGGACCCTAGCCTAAACTGTCTTTAAAAAAAAAAAAGAAAAGATATTTCACTTATTCATTGAAACCTATGGGATTCACCCAGTGGTGTATTTAGCTTTTGTGCTGCCCTAGGCCTGACTAAACTCGTGCACCCCCTAATTTAAATTTGACGCACCCCTTCCTGTCAAGGGCACACCTCTTCCTGGTTAATCCCCACCCTTCCTCTTTAAGCTCCACCTTTTCCTCTTAGAGCTCCGCCTTTTCCTCTCTTTATATTAAAGTGGATACCAAGTGCCTACTTGTATATTTTGTATACCATTTCAAATGGCAGAATATCCATGTGCTGGGGCAGAATATCCATGTGCTGGGGCAGTATATCCATGAGCTGGGGCAATATATCCATGAGCTGGGGGCAAATATATCCATGAGCTGGGGGTAAATATATCCATGAGCTGGCGGTAAATATATCCATGAGCTGGGGCAATATATCCATGAGCTGGGGCATTATATCCATGAGCTGGGGCAATATATCCATGAGCTGGGGCAGTATATCCATGTGCTGGGGCAGTATCCATGTGCTGGGGTAATATCCATGTGCTGGGGCAGTATATCCATGTGCTGGGGCAGTTTCCATGTGCTGGGGCAGTATCCATGTGCTGGGGCAGTATAGTCATGTGCTGGGGCAGTATCCATGTGCTCAGTGGTGTATTTAGCTTTTGTGCTGCCCTAGGCCTGACTAAACTCGTGCACCCCCTAATTTAAATTTGACGCACCCCTTCCTGTTAAGAGCACACCTCTTCCTGGTTAATTCCCACCCTTCCTCTTTAAGCTCCACCTTTTCCTCTTAGAGCTCCGCCTTTTCCTCTCTTTATATTAAAGTGGATACCAAGTGCCTACTTGTATATTTTGTATACCATTTCAAATGTATCTATTGAGATAAAGAAAATTATGAAATGTTTAAATTCAAGCATTTTTACAAAGAACAACCACGCATGTCAAGTAAACGGGATCACAGCCGCTCTAATTGGTTGACCAATAAAATCCACAGAAACATTCACTGCATATGAGCGTATCACAGAGCTGCACAGCAATAAAACCCACAGAAATGGGCACTGTGTATGAGCATATCACAGAACTGCACAGCAATAAAACTCACAGTAATGTGCAGTGTGTATGAGCGTATCCCAGAGCTCCAGGGCAATAAAACTCACAGTAATATGCAGTGTGTATCACAGAATCCACAGCAATAAAACTCCCAGCAATGCAATGTTTGGTGTGTGTCAGCGTATCAGAATCCACAGCAATAAAACTCCCAGCAATGCAATGTGCGGTGTGTATGAGTGCTTCAGAATTCACAGCAATAAAACTCACAGCAATGCAATGTGTGGTGTGTGTCAGCGTATCAGAATCCACAGCAATAAAACTCCCAGCAAACCGAGTGTGTATGAGCACACAGGCTCACAGCAATTATGCTGTGGAGCCATCTTGTCAGCAGTGGGGTGCCACTGCCAGAGGGTGCACTGTAGCTTTGATTCCCTTCCCAGTGGGTGTTCCGTCCAGAATAGAGTCTGTGTTAACGAAAGGGCGGGCAGCTGCGCGCGTGCGTTTCACGTGGTTCAGCCAGTCATGTGGTACTGAGACTCAGAGAAATGGCAGTGAAATGCCCTGATGTTCGGTGGTTTCAATCAGCAGGTTTATTCAGGCGAACCCCATAGGTTTCAATGTTAAAAATATTCCTGTTTTTATGCAATATCTAATAAATCATTTATTATTTTAATCTGCAGTAAAAAGTCTTTACTTATTGATTCTTTTTAGTACCTTTTAGTCATTTTTCAGGTTTTTTTGGGCAAAATTCCCCCCCCCCTTTTTTTTAATAGCAGTTTTTCTTTTTTCTGTAACAGAACTTTTTATTATCAATCATAGGATCTTATATGTAAATTCCAGACATTTTCGTTCAGTAGTTCTTTTGAAAACAGTAGGCCACGGGTTTGCGGTGGCAGCATTCAGCGGCCGACTCCATGCACTTTGTGGACCCTCCGGTGAATGGTGAATTCACTGCAGGGTGGGGAAATTTTATTCTCCTAAGTGCAGGGAACTACAGAACACCAAAAAGTTGGCGTCATTTCAGTGCTCTGTGAGTGGTCATTTAGTGGTGAGGTTTTTTGCTGCCCCCTGGAAAGTGAAAGCCTAGGCCTTGCCTACCTAGGACATGCTTGAAAATTAGTGAAATCTCAATGTATCCTTCCTGGTAAAATACTTTGCAAAAGTAAAAAAAAAAAAAAAAAAAAAATGTTTTTTTTAGGGGTGGGGCCACCCAGTGCAGGCCGCCGCCCCCTGGAAAGTGCCGGCCTAGGCCAAAATACACCACTGGATTCACCTGGTTAAACCTGTCGATTTAGAACACTGAAATCAGGCTATTTTTACCGGAATTTCGGTGCAGTTCAGCGTTCTGTAAATAGAAGACACAATAGTCTGCTATGGGGCAATGTCGGCGTTGCTGAATTGCACCATATTTTGACATCATTCACCAGTATTTGGCGAATTGATAGCTTAGTGAATAGACAAATTGGCCTGTAATTGCACCAAATGGTAAAAAATTTATAAAGTATTTTACCAGAGAGGATACATTTCTCTCGTTTTCAAGTATGTCCAGTGCAACTCAGGACCAATTTTGAGGTTAGTGAATAACCTCTTTAAAGTGAATTCACCCACCCTTTGTTGTGGGAGGTTCTGGTATGTGTTTTGTTGTAACTTAATTTAACCATTAAACCTTTTAATTTTACAACTTTCTAAGGAGTTTTGTGAGGTTTATATCTGTCTTAATATCACTCCTCATGAACACAGTCATTTTATATGTTTGTGGGAGTCGCTCTTTTCTCTAGCAGATTGACAGCTCATCTGTGAGCAGCCAGTACTCTGAAGGGGGGAGGCGTTCAGGTAGCATAGGAAGAATGTAATATTAACTCTTACAAGATCAGATCTGTTTTTTCTTCCCCATGGTACTGCTTAGCTGCAGTACCATGGGGAAGAAAAAACAGATCTGCAAACACACACACATTTAAAGTGACACTACCAGTTACATAAGCTCAGTGGCGTCACTAGGGTTGGTGTCACCCGGTGCGGTAACGTATGGTGTCCCCCCCCCCGAGTTTTACGGATTTTTTTAACTACTCTTACTCATAAATCAGTACTCCCATATAACACTGAACGCTCATGCACAGCGCACATTACTGTGAGGTTTATTGCTGTGGAGCTCTCTCATATGCTCACCCACAAATTTTGGTGAACTGCCAGCAAGTACAGTGCCTGTTTGAAGACAGTGAAAGTGAAGGCACACATGGATATATATTGCCCCCAGCAGCTCTGGAAATATTTCCCCCAGAAGCTCACCCATGGATATATTTTGCCCCCAGCAGCTCACCCATGGATATATATATTGCCCCCAGCAGCTCACCCATGGATATATATTGCCCCCAGCAGCTCACCCATGGATATATATTGCCCCCAGCAGCTCACATATGGATATATTGCCCGGCTCACACATGGATATAGTTGCCCAGCTCACACATGGATATATTTGCCCAGCTCACACATGGATAAATGTGCCCAGCTCACACATGGATATAGTTGCCCAGCTCACACATGGATAAATTTGCCCAGCTTACACATGGATAAATTTGCCCAGCTCACACATGGATATAGTTTCCCAGCTCACACATGGATATAGTTGCCCAGCTCGCACATGGATAAATTCACCCAGCTCACACATAGATAAATTTGCGCAGCTCACACATGGATAAATTTGCCCAGCTCACATATGAATATAGTTGCCCAGCTCACACATGGATAAATTTGCACAGCTCACACATGGATAAATTTGCCGAGCTCATACATGGATAAATTCACCCCCAGCAGCTCACGAGATCGCTGCTGGTCACGTGGTTCCCCCAGGCGAGCGGCCAAGCTCCATACCTTCAGGAGCTCATAGTGAGCCAAAGACGTGGCGAACAGCATGCGCGCCGTGGCGGCGGGCTGTATATGGCCCGCAGGCCGTAGGTTGCCGACCCCTGCCTTAGGGTGACACGACCCACCCTTAGAATGACACCGTCACCGAAGACTCTGATTTTTGAACCAGTCGGCGGCAGGTTCAAAAATCAAAGCTTTTGGTGACGGTGTCACCCTAAGGGTGGGTGTCACCTGGTGCAGACCGCACCCCCCGCCCCCACCTAGCGACGCTAGTGCATAAGCTGCAACTAGATTACTTGAGCAGTACAAACAAAACCCCAAATATAAGACCCCCGATACATGTACACCCAGACATCAGACCCCCGCACACACCCCACTGACTGGAGCCAGACTCGGGGCCCCGCCGCACACACATACCACTGGAACTGGACTCAGGGCTCCCCGCACACACATACCACTGGAGCCAGATTCTGGGCCCCCAGCACACACAGCAAGTCTAGAGCTGGACTCAGGGCCCCCTTGCACACCACTGGAGGTCCTCATATCTGGTGGCTGGTGCTGGCGGGAGACGAGCTGCCGCAGCCTAAATGAAAGGATCTGCCCCCACACACATGATGTGCTCTTCTCCTGGCTCAGCTGGCCACCACATGAAACCTGCCACGTTGACGTTGTTGCTCCAACCGGGGTCCGACACCATAGTGGGCCAGCCCAGCCGCCTAATTAATGAGCCGTCAGCAGTTGGGTGGGCCCCCCTCCAGTGGCGGAATGTCAGAGCCCGGTCGCAAGTGTGATCCTGGTAGTTCCGCCTCTGACACTGCACTGCCTTAGAAATGAGGACGGAAAAAAGTACATTTGGCATTTATTTTTTTTATTTTTTTCATTTTTACACATTATATGGTCATGTTTGATATCATTGGAAAGGCCAGACTCTGACCTTTCCAATGACACCTCAAAGAACCTTGTGAGATGTAAAAATCAAAGAGCAGGATTCCACGAGTCCATGCAGCGCCGCGTAGTGATCGTGAATGGAGACTGGGCACTATTTGCAGCAAGAATGTCAGAATGAGCCACTGTTCTCGCCACAGGATGAGAGATACGTGTCGGATTTAGTGGTGAGGTTTTTGGGTGATGCTATTTCTGCAAAAGCGGTATCAGTTAACTCCAGCTTCTAGATCTCGCTAACATTTTAATCTAGATAAATGTAAAGTTATGCACTTTGGAGTGAAGAACACACAAGCAATTTATACCCTAAATGGTACGGAGTTAGGGAAATCCAAGCAGGAGAAGGATTTGGGAATAATCATAGACTTCAAACTAAGTAACAATGTGCAATGTCAAACAGCAGCCGCCAAGGCCAGCAAAGTACTGGCATGCATTAAAAGGGGAGTTCACTCACGGGATGAAAACATAATTTTGCCTCTGTATAAATCAATGGTCAGGCCGCACCTTGAATATGCCGTGCAATTTTGGGCACCTGTCTTAAAAAAAGATATTATATCGTTAGAAAAAGTGCAGAGACGGGCAACTAAATTAATAAGGGGGATGGAAGGGTTAAGTTATGAGGAAAGACTAACAAGCTTAAACCTGTTTAGTTTAGAGAAAAGGCGCCTTAGAGGGGATCTGATAACCTTATATAAATATATACGGGGCCATTATCAACCATTGTCTGATAACCTATTCATTAACAGGACTATACATAGGACAAGGGGTCATCCATTTAGACTGGAAGAAAGAAAATTTAGCTTAAAGCATAGGAAGGGTTATTTTACAGTGAGAACAATAAAGCTGTGGAATTCTCTGCCTGTTGAGGTGGTTGGGTCAGAGTCTGTACAGACTTTTAAAAAACGACTGGATGACTTCCTGCAGACACAGAATATTAAGGGTTATAATATTTAATATGTGGGTAAAAGCTTCTTGATCCAAGGAGAAATCTGACTGCCATTCTGGGGTCAAGAAGGAATTTTTTCCCAGTATGTTGCATATTGGCAAGCATTCAGACTGGGTTTTTTGCCTTCTTTTGGATCAACAGCAGTAGGTTATGTGGGAGAGGCTGAACCCGATGGACGCATGTCTTTTTTCAGCCTATGTAACTATGTAACTATGTAATTTTGGTTACCGCATTGGTGTGGTAATTAGCTCTAGGACTTTGTAATACCCTAATTACTGATTGTGCTCCCCATGTTAAGTATAGGATGCATAAAGTACAGTAAGTTTTTACGAGCTAGCACAATCACCGAAGCGCTTATGGATTTTAAATGTGTTTGGCGTTAGGAAGGTAATATGGAGGGTAAGCGTTAAAGTCACTTATCCAAGCGTTATTGCTTACATATCCAACGCTAAAGTTAGCATTCAGTATGTAATCTAGCCCTTTAGAATATTTCACACAAAATGCACATTTTTCATTAGAAATAACCAGCTGTAATCAGAGACACAGAAAGTTTTTTTTGCTATACATCATGAACCAGATAAGGGACGTCAACAATGTTAATGTAGAAGGTGAAAGAGGACCTCTTCTCCCAACATTAGGGTGGGCCTGGGCACACCAGGCACACCCCCTGTGCACAACTACTGTATATGTATGACGGAGAGATGTCAATATATACAGTCAGGTCCAGAAATATTGGGACATTGACACAATTCTAACATCTTTGGCTCTATACACCACCACAGTGGAGTTGGAATGAAACAAACAGAATGTGCTTTAACTGCAGACTGTCAGCTTTAATTTGAGGGTATGTACATCCAACTCAGGTGAACGGTGTAGAATTTACAGCAGTTTGCAGATGTGCCTCCCACTTGTTAAGGGACCAAAGGTAATGGGACAATTGGCTTCTTAGCTGTTCCATGGCCAGGTGTGTGATATTCCCTCATTACCCCAATTACAATGTGCAGATAAAAGGCCCAGAGTTCTTTTCAAGTGTGCTATTTGCATATGGAATCTGTTGCTGTCAACTCTCAAGATGAGATCCAAAGAGCTGTCACTATCAGGGAAGCAAGCCATCATTAGGCTGAAGAAACAAAACAAACCCATCAGAGAGATAGCAAGAACATTAGGTGTGGCCAAAACAACTGTTTGGAACATTCTCAAAAATAAGGAACGCACCGGTGAGCTCAGCAACACCAAAAGACCCGGGAGACCACAGAAAACAACTGTGGTGGATGACCGAAAGAATTCCTTCCCTGGTGAAGAAAACACCCTTCACAACAGTTGGTCAGATCAAGAACACTCTCCAGGAGGTAGGTGTATGTGTGTCGAAGTCAACAATGAAGAGAAGACTTCACCAGAGTGAATACAGAGGGTTCACCACAAGATGTAAACCATTAGTGAGCCTCAAAAACAGGAAGGCCAGATTAAAGTTTGCCAAACAACACCTAACAAAGCCTTCACAGTTCTGGAACAAGATCCTATGGACAGATGAGACCAAGATCAACTTGTACCAGAGTGATGGGAAGAGAAGAGTATGGAGAAGGAAAGGAACTGCTCATGATCCTAAGCATAGCACCTCATCAGTGAAGCATGGTGGTGGTAGTGTCATGGCGTGGGCATGTATGGCTGCCAATGGAACTGGTTCTCTTGTATTTATTGATGATGTGACTGCTGACAAAAGCAGAAGGATGAATTCTGCGTGTGTTTCGGGCAATATTAACTGCTCACATTCAGCCAAATGCTGCAGAACTCATTGGACGGCGCTTCACAGTGCAGATAGACAATGACCCAAAGCATACTGCAAAAGCAACCAAAGAGTTTTTGAAGCGACAGAAGTGGAATGTTATGCAATGGCCAAGTCAATCACCTGACCTGAATCCCATTGAGCATGCATTTCACTTGCTGAAGACAAAACTGAAGGGAAAATGCCCCAAGAACAAGCAGGAACTGAAGACAGTTGCAGTAGAGGCCTGGCAGAGCATCACCAGGGATGAAACCCAGCGTCTGGTGATGTTTGTGCGTTCCAGACTTCAGGCTGTGATTGACTGCAAAGGATTTGCAACCAAGTATTAAGAAGGGAAAGTTTGATTTATGATTATTATTCTGTCCCATTACCTTTGGTCCCTTAACAAGTGGGAGGCACATCTGCAAACTGCTGTAAGTCCTACACTGTTCACCTGAGTTGGATGTACATACCCACAAAATAAAAGCTGTCAGTCTGCAGTTAAAGCACATTGTGTTTGTTTCATTCCAACTCCATTGTGGTGGTGTATAGAGCCAAAGATGTTAGAATTGTGTCGACATCCCAATATTTCTGGACCTGACTGTATGAGATCAGAGTGAGTGAGGTCAGTGTGCATTTGAGGCATTTGTGAGTGGTCAGTGTGTGTGAGAGATGTCAGTTTGTCAGAGGTCAGTGTGTGTGTATGTGTTTGATTGTGATGACAGCGTGTGTGTGAGGTCATTGTTTGTGTGTTCAATGTATGTGACTTCAGAGTGAGTGAAGATATTGTCTGCATGTGTGAGAGGTCAGTGTGTGTGAAGGGTCACCATGTGTGAGGTCAGTATGTGAGTGCTGCCTTTAAGGCAGATTTAGAAAGTGTTACATAGAAATGTATATGTTTCATGTTTGCGCCATCTAGTGGCTGTTTTATTTCATAACACCCTGGTATTCAGCCAGCCTTCCTAGAATCCTATAGGCTGGCTAATCACATGTTTCCTTGCTCCAGCAAGGGATTGTGGGAAGAAGAACCTCATTTCCTTACCACAGGAGCTGAAGACAGACCTGGCGACTGCAAACCAGACACATTTATTTGACTTGTAGGAAAGGTTTAGCTGCCTGTTAAGCTCTGCATACAGTCTGGGAGTATGTGGAGTGGGGACAGGACAGTGTGTTTGAGGTCAGTGTGTGTGAAGTTAGAGTGTGTATGTGTGAGGCAATTGTGTGTTTCCTGAGGGGGTCCCAAACTGGTAACCTGTCTAGGGTCCCATGGTATCTTCAAGCCATTATGTCATGTTCATGGTAAGACTGCTCCAGAGGGCCCCCCATTGTCCTCCCCTAAGTAATCCCTGCTGCAGCTGAAACATGTGAAGGTGCATTGCACTGAGCTTGAAGACCTGAGCCCCGTTCAGTACCTCAGCAGCTGCTGAATTGCTGCAGCGCAGCAATTCAGTTTGCTGCAGCAGTGTCATTGAACGCTTTGGATGTGAATTTTGAATCCAAAATGGCCGACGATTTTTTAATTAAAGATTCAGATTGTTTTTCATATCACTCGGTCAAAATATGATAAAGAAAAGCAGTCAGCACAATTCCGTTTTGTATGCACACACCACAAATGATAGTTTTTATTGAATAAACGTTATGTTTACTTCTGAATCAAAATATAAATTGAACTGTAATATATGTCTATGTGCATGGGGTAAATAATAAATAAATATTTTGTGCTTTGGTGATCAAAAACCTCAAAATTAACATTGCTGTACGAAATTGTTACTTGCTTCATGGCGGCGGCCATCTTTAATACGCTGAGTGGTTGAATGGCGTTCAATGGCAAGTTGCTAACTTAGCACTTGCAGCGGCTGAGGTATTGAACGTGCCTCTGGTTTGTGGCTGTCTGAGCTGGAATTAGAGTTTTCCAGGTGGCAAAGGTGCTGCTTCCTTAAGCCTCTAGAGTTTCACTTCCTGTATGAAGGAAGTGGAAGGCAGGAAAGACGAGGCCTAGGAATGGGCCAACACAACATGGGATTATAAGGTGCGTCCTCTCGGTTTGGGGTAAGGGAGAGAATGAGGTCACTGTGGGAAGAGGGGGATGAGGCCTTTCACTCAGAGGGAATGGAGTGGGGAAGAAGTGGGGCCAAGCTGGAGGAAGGAACGTGGGGTGAAAGAGGAGAGGAAATAATGCCAGTCAATCTATGAGCCATGAGGCCCCTTGTTTTAGGCTGTGGTGGAGCATGGGGACCTCTGTCTTGAAGCCAGAACACTAAAGGGGTTATTCAAAGACTGCCAAATTTGTCACCGAATTGCACTGAAAGGTGAATTTCACTGTACGGTGCAATTTCATGACATTTCGGCTATTCAGAAAGCTGGCATTTCGCCAAATATTGGTGAATTGCTAGAGAAATACAGTGCAATTCTGCAGCAGTGTAATTCCCCATAGAGAAGTAATGGTTAATCTATTCCGAGAACGCCGAACAGCATCGACTAGTTGGTGAAATGCCCAGATTTTCATTGCTTTCATTTGTCAGGTTAACTCCGGCGAATCGGTGAGTTATATGTCAATGCCAGCCCTAGGTGAACAAGCAGTACATAAGAATAAAACCTAACTTTTAATCAGAAAAAAAATAATCCCTCACTAAATAAGCGGAGATATCAGCCAAGTGTCTCAGTGAAAGAGCAACAGTGCAACAAAAATGAAAATAAGCCAGTGAATCAAAACTTGTATAACTTGTAGCAGTGCCCTTGCGCAACCCCCACTCCACTTTCCTGGGTTCAATACATTTATGAAGTCTGCTTGCAGTGTACCTAGCTATCAGTTCCCTTCCTCTCTTTTCTTTGCTATAAAGACAATCCCACGAAGGATTGTTTTTTTGCTTATTGAGGCGCTTTGATTACAAAGCATTTGGGCACTGCTACAAGTTATACAGACTCACATATACATATACATTTTTTCCTTGACAAATCCAGTGTACTCCGGGAATTGACTTTTAATATTGTTTTTCTTGTTACACTTGTATGTTCTTTTTTTGATTCACAGGCTTATTTTCATTTTTTTGGTTGCACTATTGCTCTTTAACTTTGAGCCACTTGGCTGATATCTCCGCTTATATAGTGAGGGATTTTTACTTGTTTTTCTGATTAAGGAAGGGTCAGACGAAAGTATTTTTCCCTGCGAACGTGAAAAAGTGCATTCAAACGCATTGACGTATTTTTTCACGGAATGCGCAAAAACGGTCAGACGACGCGCATTGTCGGTCGTGATTTTGTACGGATCGTCAATAAAACTCTTTTTGCGTCTGGACGTTATGTAGGCTGGACATTAGCAGCGTCTGACATCTCCTAATCACGCACACACGCCGCTATGCCGCAGCTGCGCACTCAGTACGTCAGTACTAGCGGTTCGGCGTTCTCAGAAAAATGCGTTCAAATTCCACTTGCGTTGCAAAGCCGGACTTTTGTGCGGCTGTACATCGTATATTGGCCGTCATTGCCCGTCATCTGCTGCTAGTGCGGCCGTAATTATGTGCGCCAGAACGCACGTTAAAAGTGCGCTGGTCTGACCCCAGCCTAAAAGTTAAGTTTTATTCTTATGTACTGCTTGTTCACCTAGGCATTGACATATAACTCTACATTTAAATTTACGGGTTACCCCCTTGTTGCATTAGGTGTCCTTTTTCCTAATCAATATCATTGAGAGACTTACTATTCCATAACTCCGGCGAATCCCATAGGTTTCATAGTAAAAATAATTTCAGTTTTTATTACTTTTTTGTTCAACCGTTTATTCTTTTAATTTGCAGCAAAAAGTCTTTATATAGATTCATTTTTTAGGATCTTTTTAGGCATTTTTCAGGATTTGTTCGGCATAATTTTTGATTCCGATTATTTAATTTTTTTTTTTTTTTTTAAATGACTTTTTTCATTCTGTAACAGACCTTTTTATTGTTATTCATTAGATCCTTATATATTATTTCCATGCATTTTCATTCACTATTTTTGTTTAAAATGCCTTTTTAAAATTGGATTTTGTTTTTATTACGCCTGTTTGGTGACTGTTCGGCTTTTTTCAACGCTTTTTTCAGTGGCTGATCGGAGGCGTTCGGCGGTCTGTTCAGCATGTCGCCGGCTGCATTTAGCGGTTTATTGGATGCGGTCAGCGGTTTTTCAGCAGTGGTTAAGAGAATCACTACAGCCGGACACGCACCGCAACAAAGCAGGATGACTTCTTGCTTGACTTCTCAGAAGGGAAACCATGGTATTGTCCAGGGCCCGGACAAAAAAAAATTGGCCCTGGACTTCATCCAGAAGGGACCACTCTGATTATGCAAACACGCAGGGCCGGGTTAAGATCTCTATGGGCTGGAGCTAAAGATTTTGTTTGGATTTTTTGGCATTTAATTAAACGAAAACATAGTTTGTTACTTTAAATTGCATGCATTTCAGTGACTTGTGTTTCGTTGCATTTCGACGCTCTTCAGTGATTCCGTTTCACAGAAAATACAGCGAATTCACTATTTAATGAATGTTCACCGTGTTTTGCTGAAAATGGAGTCACCGAAAAACAGTTATTGGATGTCAGCGAAAGCGGCAAAATTGCACAAATAACCGCTGAATCGAGCCGAATTGGCATTGGAAAATTCATCCGAACTGAAAAAAAAGTTTCCTATTCTCCGAAAAGGAGATTAAATCAATAAAAATGTGTCTAAATAATAAAAAGGTCCATTAAAAAAATAATATGATCTGTTACAAAATTAAAGTTTTTTAAAAATAAAAAAATAAAAATGCCTTTAAATAATACAAAAATATCTTTAAAAAAAATGTACAAAATAAAAAGCGTTTGCAAAATATAAAACAAATGGTGTTTTTTTTAAAAAAAAGGCACCCTTGTGTCACGTCCCACGTCGTCAATTCCACCCAGTGCCCGGCAGCGCCATCCCACCTGCTGTCAGGTTCGTGTTAATGGAGCTCAGGATGCGGGACAAGCCGTTGTTGGGGTTGAGTCTGGATGCGATAAGGTGTATGGTAAATAACGTAAAGGTTTTAGTACCTGGCCAGGTTTGGTTGAAGAGAGTCGTCGATGATGCAGGCTGGGGTTCGGTACACGGTGAGAGCAAGCAGAACGTCGTCGTTGATACAAGCCGGGGTTTGGTACACGGTGAAAGCAGGCAGAGCGTCGTCGTTGATACTAGCCGGGGTTCGGTACACGGGGAAAGCAAGCAGAACGTCGTCGTTGGTACAAGCCGGGGTTCGGTACACGGTGAAGACAAGCAGAACGTCGTCGTTGATACAAGCCGGGGTTCGGTACACAGTGAAGACAAGCAGAACGTCGTCGTTGATACAAGCCGGGGTTCGGTACACGGTGAAAACAGGCAGAGATCTCTTTTAGACAGGTGTGCTCAGGTAAGGGAGGTTTACAGGGGAGTAACAGGACAACCAAGCAATGAGTCTTGGAGAGGTTGGTGTTTAAATAGGGCGCCTGTGGGAATTGGGCCAATCAGGGGAGAGGTGTATCTGGTTGCCTAGGGATACTGGGTTTTGGTTGGTTGGGGGCGCCATCTTGGAAAACCACGTGGGACGCCGAGATGCGAGGAGGCTGGTGCCGGAGAGCAAGCGCTGGGGAAGGACTCGGTGGTGTCGCGGGGGCGCGCAGCCGATCGAGTGGGTCCCTGGCATGGAGCACCGACGCTGGGGCCATGGCGCTGCAGGGACAGCCCTCACCACCAGTAAGGACGCCGTCGGGGGTCCGGAACCGCGGCGCAGGGCGGAGGCCGGGCGACCAGCAGTGGGCGAGTCAGTGGGTCCGGCGGGACCTGATAGTACCCCCTTCTTAGGACGACCCCTCTGGGGGCGTAACGGGCCAGGCTTGGAAGGGTGTAGGGAGTGGAAGGCTCGTACCCGAGAAGGGGCATGGACTTGAGTCGCGGGTTCCCATGAATTTTCCTCGGGTCCATATCCCTTCCATTGGATGAGATACTCTAATTTTTTGTAGCGAAAACGGGAATCGAGAATACGTTGGACTTCGAATTCCTTAAGACCCTCTATGGTGATTGGGCCTGGAGGAGGGGGTGAGCGCTGGGGAAAGTGGTCCTCTGTCCAGGGCTTTAGAAGGGAAACATGGAAAACCGGATGTATTTTAAACGAGGGAGGGAGTTGGAGGCGGACAGCGACAGGGGAGATGATGGAGACGATGGGATAGGGACCTATGTATTTGGGACCTAATTTCTTTGTGGGACATGACAGTTTGAGATTTTTTGTAGATAGCCATACTTTCTGTGATGGTTGGTAAGCAGGGGCTGCTTTGCGATGTAGGTCGGCATATTTTTTGTAGGTGTTTTGGGATTCTAATAGGGTGTTCTTCGCGAGGATGAACCCTTGTTGTAGCTTCTGAATATGGTCGTTGACCAGAGGTAAGGGACTCCGGGGGGGAGTGTCTGGAAGGACTGAGGGATGAAACCCATAGTTAGTGTAAAAAGGGGATTGTTTGGTAGAGGTGTGTATTTGAGAGTTGTATGCAAATTCCGCTGTGGTGAGGAGGTCGGACCAATCGTCTTGTAGGTACGAAGTATAGCAACGTAAGTATTGCTCCAAGGTTTGGTTCGTTCTTTCGGTCTGCCCATTGGAGTGGGGGTGAAAGGCAGTGGACAGACAAACGGATATGTGTAGTAGTGTACAGAAGGCTTTCCAGAACCTTGAGGTAAATTGGGGGCCACGATCTGAGATGATGGTTTCTGGGGTGCCATGGAGCCTGAAAACATGATGAAAAAAAAGGTTGGCGGTGTCCTTGGCGGAGGGTGATCCTTGAGTAGGGATAAAGTGGGCCATTTTGGACAGTCGGTCTACTACCACCATGATAGTGGTATGTTTTCGGGACGGGGGAAGGTCGACGATGAAGTCAACGGAAACACTAGACCATGGGCGAAGCGGGACTGGTAAAGGTTGGAGGAGTCCTGTTACTTTCGTTCTAGGGACTTTACAACGGTTACAGATGTCGCATGTCTTGACGTATTTCTGAACGTCTAGGGAGACGGAGGGCCACCAAAAATGTCGAAGGATGAGGTCTAGTGTCTTTCTGATACCTCCGTGTCCTGCTGTGGGGGCGTCGTGATTGAGGTGTAGGATTTCCAATCGTTTGGCCGGAGGTATGAACAAGCGTCCGGAGTTGTGGGGCGAGGAGGTGCCACGGTCTTGGAGGTTTTTAAGAAGGTGGGTCTGAGTGGCCAGGAAATGTCCCTGATGTAGAACGGTGTCTTCCTCGTCCATGGATGTTGGGGTTTCGTCTGACAGGCGGGAAAGGGCGTCGGCCTTTCCATTTTTGCTTCCTGGGCGATAAGTTATGTGAAACGAAAAACGAGAGAAAAACAGGGCCCAGCGGGCTAGCCTCGGACAGAGCCGACGTGCCGATCTCAAGTATTCTAGATTTTTATGATCTGTGAAGATGGTTGTGGGGTGAAGGGTGCCTTCCAGGAGGTGTCTCCATTCTTCGAGGGCGTTCTTTATGGCCAGGAGTTCCCTATCGCCTACGCTGTAGTTGACTTCAGCTGGTGATAGTTTGCGGGAGAAAAAAGCCACAGGGTGTAGACGATCATTGTTTTCGTCTCGCTGAGAGAGGATGGCTCCGGTGGCGATCCCTGAGGCATCCACTTCCAGAGAATAGGGTTTAGAGGGATCAGGTAGCAGCAGGATGGGTGCGGTGGTGAAGCGGGTACGTAGGTCGTCGAACGCCTTTTGGGTTCCTTCGGTCCATAGGAAGGGGGTGTTTTTTCTGGTCAATTGGGTGAGAGGTTGGGCAGACCTGGAAAAGTTACGAATGAACTTGCGATAAAAATTTGCAAATCCAATAAAGCTTTGTACTTCTTTTTTTGTACGAGGGCGAGGCCATTTGGTGATGGCTTCGATTTTCCGAGGGTCCATTTCTATGTGACCCGGGGTGATTATGAACCCTAAAAATTCGATTCGTGGAGTGTTGAAAATACATTTTTCGAGCTTAGCATACAGGTTGTGGGACCGTAGGCGGGCAAGGACGGTATTAACATGTTGGTAGTGTTGTGGCAAGGACTCGGAGTAGATAAGAATATCGTCCAGGTAGGCGACTACGTATACATCCAGTATATCGCGTAGGATATCGTTTATGAAGTGTTGGAAGGCAGCTGGGGCGTTGCACAGCCCATATGGCATAACAAGATATTCAAAATGGCCATATCTTGTGCGGAAGGCTGTCTTCCACTCATCCCCTTCGCGCACGCGCAATAAATTGTACGCCCCCCTAAGGTCGAGTTTCGTGAACACGGTGGCCGTTTTTAGCTGGTCAAGGAGTTCGGGTATAAGTGGTAGGGGATACTTGTTCTTTACGGTGATTTTGTTTAGTTCCCGATAGTCCACGCACGGGCGAAGACCCCCATCCTTCTTTTCAACAAAAAAGATGCCTGCTCCCGCGGGGGAAGAGGAGGGTCGGATAAAGTTCTTCTCTAGATTTTCCTGAATATATCCTTTTAGTACCCGTAGTTCGGGTCCCGACAACGGGTAAATGCAGCCATAGGGTATGGCAGCTCCAGGAAGGAGGTCAATGGGGCAGTCGTATATACGAGGAGGGGGGAGTTTTTCTACTCCTTTCTTGCAGAAGACGTCTGCATAGTTCGCGTATGCTTGTGGTAGGGTCACTTGGGTGGTTCTCAGGTTCTGGTCAAGAATGGATAGGATGGTACCTGTGGTGGGTGCGAGACAATGAGCCCTGCAGTGGGGAGAGGAGAAGGTAAGTCGACTAGTGGTCCAGGAGATTGTGGGGTCGTGTTTTACCAACCAGGGTAACCCTAGGATGATGGGAAATAGGGGTGATGTGACCAGATCGAATCGTAAGGTTTCTTTGTGTCGGTCACCTATATATATCGTAAGAGATATGGTTTCGGTAGTGACCGGACCGGATATCAAGGGAGATCCATCGACACTTTGAATGCTCAAGGGTTTAGCTTTATTTTGGTGAGGGATACAAAGAAGAGTAGCCAGAGTAGTGTCCATAAAGCAGCCACTCGCGCCGGAGTCGATCATAGCAGGAAGGGTCACTGAGCGCTCATCCCACTGTAATAGAATGAATACAGACAAATGTTGAGACTCGACCGGGTGCAGATCTCCTAGGCGCGGATCATCGGGTATTTTATGGTCGTTACCTTGATGGAGTTTGATCTTATCGGGGCATTCACGGGCAATGTGGTTGGGTTTGCCACAGTAGAGACACAGATGGTGGTTCCGTCGTCTTGCAAGTTCTTCAGGCGGTAGATGCCCCTTTACTAGTCCAATTTGCATGGCTTCTCCGAAAGGTGTCGAGGTAGCAGGAGGGGAGGTGACGGGAGTGGGTGTGGAAAAGAAAGGTCGCCTTGTAGACGGAGTGGAGACTTGGGTGACTCGTTCTTTTTTCCGTTCTCGTAGGCGTCGGTCTATGTTGGTAACCAGTTGTATGAGGGGTTCGAGGGAGAGAGGGGCTCGGACGTGGGATAGGTCATCCTTTATCTCGCTGGATAATCCGACCTTGAACTGACTGACCAGTGCGGTTTCGTTCCAACCCGTCTCTATGGACAGAGTCTTGAATTCAGCAACATAGTCCTCCACCGGGCGTTTCCCTTGTTTCAGGTCTCGTATGGAGGTTTGGGCTGACTCAAAACGATATGGGTCATCATACAAGTCATCCAGTGCTGTGATAAAGGCTTCCCAGGATACAAGAGCGGGATCGTTGCTGGTAATGAGATGGTGAGCCCACAGTCTGGGTTCGCCTTGTAACAGCGATATCACTGTCTTGATTCTGATATCTTCGGAGTGGTAGGTTCGGGGTTTGAGGGAAAACAGGAGTTGACAATCCGTAAGAAACACCCGATATTTGTTCCGGTCACCGGAAAATCGGTCTGGCAAAGGCACAAGAGGTTCAGGAGCCATAGCATCAACCAAGGGTAGATGAGTTGGTAGGCTTGGGATAGGGAGGGGGGAGGTAGCGGCCATAAGGTCCGAGACCTGGTTCTGGAGTTGAGCCTGTCCGGTTTGTAGGCCTTGGACGGTCTGGTTTAGATTCCCGATCTGGCGGGACATTGTGTTGAGGGCTTCGGCTATATCCGCGAGGTCCATTCGGTAAAAGGCTTGGTTGTATCTGTCAGGTTCGTGTTAATGGAGCTCAGGATGCGGGACAAGCCGTTGTTGGGGTTGAGTCTGGATGCGATAAGGTGTATGGTAAATAACGTAAAGGTTTTAGTACCTGGCCAGGTTTGGTTGAAGAGAGTCGTCGATGATGCAGGCTGGGGTTCGGTACACGGTGAGAGCAAGCAGAACGTCGTCGTTGATACAAGCCGGGGTTTGGTACACGGTGAAAGCAGGCAGAGCGTCGTCGTTGATACTAGCCGGGGTTCGGTACACGGGGAAAGCAAGCAGAACGTCGTCGTTGGTACAAGCCGGGGTTCGGTACACGGT
This sequence comes from Leptobrachium leishanense, assembly GCA_009667805.1. Classification (NCBI taxonomy): domain Eukaryota; kingdom Metazoa; phylum Chordata; class Amphibia; order Anura; family Megophryidae; genus Leptobrachium; species Leptobrachium leishanense. The sequence goes on along the minus strand of CM019066.1, from coordinate 223,902,144 downwards.
GAAGACAAGCAGAACGTCGTCGTTGATACAAGCCGGGGTTCGGTACACAGTGAAGACAAGCAGAACGTCGTCGTTGATACAAGCCGGGGTTCGGTACACGGTGAAAACAGGCAGAGATCTCTTTTAGACAGGTGTGCTCAGGTAAGGGAGGTTTACAGGGGAGTAACAGGACAACCAAGCAATGAGTCTTGGAGAGGTTGGTGTTTAAATAGGGCGCCTGTGGGAATTGGGCCAATCAGGGGAGAGGTGTATCTGGTTGCCTAGGGATACTGGGTTTTGGTTGGTTGGGGGCGCCATCTTGGAAAACCACGTGGGACGCCGAGATGCGAGGAGGCTGGTGCCGGAGAGCAAGCGCTGGGGAAGGACTCGGTGGTGTCGCGGGGGCGCGCAGCCGATCGAGTGGGTCCCTGGCATGGAGCACCGACGCTGGGGCCATGGCGCTGCAGGGACAGCCCTCACCACCAGTAAGGACGCCGTCGGGGGTCCGGAACCGCGGCGCAGGGCGGAGGCCGGGCGACCAGCAGTGGGCGAGTCAGTGGGTCCGGCGGGACCTGATACCTGCTCTCTGGACGGGTGCCAAGTGATGTGCAGGTTTGAAGTGGTCAGGTGGGGCGCGGCACGATGACACAGCACCACCAGGTTTAAAACCACTTGGCAGAGAGCCACACGTTGCCCTGACGTGGTTTCACCTCCTCTTAGCGCTCGTTGTAGAAATCAATTGTTATACTCATTTTCACCCCTGCATGTCTGACTATTTTCCATTTTATTCTTTTAATCTGCAGCAAAAAGCATCTTTATTTTTTTTTAGGCGTTTTTTGGGAATTTTTTCGGCAAAAGGTATTTTTGTATTTTTTTTAAATAGCAGGTTTTTCTTTTTTCTGTAACAGACCTTTTTATTATTACAGTATTCATAGGACATTGTATGTTAATACCAGCCATTTTCATCCGGTATTTTTTTTGCAAACAGCGTTTCAAATTTGTCACTTTCAATCGTTATTTTTTTCTTTCTTTTACCCGTACGGCAGCTTGTTGGCTTTTTTCTGTGGCTGGTCAGCGCTGTTCTCGGTGGCTGCGTTTGGCAGCTGTCCGGCGGGTTTGCGGCGGCTTATAGGATCGGATCCGATAATTTCTGTGAATTTTTTTTTAAAAAATGGCGCAGACTCACCGAAATTATCGGATACGATAATTTTGGTGGTTTTGCAGTGGCTTTTATGCGCTCTTTGGGGACCCTGCGGTGAATGCTGAATTCACCGCAGGGTCAGAGAATTTGATTCCTTGAAGTGCGGGGAATGAGAGAGCACCGAAATGTTGGTGACAGTTCGGTGCTTTCTGAATAACCCCTTAAGTTTATTTAGTGGAAGCAGAACTGAGATTGTTCAGCTTCAACCTAGTTTGCAAAAATGGGCGTGTGTGAAATGACAAACAGACAACAGCATCTCTTTTTTGGGCTTGGCAGCTGCGTCATTAGAAAGCCGTGCGGTAGACTGTTCCGTGTCAGTATCGCTAGATGTCGTGTCAGTCTATGAATTTGCTGCAACGATCTTTTTGGATGAGACGCTTAATGTACCGTATGCTCGCCTAGGCGAGAGAGGACAACCTGATTCCTGTAGTGACAGGCAGGAGCTGAGTCAGCCACAGAGGACAGAGAGGTAAGATGCAATGGAATAGGTGTCGCGACACTAGAGGCACAGTAGAGTTGCTTATTAAGCTTGGTGTGTGAACAGGTACGCATATTCACCTGAATGAGAAACAAAACAAATCCATAATGTAACCCACACAGGACAAGCCTACATGTTGCATGAAGCCATAAGGCAGTAGATGATTAATAATCAAATTAAAGTATGTTATATACTGTATATTACAAAGTGGCCTAGTCATGTACATTAGCTTCATTTCCGTTTATGACAGTCAAGTCATAATTTACTTATATGATGCCAGGTGTGATCCTACTGGAGGGGAAACCCGCAGTCAAGCAGAGATGGAGCTGCTACAAGAAAGTTAGAAAATGACCACCCAGCACACACAGGATACACATGAACAAGGTTGGTGCTGGACTATGTTGCGTCCTAGGCAAGCCCAGCTACTTGTGACCCCTCCCCAAAAAAAATTATCAACTGTTGAACTGCTGAGGCTGGAACACACACTGTGCGCGGGGACCGCACACAGTCGTTCGGTGCCAATCTTACTCCCTATCAGGCGCTGGCCTGGCCCGTGATCGGTCTGTGCCTCTTTCTTTCCTCTGTCCTCTATGCCTCTTTTCTTTCTTTTGCATCTTTCTTTTTTTTTTTTTTTTTTTTTTTTTTTATTTTCAGTGAAAAAGGGGTTTATTTCCTCAGCTGTGAAGGACAACGTTTCGACCTATACAGGTCTTTGTCAAGTCTTGAGGATTTGGGAATTGGATCCGTTCTGACTGACTGATGAGAGTCTCTTGGTTGCGGCTATTGTGCTCCATTGATAAAAGCAAGACATTGTGGGGAGCGTGAAAGGACTGGAATAATTCACCATGGCCTGATATAGTCACTCGTGTAGCAGCTCCTCATGAGATTTTTGCCCGGTGTGGAGTCCAGTTCTGGCTGGTGCCCTGGGAATACGTGAGGTTCTTTTTTAAAAACTTGTTTTTCAGTGGAGGTGTTATTCTTGGTATACTCGACAGTGTAAGAGGTTTCATAGTAGTGGGCATACTGGGACGGCATGGGCTTCCTTTCCTTCAGTATACTCAGGTCGTACCGGTCCTGATTCCAGTTTCCTATGAGGGTCCTGTTGGAGTAAGAATCCTCTTTGGTTGTGCACCTCCAGCCATACTGCTTGAACTTCGAGCCAGGTCCAGAATCCACCCACACCTCTCCATGGCCATCAGCGTGTAAGAGCGACTCAGAACCAGTTGTGCAGGCGGTGCGATCCGACATGCTGTTGGCCTGCTCCTGCCTTCAGTGTGTCCTTTTGCATCTTTCTGGCTACACAAGCTAACAATGAGGAAGGGGTACAATAATAGAACCCGGTTGGAGCCGGCTGTGCCCCTAGGGGGCAGTGCGCCCTAGGCAGTTGCCTAGCTTGCCTAGTAGAAGCACCGACCCTGCACATGAACATGTGTAATCTCAATGCAAGACCTGTATCTCAACAAGATACAATAAAATGATATACCACCTTAAATATTACACGTGATCATGGCAGCATAAACAGACAATCTGTCCTGTAAGTTCCCTCATAAAGTGGTTCTTGCCCCTTCCTCAGTGTGCAGTGGTTTGTCCAGAACTTAGTGACATGTTGTGCTGAAGGCAGCATCCTATTATTATCTTTGCCTCTTTCTAAAGGTGGTGTTTCAGTGCACCCCATCCAGGTTTACTGACACACTATAATTACTAAATTTTCCTATTACCATAACGGAAAGTTAGAATTTTAATAATGACTCGGAGGCGAGTATTTGCTTCTCTTTCTAACATTTAATCCACAGCAGTAAGAGAAAAAATTGAACAAGTGAAAAAAACTAACATAAGTTCCCCTTAACCCCTCCCTCCAGTCCACAATCCCCTGCGGTCCAAGTCTATGTATGTGCCTGAACCCGGAAATGCGTCCTCTTTCTTGCTGCGAAGACAGGTTGTGGAACTGGAGTAGTAAATCCAATGGGGATGAAGAAAAGGATCCGACGTAGAAGGACGGATAGTAAATACAGGAAACGAAGGATTGTAGAAGACCATCTTGTGAGAAGACTGTGTTTGGATCCAATCAAGTGGCTGAAAAACAGAGCAGAAGACACGGACCAGAGATTAGATAGAGTCCCGCTACTGGCAATCGAAGGCCGGATCTCGGAACAGTATAAGCGGAGCATTAATTGATAAACAATCTGTTTATTATGTCAAAACAAAATCCGTTATATAAAAGAAAACAGTACATCGTTTTTTATTGTAAATTTTATTTATTATATATATAGATCCACATACAAAATAGAACGTAAGGGAGGGTGAGGAGGGAAATACTCGCCTCCGAGTCATTATTAAAATTCTAACTTTCCGTTATGGTAATAGGAAAATTTAGTAATTTTAAGTCATTGACTCGGAGGCTCCTATTTGCTAGTTCAAAGTTCGTCCAGAATCGGAGTAGACCAATGTGATAAAGGTTTCAAATAGAAGGTACGTAACGTGGATTCTCGGGACCAATCTGCGGCCCGCATCAAATCCTCTAAACGACAACCCAATAGCACAGCGGACGAAGCCATAGCACTCCTAGCAGAGTGTGCCCCAAAACAAGAAATGTCTATACCTGCTTCTGACATAAGCCAACGCATCCAACGTGCTAAGGATGCAGATGATACTGGGTTATGAGGAGCCTTTAGTGATAAAAACAGCGGAGATACACCATTAGGTCGAAATTGACTCGTACGAGATTCATATTCCTGCAAACATAGTATCGGGCAAATAAACGGATGATCCGTCAAATATGGATAAAAAACAGAGGTGATAGAAGTTTTTGTGCGTCGTACAATATTAAACGTGACCCCGTCTGGACCAAAGGAACGTGATGGAGTATCTAAAGCCCGAACATCGCTCACTCTTTTACATGAAAAAAGGCAGAATAACATTAGTAATTTCGCTGACAATTGTCGAATGGAGAGGGCCTCATTAGATGGCCAATCGGACAAAAAACGTAGAATAACAGAAACGTCCCAGGTAGAGGTATAGCGAGGTACCGGTGTACGAGATAAGCGAATGGCCCTTAACAAACGACAAACCAGTGGATGACGGCCTAAAGGAATGCCATGAAAACCTACATGTGAAGCAGAAACAGCCGATCTTACCACATTTATCGTACGATATGCTCGACCGTCATGAAACAATTCCGTAAGGAAATCTAAGAAATAGTTTACAGGGGCTGAAAAGGGATCCAGCTGTCTTCCCACACCCCAGCTAAACCAGTTTCACCATGCTGAATTATATGAGGCACGTGTCCCTGGAGCCCAGGCCTCCAGGAGTAAGGAGCGAGTTTGTTCCGAAATACCAGGGAGAGATCCAAGTCCCCCGAAACCAACCATGCCACCAGGCGGCATTGACCCTGTTGAAACAATGGATGAGGTAGTTCCTCCGGATTCAATAACAGGTCTGAGCGAATCGGAAGTAGGCGAGGGAAATCCACTGATAACTCCAATAGAGATGGGAACCATGGTTGGCCCTTCCAGAGGGGTGTTATCAATACTACCGTGACCCGTTGGACACGAATGAGAGATAGTGTTCTGGCTATCATGGAGAATGGAGGAAACGCGTAATGGCGTGATCCGGTCCAATCCTGTAGGAAGGCGTCTGTCGCTATTGCTTCTGGATCCGGACGCCAGCTGAAGAAACGTGGCCCTTGATTGTTGAGTCTGGAGGCAAACAGGTCTATGTCTAGGGGTCCCCAAAGATCGGCAAGCATTGTGAACATCGATGAGTGCAATTTCCAGTCTCCGGAGTCCTCCGTGTGTCTGGAGTTCCAGTCCGCCACGAGATTCGTCATGCCCGGGATGAATTGAGCCAATACCGACAGATTGTTGGTGAAACAATGGCACCAAAATTTGTTCGCCATCCTTGAAAGAGGTTCGGATCTCGGGCTTCCCAGGCAATTGATACTCCGAACCGCTGACAGGTTGTCCATTTTGAGGAGAATTGCACAATTTCTCTGATGTTTTGTGAAGCATTGTATTGCGAATAAACCCGCTAATAACTCCAGACAGTTTATGTGTAATGTCGTCTCTGGCGTTGTCCAACGGCCTCCCGTTTCTAGGGGACCCTGTCGAGCTCCCCAACCGGTGCGGCAAGCATCCGATTCTATTATTATCGTTGGGGTCGGTGGAATCAAGGGTCTCTCGTTCCAATATTGGAGGTTCTTGATCCACCACATCAGATCCGAACGGGCTTCGTCGGTGAGAGTCACTAGAGCAGAATATTGAAGTCCTTTGCGGAGAAAATGGGCCTTCAAGCGTTGGAGGGCCCTGTAATGTAATGGAGCTGGAGGTACTGCCAGACGAGTGGCTGTAAGTAGACCGATCACTCGTGCCAGACATCGTAGTGTGATATGATCTTTTTGGAGGGTATTCCGTATTTCTTTCGGAATTGACATTATCTTTTGAGGTGGAAGGTGAAGCGTCATGGAGATGGAGTCCACCATTAAACCTAGAAATTCTAATTTTCGTGACGGTGTCGTTAGAGATTTTTCCATATTGATGAGGAACCCAAGTTCTTGTAAGATGTCCATCGTCCATTGTAAGTGAGATAGGAGGGTTGGTTGGGAATCTGCCATCAATAGGATATCGTCCAGGTAGATTACCAAGCGGACCCCGCGTTCTCGAAGGGACGTTATCACTGGTTTCAGAAGTTTCGTGAAAACCCACGGAGCTGAGGATAGGCCGAAAGGAAGGCAAGTGAATCTCCACATCTTGTCTTGCCATCGGAAACGAAGAAAGTCTCGAGAGTTCTCGTGAATTGGTACCGTAAGGTAGGCATCTTTCAGATCGATTTTTGCCATCCAATCCCCTTGACGCAGGATATCTCTGAGGGAGTGTATACCTTCCATTTTGAAGTGGTTGTACTGTACGTACGAGTTTAGGTCTTTTAAATTGATTACTGGTCGTAAACCCCCTCCCTTCTTTGAGACCAGAAATAGGTTGCTGATGAAACCCATCTCTCCGGTAGGAGCTAGTTGTATGGCTCCTTTGTCTAATAGATCTTGTATCTCTTTGTCCATCAGTACCTCTTGTTCCCGAGGGAAATGAAGTGGTGGTGGGACAAACATTTGTATCGGGAGTGACAGAAAAGAAATCATAAACCCTTGTACCGTATTCAAGATCCATTGATCTGATGTAAGGTTTTGCCATTTGTGAAGAAACAATCGTATTCGACCCCCTACTTGGACCTTTGGCTGTATTAACAGAGGTCTTACCTGCGGGTCGTCTGCCACGAAATGGGGTTCTGGAACCTCGGAAACCTCGAGCGCGCCAAGGGCGGGTGCGTGAAGGGAAGAAGGAGCCGGAGGATTGGAACTCCGTTGGCTGTTGTTGTTGTTGTGCCGTGGGGCTAGGATAGGACCTGGTGTTGGTCGCTTGACGGCCGGTAGGGCGCCCCCTATATCTACCGGCCCTTCCAAAAACCCTGAACACTCGTTTTAATGATGAGGATATTTTGTCTAGGGAGTTGAAAGTGTTGGCGTATGTGCCCATACTTTTAACGTAGGCTTCTCCAAATAAAAACCCCTGAGCTGCGCTGCCTAGGTCAGTGTCTGCGATGGCAGTTAATTGGGTATCGACCTTTAAAAGAATAGATTTACGTCGCTCGGCAGCTAAGGCGGCGTTGGCATTGCCGAAAAAGGATAGCGCCCTTTGGACCCAATCGCGCACGAGGGTAGGTGAGAGGGTGGAATTAGCTAATTTAGCTTCCTCAGCAATATTAAAAAGTTTAATTAAAGGGCCTGCCATGTCTAACATTTTATCTTCGCAGGTGCGAAAGGCGTGATCTAGGCCAGTTTTAGGGGACCATCCCCGATTGGTAATGAATTTTATGATGGATGGGTCGACCTCTGGTGTTACGCAGGTTTTGCCTGTGGTGGAAGGACGTGGGCTTTCGGCCCGCATGTTCTGTCTAGTGGCTTTGTCTAAGGGTTTTCTGATATTAGCATCCACCCATTTCTCAACATGTGGTAGGGGGTACCATGCGGTGGATTGAGGATGGGAGAGATCCTCAGGGCAAAAAAGAGGGTCGCCATGGGGGTCATAAATGACGTTACCCTCTTCATAAAAAGGAGGGGTTTCCTCCGATTCTTCCCAGTCAAATTGATCATTCTCGGACGCATATAGCGTCAATTCATCCTCCTCCTCTGGGATATCATATTCATCATCGCCACGGGGGGTGGCTAATACTAATTCTTTCCCAGTGGTCTCCTCTACGGGAGCCGTATCAAAATCAAATTTATGTTTTTTAGGGACAACCGCCACATGCGCCCTGCGGTTTTGGGCTCGTTTCCGAGATGGGGACTCGGCATCAAAAATTGGCAGTGTTGTGGGGTTGCCAGCCCCTCTTTCAGTGTGTTTAGTTTTAGATGTTGCTTTATGTCCCATGTAATGGGAAACTGAAGGCTCTGCCTGGTTAATATCTGGATTAGGAACAGGTGAGGGAAGAGCTTTAACTGCCGCCATGACGACTTCTAAGGAGCGGTGGAGGTCGACTGACAGGCTAGAAACGGCTGATTGAACAGCTGCTGTAATGGAAGCCTGCACTGAGGATCCCAAAGGGGGTTCAGGGAATGAGGTACCGTCTGGGGGAGCCGTTACATTCATCAGGGAATCGTTAGCTTCGTGGAACTCGTCCGCCATTATTGAGCCCTCCCTTGAATCGGGGTCAGATGCTGAGGGAGAGGGTGAGCGGCGTTTTGCTTTTTCGCGGCGGTTACTCATGGCTGTGTGTGAGGTAAAGGGCGGCGCGAGGGGCACGGCTATATCGGAGACCGTGAGGGAATGCTGGCGCGAGCTGAGAGAAGCGGCGGCAACACAGCGCGCGATAGCAAAGCCCGCGAAAATAAACTTACAGGGCTGTAAAGTAACTAATACAACAATAATACAATAAAGTAGTAAACGTAATGGCCGGCGGCCGCCCCTAGGTTATAGCCGGGACGACCGAACAGCCAACGCTAATTAATGAGAAAATATCAAACAGTAAAAATATGAGAAAAGCAGACTACTTAACTCTACTGCTGCAGCAGTAAGAAAGAGGACGCATTTCCGGGTTCAGGCACATACATAGACTTGGACCGCAGGGGATTGTGGACTGGAGGGAGGGGTTAAGGGGAACTTATGTTAGTTTTTTTCACTTGTTCAATTTTTTCTCTTACTGCTGTGGATTAAATGTTAGAAAGAGAAGCAAATAGGAGCCTCCGAGTCAATGACTTAAAATTGACTTTTCAGTATCCGAAATGTGAGTGTGAACTGAAGGCCAACTTCATCACCTTATTATAAACTACCTGAGACAAGGTAGCCTGCATCACCTGTACAGAAGGCAAAATCTGCAGGAACATATTTTTCAGCCTTTGCAGTCTTGTGCTAATCAGCCCATGGCTACCTGGCAGCCATTTGTGGTATTCAAACACAACCCCTTATTTACACAACCATTACCGCATGCTAATAAGAGAACGAAAGCAGAAAATAATGTCTATATATTTAATTTAGCTATTTACATTCCATAATATTGTAGCTTCTTTTCAACATTAACATCTTGTTCTCTGTTGCATAATTTTATAGTACGTTAACATTATGTAATCTGTTAGTTTGCATACATTTGGTTTGCAATTGACAAAAACTCTGCCAATATTAGGTATTTACTTAACAAATAGCTCAGCGCTTTGACATTGCATGAGTACATATATATTATATTTATTGTTTAAATCTGTCAGTTAATTTAGGGTGTTTGGGTGTGTTTTCCCCAGGACATGACCGTTGGGTGGAGGTCAAGGCAGAGACAGGCATAGAGGCCAACACAATCATATCAAACATCTACAGCCTATCACATATGTATATTACACACCCTCCCCACACGCATACTCTCACAATAGCCTTGACAGAGCACCATGCATACTCACAACTCTCACCAAGGACATACAGTGCCCACAAATACTTCCACAGTTCTCACATGCAAAACCAGTTTACCCGTGAGAATGCCTGTGAAGACACACATGCTCAGCACCACCACTACCACTAAATAAGACTGTGCACCAATTGCAACCCCAATTTTTTATGGAAACCGCACATATGGAAGAGGTATCAAGTGCGGCATATTTGCGTCAAGCAGCTAGGCTGTCAAAGCTTCCTTAGAGTGGTGATAGCCCTGGGTTCAAAATAGAAAACGTTTTATGCAAATTTTTTTAAACCTGCACTCTGAAGCTACAGTATATGAGTATATACATGATCACTGCAAATGATTTCATTAATAGTATTTACCAGCCAACTAATTTGATGTATTGAAGATAAAGTTTACATCAAAAGTAAAGTGTTCATAATCATCTCTCCCAATAATCCAAAAGTCATCTAAAATGTTTTATTGAATATTTTCCTTCAAAAATTCAGCATTTCAATTCTATTTTTTATAATTTGATTGTATATTCCCTAGTTATGTCACAAATAAGGGGGACTAAAGGGTGTCACAATATTGATAATGATTATTTGGTGATTTGTATCTTTTTGGTATTTTTTCCACAGACTGTCAACTCAGTGTAGTTTTGGATTCCACCATTGGGGCAGCGCCCCACCAGTTTTTTGGGTTGAAAAAATAAATTAAAAATAATAATAAAACCAATACCTCGGGGTATGCCCACGTGACTATAGAAATGCCTGTAGTTTTCTTTACTCCACCCTGCTGAGATTTCAATGTCTCTGTAATATTTATTGTATGGATTTTTGTAAGGTGGATGGTGGTTCATAAAATTGTTAGCTTTTTATTGTGCTTTAATATTGTTGTATGCAACTGTCAGCTTTTTGAAATATATATATATATTTTTAATTATTATTTTTTATAATATAAATGTTTATTGGTGCAAAAGCAATACAGGGGAAGGGCATCTGTACATAAAAAAGTATATATCAGTGTAAAGTCAAGTATAGAAGACTGTCATTGGTGGTATACACAAGCCATTTCCCTGATTACATAAATAAAATAAACGGTGTTAGAAATGTAAAGAAATCTAATTGGGTATGACATTGCAATAAACAAGAAATGAAAACAAAAGTAAAGACAAAACCATAACAATAAAACCGGCAATCAATACTTAGAGGGTATGAGAGAGAAATAGATGCGATAGTACAAAGGGCCTGGCCAACCTCAATAGTAGGCAGGCTAACAAAGGGCTAAATTACCAGGACCAGATAACTATCATTCCACAGGGCTGACAGGGGACAGAGACGGGCTGGCGGTAGGAAATGTACCGAGATCCATGGGTGGTGTGGAAATACCAGAGGGATAACGCCTAGCACCTGGCGAGCTGGTTTTGAGAACAAAGTCAGAACACCAGTACCAGATTTAAACCCTTTCGCTGCTGAGGCGTTTCACGCCTCTGTGCTGAGGTCATATTTACCGGTTTTGCTCATCATGTTTAAACGTGTTTTGAAGGCTTATTTTAGTATATGACCCAGACATATTATATATTGTTCTTTCCGTCAGACTCGGTAGATTCATAATATGTCATTATTATATGTATACGTTATGTCATGTCTGTATATTATAACAAAAAATGCAATAAAATATGTATTTTCAATAATTTACAACGTGTAAAGTGTTTTTTTTCACATTTTAACATGCGAGCAATTGCGGTATATATTTGTATGGGGTGCGCTTGGTAAAAAAATTAGAGATGGGGTCTCGTTACATTTTTTTTGGGGAAAATTACACGATTTTTAACAAACGCACCGCATACAAAAATTGTTAGTGCAGCATCATTGTTCACATTATAATTGAAATGGGAACAATATTGCTGCATTAACGAACCAAAAAAAAGAAAAAAAAATCTTTATTTTTTTTTTTATAATTTTTTTTAAATATATTTTTATTTTTACTTTAAATTTTTATTTTTTTTAAAAAACTTTTTTCACTGTAGTGTTTGGTATCGTTGGAACGGCCATGCTCTGGCCGATCCAACCATACCAAACTTTAACCCCTAGCTGCCACGGATCGGGAGATAGGGAGTTCATTGGAACTCCCTATCTCCACCGTTGGTGGCAGTTAGGGGTTAACTCTAGGACTGGCGTCATCGTGCTATGCACGATGACGCCAGTCCTCAGGGGGAGTTCCCGGAGGCTTGGCCGACATCCAAGATGTCGGCCAGCTCCGGGAAAGGATCACAAACCGGCGTTTTTCAGCGCCGATTCGCGATCCAGCTCCCCAGGGGTTAATGCCAGGCACCATTTGGAAGGGCAGGCTGTGCCCTTCCAAATGGTGCCTGGGTTAACCCCCGCAACGCCGCCGATCGGGAGGGAGAGAGGTCCTCCGCATCGAAGTGGTTAAAGTATCATATTTATTCTGGAGTGAATAGTGCATCTCCTCCAATTCCCTCAGTCTATTAACCTGATCTATCCACTCAAATACCGTGGGAGGAGATGTTCTTTTCTAGTATTTCGGGATCAGTGCCTTAGCGGCATTAAACAGGTGCAAGACCAGGGACTTCATATAGTAAGACGGAGTCACCGGCACCATATGGAGTATGGCCAGTTGAGGGGAATGGAGAAATTCCAAGGAGGTAATGTCTTTAATGTATGACAAAACGGCCTCCCAATAGTTTTGATATATATATATATTGTAGTACAGCAACCGCTGGGGATCCATGGTTCCAACCAAACAACACGGTCCTCTAGGGAAGAAACAGCCACAGACTTGAAGTTTGTGCAAATGGGAGGTCTTCTATTCCAGCATACACAAGCAAACGCCACACTTGGCTTTGGAATCACTATTGCAGGGGATTCAGTAACAAAACTACAAAAGAAAACCTAACTCAAATGAGAGTACTTACTAAGCATCCAGCGCCCGTCTATCTCTTTTCTTGCTTCCTGAACTTTGACCCTTTGCCTGATACTTTGCCTTTGAACCTTTGCCACCTGGACCAACCTTTACTTGCCTGACCACGAATTTGCCTAATGATTTGGATACCACGCTTCCCCCTCCATCTGCCTAAGGTAATGTACACAGAGATCTAACTAGACAACTGTGACATGTCCAGAACATCATGAAGAATCCTCAACATGCCTATTTTTGGAACAATATGGAACTCTCCTGAGGTTTCTTATCCAGAAATTCCTTCCTTCCTTGGCCACCATGGTCCAATTCTAGACGTTCCTCTCATGGTTTATCACAGAAGCAAAAATATCCAGATTTGATTCTACTAAACCACCGGTAGACCTTCTGGAGACTTGAGGTTTCACCACCAAGATTTTGAGTCTTTAAAGCACCTATTCTCAGAGAAACCACAATGAATTTGGTAGGACATGATGGTCTGTTTTTGCTTCAACACTTTTTGAGTCACCTTATGTCTCCGTTATCATCTGTGGTGATACATTTTTATTATAAGTGTATAAGTATTAGAAGGATTAGGCTTTCTTTGAAAAAAAATAATTAAGTCAACATCAATATTTAGTTGATTTTAATTTACTTTTGGACCTTCCCTGGTAGTACCTGGAAAATAAGAAAACAACATCTTCCAATTAATATATATGTGCTAGTATCCTTCTTAATGGTTCCATAACTTTTTTTTGGGAAAAAAAAGCTCAAATATATTGAGCTGGAATGTTTTTGAAAACTGACTACAATGTCCATTCAATGTTAAGTCATTGAGGTATAGTATATGTGCACAACCCAATAAAATTTGAATTCATAAAACAATAAGCAGCTGCCTTACTGCATCACGCACGACACATACTATCAATGTATATTTTATATACGTAAACAAAAGAGCAACTCCATTACAGAAGAATTTTAAATGTGTTCATAATCCCTCTAAAACGTATGTCTGACATTTTTTTGTGTACAGACGCACTTAGTCATATTTCCATGAAATGATTTGTTTAAATGTGTAAATACAGCAATTAGTGTCACACACTTTCACATACTATGGGCCACATTACAATCCTAGCGTTAAAACGAGGACGCAACGGAGGAAAAACTGCGCCTGCATTGTTTGCGGGCATTAACCCACGGGATGCTCGCGGCTGCGCTGAGCGCAGCCGCGAGCATCCGCTCGATGGAGTCCATAGGACTCCATTGAGTTTCCCCCTGCCAGTCACATGACCAGCCGGATCTCGCCTCGTGAGATCCCGGTCGGCGTAGTGATGCGCAGGGAGAGACTGGGGGGACTTTTTCCCCCTGTCTTTCCCTGCTCCTGCCAGACGGAGGACGTGGTTGGAGCCGCGGTCCTCGCGGCGGGACAGGAGGCGAGTATAGCATTCCTTTTTTTTGGCTGGTGTTAATGGATTCTGCAGAAGCGGAATCCGTTAACACCAAGTCCAGGCTGTGGTTAACTTTTTGCTAACCACAGCCAGACGTTAATCAGCGCTAATAGATTGTAATACTAACGCTGATTAACACTTTGAGCTCCATGTTAAGTATAGGGAGCACAATGTACAGTAACCTCAAACTGAAAAGCGCAAGGTACCAAACGCAAACGGTTACTTAACCCGTTTGCGTTTGGATTGTAATATGTGGTAAATACCGCAGTAGGGATGTGCGTTTCAGGTTTCGGAATTTCAGAATTTTCACTAAATTTCCCGATTCGTGCATTCGGATTCGGCCGATTTTCCGAAAATTTTCGGATCCGAAAACGGCAGATCCGAACAAATTTTCGAGCCGAAACGAAAACTTTTCGGAATTTTCGAATGGACTAGAAATGTGTAAAATGGAAATTCATTTTCGTTCCATTCGTGATTTCGGCTCCATTCCTGATTTCGGTTCCATTTCAGTAATTTCGGACATCGTATTTATATCACTGATTCTGTAATTAAATTTTGTATCATTCCCATCTCAATGTATCATTCCTGGAAAACCAGAGAAATCTCAATGTATCCTTCTTGTAAAACCAGAGAAATCTCAATGTATCCTTCTTGTAGAACATGAGAAATCTCAATGTACCCTTCTTGTAAAACATGAGAAATCTCAATGTGGAGTAGAGGTAATGTCACTGCTCTGCGTGGAGAGAGCCTGTGGAGACATGGGTTCAATACCAGCGAGCAACCTCTCCAGTAAGTGTCATTGGCAAGACACTTAATGGTACACACTCGCCACCCAGGACATACTTGAAAACGAGAGAAATCTCAATGTATCCTTCCTGGTAAAATCCTTTCTCAGAATGTATCCTTCTTGTAAAACCAGAGAAATCTCAATGTATCCTTCTTGTAAAACATGAGAAATCTCAATGTATCCTTTCCGGGAAACCAGAGAAATCTCAATGTATCCTTCCCGGGAAACCAGAGAAATCTCAATGTATCCTTCTTGTAAAACATGAGAAATCACAATGTATCCTTCTTGTAAAACATGAGAAATCTCAATGTATCCTTCTTGTAAAACATGAGAAATCTCAATGTATCCTTCCCGGGAAACATGAGAAATCTCAATGTATCCTTCTTGTAAAACATGAGAACTCTCAATGGCAGAATTATTGTATCGGCAGAATTATTGTATCGTATAATTATCATATCCGAAAAAACATTAGTTTACGTCAAAACGAATAGACACTTTGAAACGAGGAGAACAGACATTCCGAAAATTTCCGAAATCACGAAAAAAAAGTCGATACGAAAAACGAACCGAACCGAAACGGAGATCGGCGGAAACGAGTCGAAACCAAAATTTACAAAATCCATACGAACCAAATCGAACCGAAAAAAAATCGGTGCACAAGCCTATACCGCAGCTAACGTTAGTGCTCACACAAGTGAGCGCTACCGTTAGCAATAAGAATGTAATGTGGCCCTATGTGTCATACTTCCAACCTCGATGCCCACAGGAGGGCCAGTTATGCCGTTATGACACTGGCTAGGTTCCGGCAGTCCCTTTCCTGCCCTGCTCACAAATGGTTCCAGACTAGGTTTTTGCTTCAACTTTTTGCACCAACCAGGCTCCTAAGGATCTGACCTGGGTGTTCTGATTACTCCTCATGTAAGGAGCCTCAGGTGTACCTCATCCCACCTGATGGGGTCTCCACAAAATGAAGCAACGCCACTATTACCGTACTTCAGCAGTGAAGTCTGACAGTGTGTGGGAGTGATCTGACTGCCAGCAACCAGTGTTCTGTGATTCTTATCTTGATACCCACCAGGACCATGTCTTGATGCCCTCTGTGATCCTGCCTTGATACCCACCGTGATCCTTTCTTGATACCCACCGTTATCCTGCTCTGCTGCCCACCTGTGCCTCCAAGCATTCCTGTCCTGTGTTCCTGGTCTGCTTTTTGGATTTCCTGTGCTATGACTTCTTTCCATGGATTAACGGCTACCCTATTTGCTAGCCATCTGCGTTGAACTATTGCCACAGATAAAAACTATCCTCTCTGCCAGGAGTCTGCCTTGACCTTTTGTCATGGATAAAGGCTACCCTCTCTGCCAGCCGCCTGCCACAACCTATTGCCACGGTTATACACTCACTTTCTGCGAGCCACCTGTCTGGTCCCTTACATCTATGACCCTCGCTGCTCCAGCCCCGTCTTGTCTTTGGTCATCCACGTCTGTGTCCTGTGTAATGTAAGCGTTGTGTCCTGTTTCTCCTTGTGTCTCTAAGTTCCATTGTGGTCTGTTTCTATAGCTGCATTGCCCACTATCCTCTGTATTCCTACCGGGTTTCCCTGCCAGCTCTCTTCCTGTCTTGTCCTTGTGCCCAACTCCCCTTTGTCTCTACCCTGTGGCCAGTGCATTCTGTGTCCAGCTACCTTGTTGTCTTGCTTTTATTCTATGTGCCACTGTCCAACCTTATTCCTATCCTGCCCAGCCACCTCTCATATTCAATTATGTTATCATTATTGGTTTTGACCTTGCCCCTGTGTTCTCTCCAAATAAACCTTGTTTCTGTGCCCTGGAACCTGTCTGGCCTTCCTCTGTATTACCGCATACTGGATTCATACCCGCTAACCCTGCACACTGCATGACACTATGACTTTCACAAACACTTAGGTGGATGGCACCCATTGGGAGATAGTACTAGTTCGCCCTGCCGCCAGGTGCTGCTGCGGGCCTCCGATTCGGCCCACCCAAGCAGCTGACCCCGTGCCTAGTTAAGGCTGTCTTGCAGCAGTCAACAGTGCGCGGTGCTCCTATGGCGGGAAAGGGGTAAGAAAGTTTTATATACCTCTGTGCGCCACAAATTAAGTGTTTTTTGTCAAATCACTGCTTCTATGCACCAGAATGAATGGTACTCCCCCCACAACACCCACAAGTAACATGTTTGAACAATACGAAAGTGAAGAGCACCCATGATATACAATTACAGAAGTATTTATGTTTACCTCAATATAAAAATTGCAGTCCACAGAATCAATTTCTTCTTTAAAAGTTCTTAATTTATCTCAAAAAACAAACAGGTATAGCACACAGTGTAACCATATAACCAATAATAATAAACTATAATCTAAAAAGACTTGCGTTCACACTCTGTAGAGCTATAAGCTCTATATTACAGCATTGTATGGGATTCTCGTGACCCTCAGATAAGAATAAAGCATAGAAGCGTCATAGTGCAATCAATTAATAAAGTCCAGATATAATACCCCTAAATACAGGTTCTTAAATTTTCCTTATCCTAATCTCAGCTCTTTTGTTGTTGTGTTCCGTTTGTATAGTATGGGCACAACCTTCCCCATTTAAGATGGAATAAATAAAAGCAATGTAATTTATTTTAAAAATCATTAAATGATAATATCGAAGTATTACAATATAATAATGCCAAACACGTTTCTCCCTTTAATAGGGCTTCACCAGTGGCTAAAAATGTCAGTAATATTGTCCAGAGTTTAATACCATCATATATATCCTCCAATATTCAAATATAAAAGACCAGCCCTTTTAAATGTTGTTTTTGCAACTCTTTTCTGGTCTGTCTTCCTCTCGGCCCTCCTTGATGACGTTGGTGTGCCTGCTGGGACCATTGGTTTCTCATTGGTTACCTTCATCCCACGTCACAATCTGACGCTGACTCAAATGTATTTTGATTTCAGTTTCAAATATATATATTGCTATCCAAAAATTTCAGCTTAAATTGTGTTTGAAACAATTATTTTTGAAGAATTCTAAAGAGAAGACAATACAATGTAATGGGTATGTACAAACTTTATTGAAAGCTAAATCAACATTTTTTCCAAAGAATATGATGTCAGAGGAGATGAAGGTGTTTGAACACATGTTAATGTCAGAGATTGATAAAATAACCAAGAGGTATAGACAGGAGGATTTAAGTAAATTCAATGATGAGAATACCAATAGAAAAACCAAAATCCAATGAATGATGTTCAGAATGGTTTATTGAATTCCCACATAAGGGTAATAATATAGGAATTATTGACGACCAAGAATATAGGTATTTAAACATTATGACTCCTAAGAATCCAGCTTTTTATGTGTTACCCTAAATGTATAAAGATCCAGTCAACAATCTCTAGGTGGCCTTTAATTACAGGTATAGAATATGTAACAAGTCGATTGTCTCAATATATAGATATACTCCTCCAAAGGTAATGAAGAAAACCCAGTCGTATTTGAGAGATTGTATTAACTTGTTACAGGACCTAGATAATTTTAATTGGTAATCTGATGTTTTTTGGTGATGTGTGGTATCCACTCACTTATTCCACATGAGATGGGTGTGAAGCTGTTCTGTTTTTTCTCACTCAGTCAAATCTTTATAAGCCAGAACAGATTCCCTTCATTATAGAGGGAATATATTTTTTATTACAAAACAATTATTTTTGTTTTGAAAATTAATTTTTTATTCAAGAAATAGGCAACGCCGAGGGCACTAGATTCACGCCCAGTTATGCAAACCTTTTTATGACATATTGGGAATCCCAGTTTGCCCAGGGTTTGCATGACTGAGCTCAGGGCCTGGTGTCTATAGTTGAATGTTATCAATATGGAAAGGGACTGAGGAAAGTCTACAGAGGTTTATGTATAATCTTAACAACACTGATTGGGGGTTTCAGCTAGACACCCAAAGTAGGGATGGGCTGCCGGTTCGATGCGAACATGAGTTTGCATCAAATATTGGCTGTTCGACGAACGGTGAACATTTCCGCATGTTCGCCGCATGTTCGCCCACAATGGAGCACAATGCACTTTTCCACTGGCCTGAAGCTTGTAATTGGCTACAGCCTTGCAACTGACCACAGTGCTGCCTGCATTGTTATCGAGCGTTAAATTTAGGGATGCGCGCGGCAGCGCTGAGCGCAGCCGCACGCATCCTCTCATCGAGTTCCTCTCTGCCGGTCACGTGACCGGCCGAATCTCGCATCGCGAGATCCGGCTGGTCGGCGTAGTGATACGCAGGGAAAAGACAGGGGGACTTTTTCCACCTGTCTTTCCCTGCTCCCGTCGGCCGGAGGATGCGACCGGAGCCACAGTCCTCGCCGCGGGACAGAGGGTAAGTATGTGGCTTGTTTTTTTTATTTTTACAGCTGGTATTAACGGATTCTGCAGAAGCGGAATCCGTTAACACCAGGTCCTGACTCTGGTTAACTTTTCGTTGACCAGAGCCAGGCGTTAATCAGCACTGGGACATTGTAATCCAGCGCTGATTAACGCTTTGCGCTCCCCATGTTAAGTATATGGAGCACAAAGTGCACTAACCTCACGCAAAGGAGCGCAAGGTACCAAACGCAAACGGGTTTTTTAACCCGTTTGCGTTTGGATTGTAATAGGCAGCTAATACCGCAGCTAGAAACATAGAAAAATGTCGGCAGATAAGAACCTTTCGGCCCATCTAGTCTGCCCAATTACATGGATACTTTACCTGGATTTATCTTTTGTTTAGGATAGCCTTATGCCTATCCCATGCTTGCTTAAATTCAATTACTGTTTTGGCCTCTACCACTTCAACTGGAAGGCTGTTCCATGTATAAATAATGCTTTCTGATGTTACTTTTAAATGGGACCTCCCTCCTGCTGAGCAGGGGAATCCCCTTGGAGGAGATACAGGGGTCAGATATAGCATGATTGTTCACATAGAAAACATCCTCCGGCCGACGGGAGCAGGGAAAGACATGAGCTAACGGTAGTGCTCATGCAGGTGAGCGCTATCGTTAGCGTTAGGTATGTAATAGGGGCCATAGATTGTCAATGTTATAGTATAAAACTGGTAAATCTGAATCTCTTAATACGGTTCCTTTTATATATAATTTTATTAGTCAAGCTAGAGAAGTCAATAAAGCAATAAAAATCTTTTTTTTTTTTTTGATCATCCAAAATATTGATATTTAATTTACATTCACATTTATTGTTTTAACCATACAGTATTGGAAAATTAAAATAATGTCCGTTGGCCATAAAAATATTCCGAACAATGTATAGGGATCTCCTTAT
The DNA here is from genome assembly GCA_009667805.1 of Leptobrachium leishanense. Taxonomy (NCBI): domain Eukaryota; kingdom Metazoa; phylum Chordata; class Amphibia; order Anura; family Megophryidae; genus Leptobrachium; species Leptobrachium leishanense. The sequence continues at coordinate 223,882,100 of CM019066.1, read as the reverse complement.
TATTATTATTATTATTTATTATCTTTCTATAGCATACAGAGACTCTTTCATTCATAAGCTGAGAATGAGAGAGAAAATTGCATATATGAAAAACAACTCCCGCAACAACTGGGGAATCCTCGCACGTTACCTGTATTGGAGAACCTTGATGCACCATCAAACCACGATTGGCTATATAGAAAGCACATGGAACACAAGCTGATACGTCATCAAATTGCAAATTTTTTTAATAAGCACACACCCAACAGCTAGCGACAGCTGAAAGGGATAACGAAGACACACATAAGAATATAAAGGGGAACTTACAAGCACATACATTTATTGACTGATGAAGCCAGACTATACTGGCGAAACGCGTCTCAGGATTCATGTTATTTTCAATTTTGTTTTAAACTGTTTTTATTTGTTTTATTTATGAATAAATTTGACACTTCTAACTAGTACTGAATCCAGGCTTTTTCTTCCCCTTGATCAATCGGACTCTATGCGGTGCAAAAAGATTGGAGGCCACCTTAAGGGTCTCACAGGCCATCTATCCTCAGAGCCGGCTCTGAGTCTCTAGTAAGTACCCCATAGGGGACAAGCAGGGTCCAGTACCCCTGAGTACTGCACAATTGTTTGCTTCTCTGGCTTATATCCCCTCTTCAGGAATCATTGGAAGGACCTGAAGAACAAGTTTATATCTTTGACAATATTTCGGATTTATGTATATTCATCTATGCAATTTTCTCGTGTAGACACTTTTAAATTTCCCTAATTGCATCCTTAAACAAAATAAAAAAGAGAAAAAAGAGAGAAAAAAAAAAGAAAGGAAGGAAAGGAGGAAGGGGAAAAGAAACATTTCTGTATACACGAACAAACAGAATATTGCATGGTTGCGCCTAAGGGATTCCCTTTAATATTGTGTATTCTATAACGTCTGCAGGGTGTCAGACATATCCCTAAGGGCTTGCAGCAGACATACATTGTCATAAAGTAAAAAAACAACAATTTATTTTCCATTTTTAATTCATTCTTCTATTCTCCAGCGCCGCTGGTAAGATTACTGCTTTCTTTCTATGTTGTGGATTTGTGCCTGCCTATGGAGTGCTTGCTATCCTGCACTTGCTTCGAAAAGTTTATCTCTTTCCTTGAGTGTGTGTTGCACAGGGAAGCCCGGTCTGATGCGGTTGTCCACTACCTTGGTGACTTTCCTTGTGTTGGGCCAGCGGCTTTGGGGGAATGTCTCCAGGGTTTACAGGTGTTTGAGCAGTGGCCTGAAGGTTTTGGATTCCCTTAGCTGCAGATAAGACAGAGGGGCCCTCGGCCTGCCTCACGTTTTAGGGCATTGAGATCGACTTGGTGTTAGGGGATTACCATTTGCCTGGGGACAAGGTCTCGGATGCTCGGCAGACGGTGTCTGGGATTTTAAGTTCAGGTAAGGTCTGGTTGCCTTCTTTTCAGTCAGTCATAGAGCGTTTGCACTTTGCGTGTAGGACCATTTCCGTGGGTCAGGTGTTTTAAGGGGTGTGGCGTATGCCACAGCGGTTGTTCAAGAGGAAATATCAATTTACTTATGGGATTAAGGTGTGAACACGGATCTTTATTGTAAATATTGGGACGTACACACTGTCACGTTTCCACCTTCTAGCCAGGAATCCTGGTGGTGAGAGCGATCCGGGTCAGCTCTTGTGGGTTCTGGGCTAGCCAGTCCAGGCTATCCGTCCCTGGACTTCCCTGTGGCTGATTGGCCTGTGGTCACATGACCTGCCCTGCTCCATAAATATGGCCAGTGCATCCCTGCTCCTGGATAAGTCTTTACTTACTGAATACCTGCATTTGTATACTAGTGTTAAAAAAATCCCTCATTAAATATAAGGAAAAAATATCTCCTTGAATGCACAAAATAAACAAAAACTTTTATTAAATTATTAAAATAACATTTGTATACCATATTTAAAAACATCAATGAGAGGTTATACATTGACAAGCCATATTTTAGATTATATACAGCTCAACCAATAGGTACTCTACAAGTCTCCTTGGTATGGGACTCGTAATTGCTAGCCGTGAGTTTACAATCACACATGTAATATATACAATTGCACAGGTTAAATACTAGAATGCCTTGCCATGTATCATATAACTGATAGGGCTAGATATTACGTGCCATTCTAAGTACACCAGCACCTCTAAAGACAGCATGTACAAAAATTGCCCATATAACATATTTCTCTGCACCTAAGGATATTGTGTTGTAAAAATAACCTCTCCAAAAAAATGCTACAATTGCCCAGATGTTGCTACAACAGTGTAAGGGTGGGGCGGGGTGCGGCCCGCACTGGGTGACACCACCCCCTAGGGTGACGCCCTAAAAAAAAAATATATTTTTTTAAACACAAAAATACTTTACCAGGAAGGATACATTGAGATTTCTCTCATTTTCAAATATGTCCTGGGTAGGCAAGGCCTAGGCTGGCACTTTCCAGGGGGCGGAAAAAAAACACCACTAAAGTGGATATTCACATAGCACCGAAATGAACATTTCAGTGTTCTGTTGTTCCCCGCACTTTGGGGAATCAAATTTCCCCTGTGAATTCACCGCAGGGTCCCCAAAGTGCAGGGAATCAGACATCGAATGCTGCCGCAAACCCGTCGCCCGCTGTTTTAAAAAAAAATACTGAACGAAAATGTCTGGAATTAACCTCCTTGGCGGTGTTCCCGAGTGTGTCTCGGGGTTAAATTTCACCGATGAGAGCGGTAACCCCGAGACACACTCGGTTGAATACATTACCTCTCTCTGCGCTCCCACGCTGATCTCTGCAGTCTCCTCCGGCGATCGCGACCTCATACTGCCTGGATTTCTTCTTGCGAGGAGGGACCAGGAAGTAATGAAGTCGCGATCACCGGAGGAGACTGCGGGGACATCGAGGGAGTGCAGGGAGAGGTGATGTATCCAGCGGCATCCCAAGTGTTGCTCGGGGTTACCGCTTCCAGTATAGGAATTTAAACCCGAGCCATACTCGGGATGCCGCTAGGGGGGCAGAAAAAAACAAACAACTGACTGCTTTCAGACAATAAATTTCAAAATTAATAGACCACCAGGGAGGTTAATTTATAAGGTCCTATGAATGATAATAAAAAGGTGTGTTACAGGAAAAAAAAACTGCTATTAGAAAAAGAAAATTAGATTTTTTTTTCGAAAAATGCCTGAAAAATACAAAAATAAATAAAGAGACTTTTAACTACAGATTAAAGGATTAAACGGTTTATTATATATTGGATAAAAATGGGAATATTTTTAACATTGAAACCTATGGTGTACGCCTGAATAAATCTGCCGAATGAAACCACCGGACAGGACATTTCTTTGCTGTTTGGTGTTCTCGGAACAGATTGCTCATTACTTCTCTATGGGGACTTTCACTGCCTTCGAACAGGCATCGTACTTACTGGCAGTTCGCCAAAATTTGTGTGTGAGCATATGAGAGTGCTCTACAGTAATAAATGTCACAGTAATGTGCGCCATGTATTATGAGCATTCAGTGTTATACAGGGGCAGACTGACAACTAAGGGGGCCCCCGGGCAATAGACGATTGTGGGGCTCCGTGTGCCATGCCCACAATAGGTCACACCCACAGAAACCCCAACCACACAAAGCACAACCTACATGCACATTGTTGCGTTAAAAAATTAATTTCTTCACACAATTTTTAAAAATAATTATTCTTCTACCCTTTCTATATCACTGTTACAGGGAATAGCCCCCTAGTGGGAGCAGTAACAGTGATATAGAAAGGGTAGTGGATACATGGAATAACCTCCCAGTGGGGGACAGTAACAGTGATATTGAAAGGGTAGTAGATACATGTAATAGCCTCCCAGTGGGAGCAGTATCTACTACCCTTTCTATATCACTGTTACATGGAATAGCCTCCCAGTGGGAGCAGTAACAGTGATATAGAAAGGGTAGTAGATACTGCTCCACTTGGAGGCCTTTCCATGTATCTACTACCCTTTATATATCACTGTTACTGCCCCACTGGGAGGCTATTCCTTGTATCTGCTACCCTTTCTATATCGATGTTACTACACCCACTGGGGGGCTATTCCATGTATCTACTACTCTTTCTATATCACCGTTACTGCCCCCACTTGGGGGGGGCTATTCCATGTATCAACTACCCTTTCTATATCACTGTTACATGGAATAACCTCCCAGTGGGGCAGTAACAGTGATATAGGAAGGGTAGTAGATACTGCCCCCCCCCCCACTGGGAGGCTATTTCATGTATCTACTACCCTTTCTATATCACTTTCTATTGTTACCGGAATCCACTTGGTTCACTCGGGACGAGGCCGGACCGGACACGAGCAAGGATTGTCTGGACACGAGTCTCTTCAGGAAAGGAAAACTTTATTGTGACGTCACAGAAGATGCTCAGACAGGATTGGATCGCAAAGACTGAGCCCCGAGTTCACCCCGACAAGGGGTCTTATACCCCGAATACATAATTAGGTACATCCCAATTAGCCCACCTCCCGGTGACACTATCCCACCCCACGTGGGTTAATACCTCCCTTAGTCTAATACAAAGACATTCCATTAAATTGACTGTAAATTGGCAAACTTCATGTTAGTTTTGACAGATCATGATTAGTTACTACATTCAATCCGGGCTATACTCGCCTCCCTAACGCCTGTACTTATTTGTTGCGGCTAACACCTGGTCTATCTTCTATGCTTCCCTTTGTCTCTCAGCGGGCCTCTATGACCTTGGTGTATCCATTCCTCATTCTGTCCCTTCGTGCCAGGAACAGCCAAGATCTTTCTCAGGGTTCTAATTGCTTTTCTGCTAATCTAACAGAATTTAATTCCTAAATTTCTACGTATGCTTCAATCTAGTTTCAGCTAAAACCTACCTAGTTATTTTCAAGTGAACCAATATTCTGAACAAGATGGCCGCCTGGCTTACAATGGCGGCCAGCTTCCAGCCTGAGTCCACTTCATTCCCCCTTGGCTCAAGCCTCAGGTTCTTCTCCTGAGACTTGTAGCCATTACACCTCACTACTATTATTCTCAAGTTCCTCATACTTTGGGGGACCTATTTTTGCTGGGAACATATCTTGTGGGATAATCAGTGGTATCTTCTGTGTCTGTGTGGGTGTCAGTGCCCTCTTGCATAGTGGCCAGAGACAGAGCCCTATGCGGTACAGTAGTGTCCCTATGACAAAGATCACCACCACCATCAGAATCATGGATCCAATCTGTGAGATAAATCTCAGAATGGATCTGAACCAATCTCCGATTGCTCCGAACCCATGGAGTGGATTCCAGCCTTCAGCAGCGATCCTCCTTGCTGTGTTCTGCAACTGTGCTACCTTCTCCTGGTGATTTTGGATTACCTGGTAATAGTCAGGGACGTCATGTGTAGTGTTCTTGATAAAAGTGCAACATTCATAATGCATCGTCATCTCACACAATCCATTCAGAGCCGCACTGATCTGTTCCAGTGCCATGTTATGTATCATTTATACCTTTCGTATCTCCCGTACTTCCAGATTCAGTAACTGAATGAGTACCTAACCATGTACTCTGTAAAGAGGTGCCGTGAAGTGGCGAGTGAGCTTACGTTGCAATGGCCATTGAAACAAACAAAAACCTCAGTTTTGTTGTACATGGAACACATAGAAACGAGCGCAGATGACACCTTTTTTCCTTGTAATGTTTTATACATTAACTGGGCTGTTACTCCAGGCAGTTGCTGCCGCTCCGGTGAGTATGGGCGCGACGCCATTTTTTCTGTATTTATGTATATCATGCTTGTAACACCAGTCCGTCGTTCTGCAGCTGTTCCTCTTTCCATGTTTTTGTTTTTAATCCCAAATGGGAAGTGTTTGGTGCGTGTATAACTAAAACCCACCATCTCTGCCTCTCCTTGGCTGAAAAGCAGCAGGAGGGGCTTGGAGCTGCTCAGTAGAGCAGCCTTTTGGTACATGTTAGGTACTCACTCTGTAAAGAGGTGCCGTGAAGTGGCGAGTGAGCTTACGTTGCAATGGCCATTGAAACAAACAAAAACCTCAGTTTTGTTGTACATGGAACACATAGAAACGAGCGCAGATGACACCTTTTTTCCTTGTTATGTTTATACATTAACTGGGCTGTTACTCCTGACAGTTGCTGCCGCTCCGGTGAGTATGGGCGCGACGCCATTTTTTCTGTATTTATGGTTCCAGATAGCGCCTCTCGTTTTTGTCTCCACATGGTATGGTTCTCCATCACCGGGTGCGTACCATTCCAGATCTGGGAAATTTCCACTTTCTTGGTGGTGCTTGGGCACCTGGGGCATGTTCCACGTGATAGTCCATGGATCAAATGTGCAAGAAACAAAATCAGTACCAGAATTGCCCCAACTGTCAAAAACCCTTGGGCAATTCTCTTCACAGTCACATAAACCCAATCCCTCCCCGCCGGAATTTCAAAAACAAAAGACATTTCCGGTTGATCACGGGTCGGGGCTGGGCCCCTAAATATAACCCTTTCAGCATCTCCCATCAGGGGATAATCAGACCTCGTTGTATCCATCAAAACACCCACGGGTTGAGTATCTTGGATGCTTTCAGTCGAATATCTCAGGGGCTCATGACTGTGGTCTTTGTTAGCTTTAGCCTCAGTGGATTGATCTCGTTGGTGATGACCTTCCATACTGGTTCAGGATTGGCTGCAGCTACCTTCAGTCTGGAGTGATGTATCCACGGGACCACCTCGGCAACCTTTACTGCTGTAGGGGTTGATAACAGGACAAAGTAAGGACCTCTCCATTTTGGGCCTAGTGGATCATTTTTCCACTCCTTCACCCATACTGAATCACCTGGACAATACTTATGCAGTGGGGGGTATAAAAAGTGAGGTATATTATCTCCCACCCAAGTATTTAATTTCTGCATTGCTTTACCCAACAGCACAACCTGATCATTTAATTTAGTTTCCCCCAATGCCCGAAAGTCCCCCCTTAGTCTATTAATCAGAGGGGTAGGCCGTCCAAACATGAGTTCGTACGGACTTAGCTTCAATTGGGGGGTTGGCCTGCATCTAATGTGCAATAGGACTATCGGCAGCACATCCAACCAACCTAGTGACGTCTCTTGGCACAGTTTGGACATCAAAGTCTTTAGGGTGCGGTTCATTCTCTCGACTTTTCCCGAGCTTTGGGGCCTGTAAGCCGTATGTAACTTCCAGGTGATGCCCAATAGTCGGGCAAGTTGCTGTAAACAGTTCGGTATAAATGCGGGGCCATTGTCCGACCCTATTTCGAGAGGAAGTCCATAGCGTGGTATTATTTCCTTCATCAGACTTTTCACTACTTTCACTGTTTTCTCCGTTCTTGTTGGGAAAGCTTCTACCCATCCTGTCAGGGTACACACCATTACCAGTAGATATTTATATTCTTTGCAGGGTGGCAACACTGTGAAATCTATCTGTAACAATGCCATTGGGGATAGCCCGATCGGCTGCTTCCCTGGAGGTTGAGATGGGCCTGTTCTTGGATTATTTTTGGCACATGTCACGCACTGCTGGGCTATTGCTTTGCAGATTACTGACAGTCCTGGCACGTAGAAATGTGGCTCCAATTGTTGTTCCATCATTTCTCTTCCTCCATTGGTACTTGCGTGGAGCATTCTTACAATCTCAGGCGCCAATGTTGCTGGTAGAACTATTTCTCCATTCTACAACTGGAACCATCCGTCTTCTCCATATCCGCCTTGTTTTTCTGATAACCATTTCTTCTCTTTCTCTGAATACATAGGCGTCCATTCGCTCAGTGGCGCCGGTAGGAGTGCAGCCACCATTGGTTTTGCTTTGTATCGTACCAATTCTCCATGGTTTCCACAGATGAATTCTTCTTTTGGGAAATAGTATTGCCAGGCAAAGAACAGCAGATCTTGTCTTTCCTGTGAATCTCTCACTGCTGGTATAAAAAAGTTCATCACACTTTTCTTCATTCTTGGCAGTTTGTTTTTGATAAGGTTCTCCTTGAGGAAGAACCTCACCAATGGGGCTTGGTATTCTTCTGCTCCCAATTCTCCCAAATTTAGCAGTATTCGTGTAATTCTCAGATTATTATGAGGGTTGGTTGTTAGATTTTCGAAACGTGAGGTGAAATTTTCTGCTCGTTCAACTTCGATTACTTCTGTATCTTCCCCATACTCCCCCATTAGTTTTACGCCGAAGAATTTCAGCATCATTTTGTGTGCTCTGCGGAGTCTTTGCTGAACTTCTGAGGTGTTAATCATAAGACATGTCTCTTGAGGGTTCAGAGGAGTGGAGTAGAAATTTCGGCCTTGTGACCGGGTTGGGAAAAGCCATTGGGTATAATCATGATTGAGTTCTAATAGTTCGTAGTCATTGTGCCATTTGTGCAACATAATTTCAATAAATTCGCCTCCAGGTTCAAATTTTCTGCAATTCATGTAAAATTCGTAGTTTGGCATGGGAGGTTAGGCCTCTTGCTTGCAGAGCAGGACTTTGGCTTGATCAGTTGTTAGCAATGGTTTTGCAGCCGCTTTTGCGGCCTGGTCAGCGTGCCTGTTGCCTTTCGGGATTTCAGTATTGGCCTTTCTGGTGGCCACGACAGTGCATAATACTGACAGCACTTGGTTTCCATACAGCTTCTAGGAGCGCTGTTATTTCAGCTGCATACTTGATTTGTTGTCCTGAGGAAGTAAGTAGTAGGCCTCTTTCTTTGTAGAGTGCACCATGTGCATGGACAGTCATAAAGGCATATTTGGAGTCAGTGTAGATATTTACTCTTTTGCCTTCGGAAAGTTGTAGAGCCCTGGTTAGGGCTGTTATTTCAGCCAGTTGTGCAGATGTATGGCCTGGTAGAGAATTTGCTTCAATAATATCTTCTGCTGAGACGGCTGCAGCCGGAGACTTTCTTCCCATCATCCATGTAACTGCTACCATCAGTGAATAGCTGTAGATTGTATTTGTCTAGGGGTACGTCTTTCAAATCTGGCCTGCTACTGAACACTTCTTCCATGACTTGGAGGCATTCATGATCTGGATCCTCTTCACAGTCAGGCAGTAAAGTAGCAGGGTTCAAGGTAGCGATGAGGTCCAAATGAACCCGTGGATTCTCACACATCATAGCTTGGTACTTCGTCATCCGGCTGTTGCTGAACCAGTAACTTCCTTTTACATCAAGCAGGGCTTTGACAGCATGGGGCACCTTGACATGAAGAACTTGTCCAAGGGTCAGTTTGTCTGCTTCTGCTATCAGCATTGCGGTGGCTGCCACAGCTTTCAGGCATGGGGGTAGGCCGCAGGCCACAGGATCAAGTTGCTTGGAAAGATAGGCCACAGGCCTTGGCCAGGAGCCAAAATTCTGAATCAGCACTCCTGTAGCTGTTTGATTGTGTTCATGCACGTACAGCTGGAAAGGCTTGCTGTGATCTGGCAGTCCCAGCGCAGGAGCTTCCATTAACAGAGTCTTTAATTTTAGGCAAGCTGCTGTTTGCTCTTCTTCCCAGAGGAAGGGGTCATGCTCTCCTCCTTTGGTGGCTTGATGGAGAGGCTTAGCAATATCTGTGAAGTTGGGGATCCACAGGCGGCAGAAACCTGCAGCTCCCAGGAATTCACGGACTTGTCTCCTTGTCTTTGGTTGGGGTATTCGGCATACTGCTTCTTTTCTCTCTGCCCCCAGTGCACGCTTGGTACCTGTTAATTGAAAACCTAAATATTTCAGTCTGTTTACATATTTGTGCTTTCTTTTTGGACACTCTGTAACCTGCAAGGCATAGCAGATGTAGCAGGGCAGAGAGACAGTCTTTTTCTGTGGGAGAATCTAGTAATAAATAATCTACATACTGTAGTAAAACAACTTTGTCTGGCTGAGCGTTGAAGGACAGGAGGTCCTGGCTGAGCGCGCACCCAAAAATCGTGGGCGAGTTCTTGAAACCTTGAGGGAGGCGTGTCCAGGTCATTTGATGGCGCGCCCCCATGGTAGATTCCTTCCCCTGAAATGCAAAAAGGGGCTGGCTTGCCGGAGCCAGGCGGATACAAAAAAAGCGTCTTTTAAATCAAGCACCGTGTAATATTTTGTGTCTCGGGAATTAATGCCAATAAATTGTATGGGTTTGGAACCACAGGGTGTAGAGTTACTGTGGCTTCGTTGACGGCTCGTAAATCTTGGACTGGGCGGTACTCTTGTGTGCCCTCTTTCAGTACTGGCAACAGGGGTGTGTTCCACGGTGACATGCAAAATTTCAATATGCCGTGGTCTTTAAGTCTCTGCAAATGTGTCTGGATATTTTGCTTGGCTTTTTGTGGGATATGATATTGTCTTAAAGCCACAGGTGTTGCACCAGGTTTTAAATCGACATACACTGGAGGGATATTTACAGCTAGTCCGGGCGGGTTTTCCTCCGCCCACACTCCGGGGATGCCCAGAAGTAGTGTGTACGGGTCTGGGTCGGCCAGCGGGGTTGGTGCCGAGCGCCATTCTTCTTCTCTTGGCATAATTACTGCAATTTTGACAGGTTGGGTATGCTGGCTGGCTGGGCTGTACTGCCGTGTAGAGCTGCCACTCTCAGGCAGGTCTAATCTAGCGTGACCCCTGGGGAGAAACGTAATTTGGGCTTGCAATTTGCAAAGGAGATCCCGCCCCAGGAGTTGGATGGGACATTCGGACATATAAAGAAATTCATGTTCAACATTATGCCCACCCACAGTACATTTTCGTGAAGCAAGGAAGAGGTACTTAGCGGACACCCCCATTGCTCCCACAATATCAACTTCATTTCCCATTGGGGGTGCAATTTGTTGTGTTACGACAGAATATTCGGCACCGGTCTCAGCCATAAAAATGTCATCTTTATTTCCCACCCTCATAGTGACCATGGGCTCGTGATTACCGAGTGGGATGGGCCCAGGTCCGTGTCAATATGTACCTTGCCCTTCAAATGACGTTCCCGCCAGACCAACAAACCCTGCACCGGCACCATCATTTCTCTCATATCTGCCGTTTGTTACCTGACCATTGGAGACCTGACCTCCTGATTCCCCCAGCCTCCCCCTGTACCCCAAATTTAGCCAAAAATGCCAGACAATTATTTTTCCAGTGACCTTCGCCCCGGCACCAAGCGCACTGATTGGGTCCCAGGGGTTCCCTAGGGGTTCCCCTACCTCTGCCTCCCCGACCCCTCGCTCTCCCTCTGTCCGGGGCACCTCTTCCTCCATTTCCCATATATCCGACCACCCCTGTATACCCTTTTTGTCTCTTTATCGCCTCCCGCTTTTCTTCCAAATCCCGGTTATGATACACCTTATTAGCAATTTCCACTAATTCACTAATACCTTTACCCAAAAACCCATCTTGTCTCTGTATTTTATTCCATATGTCTCTCTGTGACTGACCCACAAAGGAAGAATTAATTAACCTCTGATTCTCCACCGCCTCCGGGTCAATAGGACTGTACATCCTATATGCATCTAGTAATCTTTCTAGAAATACACTTGGGGTTTCTTTAGAATCTTGCACAATATCCGCTATTTTCCCCATGTTTGTGGGTTTCTTCCCTCCCGCTTTAACACCCATTATTACCGCTGTACGGTACATCTGCAGGTGAGCAATACCTGCAGCGTTATTGTACGGCCATTTGGGATCTGTTTTGGGGTAGTGATCCTCTGCCCACGCTTCTGGCTGGGCTCTGGCATCTTCTACGGCTTGGGCAAGTAAATTTTTTTGCGCGCTACTATTTATTATTTCCTCAGTGGTGAACATTGTCAGCATTAGTTGTTGACAATCTGCCCATGTGGGGTTATGTGTAAGCATGACTGACTCTATCATACTGGCCACCGCTGCGGGGTTAGTGGAATACAGTGGTGTGTGTGTTTTCCAATTGAACAGATCTGTTGTCGTAAATGGGACATATGTGTATTGCAATGGCCCAGGTTCTCCGTTTTCCAGTACAGGGCCTGGCACCTCCCGTAGGGGCATTTGCATCTTACTTTTACTGGGATTGTGCTGATATGGGTCTCGGGGTTTATATATTTTGTTCGCTGCGCGAGTGGTTGCACCTTGCTTTGCATCTTCACCCACATCATCGCTGTCCTCTTGGGTTACTAGTTTATATACGTTCCCATCGGGCATTTCAATCTTTCCTGGTGGAACCTCTCTGTCTCCACCACCCGCTGCCCCCTCATCTTCCTCCGCAATACCGCCTGCCGGAGCGGAGAAAGCCGGCGGAGCAGCAGCAGCCGCCCGCTCCCCCCCTCCGCCAGCGCAACCGCGGCACGCAAAGCTTCTCTCGCTGCCCCATAATATAATGGATAGGGCGGGGACAGGGAATCAATCTCCTCCGGTTGTTCTACTAACACCGGTTTCCTTTTCTTATTATTTTCTCTATTTGGGGGTACCTGCTTCTTGTTACGTCCCACCATCATTATAAAATGACTTTTATCTTCTACACAATACCTCCATATATCTATATATGGGTACTGTTCAGGATATCCGCATTTCCCGGTTACTTGGGAATGCACTCTCTGTATTAACTCCGGGTCCATTGACCCCTGCTCTGGCCAATCTGGAACTAGCAGTGGCCATACAAGTGTACACATTCCTGTTAATTTCTCTTTAGTTAACTCTACACCATAATCATGTGTTGTGTATAGTGCTTCAAAATTCCACACCATATACTCTAAGGGCGTCTCACCCTTCTTCACCTTCTTCACCTTGTTGGGCTTGGATGACCCGTTACCCATTGTTACTCTTAAGGGCAGTAACCTTTTTACGATACAGATATTACTTTTTAGCAAAAACACTTGAAATTTACTGTCTGGTACTTCAGTCAACAATTCATATATATCGGATTCGCTTCCTCTGTCAGTAGCCGGACTGCAGTCGCCTGAGCCGGAAACGTACCTTGGGAGTCCACTCTCAAATTTGCTTTCTCGCTAGGTGAGTAGGCGCACAATCACTCACAACAGTCACAGCAATCATTCACAACCCATACTGTACCAGATACTTTCAGCACAAAACAGTACATAAACAATTCAACTCTTTCTACTAGCCGAGGGCACACCGTCCCTCCTTTTGGCTCCTTATACCCCGTTAATTGAACTCTATCTCTTGACTGCTTGTGACTATGTGCACCCCGTTCTATAACTACACTTCCGTCTGCAATTCCAATTTGCCTATGAGTAATCTACCCACCCGGCACCACTTCCTCTACAGCTACCGCTGGCTCCAATGGACCCTCTTCACTACACGACGTACACACTAGCACTGACTCAGGGCTCTCAGCCCAGTCACAGAAATCTCACCTCCTTTCCTTTTGTCCACGTGTAGAAACTTTATTTACAAACACTGACTATGACTATGCAACTCCACGTGGCTCCCTTCTCCCTCACATACAGACTCTACCCTTTAGTTAACATCTGATCCCCCGGGTCCAGACACGCGCTAGCCACTCTGGCTCCTTTGCTTGTCTGTGCTTTCGGCGGTGGGTTCGGTATGTCAACGAGACCGTGGCCGCGGGTCTCCTTATCCGACTATGGCCGGACGTTTCCCTTTATACCAGTATTTCCATTAGACATACAAACATAGTTGACACTTTACCTATCGCCGCGCTGTTCGCTGTTTCCTCGGACTCGTGGTGTCCCAGCTTCCCGGGCCGGGGGTCCGTTTGGGACGAGACGAGGTCCACTGAACAGGAAATCCTGCTTGGCGCCTGCAGATGTCAGCTCACCTTCAACGGACACCCAACCAGCGGGATCACTCGCACCTGCAGTCAACCGCTACAGTGTCCAGCAGTCGTTGCCGTGCCGGAAAAGCGCCTCGTATCCCGGCTATCGAGCCCCCAGAAATGTTACCGGAATCCACTTGGTTCACTCGGGACGAGGCCAGACCGGACACGAGCAAGGATTGTCTGGACACGAGTCTCTTCAGGAAAGGCAAACTTTATTGTGACGTCACAGAAGATGCTCAGACAAGATTGAATCGCAAAGACTGAGCCCCGAGTTCACCCCGACAAGGGGTCTTATACCCCGAATACATAATTAGGTACATCCCAATTAGCCCACCTCCCGGTGACACTATCCCACCCCACGTGGGTTAATACCTCCCTTAGTCTAATACAAAGACATTCCATTAAATTGGCCGTAAATTGGCAAACTTCATGTTAGTTTTGACAGATCATGATTAGTTACTACATTCAATCCGGGCTATACTCGCCTCCCTAACGCCTGTACTTATTTGTTGCGGCTAACACCTGGTCTATCTTCTATGCTTCCCTTTGTCTCTCAGCGGGCCTCTATGACCTTGGTGTATCCATTCCTCATTCTGTCCCTTCGTGCCAGGAACAGCCAAGATCTTTCTCAGGGTTCTAATTGCTTTTCTGCTAATCTAACACATTCCTAAATTTCTACGTATGCTTCAATCTAGTTTCAGCTAAAACCTACCTAGTTATTTTCAAGTGAACCAATATTCTGAACAAGATGGCCGCCTGGCTTATAATGGCGGCCAGCTTCCAGCCTGAGTCCACTTCACTATACCATCCTGAAAGTGCACTATCCTGTCAGATCCTGTATGCAAATAAGGGTAGGGCTTGTTCAGTACCAGTGTGGGTGACTGACTGGAGAAGCAAGTGCGGTAGTAAGGAACATTTTTGCGCTGATGCTATGGTTGGGTGCTGTGGTTGGGGCTTGGATGTCAGCCGGCATGTCCAAATAAATAATAAACAACAATAAAGGACAGGAATGTTTAACCGGATTGAATGCGGGCAGCTACTCTGGGATATTTTTATATTTCAAATTTTTTTATTTTGAAAAAGGGTCAGCTTAACAACATACAAAGCATGGAATGGCCTCGCAGCGCCATGAAATGTCATCAGAATAAACACATCAGTATAAAACAAAGAAGTCATCTAAGGGAAATCACATATTAGCAAACATCCCCTAAGAGGGGGTCTCATCGAAAGATCAACTGCGAAGTAAGAGGTAATCAGAAAGTCACAAACGTGTCTACAGGTAGTAACAAATGGGGGTCTCTGTAAAGTAGAAAATAAAATCGCCACATATCAGCATAGTCATCCCCAATTGGGGGGTCTCATCCAAAAATAGGTATAGGAAAACAAAACAAAAAAGCGGCCTCGCAGGGCCAGAACATGCCATCTAGTAGGCAACACCTAAAAATAAAAAAAATAAAAAAAGGAATGGAGAAGGGGAGAAAAATGGGGGGGGGGGAGAATGGCAAAGGCCATATCGGTGCCGCCCCTGGCACATACCCGGCTGGCCGAAATAGGCCACGGGAAAAGGCCACGGTGGTAATTGGCACCAGGCCCGGGCATCCAGGGCAACGCCGGGCTCCAGGCCATGGCTTAGCATCTGAAACTACCCAGTGTAGCCATATAAAGAAAAAAAAAAAGGGGGCTTTAGTAAAATCGGGTCATATGGGAGAAAAAAGGGCATGGGGGTGTAAAACCTGCTAATGGGGGGGGTCTCATCAAAAGAAAATAACAATTACGACAGATATAAGTGGCCTGGCGTCCAAAACTCGGTGGCGGAGTCGATCCGTCCGGAGTCCATCACAGTTCTCAGCCCGTGTCACGGAACCGCAGTGGCCAGATTCCAAGCCCAGAATCAGCTAGGGAGCCCAAAGCCCTACCAGGCCTGGTGTCGGCATGCAGCCGCCTCGATTCCAGCAGCTCTCGGCTGGGCCCGTCATGCCTCTCCGCATACATTGCAAGTGCAATAGTGCAAGGCCCAGGTAGGCTCTTCAGCCCGCAGGCCGGCAGCCCCCCAAGGATCTGTCGCAGCTCCATCACAGTGGGAATATCAGCGAACCGTGCAGAGTCTTCTGCCACTCCGTCAGGCTCCCCCTGCCGCCGTATCTCGTCCTCTTCATTCTCCCGCACAATGTCGTCTATCTGTCTGCCCGTTTCGTTGATCTGCTGCACCTCACCGTCACCTGGTTCCTCTGCCACGGGGATGTCTTCTCTGTGATCGGCAGAGGGCCTGTCCTCCCGTGCAGCTCCATCCAAAGTTTCCAGCCACCGGCCACTCCACAGTACCGCCGTCAGCCGGTGCCAGTCGCTGCGCGTGAGCGGGCACTCATCATCTTCCCCGAGCATCAACTCCAGGCAGGCCTCAAGCTCCTCCAATACCTCTCCCATGCATCTGGTGGGGGAAGGGCAAGCCAGTCGCCGCCGGTCCGCACTCACCCCCGCAATCTCCGCTATGGGGACAGCCTCAGCAGCCAGAGGTCGGGGGCCCTCCATCCCCCCGGCTCGCCGCAGCTGTGTACCCAGGATATAGGCTGAGAGTGTATCAGGCTGCACTCGAGTTGGAGCCCAGGTCCTAAAATGGCCGACGACAGCACGTGCCCGGCAGGGAACAAGGACCCTAAACGGCACTTCTCTAGTCCGGAGGGGGGACTAAACGGTCTCCGGACAGCGCAGCTCCGGTGACCAGCAATGGGGGTACCTCAGATTAGGAAAATGTCTCGGCAACAGTCAGCAGGAGGTCCCCAAAAGTGGCGTCTGCCTCCATTGGTAGCCGGCCACGCCCCCCCCCCTCCGGGATATTTTGTACGGCTTCAGAGGGTTCTGCGAGGTTTCAGATTGTGGTGGCGGTGGGTTCTTGTGGGGGGGTTGAAGTTTTTTCCTTTGAGTTGTTTCTGGGTTAATGCATGTTTTTCTTTCAGGGGCTCCTTCTTTGCTCATCTGAATTGTCAGACACTCCTATGTCGTGTGGGCTCAATGGAGAGCTGTGGCACAGCCAGTTGGTGTCTAGTTTGGTTTCCCGATGGATTTGGTGTCCATTAAGTGGATCAGTGTGGGGTGTTTTATTTGTCCCTGGTAGCAAGAAACTTGAGGTTGGGGCCAGTGCCGCACATTGTGTTGATTCATTTAGGGGGTAACAACATGGGTGCAGTCCCTTTTGGGATCCTGGTTCAGCACATGTGGGCTTACTTTGGTCAGTTGCGCATTTGGCTGCCGCACATGGCCATCATCCTTTTTTTTTTAGAAAGTATTTTATCAGGAAGGATATATTGAGATTTCTCTTGTTTTCAAGTATGTCCTGGGTGACAAGATGTACCATTAGGTGTCTTGCCCAAGGACACTTACCGGAGAGGTGCACTTGAAGGGATTCAAACCTGTGTCTCCACGGTTATAGAGCAGTGATGTTACCTATACTCCACCCAGCCGGCATCTGGTCTGAGATGGTACCTCGTAAAGATTGGCGGTACACTCAGGATCATGAAAGCTTAATTTCCGTGCCGACGTTTGGGTGCGGTAGTTCGGCATCAGCTTTTGGAGGGTGAAGGTGCAGTTTGGTGTTTTGGGCCAGATGGGATCCACTTGTCTGATGTTGGTTGGGATATTTTCAATGTGGGGTTTCTGGATGGGGTGGAACAAGCTGTTAATCATGTATGGCAAGGCAAAAAAATCTCAAGAATCGCAATGCCAATATAAATAAGAAAGTGTAATTTGCAAACTGAAATTATTTTCCCTTCCCATTTTAAAACCAAAGTATTTAACTGAATGTTCTTGGGGACTTCATATCTCTGATATCCTATAAATTTCTAACTTTAGAAGGAAATTAGGTTCCTGATTGCAACCTGTATGCAAAGCACAGCCAAATAGTTCCCTCTGTACCTCCACATAGCACTCCGTCGCCCGACTGTATCTCCTTCACGCGAGCTTGAGTCCTGCCTCCATGGAGTCCTATAGAATCTTGGAGCAGATAACACCTGCGGCGCTTAGCGCTGTGGGTGTTATCGCTTAACGCCTTGCCAGGATTAGAACTGGAGCTACTGAGACAGCTACTGAGATGGTAAATGGCAGGTGCCAATGGAAAACAGCAGACGCTCAGGTTTTCGATTAGTGTCTGTCATTTAAAGCCAACATTGGAATAGGGCCCCAGATTGCAAATAGTATATCTTCAAGTTAATCCGGTGCTCTGTGTTAAGCAGTTTCTTTCTCATATATTTGTGTAAAAAAAAAAAAATCTCTTCACACGTGTAATATGTTGATACTCTTAGAATTGAGAATAACTCATGAGCTACAAGGCCTCATTTAATTTGGATGTGTACTTTATTTGTTGCTCTCTTGCTTTTTCACAGGGGTGTTGCTCATTCAACTGCCAACTCTGACTCAAGTTAACAAAGTGCAGGAAATTTATACAACATCTGCTGATTGACAGTCTTCAAAGTAGAAGGATGACCTCTGCTTTGAAGAACTGTTTAGGAAAACTGAGAGCAGTCAAGAACAGAAGGAGGGGAGGGAACAGTCTCCTGTCACAAGCAGCTTGACCAGCCTCATTTAGTGATTGTGGCTACTGACTAAAACTTTTTTTTTAAAATAAGGGGCTATTCCATAGCCAATGTTGTGGCAGCAAAGTGCAACGTAAATGCAAACAATTGCAAACTTTCCGGGTTATTCAGAGAGAGATAAACACCAGGAGAATGACTTGAGAAGTGAAAATTCTAGGTCAAAATAGCAAAACCAGAAAAATTCTCCCATTTATCTCACTTTCCAAATCAGCTGTTTTGACCTAGAATTTTCACTTCTCCAGTCATTCTCCTGGTTTTCACTGCTCTCTGAATAACCCTGTTAGTTATACAGAGATGCAAAAATGAACAGCAGGCAAAATTGATGCTAACAACGCTGAACATTGGTACCACTGTTACTCTTCCATAAAATCAGTGAACTGCAACTATTTGTCCATGTTTTTTGTTAGTGTTGCTCTATTGTTGTTTGCAAATTGGAACATTGATTAATATACTTCAGCGATTTTGTAGCAGAAACTACAGTGAAAATACAGTAGAAGCTGTAGTGACTTCTATGTAGATTCTGCTGAATTCACCAAAAAATGTTGTGGATCCTGAAGGGTAATAATATTACGTTTTATTGATAAATGAAAAGATCCAGTGTGATTTCTCATAAACCGCATGAATCCGGTAGGATTTGGAACGTTTTTTTTTTTTCATGAAAAATCACACAGTTCCAGTAGAGTTTATCAATTTTTCTGGAAAAAGTTTTTGTGAATCCTGCAGGATAATATTGCATGTCATTGACATATGAAAAGATCCTGTGTGATTTCTTAAACTGCAAGGATCCATCATTTTTTTTAATAACGCCAACTAATGAATTAGTTCATCTACATGTGGGCATCGGAACCGAGAGTAACAAATTCCCCCAGATATCTGCATAGGTAGGTGCACAGTGTTTGTCACAGCTTTTGCAGCATGGATGGAGTAAATACTTTTGTTTACCACTCCAAGGTTACTCAATTGCCCCAAATAATGTCAATAAACTGAGCTTGCTAGCCCGTGCTGGTTTAACCCTTTAAAGCCGCGGGAAGTGCTATGATGTCCACATGGTGGGTGGGTTTTGAAAGCGCGGGGCGTACAGGTACGCCCTGCTGACTTCAATGAGCTGATGGCACCTCGCCGCAGCCAGCACGTGCCATTGGCTGCAGTGGGAGGGCCTGAATTTATACCTTCCACCTGCAACCAATGACGCACGTAAGCTGCGTGGGCAGGCCAAATCAGAGGCCCGCGGCAGCACCTGTCAGCGAGGCGTACCCGTACACCTCGTCTGCGTAAACCCCGTCCGACACCCACCAGTCGTGAAGGGGTTAAAGGAACACTAATGCTAACATAAACTGTAACTGGATTACTTGTGCATTCAAAACAACACATTGTAAAACAAACGCTATTGTTTTTTTCCTTCTTATACACCTTTAATTCATACAAAGGTGTATATTTTTTGCTTCTATTTTGTGGATT
This sequence comes from Leptobrachium leishanense, assembly GCA_009667805.1. NCBI lineage: Eukaryota > Metazoa > Chordata > Amphibia > Anura > Megophryidae > Leptobrachium > Leptobrachium leishanense. Next base: position 223,862,324 of record CM019066.1, on the reverse strand, counting down.
TTTCCCATGATGCAACATTTATCAAAATCTTATGGCACGTCTAACTTTCCAACTGTGGTTAAGTATATAAAAGTTGTGAAGTAGCAATGGGTTGGGGGAAGGGAATGTTTAGACAAGGCTGCAGGGGATCTATTGTGTTGTTTAAACTAAACGAGATAAGAGATGGCAGCTGAATGAGCTAAGATAGCGTGCTTCAAACACTGCAATGTACCCACTGGTGATGTTGTTTACGTACAATCCATATACATGCAAACCCTATCAGGGTTATTCAGAGAAAGGTGAAGAGCACAATCAAGACCAAACAGCCGACTTGGAAACTGAGATAAATGGGAGAATTTTTTTGGTTTGGCTATTTTGACCTATAATTTTCACTTCTCCGGTTATTCTCCTGAGTTTCACTTTTCTTTGAATAGACCAGTATGAGTAGGTATTTGGAGATCTGACCTATAAACTCCATTCTATGCCCAATGCCCCATAATGTAGAGCAAGTGCTGTAAAGACACTGGGGGGGTTACAAATCAAAATATCATAAAATGGATGTGCACAGTGAAACTTATGGAGTAAAATATTTTCTTAACTAAACATACAAGGGAAATCAAGCTACATGAAACATAAGAGCAACATAAAATACACAAAATAAGGACATTTAGTTTTTGGTGTTAGTGTCCCTTCAATTATATTATTCCTGTGCAGTGGCTTACAGTTAGAAGGCTAACCCTCACTCCCCCTTTTACGATATGTACATTGCTGCGCTGCATCAACATCACTGCTATAAGGGGCAAGTAAATGGAACGTTACTATTTCCCTCATCTGTGATGCTCATGAAGCAGTAGATGGAGGTGCCCATCTCTGAATCTTTGTAAGAAGCAGTGTGTTATAGCTTATCTAGGGATAACTGCATTATGGGATGGGGGAGGAGGAAAGACCGTCTCCTGTCACCATGGCCACTTAATTACGTTTTCGTGATTATAGCGGCTAAGGTGTATCTATAATCAGGGTGGGATCAAAATAGGAGCTTCCTTTATTATATAATTAACATTTCACCGGCAATATCTAGTTCTAAATTATATTTCAATGACATAGTAATAGTGACATAGGAATGACCTAGTAATGACAAGTGCTCCAATAGGCCAGGAATATTTGTATTTTTGTTTCATATTGACAAATTTATATAATATGGGCGAGGGAGGTACAGAATTTGGAGTGAGTAGCTAGCACAAAGCGAAAATATATAACCGAATTGGCTTATCAAGAATACTGCGTGATATGAAGTGAGTGGATCACCTGGTGGTTTTGCAGTGGGATAAATATAAGTTTTAAAACCATTTTTCAAATCTCTTTAAAAAAAAGAAAAGAAGATGTTATCTTAATTCAATACTGAAAAACCAAACATCTATAGGGTTATCCAAAGAGATCCGAATTGCTTGAGAAAGGTAACCGAACGCTGAAAATCAGCGTTCGGTTACCTTTCCTGGCCATTCGGCTATCCAGAGAGCAGGCAATTCGCCAAATCCTGGCGAATTGCCTGCACATACGGTGCCTGTTTGAGGGCAGTGAAATCCCCATGAAAATGCACTGCTTCGGCTATTCAGAGAACACAAACCAGCAGTGAAAGGTTCCCGAAATGCCCTGCCATTCGGTGGTTTCATGCGGCAGATTTATTCAGGTGAATCCCATAGGCTTCAATGTTAAAAATATTCCTGTTTTAATTCAATATCTAATAAACCGTTCATTATAAAATTCTGCAGTAAAGAGTCTCTTTATTTATAGATTTTTTAGGATATTTTAAGCATTTTTCAGAATTTTTTTTTTTTTTTTTTAACCCTTTCGCTGCTGAGGCGTTTCACGCCCCTGTGCTGAGGTCATTTTTACCGGTTTTGCGCATCATGTTTAAACGTGTTTTGAAGGCTTATTTTAGTATATTACCCAGACATATTATATATCGTTCTTTCCGTCAGACTCGGTAGATTCATAATATGTCATTATTATATGTATACGTTATGTCATGTCTGTATATTATAACAAAAAATGCAATAAAATATGTATTTTCAATAATTTACAACGTGTAAAGTGTTTTTTTTTTAACATGCGAGCAATTGCGGTTATATTTTGTATGGGGTGCGCTTGTAAAAAAAAAATTAGAGATGGGGTCTCGTTACATTTTTTTTGGGGGAAAATTACGCGATTTTTAACAAACGCACCGCATACAAAAATCGTTAGTGCAGCATCATTGTTCACATTATAATTGAAATGGGAACAATATTGCTACACTAACAAACCAAAAAAAATAAAAAAAATGTTTTTTTTTTTTTTTTTAAATATATTTAATTTTTTTTAAAAAACTTTTTTCACATTCGTGTTTGGTATCGTTGGAACGGCCATGCTCTGGCCGATCCAACCATACCAAACATTAACCCCTAGCTGCCACGGATCGGGCGATAGGGAGTTCATTGGAACTCCCTATCTCCACCGTTGGTGGCAGTTAGGGGTTAACTCTAGGACTGGCATCATCGTGCTACGCACGATGACGCCAGTCCTCAGGGGGAGTTCCCGGAAGCTTGGCCGACATCCAAGATGTCAGCCAGCTCCGGGAAAGGATCGCGAACCGGCGCTTTTCAGCGCCGATTCGCGATCCAGCTCCCCAGGGGTTAATGCCAGGCACCATTTGGAAGGGCAGGCTGTGCCCTTCCAAATGGTGCCTGGGTTAACCCCCGCAGAGCCGCCGATCGGGAGGGAGAGGTCCGAAGGACCTCCCCCCCCCCCTCCCTTTCAGGCGCCTCCTCCGCACATGCGGGGGGGGGGGGCGCCTGAATTAGGTGTCATCGCGATAACACCTAATTCCAGCGGCTGCGGTCCCGGATGCCGGGCTGACATCGAGGATGTCAGCCCGCACCGGGGGGGCCAGCGATCGGCCGGAACCCGGCCGAACGCTGACCCCAATGGGAGGACGCGCTCAGCGCGTCCTCAGCACAGCAGCGGTAATGCGGAGGACGCGCTGAGCGCGTCCTCCGCATTGAAGTGGTTAAGTTTACTTATTTTTTCTGTAACAGCCCTTTTTATTATCATTCCCTGGACCTCATGTGTAAATTTCAGACATTTTCGCTCAGTAGTTTCTTTGCAAACAGCTTTTCACTTTCACATTCATACAAACTCTTTTGCTAATTTATTCACCTCTTTTTCTCGGCTTTTTCCGGCGGCCCTGTGGTGTTTGAATACACCGCAGGGTCACCAAAATGGGATCGGCAAAAGGAACCGAATTGAAGAGAACGAAAAGTCACCGCACGTTCGGTGACTTTTCGTTCTCTAACGTGCGGTGACTTTTCGAATCTCTTTGGATAACCCTGCTAGAGTTTTCCTTTAAAATGTTTTATTAATAATAATTCTTTTCAGTATAAGTGTGCCACCAAGTGGTTACGTGATGCAAGGGAAACTATATAAAAGTGTTAACCCTCTATCTTCCCCTCCCCATTTGTTTTAACAAATTAAAATATTGAAATGTTTTATACTTTAACTGAACTTATCAACACTTAAACTGGAAACAGAGGAGGCTGGATGTGAGCCCTATTTTTATTTGTAGTGCATTTAAATATAACAAAAATGTGTCTTGTTTTTTTGAATCTAGGGCAACCAAAGCGCTGTAGGTATTTCTGCATAGATCAAAATGTGGTTTATCCAGTAAGGTTCTACAAGTTCTGGGGTGTTTAGGCATTTGGAGGCTTAAATGATATGTATTTCATCCTCAGCAAAAATGATATGCCCTACAAAGATCAGTCAGAGGGAAATACTTCATACATTACTACCAGTTTGCAACTGTGACATTTTTTCACATGCTTACCAAGGACCGCCTGAGCGACCAAGCCATCAAACATACATGTTAAAGAAGTGCGAAGTTAAAGCATATGGCTAGGCTCTTGGGAGGGCCAAATGTAATAATACAACTATCCTAATTTTAAGCCCCAAGCAGTGATCTTTGTATAAAAATTAGAGGAAGTAGATCTTGAACCTCCTTGCACAATAAGCCATACAGGGAACTTATAAGAATACTCTTGGGGGAAAACCAGAGGAGGAAAGGAGCAGAGAAGTTAAGCATTAATCTCCTCATGACTCCATCTGCACCTCCCTTAAAATTTTAACTCTTCAGTTACTGTTAAAACTCACCTTGTATCCATCGCAACACTTGCTCGATAATTCTCTGAACAAGACATGTTCCCAACTTGCAGGAAGATGGAGGCAAGTCAGGTGGCTGCAAGTGGACTGGACACTCCAAGAAGAGTCCAGCCAAGCCAAAGAATGGAAGGACGGTGGGAACCAAACTGGTTCCCTCTTCCTGGTCCTGATGCCTGGAGTTCAGGTCAGCCCAGGCCGATCTGAGCTCAAGAACGAGCTAAATCCTTGCTTTGTGAGGTTGAATCAACCCTCCCCAAGTCCCCCAGAGGGGTGTGGACACTCTGGGTACTGTGTCTCTTTAAGTGTTCTTGCTATTTTTAAATGCTCTTTTCAGGGATCCCAAGTCTCCTGGAAGTTCCACGAGTCTCCCTGAAGTGAATGCAAGCTCCCAGATGCCCGCAAGCACTTCAGAAGCTCCAGTAATCTCATTTGGGAAAGATGGGATCCGTCGGAGGACGCATGCTCAATTTTTAGGCCAATCCTTCAATGATTGGCTTAAGAACTGAGAATGCGCCCTCGCTCCACAGCGCAGCATGCTAGGAGGTGTAGCAGGCTGAGGCTCACCTCTTCGGCTCCACCACGTCTGTGCTAAGTCAGTCGGCTGTCACATTTTGGCCCTGCTCCCTGGTGGTGGAAGCAGGGATCCCTCTATTTGATGACTTTCAGGCCCAGACTCTGCAGACCATCTCTATTGGGCTGATAGTCTGCGGTCACATGACCAGCTCAGCCCTATATATAGGGCCAGTAGTACTCTTGATCCTTGGATCAGGATAGACCTAATTCCATTGAGTTCCTGTTCCCTGTATTGCTGTCTGGATTTCTGTGTATGACTCCTTGGCTTTGGTTCCCGGTTTATGCTCTAGTCTGTACCCTAAGTTGTATTTCTGATTCTGTATTCTGATATCTCGTGTATGACCTGGCTTGGCTTTATGGACCTCTCTTCTGTATGTACCTTATCTGTTTAAGGAATTATCTGTCTGTATATATTAAGTTTGTTTCACTCAGCAGGCATTTGGTGTTGAGTGGTACTTAGGGCCTTGTCTGACCTCCCTGGCTGGGAGGGCTAACTGTGATAAAATGCCACGGCCTCCGAGTATTTTTTTCGCTGACCATGTCCATCTCTTTACATGACCACAGTGTACCCGTCTTCCGATCGCTAATTCCAGCAGGATAATGCACCATGTCACAAAGCTCAAATCATCTCAAACTGGGTTCTTCAACATGACAATGAGTGCACTGTACTCCAATGGGCTCCACAGGCCCCAGATCTCAATCCATTAGATCACCTTTGGGATGTGGTGGAACGGGAGATTCGCATCATGGATGTGCAGGCGACAAATATGCAGCAACTGTGTGATGCTATCATGTCAATATGAACCAAAATTTCTGAGGTATGTTTCCAACACCTTGTTGAATCTATGCCACGAAGAATTAATACAGTTCTGAAGGCAAATGGGAGTCCAACCTCATATTAGTAAGGCATACCTAATAATAAAGTGGCTGGTGAGTGTATATATTATTGGTTAATGTTTATAAAAAGCTGTGGCATGCAAACATTTTCCACACACAAAATAGAATAAAACATAGTGTTTTAATGTAAGTATACTTCAACACAATCAGCCCATTAAATCGCATTCAGAGATGGACAACTTCTGTGAAAACCAATTTACGTTTGGCATAGTGTTTTTTCAAAGATTCTTCATTGCATACTATACTAGCTAAGCCCTTGCATCACTGTCCCATAAAACACATTTTGTGGTGGAGCTGCTATGTAAGTGAGAACATATGATGCTGCCTGTGCGGAAGCCCCGCCCCCACCTGTGCACATGAAAGAGATGAAAGGATGCTGTCAGTGGAAGAAAGCCCCGCCCTATCTCTGTGTGTGAGAGGAGTGTCTGAGGTAACGAAAAGCAGCCATGAAACTGTCTTCTAATAAACCCCAAAAACTGTAAGGGACTTATTGGTTAATAAAAAGGATATCTGACATTTGTCAGTATATAACACATTTCATCACAGTTTATCCCAAATATATAGAGCTAAACAGAGAAGAAATATAAAGACATTTCATGTTTATTGCTCTCACGTTGCAAACTATTGAAATCTGCATAAACATAATTTTTGCACTTAATTCCAACCTGAGTGGCTCCGTAAACTGTCAGTATCCATCTTTACTTCATGCATAAAACATGGCAAAAAATGGATTTCTGAGCATTGACTCCCATATATCCATTGTGACGAGGTCACTTTGAACGGTTTTTTTGAGTACATGAACCTAGAGACAAATTTGGGAGTTGCAGGCCTGATGTTTTATATTGTTTTCCTGCCCTCTCCCATGTTGAAGTCACCCTGTACCTACAATTATAGGTGCAGAATGTTTGAGTCGTCTATGCTACGTGAGAATTCTGTTATTGTTGTTATTGTCTTTACTTATCTGTTTCTATAGTTTATATGATTACTGTGTGGGTCACTGTAGTCTTTTCCAACTCCCCCTATCTAGAATATGTTTATATCTGTTAAAGGTTTGAGTGGTCTTTGTTAGTCTGTCAACTGTTCTAGCCTCAAGATCTGCATGCTGCCGCATTTCTCGGAAATGCTATCATCGCGCTTTCAGTGTACCTGTCCTTAAGGTTCGGCTAAGGGCTGAAGAAAGGCACAGAAGACTGCTGGTGGGAGAACGGGGTCCGGCAAGGAAGCGGCATTAACAGATGTAGCCCAGTTGTGGTACGGAGATCTGTTACATCGATGCCAAACAAAAACAGAGAATAAATATAAACCTACCATTTGGTCTCATAGATAACAAAAAGCAGGAGGCTGTGTGTGGACATTGGGGTAGGACCCACTTTGAGAGGTTGCTTTGAAGTGGCAGAAGTACTTTAATGGCCATTCAAGTAGGGTAAGAAAAAACTTTATTTTTTGTATGGCGTGGATATATAGGAGTCAAACTATTTTTCGGTATGTTTTGTGTTGGAAATTATAATATTTAATTTTTCATATTACGATAACTATACATAAAATATTTTCTACTCTTTTTAGTGAGGCATCCATTAATATTAAATGAAGAAATCGACACATGAACTGCAGATTAATTTACTGAAGCCATAATGTAAATTGCTGTTCAAAACAGAAGGGTTTGACAATCCCTGTTTGTCGTCTTTGTTGTGTTGCAGAGCTGTTCAGGAAAGAATTATCTCTAGATGTAGCTGCCAAGATTACAGTGCTACATTTATGTGAGTGTACAGGGTGGGACAGGAAGAAAGCAGAATCACCACATATAAATACCACCTCAGCAAGGATCTAATCTCGTATAACTTATCTTTTTTGTGCACATATATTTATTTCCATTTGAAGACAACATATATGCTAAGTAAAAGTTAATGGCCTAGAGATTGCAATGTATTATTATGTACACGATAAACATTTTGACTAAACAAATCCTCTTTCTATTTTATAACAAATCTCCAGGCCCCAATATTCCCAGTGATATCCTTTCCATAAGGAAATCAGTGACTGCTTCATCCAATTCTAAACTTCCCAACAGTTTCTATATGAAAGTTATCAGTGGCGGACTGACCGGTCAACGACCGAGGGCTCTGGGGTGGGGGTCCCGGATTCCTTTGATCTTCTATTCTGTGTTGCCAGCAGAAACAGTGGACTGGCCCTGCATGTCCCTATGTCATACAGCAGATAATGATAATCTAAAGTTGGATGGACGGCAAGTGAAGCATATAAAACATTTACTAGCTATTTCTTCAATTTCCTTTGCCATTCCAGGCCACAACAATATATCACATGCTCGTGGCTTGCATTTTTCAATGCCTAGGTGGCTGTCGTGTATGTGTGAGAGCATTTCTGGAAGAAGGCTTAAGGGTACAACGATTTTTTCACCTTTTAAATATTATGCCCTGAATATATTAGAGTTCATCTCGGTGATTCCAGAATTCCAAAACACTTTGGAGGCATTTCTTTCTCTCATCAGGCCAGCCATTTTGTATAGTGTCCTTTAATATTTGGAACAGTGGGTCCCTTTCAGTCTGAGCTTTGATTTCTTGTAACTTTGGTTCACTGAGAGGAAGACTGCTATATAATGTATGCACTTGTACCTTTCACTGAGGCTCGGGTCTTGGTCAGATACTGACTTTCTCGACAGAGTGTCTGCAACTGGAATGTGTTTGCCTGGACGGTGAATGATGGTGAAGTTATACCTCTGAAGCTGTAGAATCAGTCTTTGTAGCCTTGGAGGACTGGATCAGGGGCGTACCTAGAACATTTGGCACGCGGGGAGGATCCTATATTTGGCAACCCCCCCCCTTTAAAATGTATAAAAAAAACACACACACTTTTTTTAATGTTTTAAAAAATATTTTTAGTTATAGCATTCTGGCAGGACATGACGTATACATATAATGATATATTATGAATCTGCCTATGGTGGATCATGCGTCCTCTGTGCTGTGCTCAATAAGAGGCGAGTGTAGATTCTGTTTGAATAATTGTTATTTTTTTAGTGATTTACCAAACTCACAACATATCCATCCTCATGCTATGAACAAAAGTACACATGTGGCTGGTTTTGTTGATGGGAGTTGTGTGTGTGTGTTGGGGTGGCTGGTTTTGTGTGATAGGAGTTGTGTGTTGGTGGCTGGGTTGTGTGTTGGTGGCTGGTTTTGTGTGATGGGAGTTGTGTGATGGGGTTGTGTGTTGTTTGGTTTGGTGTGATGGAGTTGTATGGGTGGCTGGTTTTGTGATGTGAGTCGTGTGTGGGTAGCTGGTTGTCACGGTTCCCGGATCCCACCACGCAGTACTTAACCCCCAACACTCCACAAAACCCAGAAGCTACCAACAGTGTAGCTGTGAATGATCCCTATCTGTCTGGTCCTTAGAATTGGCCAGGTAAACTAGCTAGACAGAAAAGGGTTAACAATACGGAGAGGAGTCAGCCGAGCCAGAATCAGGAATACAGAGTTCAGAATGGTCAAATGGAATAGCCGGGTCGGTATCAGAGCAGTAGCGTAGTACAAGAAAATAGTCTAGGGCAACAGAAGGCAGAATGGTCAGAACACAAGCAGAGGTCAATAACAGGTTAAATCAATATAGCAGTCAGGTACAAGGAGCTCAGGTATGGATAACCACGATCTGGCAACTTCTGAAACTATACTGAGGGTTTTTAAAGACCTTCACCAGACCACGCCCCCCACTCAAGCCACACCTCATGCAATCACCTCCCTGCCTGTCTCCATTTAAACCGGGCAGTGGCCAGCGAGCAGCATCAGACTTGCTGTCCTCAAGCACACAGGTAGGGCTGGAAGCCCCCAATGTTACACTGGTTTTGTGTGATGGGAGCTGTGGATGGGTGGCTGGTTTTGTGTGATGGGATTTGTGTGTGTGTTCTGGGTGACTGGTTTTTGGATTGGAGTTGACGAGCAGAGAATGGGTGTGTGTTTTGCAGTTATGAGATGCTGCTATGGTCTTTTCTTTACTATTCCAGTTTTTTAAGACTCCCTCTACCCTGTCCCTGTTTACCCTGGGCTGCCTATTCCCTGGTGATGCAGTGAATGCAGCCTGCCCCCTCTATGCAGGACCTCACCAGGACCCTGGGCTGCCTATTCCCTGGTGATGCAGTGAATGCAGCCTGGCCCCCTCTATGCAGGATCTCACCAGGAGCCAGGCAGTTCAGTGACAAGTTTCTGATCACTTCAGTGCAAGTTAAGGAAAGGTCCACTTTAAACAGCAGTAAGCAGACAGGGCTTCATATTCTGCTGATAAACCCCCCTCCTTTACCTGCTGTTTACTGTCATCTTCTCTCACTGCACACAAATATCATCCCCCTCCCCTCTCCTAGAGCTGCTGTGGGGCAGGAGAGGAGCTATGGAGGGAGGAGAGGGGGATTTTTATTCTCCTAATGCATATGCCCTGCTCCACTACTCGTTGTTTGAGAACACAGCTCACGCTGACACAGTGACAGTGGCACCTTCTAGTACCCCCTAATGACACCACAATAATCACTGGTACCTGAGGCGGCCCGTCCTGGGCCGTCTTTATCATGGGGCCCAGTCATTGTTGAGGGGCCCAAAGTAGCTGCCCCTTGGGCGCACGTAAACCCTGGATGACCGCTGGTGCCACCTCTCTAATTACCTAATTTAAATTGCCTAATTTGCCTCCGCATGTTCAGACTGCACAGCGGGGGCACAAGATTCCCAGCACACCAACCAGTGGTGTATTTTGGCCTAGGCCGACTAGGCCCAGGCCTAGGGCGGCACTTTCCAGGGGGCGGCGGCCCGCACTGGGTGGCCCCACCCCTAAAAAAAATATATATATATTTTTTTTTACTTTTGCAAAGTATTTTTCCAGGAAGGATACATTGAGATTTCACTAATTTTCAAGCATGTCCTGGGTAGGCAAGGCCTAGGCTTTCACTTTCCAGGGGGCAGCAAAAAACCTCACCACTAAATGGGTTACTCACAGAGCACTGAAATGACGCCAACTTTTTGGTGTTCTGTAGTTCCCTGCACTTAGGAGAATAAAATTTCCCCACCCTGCAGTGAATTCACCATTCACTGGAGGGTCCACAAAGTGCATGGAGTCGGCCGCTGAATGCTGCCACCGCAAACCCGTGGCCTACTGTTTTTCAAAAGAACTACTGAACGAAAATGTCTGGAATTTACATATAAGATCCTATGATTGATAATAAAAAGTTCTGTTACAGAAAAAAGAAAAACTGCTATTAAAAAAAGGGGGGCGGGATTTTGCCCAAAAAAAATGAAAAATGACTAAAAGGTACTAAATTAAAAATCAATAAGTAAAGACTTTTTACTGCAGATTAAAATAATAAATGATTTATTAGATATTGCATAAAAACAGGAATATTTTTAACATTGAAACCTATGGGGTTCGCCTGAATAAACCTGCTGATTGAGGCTAGGGTCAGACTGAGGCAGTGCGAACGCGCGTTCTGGCGCACTTAATCACGGCCGTGCTAGCAGCAGATGCCGGGCAATGACGGCCAATATACGAAGTACGGTCGCACAAAAGTCCGGCTGCGCAACGCAAGTGGAAAATGAACGCATTTTTTCGAGAACGTTAAACCACTAGTACTGACGTACAGAGTGCGCTGCGTCGCTAGCGGCGTGTTTGCTCGATTAGGAGACGTCAGACGCTGCTAATGTCCAGCCAACATAACGTCCAGATGCAAGAAGTGTTTTATTGATGATCCGTACAAAATCACGGATGAAACTGCGCATAGTATGACCGCTATTGCGTATTCCGTGAAAAAATACGTCCATTCTTCGAACGCACATTTTCACGGACAACGTGAAAAATGCGTTAGTCTGACCCTAGCCTGAAACCACTGAACATCAGGGCATTTCACTGCCATTTCTCTGAGTCTCAGTACCACATGACTGGCTGAACCACGTGAAACACACGCGCGCAGCTGCCCGCCCTTTTGTTAACACAGACTCTATTCTGGATTGAACACCCACCGGGAAGGGAATCAAAGCTACAGTGCACCCTCTGGCAGTGGCACCCCACTGCTGACAAGATGGCTCCACAGCATAATTGCTGTGAGCCTGTGTGCTCATACACACTCGGTTTGCTGGGAGTTTTATTGCTGTGGATTCTGATACGCTGACACATACCACCGCACATTGCATTGCTGTGAGTTTTATTGCTGTGAATTCTGATGCACTCATACACACCGCACATTGCATTGCTGGGAGTTTTATTGCTGTGGATTCTGTGATACACACTGCATATTACTGTGAGTTTTATTGCCCTGGAGCTCTGGGATACGCTCATACACACTGCACATTACTGTGAGTTTTATTGCTGTGCAGTTCTGTGATATGCTCATACACAGTGCCCATTTCTGTGGGTTTTATTGCTGTGCAGCTCTGTGATACGCTCATATGCAGTGCATGTTTCTGTGGATTTTATTGGTCAACCAATTAGAGCGGCTGTGATCCCGTTTACTTGACATGCGTGGTTGTTCTTTGTAAAAATGCTTGAATTTAAACATTTCATAATTTTCTTTATCTCAATAGATACATTTGAAATGTATACAAAATATACAAGTAGGCACTTGGTATCCACTTTTAATATAAAGAGAGGAAAAGGCGGAGCTCTAAAAGGAAAAGGTGGAGCTTAAAGAGGAAGGGTGGGAATTAACCAGGAAGAGGTGTGCCCTTGACAGGAAGGGGTGCGTCAAATTTAAATTAGGGGGTGCACGAGTTTAGTCAGGCCTAGGGCAGCACAAAAGCTAAATACACCACTGGCACCAACCACTGATGCAGTCCCGGGCTTCCGCATCTGACTCCCCCCCCCCCGATGCATCATCATATTGTCCCCGCGCATCACAAACTGTGTGCACAGGGACAGCTGAGGAGGAGAAGCTTGAGAGTGAAGGAGCTAGACTGCTGCCAGTGACTCTAGGAACAATGTATAGGGCAGGCACATAAGATACCACAGTCAAAATTGGGGGGGGGCACTAATAATTTTCACCACTAAATCCCTACCACTGAAAAAAAAATATCAAGGTTATTCAAAGAGCTCCGAATTGTGTCCGAAAGGTAACCAAATGCTGAAATTCAGCGTCCGGTTACCTTTCCTGGCCATTCGGCTATGCAGAGAGCAGGCAGTTCGCCAAATGTTGGCGATTTTGCCTGCACATACGGTGCCTGTTCGTTGCCTGTGAAATCCCCATAGAGAAGCAATGCTTTGTCTATTCAGAAAACAAAAACCAGCAGTGAAAAGTTGCCGGATTTTTTTCATTCAACAGGTTTATTCAGACGAATCCCATAGGCTTCAATGTTAAAAATAATCCCGTTTTAATCCAATATCTAATAAACCGTTGATTATAATATTCTGCAGTAAAAACTCTATTTATAGATTTTTTTAGGATCTTTTAGGCATTTTTCCGGAAACTTTTTATTCCGTTTTTTTTTAAAATCGTTTTTCTTTTTTTCTGTAACAGGCCTTTTTATTATCACTCATTGGACCTTATATGTTAATTTCAGACATTTTCGTTCTGTAGTTTCTTTGCAAACAGCGTTTCACTTTTCAAACATTCAAGCGTACTGGTTTTTTTTTCCCACTCCATTCCTCTGCGATGTCGGTTTTTCCTGTGGCTGCTCTGCACTGTGATCGGTGGCTGCTCGGGTTTCTCCGGCGTGTTCGGCGGGGTTAATTCAAATGTTTTTGCGGGTTTCTGTGTGCATTGGCCGTGTTTTGCGGTGAGTGTTCGTCGGGTTTGCGGCGGCTTTTCCCTGCACTACGACGGCCCTGTGATGCACAGGGCCCGGAGAAACAGTGGTCCGAAAATGTGGGGCAAACTGGATGCTGATCCCTGGTGGGGGGGGGCAAGGTATATCCTGGGGGGCAACTGCCCCCTGGCCCCGCCCTAGAGACGCCTATGACTACTGCCGTCAGGCAAGTTACTTGCTTCCCAATTTATTGTGGGCATTGGGACTCCAGCGGCATCCATGTTAAGGGAAGAGATCCATTACTTCTGACACCATGTAATGTTTAGGTTTGGTGCTGCTGAAGCGTTTGTGCAAATATTATTATTCTTTATTTTTAAAGTGCCAGCATATTCCGCAGCGCTGTACATTAGGCACAGTATAGACAGGGTTACAATACATTGAACAACATTTGACAAACAGTACAGGAGGAGATTAGGGCCCTATTCCCGTACGAACTCACAATCTAGAAGGGTTGGGGTTGGAAACAGGTGGAGAGGACTGCAAGGTGAGAGTAATTGATGGTTGCATCAGTGAGTTGGGTGGTAGGCTTCCCTAAATAGGAAAGTTTTAAGGGAGCATTTGAAGGAAGAGAAATTAGGGGAAAGTCTGACAGTACATGGGAGAGCGTTCCAGAAGATGGGGGCTGCGCGTGAGAAGTCCAGCAGTCTATCATGGGAAGAGGTGATGCAGGAAGAAACTAGGCGCAGGTCACTGTTTGACCTTAGGCAGCGGGCTGGGGTGTATTTGGTGATTAGTGAGGACAGGTAGTGGGGAGCTGAGTTAGTGAGAGCTTTGTAGGTCAGGGTAAGGATTTTAAATTGAATTCTTCAGTGGATGGGGAGCCAGTGAAGGGACTCGCAGAGGGGAGCGGCAGAGCAGCGGGTGAGGTGGATGAGCCTGGCAGAATGGATTGTAAGGCGGGAAAGAGGGAGGCCAGATAAGAGATTATTGCAATAGTCAAAGCGGGAGATTACAAGGGCGTGGATGAGTTGTTTTGTGGTGTCAGCGGTAAGAAATGGCCGAATTCTGCAAATATTACATAGTTGGTAGCGGCAGGAGGAGGAAAGAGACTGGATGTGGGGGATGAAGGAAAGAGCAAAGTCGAGTGTAACTCCCAGACAACGAACCTAGTTTGATGGGGAGATGGTGATACCCTCCACCGTGATAGAAAAGTCAGGAGGCAGGGAGGCATTAGGAGGAGGAATTAGTAGGAGCTCAGTCTTAGACATGTTGATCTTTAGGTGGTGAGAGGCCATCCATGAGGAGATGCCAGATAAACAGTCACTGACTTCGGAAAGGACAGGAGGAGAGAGATCTGGGGTAGAGAGGTAGATCTGAGTGTCATCAGCATACAGGTGGTAATTAAAGGCAAAGCTGTTAATGATTTTGCCCAGGGAGGAGGTGTAGATGCAGTGGCGTAACTAGAAACCTGAGGGCCCCGGTGCAAGAATCCATGAAGGGCCCCCCCAACCCCCCAAAAAAAGATCTATATTTTTACTTTTTTTTCCCTGCAATATAAAAAAGATAGTATTGCCCCCAGCTGACACGGATATATACTGTATATTGCCCCCAGCTCACATGGATATATATATTGCCCCCAGCTCACATGGACATATATTGCCCCCAGGCCACACATGGATATATTGCCCCAGCTCACACATGGATATTTTTGCCCCCAGCTCATGGATATATTTGCCCCCAGCTCATGGATATATTTGCCCCAGCTCCTGGATATATTTGCCCCCAGCTCATGGATATATTTGCCCCCAGCTCAATTTATATATTTGCCCCCAGCTCATGGATATATTGCCCCAGCTCATGGATATATTTGCCCCCAGCTCATGGATATATTTGCCCCCAGCTCATGGATATATTGCCTCCAGCTCATGGATATATTTGCCCCCCAGCTCATGGATATATTTGCCCCCTGCTCATGGATATATTTGCCCCCAGCTCATGGATATATTGCCCCAGCTCATGGATATATTCTCATGGATATATTGCCCCAGCTCATGGATATATTGCCCCAGCTCATGGATATATTGCCCCAATCATGGATACTGCCCCAGCACATGAATATACTGACCCAGCACATGGATATTCTGCCGCAGCTCATGGATACTGCCCCAGCACATGAATATACTGCCCCAGCACATATATATACAGCCCCAGCTCATGGATATACTGCCCCAGCACATGGGCACTGCCCCAGCACATGGATATTCTGCCCCAGCTCATGGATATACAGCCCCAGCACATGGATACTGCCCCAGCACATGGATATACTGCCCCAGCACATGGATACTGCCCCAGCACATGAATACGGCCCCAGCACATGAATATACTGCCCCAGCACATGGATACTGCCCCAACACATGAATACTGCCCCAGCACATGGATATACTGCCCCAGCACATGGATATTGCCCCAGCACATGGATACTGCCCCAGCACATGGATATACTGCCCCAGCTCATGGATATATTGCCCCAGCTCATGGATATATTTGCCCCGAGCTCATGGATATATTGCCCCAGCTCATGGATATATTCTCATGGATTTATTGCCCCAGCTCATGGATATATTGCCCCAGCTCATGGATATATTTGCCCCCAGCTCATGGATATATTGCCCCAGCTCATGGATATACTGCCCCAGCTCATGGATACTGCCCCAGCACATGAATATATTGCCCCAGCACATGGATATTCTGCCCCAGCACATGGATATTCTGCCCCAGCACATGGATACTGCCCCAGCACATGAATATACTGCCCCAGCACATGGATATACAGCCCCAGCTCATGGATATACAGCCCCAGCACATAAATACTGCCCCAGCACATGAATATACTGCCCCAGCACATGAATATACTGCCCCAGCACATGGATACTGCCCCAGCACATGGATACTGCCCCAGCACATGGATATACTGCCCCAGCACATGGATATACTGCCCCAGCACATGGATATATTGCCCCAGCACATGGATATATTGCCCCAGCACATGGATACTGCCCCAGCACATGGAGATACTGCCCCAGCACATGGAGATACTGCCCCAGCACATGGATATACTGCCCCAGCACATGGATATTGCCCCAAAACATGGATACTGCCCCAGCACATGGATATACTGCCCCAGCTCATGGATATATTGCCCCAGCTTATGGATAGATTTGCCCCCAGCTCTTATGGGTATATAGGGCTCCCCAGCTCACCTCAGGCTCCTCTGCTGCCGCCGTTCCTCTCCGAGGTGAGCGGCCGCTGAAAGCATGCAGCCTGGCCGCTCACCGAAACCACCTGACCAGCGCAGCTGAGTTCTCGCGAGATCTCGTGCGCTGGTCAGCTAGTTCCCATCCCACGCGAGCGGCCAAGCTGCAAGCCAGCGGGCGCTCGCAGGGAGGGGAACAGCCGGCGGCGCTGCTCCCAGATTCCGGCGCTTTTTGCCAGAATCTGGCGGCGGCGCTGGGCCCCCCTCCAGTGGCGGAATGCCAGGGCTCGGTCGCAACTGCGACCGCTGCGACCCTGGTACTTCCGCCACTGTGTAGATGGAAAAGAGCAGAGGACCAAGGACAGTGCCTTGAGGTACACCAACAGATAAAGGCAATGAAGAAGAGGAGTTACCAGCAAAGGACACAGAGAATGACCTGTTGGATAGATAGGAGTCAACCCAAGCGAGTGCAGTGTCTCAGAGACCAAGAGAACTGAGAGGCTGTAGAAAGAGGGGGTGGTCAACATTGTCAAAAGCAACCGAGAGTTCAAGCAGGATGAGAATAGAATAGTGGCCGTGGTTTTTAGCAGTTAGGAGGTCGTTGGTGATTTTGGTTAGGGCAGTTTCAGTTGAGTGTAGGGGAAGGAAGCCAGATTGCAGGGGGTCGAGTAGGGAATTGGAGGACAGGAAGAGGGAGAGGCGGTTGAAAATTAGTTTTTCGAAGAGCTTAGATGTGACGGTAGTTGGATGGCAAGTTGGGATCGAGGGAGGGTTTCTTTAGTAAATGGGTAACTTGCGCGTGTTTGAAGGCAGATTTGAAGGAGCCGGTGGAGAGAGATAGGTTGAAGATGTGTGTGAGAGCAGGGGTGAGGTAGGAGGAGAGTGGAGGAATTAGATGAGAGGGAATGGGGTCGAGCGGGCACGTGGTGAGATGTGAGGAGGACAATAAGGAATTGACTTTCTCCTCAGTGGCTGGGAGGAAGTGGCAGACGGTAGCAGAGGGGGCTTCTGGGAGTGGAAGTGGCGGATTACTATCTTGTGTTGGGATGTTGCTTCTGATAGAGTTTTATTGAGGAAGAAATCTGCCAGGTCTTGAGCGCTGAAGGCAGCCGAGAGGGGAGGCGTGGGTGTGTACAGGAGGGTGTTGAAGGTGGACCAGAGTCGTTTAGGGTTGGAGGACAGAGTAGATATAAGAGATGAGAAGAAGGTTTGTTTGGTCAAGTGAAGGGCGGAGGTGTATGACCGGAGAATAAACTTAAAGTGAACAAAATCAGCTTCAGAGCGGGATTTCCTTCAGGCATACTCTGCAGTGCGTGGGGCATCTTTGCAGGTAGCGTGTCTGGAGGGTGTGCCAGGGCTGAATGTCACGTCCCCATCTTCCAGCCCTGTCCCCCTGCCCTCTGTATTTCTTATGTCTATGGTTCCCATGTGTTTCCCTGTGTGTTGCTTTCCCTTGGGATGCAGCTCAGGGGTTACGTAAGTCTAGTGTGCTGTTACATCCTCAGCCCCCGCTGTGCCCCCCCCTGGGGGGTATCTGCTGGCAGATCGGCATCTGAGGGGGCAGGGTCAGGTGTGGTTACCAGGAGCCGCCGGCTTTAAAACAGGGCTCAAGGAGTTGCCTCATTGCCCTGTTGTGGAGTTTACTTTACGCACCGCTACTTCCTGAATCTATTTGAATTTACTGTTGACGACCCTGCTTTGTTTGAGATTCCTGCTCCTGTTATTTGACCCAGCTTGGCTTTGACTACTCTCTCTCAGGGCCGGCCCAAGACATTGTGCTGCCTGGAGCGAAGGATGAAATGCTGCCCCCCCAATAAAAAAACATGCAGCGTGTATGAGCGTATCACAGTGCACCACAGCAATAAAATTCAAACACTCATTCACACCGTACATTAGAATTTTCTTGCTGTGGAGCTCTGTGATACAGTAATGTGAGGTGTATATAACTGAGCCCAGCGTCACATACCCAGCAGTGCCCAGCGTCACATACCCAGCAGTACCCAGCTTCACATGCCCAGCAGTGCCCCGCGTCACATGCCCAGCAGAGCCCAGCATCACATACCCAGCAGTGTCCAGCGTCACATACCCAGCAGTGCCCAGCATCACATACCCAGCAGTGCCCAGCGTCACATACCCAGCAGTGCCCAGCGTCACATACCCAGCAGTGCCAGTGTCACATACCCAGCAGTGCCAAGTGTCACGTACCCAGCAGTGCCCAGTGTCCCATACCCAGCAGTGCCCAGCGTCAAATACCCAGCAGTGCCAAGTGTCACATACCCAGCAGTGCCCACACATGGGTATATTGCCCCAGGCTCACTCATGGATATATTTGCCCCCAGGCTCACACATTGATATTTTTGCCCCCAGACTCACACATGGATATATTTGCCCCCAGGCCCACTCATTGATATATTTGGCCCCAGGCTCACACATGGAAATATTTGCCCCCAGGCTCACTCATGGATATATTTGCCCCCAGGCTCACACATGGATATATTTGCCCCCAGGCTCACACATGGATATATTGCCCCCCAGGCTCACACATGGGTATATTGCCCCAGCTCACTCATGGATATATTTGCCCCCAGGCTCACTCATGTATATATTGCCCCTAGACTCACTCATGGATATATTTGCCCCTAGACTCACTCATGGATATATTTGCCCCTAGACTCACTCATGGATATATTTGCCCCCAGACTCACTCATGGATATATTTGCCCCCAGGCTCACTCATGTATATATTGCCCCAGACTCACTCATGGATACATTTGCCCCCAGACACACATTGATATATTTGCCCTCATCATGGATAGATTATTATTATTATTATTCTTTATTTATAAAGCGCCAGCATATTCCGCAGCGCTGTACAATAAGAACAGTATAGACAGGTTACAATACATTGAACAACATTTGACAAACAGTACAGGAGGAGATGAGGGCCCTATTCCCGTAGGAACCTCAATCTGGGAGGTTGGGGTTGGAAACAGGAAGAGAGGACTGTAAGGGGAGAGTGATTGATGGTTGCGTCAGTGAGTTGGGTGGTAGGCTTCCCTAAATAGGAACGTTTTAAAGGGAGCGTTTGAAGGAAGAGAAGTTTGGGGAAAGTCTGACAGTACGAGGGAGAGCGTTCCAGAGAGTGGGGGCTGCGCGTGAGAAATCCCTGCAGTCTATCATGGGAAGGTGATGCGGGGAGAGGCTAGGCGCAGGTCACTGTTTGACCTTAGGGAGCGGGCTGGCGTGTATTTAGTGATTAGTGAGGACAGGTAGTGGGGAGCTGAGTTAGTGAGGGTTTTGTAGGTAAGGATAAGGATTTTGAACTTAATTCTGCAAGTGGATGGGGAGCCAGTGAAGGGACTCGCAGAGGGGAGCGGCAGAGACAGAGCGGCGGGTGAGGTGAATTAGCCTGGCGGAGGCGTTCAGGATGGATTGTAGGGGGGAGAGGCGGGACAGAGGGAGGCCAGATAAGAGATTATTGCAATAGTCGAGTCAGGAGATTACCAGGGCGTGTATGAGTTGTTTTGTGGTGACAGCGGTAAGAAATGGCCGAATTCTGGAAATATTACGCAGTTTGTATCGGCAGGAGGAGGAAAGAGACTTGATGTGGGGATGAAGGAAAGAGCAGAGTCAAGTGTAACTCCAAGACAGCGAACTTGTTTTGATGGGGAGATGGTGATACCCTCCACCGTGATAGAGAAGTCAGGAGGTGGGGAAAGCATTGGAGGGAGGGATAAGTAGGAGTTCAGTCTTTGACATGTTGATCTTTAGGTGGTGGGAGGGCCATCCAGGAGGAGATGCCAGATAAACAGTCACTGACTTTTGAAAGGACAGGGGGAGAGAGATCAGGGTAGAGAGGCAGATCTGAGTGTCATCAGTGTAGAGGTGGTAATTAAAGCCAAAGCTGTTTGATGATTTGCCCAGGGAGGAGGTGTAGATGGAAAAGAGGAGAGGACCAAGGACAGAGCCTTGAGGTACACCAACAGATAGAGGCAATGAGGAGAGGAGGAGTTACCAGCAAAGGACACACAGAAGGACCTGTTGGATAAATAGGAGTCAACCCAAGCAAGTGTAGTGTCACCGAGACCCAGAGAGTTGAGGGTCTGTAGAAGGAGGCAGTGGTCAACACAGTGTCAAAGCAGCCGAGAGGTCAAGCAGGATGAGAATAGAATAGTGGCTGTGTTTTTTAGCAGTTAGGAGGTCGTTGGTGACTTTGGTGAGGGCAGTTTCAGTTGAGTGTAGGGGACGGAAGCCAGATTGCAGGGGGTCAAGTAGGGAATTGGAGGACAGGAAGAGGGAGAGGCGGTTGAAGACTAGTTTTTCTAAGAGCTTTGATGTGAAGGAAGCAGGGATACAGGGTGGTAGTTGGATGGAGAGTTGGGATCTAGGGATGGTTTCTTAGTAAAGGGGTAACTAGCGCGTGTTTGAAGGCGGATGGAAAGGAGCCAGTGGAGAGAGATAGGTTGAAGATGTGTGTGAGAGCAGGGGTGAGGAGGAGGAGAGGGGAGGAATTAGATGTGAGGGAATGGGGTCGAGCGGCACGTGTGAGATGTGAGGAGGACAATAAGGAATTGATTTCCTCCTCAGTGGCTGGGAGGAAGCGGCAGAGGGTGGCAGAGGGGACCTCTGGGAGTGGAGGTGGTAGATAACTATCTTGTGTTGGGATGTTGCTTCTGATAGTTAAAGTTTTACTGAGGAAGTAGTCTGCCAGGTCTTGAGCGCTGAAGGCAGCTGTGGGGGGAGGTGCAGGTGGGTAGAGGAGGGTGTTGAAGGTGGACCAGAGCCGTTTAGGGTTGGAGGACAGCGTAGATATAAGAGATGAGAAGAAGGATTGTTTGGCCAAGTGGAGGGCAGAGGTGTATGACCGGAAAAACCTTGAAGTGAACAAAATCAGCTTCAGAGCGGATTTCATCCAGGCACGCTCTGCAGTGCGGGAGCATCTTTGCAGGTAGCGAGTCTGGAGGGTGTGCCAGGGCTGAACTGGCGGCGTGGGGCCTTACAGAGTCGAAGAGGAGCAAGAGTGTCTAGAGCAGAGATAAGCGTAGTGTTGTAGTGATTAGTGGCAGCATCAGGGCAGATGAAGGTGAGGTGTGAGGGAGGTGGTGAAGTAGGTTGGAGAATTGATGGGGGTCCACAGCATGTAGATTTCTGCGAGTGTGTGTGCGGGGTGGGGGAGCAGGGTGTTTCGGAAGTCCAGATAGTTTGAAAGGAGAAGGTGGTGGTCAGAGATGGGGAAAGGGCGACATTTGAACTCAGAAATAGAGCAGAGGTTGGAAAGACAAGGTCAATAGCGTGACCATCGCGGGGGTAGGGAGGAGGGAGGATTGTGTGAGTCCAAGGGAGGACGTGAGTGAAAGAAGTTTGGAGGCAGCAGGGGCAGAAGGATCGTCAATGGGAATGTTGAAGTCCCCGAGAATTAGGCATGGAAGATTAGAAGAACAGGAAGTGAGAAAGCCAGGTAGCAAAGTGGTCAAAGAACTGGGAGGTTGGTCCCGGTGGGCGGTAGATGACTGCCACCCTGAGAGCCAGAGGAGAGAACAGGCGGATGCAGTGTGTCTCGAAGGAGGAGAAGGAGAGGGATGGGGGTGGAGGGAGATGCTGGTAGGTGCAGGTGGGAGAGAGCAGGATTCCGACCCCGCCACCATTTCTCTCACCCGGTCTGGGGGTATGGCTCATGTGAGAGAGCAGCAATGGAGGCCGTGTCAGAGGGAGTTAGCCAGGTTTCAGTTAAAGCTAGGAGGTTGAAGGAGTTTGAAAGGAAGAGGTCATGGACGGCTGTGAGTTTGTTGCACACAGAGCGAGCGTTCCAGAGGGCGCAGGAGAAAGAGGACAGGCGCTGAGGGATTATGGGAATGAGGTTGCTGGACTTGCAGGGAGGTGATTTATGTGCGATGGAGATAGGATGAGAGGGAAGTATTGGATGTGTTGTGGGGACAGGGTTAGGGGATATGTCACCTGAATAGAGTAACAGCAGGAGGGTGAGAAAGAGAAGGTGGGAATGGGATTTGTGGGAGTGGGAGTGATTGGCAGCATGAGAGTTAGAGGGAGACCATGTTCTGAGGAAACAAAGGAGCTCATGTGAGGCCATCATGTGGGACGAGAGGAGGGAGGGAGAGATGCAGATAGTGTAGGGGTCGGTGGTAAAGGGGCAGGAGTTCCATTTAAGGAGAAAGGTAGAAGTAAAGAGCAAAAGCGTGAGAGAAAGCATAATATAGATGTGTGTTTACCCAGAGTAAAAAGTTGGCCTTGCAGTTCCTTCCTCCAGTCCCGCAACTCCAGGAAATCAACTCTGAACGTCCACTTAGGATGCCACTGAACTCCAGGAAATCAACTCTGAACGTCCACTTAGGATGCCACTGAACTCCAGGAAATCAACTCTGAACGTCCACTTAGGATGCCACTGAACTCCAGGAAATCAACTCTGAACGTCCACTTAGGATGCCACTTGGGGAGGTCACAAGAGCCAAGGCTCAAATGGAGCCAGTGTTAGTGGTTATATAGGGCGGACTGATTGCATTCAGGCAGTTAAAATGTAAACACCTGAAGCTGGATGGGCTGTGTCAATAGGGCAGGAGATTCACATGCTAATTAGCAAAGCAAATGGTGGAGAAAAACAAAAATAAATAAAAAAACAGAAAAAGACAGAATTTACCCCCAGGCTCACCTCTGCCAGGCCCAGGCTCCGACGGGCAGATCGTGCGGCCGCCGCGTTCGTTCGTTCCTTCCTTCCTTCAAAGAGCGGCAGCCTCGTGAGTATCTGCCGCTCGCCTGGGATCCACCTTCCAGCCTGCAGCGATCTCGCGACATCACGTGATCTTGATCGCGGCAGGCTAGCGGATGGATCTCAGGCGGGCGGCAGATACTCATGCGGCTGCCGCTCGTTGAAGGAACGAACGCAGCGGCCGCCCGATCTGCCGCCGCCGCCCAAAAAAAATAGTGCAGAGCACAGCAGCGGTGCCGGGGGCTGAAATTTGCCGCCCCCGAATTTCTGCCGCCTGGCGTCGCTGCTCCGCTCTGCTCCATTGTCGGGCCGGCCCTGCTCTCTCTCTATCGTGTATATTACGCTGTTTGCGTGTTTTAGTGATTTAACCCCATGCTGTCTTTCCACGTATGGTGTTTCTGAGCGTGTCCTAGGCTTTCTGTCGGTCTCGAAACCCTCGGAGCCTAGAGGCAATTCAGCTAGTCCTTTGAGTCCCCTGGCTCATGAGTTACAACCTGTATTTTATGCAATTTCTGTGTTAATCAAGAAAGTATTGTTGCCCTTAAGGATCTCAACTCCGCTACTCTTGGGGAAGCGATATAGCTACCGTTACATGTGCTCGTTTAGCTCTCCTGATGGTGATATGGGCTGATCACCTCCCTATATTACGCAATGGGCCCATATCCCATTGCTCTTGCATTGGTTAACTTCAGTTGCTAAGTTTGGTTCATTTTTCAGTTCCTGTTTGCTGATAGTACATGTTCCTGAGAGCTCCCTGCTGTTCTGTCTGGTCAAGTTTATTTTTTCATGTTTTCCCTTATTTCTTTGGTCTGTCTGTTTCTTTAGTCAGTTCAGTTTCTAGTTCATGTCTAGTGTTTCTCCTCTGACTGATTTCATGGTATTGACCCTCTGGCCTGGCTGACTGAGATTCTGGTTGTGAATCCCCACATTCTGTATAAGGAAAACGTTTTGGTTTCTGGCTTCTGGCTTTCTCTCTGACTCCTCTATCTTGATTATCCTTGTCTGTACCGTTTATGTTGCTCTGTAGAGGCCTGCCCTCCTGTTTGTATAATTCACCTACTGCGCTTAGGTCTCTTGATTTCGATCTATTTGAGTCCTGCCCTGCTGATTGCTGAGTATAACCACCCTTCAAACATCTGTGCTCATCATAGGACTCTGCACGGCTACTAAGGTAACTTTTCTATTAGAGCAGATTCGGCCACTCTAAGGACCGATCTATCAGTGCAGGGCTGCTTTGGTATAGCCGTGCAGGGGTCTCCAGTTTCTCCTGTCATTTATATTTTCATATATATCATTGTTGTGTCGTGCATCGCTGCATATAGGGGCTTTTACCAGTACTAGGGCCTTACTCGGTTCATGCCTGGTACCGCCACCATGACTGACTGTAACAGAGTTGAAGAGGAGCAAGCGTGTCTAGAGCAGTGATAAGTGTGGTGTTGTAGTGGCTAGTGGCAGCATCAGGGCAGGTGAAGAATGAGGTGTGAGAGAGGTGGTGAAGTAGATTGGAAAATTGATGTCGATCCACAGCATGTAGATTTCTGTGAGTGTGTGTGCGGGGTGGGGGAGCAGGGTGTTTAGGAAGTCTAGATAGGTTGAAAGAGAGAAGGTGGTGGTCAGAGATGGGAAAGGGTGACAGGTGAACTCAGAAACGGAGCAGAGGTTGGAAAAGACAAGGTCAATAGAGTGACCATCGGGGTGGGTAGGGAGGAGGGAGGATTGTGTGAGTCCAAGGGAGGACATGAGT
Organism: Leptobrachium leishanense; assembly: GCA_009667805.1. Lineage (NCBI taxonomy): Eukaryota > Metazoa > Chordata > Amphibia > Anura > Megophryidae > Leptobrachium > Leptobrachium leishanense. The sequence continues at coordinate 223,837,242 of CM019066.1, read as the reverse complement.
GAAAGAAGTTTGGGGGCAGAGGGATTATCAATGGGAATGTTGAAGTCCCAAAGAACTAGGCATGGAAGATTAGAAGACAGGAAGTGAGAAAGCCAGGTAGCAAAGTGGTCGAAGAACTGGGAGGTTGGTCCCGCTGGGCGGTAGATAACTGCCACCCTGAGAGCCAGGGGAGAGAATAGGCGGATGCAGTGTGTTTCGAAGGAGGAGAAGGAGAGAGATGGAGGTGGAGGGAGATGCTGGTAGGTGCAGGTGCGAGAGAGCATGATTCCGGATGCAGAAATAAGGATAAGCGTGGTGCTAGTTTTATTACAATACAGTAGAGCTGCTGAATGACCGTTGCCACAGAGAGGCCAACTGCCAACTGACTGTCATGGCGGCACCAAGCTTGAGCCATGGTTGAGGATTTTGTTCAGGAAGAAAGACCAAAGTGCAGGAGATACTACTGCAGACAACAACTATTTGGACAGGAGGTGAGAACACCACAGGACTGGACAGAGACGTCTACACAGCAATACCAAAATAAACCCTACCACTGATAGGCCGGTCTTTAGGGTAGCCAGATCTGAGCTAAATAGAAAATACACAGGGCCGTGCAGAGTCTCAGAATGAACAGAGATACCAGGAACCAAGGAATCAGTACAGTCTGGGATAATACATACTCATAGTGATAGAGGAAAGCCAGGAGTCAGAAAGCCAGAGACAGTACGTAAGCCAGATGACAGGGTTCAAGAGCCGGGAGGGTAGTCAATCAAGCCAGATCGGTACACATGATATCAGCATGAACTAGTAAACCGGAAAACCACAAACTGAATCACACAAGAAACAGGATGAGAAATAGTACACAGGAATATCCAGAAATAAACAAGGAACACGGTGACAGGAGTAACAGAAAGACAGACAGGGAAAGAGAACAATAATATTCTAGAACAAAATATACAAACAGAACAGGAACTAGAAGCATGAAGCACTGAAAAGGCAAAACTCAGATGACTCAGGAAGACTGAAAATCATGGAGCAATGCACTGTGGGAGCAGTGCTCTTAAATAGGGAGTGGAACAGGACATGACAGACAGTTGAGCTAAGTGCAAACAAGTAACCCCTGGGCTGGAACCTAGGAATGGCAACATGAACCAAGACCTGAACCGGATCAGCACACACACACAGGGGAGAGGGCTGGAAATGTGTGGAACGTGACACTGACTCAAACAGTGCAACGGTCACCAGGCAATTTGAACACTGGCATATGATAGGTTAGGATATACATATGCAAATATTATACTTCAGTTTATCCATTCATCTGTATTCTGCCAATCGGCACTTTTCCCGGAGGTGGCTGATATCTTGGATGTTAGCCAAGCATCCAGGGCCTCCCCCTGCCCACTGGTGTCATCACAATTTCAAGCATTAACCCCTGGCTAATTTCCCTATGGAAATCCCTATGGTGGAGATACAGGGGTCCTTTGTACCCCTGTATCTCCTTTTCCATGGCAGCTAGAGGATCATTGTGACGGATCCCGCTACTCGGGGTGAGTAGATCTGCCGTCAGCGCCGAGTACACCTGGAGGTCGGTAGTGTGGTAGCGAGGTGCCGCTGGTGCTCGTAGGATACCCCGAGGTTGCAGCGCTGTAGAGAGGTCCTTGAAGCATCCCGGTTCCCAAAGCCCTGTTATCCCCAATTACTAGCCGAGGCAGGAGTAAAGGTTCAAACAAGAGTGATTTATTTTGCATGGGGAACACAGGTGTATTTATGAGGGAAAACGGCATTGTTCCCCCCTGGCCCGCCCTCAGCCCTCCCGGGGTGATTTCTGCCACTGCCCCGAGCCATTGCCCAATTTCTCCTTGTTAACCTGGGGCCCCCCCTGCTGTGCGCAGCCCTTATCTTGGGGCTCGGCGCCAGCTCGTCTGGTGAACTTTCCGTGGCTCTGAATGAGCGGGGAACAGGGGAACAACAGGGAAAATCACATTGGGGTACCTATAAAAATAAGGGATAACAAACTTTTAAAAACACACAAATAAATAAACACTTGAACTGCTGTACTGCGCTACAGCGTAGTGGTGGCCGTCCCGTCACATATCTCCCCCAAGTTACCAGTTGGCAGACCCGGTGAGACCCTCTGCGGGTCCACTTGGGGATGTCCACGGACCCCACCCTAGGTCTCAAGTTCAGTCTGGCGGGATAGCCCATCCGCATTGGCATTTTGCTTACCAGGACGGTATTGGATAGTAAAGTTGAAGGGCTGTAGGGCTGGGCTCCACCGCAGGAGCCTGCCGTTGTCTCCGGCCACCCGGTTCAGCCATACCAAGGGGTTGTGGTCTGTGAGGACCGTGAAGGAGCGCCCATACAAATAGGGTTGGAGTTTCTTCAGTGCCCATACCAGGGCTAGGCACTCCTTCTCGATTGCCGCATAGGCAACCTCCCTGGGTAGAAGTTTCCGGCTGATGTAGGCAACCGGGTGGTCATGCCCATCTTCACCGACCTGGCTCAGCACCGCTCCCAGTCCGAACATAGTTAACCAGGGGACCCCTGCTGTGCGCAGCCCTTATCTTGGGGCTCGGCGCCAGCTCGTCTGGTGAACTTTCCGTGGCTCTCAATGAGCAGGGAACAGGGGAACAACAGGGAAAATCACATTGGGGTACTTATAAAAATAAGGGCTAACAAACTTTTAATAACACACAAATAAATAAACACTTGAACTGCTGTACTGCGCTACAGCGGAGTGGCGGCCGTCCCGTCACAATCATGATTGGTGTCATTGGAAAGGCCAGAGTTAAGTGTAAAAAATTAAATAAAATAACAATAATAAATAAATATGTATTTTTTTCCTTTATTTATAAATGCAGCACTTTTGTTCACTTTTCAATTATAAAGTGAACATGATGCTGCATTAACGAAAAATTAGTTTTTTCAGCTTTAGCTAAAATCACATATTTTCTCAGAAAAATAAAGTAACGGGTTACAATTTCAATTTTTTTTAACACGTGTACCTCATAGAATATATAACCGCAAAGGCTTGGATGATAAAATGTGAAAAAATAATTTTACACACTGTAGTGTAGATGATTGAAATTTGAATGGAAATTCAATTTTTTTAAAAATTTTGTTATATCATACTGGCAGGACTTGAGGTATACAAATTACGAATCTGCCGAAATAAAGGATATATAATTTGTCTGGGACCTACAATAAAACATGACTTCAATTCGTGTTCAAACATGCTGGGCACAAAACTGTAAAAATTATCTCCGCACACAGAGCTGAAATGGCTCAGCAGTGAAAGGGTTAATTTTCACTTTCTCTATTTCTCCTCATGTCTGTCCTCTTTCTCCCCATCACCCTCCCCCTTTTGTTGTTCTCTCTCTTTCCCTCACGCCTAAGGTAGTATTACAAAGTTGGTGCTAATTTAACCAGAGCTGTTGTAAACTTAAAACCTCCATAGGCTATAATGGCTCTGGTAAGTTTACATCAGCTCTGGTTAAGTTAGCACTAACTTTGTAATATTGCCCCTACTCTGTAATTTCTTCTCTATCACTCTCTGTCTCACTTTGACTCTTTCTGACTGTTTCTCCCTCAATCTCAAATTTCTAACCCTAATCTCTAACCCTAATTTCTAACCGTAATTCCTAAACCTAATTTTTAACCCTAGCTTCTAACCCTAACTAACTTCTAACTCTCTCATTACTGTGAGCTTTATTGCTGTGGAGGTCTGTGATTCTGTCATGGGGCACCCGGCATGAGCCAAGGTGAGCCCTTTATATGGGATGTTGAGCCCTATAGGCAGGTCTGCTGCTGGCTGCATATACACAGAACACAGCACAGGTAACAGACAATAGAATAACTGGACAAAAACATGGAGGGCAGGAGTACAAGGAGAAAACAGAATATTAATGGGAACCCTGACTCCGGACATGGTCCTTGGGATGGCTATTTATCTAGGGAAGGGAACCTCACAAGAATCACAGAAGAAGAGAAACGGAAGGGTGAGATAGTCAGGGTTATCCAAAGAGATTCGAAAAGTCACCGCACGTTCGGTGACTTTTCGTTCTCTTCAATTCGGTTCCTTTTGCCGATTGCATTTCGGTGACCCTGCCAATCGGTGACCCTGTGGTGTATTCAGCAAGCACCACAGGGTCCCCGAATTGCAGGGAAAAGCTGCCGCAAACCTGACGAAAACTCACCGAATGCACGCTGAAAACAAGCAAAAACATCTGGATTAACCTTCGAAAAACCCGAACAGGAGCCGAAAAGGAGCCGAATCACACAGAGCCGAAGCAGCTGTGACGTAGAGGAGGCAGTGAATAAATTAGCAAAACCATTTGTATGAATCTGGGAAAATGAAACGCTGTTTGCAAAGAAACTACTGAGCAAAAATGTCTGAAATTTTCACAGGAGGTCCAGGGAATGATAATAAAGAGGGCTGTTACAAAAAAAATAAGCAAACTGAAAAAAAAAATCAAAAAAAATCGGACTTTTAATTTTTTTTTAAAAAATTCAGAAAAATGCTTAAAGTATCCTAAAAAATCTATAAATAAAGAGACTTTTGCTGCAGAATTTTATAATGAACTGTTTATTAGATATCGAATTAAAACGGGAATATTTTTAACATTGAAGTCTATGGGATTCTCCTGAATAAATTTGCCGAATTAAACCACCGAATGGCAGGGCATTAGGGGAACCTTTCACTGCTGGTTTGTGTTCTCTGAATAGCCGAAGCAGTGCTTTTTTATGGGGATTTCACTGCCCTCGAACAGGCACCAAACAGGCACCGTATGTGCAGGCAATTCGCCAGGATTTGGCGAATTGCCTGCTCTCTGGATAGACGAATGGCCAGGAAAGGTAACCGAACACTGATTTTCAGCGTTCGGTTACCTTTCTCAAGCAATTCGGATCTCTTTGGATAACCCTGACTGAATGGAGAGAACAAGAGCAATATGGGCTATATTACATAGTTGGTGCTAACTTAACCAGAGCTGTTGTAAACTGAAAACCTCCATAGGCTATAATGGCTCTGGTAAGTTTACAACAGCTCTGGTTAAGTTAGCACCAAGTATGTAATATGGCCCTTAATTGGCACCCAGCAGCACACACAAGTAAACATTAATCTGGGAAAAGGTCCTTACAATGGCCTTCTATTCTAAGGTTGGGGTCAGACTAACGCATTTTAAACGTGCGTTTAGGCACACTTAATCACGGCCGCAGTAGCAGCAAATGACGGACAATGACAGCCAATATACGAAATACGGCCGCACGAAAGTCTGGCCACGCAACGCAAGCGGCAAACGAACGCATTTTTTTGAGAACGCAGAACCGCTAGTACTGACGTACAGAGTGCGCCGTGCCCGCATAGTGGCATGTGTGCGTGATTAGGAGACGTCAGACGCTGCTAATGTCCGGCCTACATAACAAATCACGCACGAAAATGCGCAACGTATGACCGTTTTCACACATTCCGTGAAAAAAATACGTCAATGCATTCAGACGCACTTTTTGACTGTCGCAGTGAATAATGCGTTCGTTTGACCCTAGCCTAAGGAATACAATGCTGCTGGGTGATAGGCAGAACAGGATACATAACACAAGGAAAAATAACAGAGACAAAGTCAAACTACAAAGCAGAGATCATAATCCAGAGTGGGTAGTCATACAAGCCAAAAATCAGATTTGGTTTTTTTGTCGTATTAAAACATTTATTTAGAAAATAGGTAGACAAAAAAAATTCTGTAACATATCAATGTACATGCGGGTGTTGCATTTTGTGGGTAGAGTTTATATGGGTATGACCTTCTGTGGCTAGGGCACAAGGGGTCCTGTTCTGTTTCTCCACCAAAGCACTGAGAATGTGATTTCTTAACTTACTGTTGTGATGAGATGGCGATAACTCCCAGTCTTCGATGAATTACAGACAGTGACTCAATCCAGATGACACCTTGAAGATCTGTTGAAGTTTTATTCCAAAACTGTAGAAAATCCACAACAATATATATCGGATAGGTCAAAAAATCATAGAGTGATGTGGTCCATTTAGGCTTGCTAAGGCTTACTGGGAAATTAACAAGGGTGGAGCTATCTGGACAGGAAATCACTGTACCATGAGGAGGGGAGGAGAGAAACCCAGGGTTAGATGAGACGTGCAATTCTTAAAGGCATATCACAAGTCATGTGAAACATGACACTCCCCGTCGAAATCTATGATTTCTATAATTAAATAACTTTAGTCAAAGTTAAAAACAAGTAAGTGAAGATGCTTTTCCAGGAACATCTGAAAAACAAGAGGGAAGGGAAGAACAAGAGAAAATAATGCAAACATTAACAATTCTTGGATCTTGATGGTCCAGGCTGTGACAAGAATAGTCAGTGAGTCCATCTTCAGAGGGGAAGGCAGCATCATGCACCATTCCTTCTTACCTCCCTCAACTTGATGACTTGTGAGACTTGTCTTCCTCTTTGGGCAGAAGGAGCACAAGTTCCTTTATAGGCCTGAAGTAAAGTGTGGAGAATCTTTTTTCATGAATAAATTGTAGAGTTTTCTGGTCCAGTACCAGTCTAGGATTTTTCTTACAACTCCAATCATGCGTTCCCAAGTGCCTCCCATGTGAAAGGAGTGAGGTGGGTTGAATTCCCATTTACACTCGTTTTCATTCAAGAAGTTCAGTATCTTTTCTGGTCGAGAGGCCTCCTGAATTGTGGGGGGGCCTTTACAGATGTGCCGCTTGTGACATTGTTTGTTCGTGTCAGAGCTGTTTGTAAACTGATGAGCAATGTGAATAAGACGTGCAATGGCTCTTACAACAGAAGACCACATAGAAAGGCGTTCAAAATGGTGAGGACTCAACACCTCTGTGAAAGAAAGGGTTAGGCTGAGTGTAACGGTAACAGCTCTAATTTCTTTATCAGATTCCGGTTCAACCAGTTCAAGGATAGAATTTGTAGAACTTGATATGAGGTCTTCATTCAAGAGTATTGGTGGGGATAGCCATAATGTGTCCAGAAATGCAGTAGCAGGTACTGCACGAGTGCCTCGATCAGCAGGGTTGAAGTTAGTGGACACATAGTGCCGTTGTTCAGGTGTAGAGAACTATCTTATATGTTCCACTCTGTTGCCGACAGACACGTGGAACTGTCTTGTCTAATTGTGTATGTATTGCTTTGTGAAGGGCTTGTCACAGGCTGATACTTGTAACGTGAACGTGTCTTGCTTAACGTTCCAAAGCAATCTAAGACTGCACTGTATGACAGAAAGGTCAGATCCTAGTTGGAATTTCTTCACACTGACAACGTAGTCAGAGGAAAAGGCTCTCATGGCCTTGTCGTTGTTCGAAATGATTTTGTGATGTCTGAGGTTTGCAGTGGCAAGCATGTTCTGGGATCTAGTGAGAAGGTCAATAGCTTCTTGTTCTGTAGGCAGAGATTTGAGTCCGTCGTCTACATAGAAGTTCTTTTCGACGAACTGTCGTGCATCAAACCCAAATTCTTTCTCTCCTTCTTGAGCCGTTTTCCTCAGTCCATAAATTGCTACTGTAGGAGAAGGACTATTACCGAAAACATGTACCTTCATCCGGTAGTCTATGACTTCATCATTGACATCATTATTGCGATACCATCGGAACCTGAGGAAGTTTCTGTTGTCTGCACGGACGATGAAACAGTGGAACATTTGCTGAATGTCAGCCATAACAGTAATTGGTTCTTGTCTGAAGCGAAGTAAAACTCCTATGAGGTTGTTGTTCAGATTAGGCCCAGTGAGAAGACTGTCATTGAGGGAGACACCGTCATGTCGAGCACTTGAGTCGAAGACCACCCTAATCTGTTCAGGCTTGCGAGGATGATAGACACCAAAGCATGGAAGATACCATCATTCTTCTCCTTCCTTAAGCGGAGGTGCAGGCTCAGCATGATCTCTCTCAAACACTTTCTGCATAATTTCCACAAAGTGTCTTTTCATCTCAGGTTTCCGATTCAAACTGCGTTGTAAAGAAGTAAACCGTGTTTCTGTATGTTCTCTGTTGTTTGGTAGTCTCTTTCTTGGAGTACGGAATAGTAGAGGTGCTACCCAGCTGTTGGAATCATCTTGGTGGAACTCCTTACTCATGGTTTTCAGGAATTCTTTGTCTTCCATGGTAGCTGCCAACTCGTTGTCTTTAGATGTTACCTCAAACACTGTGTTGCCGATGTTGTCATCCCAGAAATTAAGAGCTTTCTCTTCGTCCTGTATGATGTGTCGTTGTGCGCCCTTATGAAGCAGTCTTTCCTTCACATGATATTGGTGTGGTCGTCGTGCAGCACAAGAAGTCCGTCCGTTTGGCAGGACGTGTGTTTTAAAGGAGGACACTGAATAAGGTTCTCTGCCTTTGTCTCGACAAACATTACCTATGATGACCCAGCCTAGATCCAGACACTGAGCATATAGAGCATCATGTGAACCGTTGATTTGTTGACGAACTTTGTGCACCCTTAATATGTCTCGGCCGAGCAACAGCAGGATATCAGCACTTCCGTCGAGGGCCGGTATTTGGCAGGCTATGTCCTTCAAGTGAGAATGGTGTAAGGCAACTTCAGGAGTAGGGATCTCCTCTTTGTTGCTTGGAATCTGGTTGCACTCAGTGATAGTGGGCAAAGGTATTTCCACATTGTCGTTCAGATGAGCAACCACAAGACCGCTGGCTCTCCTACCTAAGACTTCTGTAGTGCCGGTGTAAGTAGTTAGGGTATACGGTAGAGCATTTTCTTTTATGTTCAAAAGTTCAAAAAATTGTGTTGTTGCAAGAGATCTGTTACTCTGATCATTCAGAATGGTATTGTCACGTACCCCCGTTCCGGCGGCGCCTGGCAGCAGCGTCCTCGCTGCTCGCTGGCCAGGCGCCGAGTAAATAGCGCCGGTCGCTTCCGCACACGTGGGACGCCGGGAGGCGGGGCCTCGCGTTATGACGCGGACCCGCCGGGTTTAAAACCCAGCTTCTCCACTATGCCAGTGCCCTGACGTGGTAGTTACTTCCCGCAGAGCTCTTGTGCGTTTCTGGCTAAGAATTATTCTGTGTATCGAACCCTGGCATTGGCAAAACGACTATTCTGTGTATCGACCCCTGGCATTGGCAAAACGACTATTCTGTGTATCGACCCCTGGCATTGGCAAAACGACTATTCTGTGTATCGACCCCTGGCATTGGCAAAACGACTATTCTGTGTATTGACCCCTGGCTTTGGCGAACGAACCATTCCGTGTATTGACCCCTGGCATTCGCAAGCGACCATTTGTGTCTCGACCCCTGGCATTTGTATCACTCCTCTATTCTGGTACGGAGGTCAGTCTGTGTGGCACCCTAAGCACATCAGACCACCCCTTGTATTTTGTATGTGCTCTGTACTGCCATCCTAGCAATCTGTCTAGACGTGCCGACCACTCTAAGGATCGGAAGGGTAGAGAGTGTCCTGTCTCAAGGGACTACTAGTCAGAGAGTAGAGGGATTCGTGACGTCTCTTTTTGTATGTGCTCTGTACTGCCATCCTAGTAGTCTGTCTAGACGTGCCGACCACTCTAAGGATCGGAAGGTTAGAGAGAGACCTGCGTATAGGGACCAACACTATAGTAATCAGGGGGATCCGTGACAGGTATATAGTCTTATGGCCTTTTCAGGTTGACCTCTTGGGTATACATGAACCAAACATATCTTTGCGTAGGATTTGTCACAGAGTCCTTCTCCACAGACTTCCATACATGAAGAGAACAATGAGGTAGAAGGTGCTGCTTGATCTGTGCGCTCCCCGCCTTGCTTTGCATCAGGAGGATTGTTTGTGGGCTTAGTAAAGTTGTGCAGATATGGATGAAGAGCTTGTACATGGTCATCGCTGTCACAATCTATGCATTTAATGATAGCTTTACAGTCCTTTGCAAAGTGTTCTGTGGAGGCGCAGCATTTGTAGCAGACCCCAAATTTCTTTTAAAGTTCTTTACGTTCTTGTAGGGTTTTCTTTCTGAAGCCAATACATTTCGTAAGTGGATGCGGTTTGTTATCTATAGGACATTGGCGATTTGGGTTCTTGATGTTCTTGTTCTGTTCAGTCTTTTCAAGAACTGTAGCAGGTGCAGGTAGAACAGTGGTCCTTTTCACTGATTCTGTGTGTCGTACGTGTGTTTGTAGGTCTTGGAGGGGGTGAACTTAGAGGGTTACCGTCACCATAGGAGAAACTTGGGTCATTCTTTGTATCCGCAATTCTTTTGAGGAACTCGCAGAAGTAGGAAAAAGGAGGAAAGGCAACTTGATGTCTTTCCTTGTACTTTGATCCAAGCGATGCCCATTTTTCTTGAAGGCCATACGGTAGCTTGAGAACAATAGGGTTGATGCCACGAGGAGTGTCAAGGTAACTGAGACCAGGTAAGCGGATGTCAGCTTTAGCGAGTTGAAGCTCTAATAAAACATCGCTGAGTTCGTGACACTTTAAATTCTCTCTAGCGGAAATCCTTGGGAAGCTGTGCAATCTTTTGAATAAGGCATCTTCAATGGCTTCTGGACTGCCAAGTCTGTCCCAAGCAGTATTAAGGCCTGCAGCAGGGTTGTCAACATGAATCGTTTTGAGCCTCTTGATGCATTCAGTAGACTGGGGACCTAGCCATCTGATGAGCAGATCTAATTCTTCTGTAGCAGTGATGTCTAGGTCACTCATTGTGGCTTTAAAGGTGGATTTCCATCCTCTGTAATTTTCAGACTTGTCATCAAACTTGGTGAGGCCTGTCTTTGTGAGCTCTCTGCGAATCATGTATTTAGCAAAACTGCGACATTTCTGTGTTTTCAGACTTTGGGTGCATGACTACAGGTGACTTGGGAACATATGTTGGTGCTGAGGCATTCAACACTGGAACTGGTTTAAAGTTCATTGGCATGTAGGTTTGTAGCTGTGGAGCAGTGTGCTTGCTAGTAGGTACTTGGCTGGTGTCAAGGTAAGGTGGATAGTTTATTATGGGCATGCTATTGTCCACTGCTTGCTGGAATGCTGCAGTCTGGTGTACTGGAAGATATGAAGGCAAATCGTCTTGGAGTACAGTAGGTGCGGAGAAGAGACCTTGATTGAGTGCTTTGGTTGCTGTGACAGGGAGCTGACGTTCTGGAGAGGAATGTGAAGAATCTGAGGCATACGACACAGCTGAGTGTCTGCTGCTACTGTTGTCTCTTTCACTTTCACTAGCAGCTTGTTCTAAAACCTTTAATCTTGCCATGGCTGTCGCATGTTCACATTGTTTTTCCAAAAGTTCAATTTTCACTTTGTGGCGTGCGGCTTCAGCTTCCTTGCGTACAGCTTCAGCTTCCATTTCTGCTTTCTGGTGTGCGGCTACAGCCTCTATGCGTGCTTTCAGGCGTGCGGCTTCAGCCTCCATTTCTGCTTTCTTTTGGGTGAAGGCTGCCTGAATTTTAGAAGCTTCAGCGTCAGCATGGGCCTTTATGAGCTGTTGACTGAGTGTGGAAGATCTTGATTGCAGGGATTTGGAAGACCTTTCTGCTGGATGCAGAGCCGTGAGATCTCTGGATTCATGGAGCTGTGCGATTCTTACTTCTGCCTTTGTCTTTGTTTGCAGTACTAAATTGTCTCTTTCTAGATTGAGCTCATTAAATCTCTTTAGTTCTTCCAGTGACACTTCAGTGTTGTACCGCTTTAAGAGATGAATATATTTAACACACAGTGATACTTCTGATAAGCGACATCTAATTGCTTAATAGTGCTCTCTAGTTGTAATGCATCATGACATGGTTGAGAGAGAGCTGACATGGATTTGACTGTAGTACACCATAGATCATTCGTATGAGACAGCAACTTTTTTGCATCAGCTTTAAGATTTTCTTGTACTTTCCAGGTTGGTTTCGTTAATCTTTTTTCTCTTTTGTTTGCTTCAGGGTTTAATTCCTGATCTGAAAGGATTTCCTGGTAGTGTGTCAGATTGCATATTGATTTGCTGGAGCATTTTGCTGACAAGTAGAGGGTTAATGATATATAGTTCTATAGCAGCAGAGAAATGTATCAATTTTGCTGAGCTCAGGTAGGATTTCTAGGCAACTGTTGTAGAAAGATTTGCTTTTACTTTCTGATAAGATTTCACAGTCAAATCACGTGCAATGCATAGAGAGTAATAAACTGGTTGTAGTGTACAGAGGCACTGTATAAACTGTTTGAGGATGTCTGACTGATCTTTCTTTGATCTTTTGGCTGATCTTTCTAAGATCTTCTGACTGATTATATGATTTTTTGACTGTTCTGTTTCTCCACCAAAGCACTGAGAATGTGACCTCTTAACTTACTGTTGTGATGAGATGGCGATAACTCCCAGTCTTAGATGAATTACAGACAGTGACTCAATCCATATGACACCTTGAAGATCTGTTGAAGTTTTATTCGAAAACTGTAGAAAATCCACAACAATATACATCTGATAGGTCCAAAAATCATAGTGTGATGTGGTCCATTTAGGCTTGCTAAGGTTTACTGGGAAATTAAGGGTGGAGCTATCTGGACAGGAAATCACTGTACCATGAGGAGGGGAGGAGAGAAATCCAGGGTTAGATGAGACATGTGTAATTCTTAAAGGCATATCACATGTCATGTGAAACATGACAGGTCCTATTATATTCTATTGCCCAGGGGCACTACTTAGTTATAAGTCTACTCTACACCTGAAAGTTATAAAAGAGCACGGGGGCGTGGCCTGTTACCAACGGGAGCAGACATGCCTTGGTGGAGCTCTGCACGTCTGCCGCTCTTAGGGACCTTTAGCTGACTCTTTTCGTGGGAAATTTTTATTTTGAGGTGCTGTGGTAGCTGGCCACCGGAGTTACACTGTCCGGAGCCCGCTTTGTCCCCCCTCCGGACCAGAGACATGACATTCTGAGCTTCTGATCCCTGCCAGGCTTATCATCGGCCATCTTGGGGCTTAGGCTTCAGCTTGAGCACAGCCTGACCCTCCGTCAGCCCCTTTACCTGGGTACACGTTTCCTGTGAGCCGCGGGGATGGGGGGCCCCCATCTTCCAGCTGCGGTTGCTGGACTCACAGCAGAGATGACTGGGGATGGTACGGCTTGGCGACGGCCAGCTTGCCCACCCCCCACCAGAAATTTTGGAGCTGTACTGGAGGACTTCGAGGCTTGCCTAGAGTCTATGGCCGGGGACGATGACGAGAGCCCGCTTACGCGCGGCACGTGGTGCCGTCTGATGGCAGTGCTGAGGCTGGATCAGCAGGCGGAGGTATCGGATGGAGCTGCGCAGGTGGACGGATCCTCAGCTGACAGCGTGGATGACGTTCCCGGGATGGAGCCTGGGACCCCGGAGCATGACGGAGAGGTGCCGCTGAGTGACAAGACTGACAGGATGATGGAGGACCCTGGGCTGCTGGTCGCCCTTCCGTCTTCAGTCTCCGCTCCAGGGCTACATGATGAGGACACACTGCAGCCAGACGGGGGGGATCTTGCCCACCACATGCTCCCTTGCGCAACCTAAGCTGCAGATGGTGCAGCGCTTCGGGAGGCTTCCTGTTGGCGGGCTGGTGCGCCTATCCTGGCCCCATGACACGGCCCCCATTGCGGGTAGGGTAACTTTGAGGAAGCGCGTCTGACGCAGCCTTTTTGAAGATGCCCCAGCTTTAAGGGGCAGAACGCCCAGTCTTGCCTGGCCTGCTCTGCGTCACACTGCCTGCATGGTGTCAGATGCCGTTTCGGGACACCGGCTGAGATCAATCTTAGAACTTTTCTTTTATGAGTCGCTCTATTTTTTTTTTTGATGACCCCCTTTCTGGTTTTTTTTTTCCTTCTGGACTCTCTGCCTTTCTTGGCAGATTCAGTGGAGATGTCTACAGACTGGGGACGCCTTTTGGTTTTCTAGAGGCACTTTTTGCTGACCATTATTACGATCGCCCGCTCTCCCCAGATGAGACCTTTGTTTTGATGTTTATACTTTTTGTGTCTTTTAGTTTTCCCTTTTTTCTACTTTTCTCTTCCGCTGAGGATTCATTATCACTCCCCCCCATTTTTTTTTTCTCTTCTCCTTATTTTGGGTTTTCTCGGCGACCGCCACTGCGCCCTGGCACCCTGCTGGCCTCCCGAGTACCCGGGCCTGGTACTAATTGTTTCCGACGGCCTCCCATTGGTCCTCGGACTCATGGGACAGTGCCGGGGACAGCAGCATTTTGGCCTTTGCCATCCCCCCTGACATTTTTCCTTTCCCCCTTACTCCCCCTCCCCCATTTTAGCAGATGTTTCAAACGACTAGCCCATTTTTTAAAAATTTTTATGCTTATTCTATGATTTCGCTGATGCGTTTTATAGTTCAATGTGTATTGTCTATTTAGACGAGACCCCCATTTGGGGATGTTTTTGATAATATGTCATGGCCCTGCGAGGCCGTTTTTCTAAGAGAATGTTTTCAAGGCCCTGCGAGGCCTTCTTTGTTGGTTGCTATACGACCTTCTTTACATAATAAAAAAAATTAAATACAAAAAAAAAGAGCACAGGGATAATGCAAGGATTTTGTCCGTCTTCACGACACTGCAGACTTGGCCTCCTGTTCCTAATCTTCCCTTTTTTCAGTAGAGTGGTCATTTGTACTTTTCCCTGCTTTAATATCAACTTACAGAGTAATGTGACAGGAAGACTGAAAGCTCAGCTATTATATACTGAAAGATTATTCCACCTCTGTATTTTTCAGCTTAAATGTAAACAGGTCATTATTTGGCAAGCAATTTCAAAGAACTAATGATTTCCATGATGCAGTTGATAGCAGACAGAATATATTACTTGCACAATTACAATATTATAATATATCTGGTGTAAGGTAGGCAGAGTGTAGGGATGGGCTGTTCGCATCGAACATTGGCCGTTCAACGAACAGCGAACAATTCCACGTGTTCGGTTCGTGTTCGGTGTTCGGTTCGTGTTCGCCCGCAATGCACCACAATGGACCACAATGCACTTTTCCACTGGCCTGAAGCTTGTAATTGGCTACAGGGCTCAGAGTCCTGATTGTGCAAATTTTGCCCAATCATGGGCTCACAGAGCTAAGTCCTGTAGCACACTATATAAGGCTTCCCCGCAGCCCCAGCGTGTGTTTGTTGCAGGAGTGAATCAGAGAGGAGAGGAGATTGTTGCATATCAGGGTGTATCACTGAGTTATACCAGAGTTCTGGGAATTTGAATTTTGTGTGTTGGCACTGCCAGCTATTATGGTGTATCACTGAGTTATACCAGAGTTCTGGGAATTTTAATCTGTGTCTTGGCACTGCCAGCTATCAAAGGACCCCAGGATTCGTGCTATCAAGGAGAGGGATCATTACAGGTTGGCAACCCTTCTTGATCCACGATTCATGGTAAGGTTGCAGAGCTCATCCTGCTCTCACAGAGGGAGGACAGGATGAAACAACTTGAGGATGCTCTAAAGCGACACTTGTGTAACACCTTTCCAGGCACTGGTAGGTTACCAAGTGATGACACAGGTGCTTCTGAGACTGCGGTTGATCAGAAGAAGAGCGGTGAAGGCCCCCTTCACTTGACTGATGCCTTTTGCAATTTTTTTAGTCCACGATGCCCAGGGACGTCAAACGTAGGCACTTATTGCCAGCGTCTTCACCATATGGTGCAGGACAACCTAGGGGCAAGGGCAGACCGGATACCTTTCCAGCAGATGATCCACTGGCTTACTCGGTGTTGAGATTGGATCACTGGCCAGAACTTAGCCAATATGCTATGCAGCTACTAGGTTGCCCTTCATCCAGCGTGCTTTCTCAAAGGACGTTCAGTGCCGCTGGAGGTTTTGTCACAGACAAGAGTGCGTCTGTCCACCGACTCTGTAGACCGGCTGTCATTTATAAAAATGAATCAGTCCTGGATCAGCAGCTATCACTCCCCTGATGCTGATGTAACTGAATAGATCGGGGTTCTCTTCTGCATTCCCAAAACCTCCACCACTGCACTCTTCCACAATACCTCAGAGGTATTAGCTGGCACCAAAGGCCCAATATTTGGGTGCACTGACACGTGTACCAGATCATAATGATACCAGATCATATGATCATAATCATATCATTGTAATATTTGACTGCAGGGTCCAACCCTGCACTCTTCCACAATACCTCAGAGGGGTTACGGTGTGAAGGCACTAGCTGGCACCAAAGGTCCAATTTTAATGCACCTGTTGTTACTTTCATCCAAAGCCTGCATAGGTTTCACCATAATTTAGCCAAAAAATCACTTAACTTGTTCTGCGTATCCTAAAACATCTCCTCTTTTCATACAGGCTGCTGCCCCAAGCAGTTGTTTATGAATAGATTAAAGGAAAACCATTTACTGTCATTTGAAATGTCATTT
The DNA here is from genome assembly GCA_009667805.1 of Leptobrachium leishanense. Lineage (NCBI taxonomy): Eukaryota > Metazoa > Chordata > Amphibia > Anura > Megophryidae > Leptobrachium > Leptobrachium leishanense. Next base: position 223,820,911 of record CM019066.1, on the reverse strand, counting down.
TTTTCTTTTAAAATGTTTCTATACATCCTACATATCCGCCACTTCACGGGCAGGTTATGGGGACCTCCTGGGAACTATATTTGAAGGAATTTTTCATTTTTATTCTTAACCTTTATGTCATGGAAAAATCACTGTTCCTTTAAAAACGTTTTTTTAAAAACTTTTTTCCTTGCTTCCTGTCCCCCAGGGCACTACCCAGACCCCCATACACCTTTTATGGCAAATATCTTGCATATATGCCCTCTTGGAGGGCACTATAAAAATCGAACGTTCGAGTCCCATTGACTTGCATTGAGTTCGAATCGTGTTCGCGTTCGAATTCAAACTTTTTCAAATGTTCGTGTTCGAATGCGAACCGAACACGGGGGTGTACGGCCCATCACTAGCAGAGTGGCAATAGTTGGCTCTGGCAGCTGAACCCACTGTAAGCAAGGCAGGCGTTTACAGTAGTTTGAAGAAAATGTGTGGGTCAGCGCTTCCAATTCCCTCCAAAAAAAATATATACAATTCTTAGTCCTGACAATCTGGATAGAGTTATGTGGGGTGAACATGTATATAGAATACCACCCACATGGTAGGGAGCCCTTATTAGTCCCCGTTCACACTGTGCGATTTGAAAAAATTTCTGCGTGATTTTCATATTCGTGATGTCGTGATTTTGCAAAACACCACCAATGCAAATCACAAAATGGCAAATCGCAAAAAAAGGGTCATGTACCAGCGACATGCTACCGTGACGTCGCACAGCAAGATGTGAACAGCTCCATTGAAATGCATTGGAGATGCTACATAGCACGACATTGCGCAGATTTTGCTGCAAAATCCGCTCGATAAATCGCACAGTGTGAACGGGGCCTTAGTCGGCTCGAGGTATTGCACGTGTGGGCCCGTAGAGGTGGCCTTCTCTTCTTGTGTTTCTCAGAAAGATATATCTATGCGTCCATACGTCCCTCCAAAGAAAATACAGGGAACATGTGCGGAACATGTATATACCAATATCTCCAAAGTAAAAACCAAAGAGGTACTCACATTCTGAGGTGTCTTGAGCCAGACACTAGGAGGTGTAAGCAGCCAGCAATACAAAGGAGCACTGGATCTCCCTTGTTCTCACATTTGGATCAATAAATATTTCCACAACAGGTAGTGGTAAAATTTAAATAATTTATTGAATAAAATTGGTAAAGTTAAAATAACCGACATTTCGGTGCTCTCTCGTTCCCCGCGCTTCCTTGCACTTTGGGGAATCAAAGTTCCCCACCCTGCGGTGTATTCAGCATTCACCGCAAGGCAGTGGCGTCACTAGGGTCGGTGTCACCCGGTGCGGTAATTTATGGTGTCACCCCCCCCCCCCCCGAGTTTTTCAGATTTTTTTTTTTAACTACTCTTACTCCTAAATCAGTACTCCATATAACACTGAATGCTCATACACACAGCGCACATTACTGTGAGGTTTATTGCTGTGGAGCTCTCTCATATGCTCACACAACTTTTTGCCAACTGCCAGCAAGTACGTTGCCTGTTCGAAGGCAGTGAAAGCACACATGGATATATATTGCCCCCAGCAGCTCTGGATATATATTGCCCCCAGCAGCTCACCCATGGATAAATATTGCCCCAGCTCACATATGGATATATTGCGCCTCAGCTCACATATGGATATATTGCGCCTCAGCTCACACATAGATATATTGCCCCAGACCAGCTCACACATGGATATATTGCCCCAGACCAGCTCACACATGGATATATTGCCCCAGACCAGCTCACACATGGATATATTGCCCCAGACCAGCTCACACAGGATATTGCCCCAGCTCTCATGGATATGCCCCCAGCTCCTCTCATGGATATTGCCCCAGCTCCTCTCATGTATATACTGCCCCAGCTGCTCTCATTGATAATGCTCCAGCTGCTCTCATGGATTTTGCCCCAGCAGCTCATGGATAACTGCCCCAGCAGCTCATGGATATACTGCCCCAGCAGCTCATGGATATGCCCCAGCAGCTCATGGATATGCCCCAGCTCATTGATATGCCCCCAGCTCCTCATGGATATGCCCCAGCACCTCATGGATATGCCCCAGCACCTCATGGATATGCCCCAGCACCTCATGGATGCACCCAGCACCTCATGGATTTGCCCCAGCTCCTCATGATTGCCCCAGGCCCCATGGATTTGCCCCAGCTCCTCATGGATTTGCCCCAGCACCTCATGGATATGCCCCAGCACCTCATGGATTTGCCCCAGCCACCTCATGGATTTGCCCCAGCTCCTCATGGATATGCCCCAGGCCCCCATGGATTTGCCCCAGCTCCTCATGGAATTTGCCCCAGCAGCTCATGGATATGCCCCAGCACCTCATGGATTTGCCCCAGCAGCTTATGGATTGCCCCAGCTCTCATGGATATGCCCCAGGCCCCCATGGATTTGCCCCAGCTCCTCATGGATTTGCCCCAGCAGCTCATGGATTTGCCCCAGCAGCTTATGGATTTGCCCCAGCAGCTTATGGATTTGCCCCGCAAGCTTATGGATTTGCCCCAGCTCCTCATGGATTTGCCCCAGCAGCTCATGGATTTGCCCCAGTCCTCATGGATATGCCCCAGCAGCTCATGGATTTGCCCCAGCAGTTTATGGATTTGCCCCAGCTCCTCATGGATATGCCCCAGCAGCTCATGGATTTTGCCCCAGCAGCTTATGGATATGCCCCAGCACCTCATGGATTTGCCACAAGCAGGTTATGGATTTGCCCCAGTCCTCATGGATATGCCCCAGGCCCCATGGATTTGCCCCAGCAGCTTCATGGATTTTGGCCCAGCCCCCAGCAGCTCATGGATTTGCCCCAGCTCCTTCATGGATTGCCCCAGCAGCTCATGGATATGCCCCAGCAGTTTATGGATTTGCCCCCAGCAGCTATGGATTTGCCCCAGCTCCTCATGGATATTGTGACGGAACCTGATGTTATCATCCGCCTGCGGGTGTGCTCTAATCTGCAGGTGTGTTCCCCCTTCGTTTTGATTCTTCCCCCCGGCCCGACTACCAAGGTTGTGGCACTCGGCGTCTCGAGCGGCCGGGTATGTCTTTGTGATCTGGATGACCCACGCAGTCAAGGGGACCTTGATGTGTACCTAGCCCGACTACTGAGAAGTGTCACTCAGCGTCTCGAGCAGCTGGCCACGGATCTGTACGCAGACCTTTACGGTCGTAGATCGGAACGGCTTGATTCTGCGAAGATTCGGATCTTCCACTAGCGAGTTAGTTGACGATCGATCGTCTGGGTATTCGTATCGCCCAGCGGTCGAAGAAACATCCGCGGCACGGCACCAAGCTGTTCGGATCTCACCCTCACTAGAGACAGCTTAATTCGTTCGACAGCAGGAGTCGGATCGTGCGGCGGTCGAAACGCCCACACGTTGCAAGGTACGAATTCTCGGATCTCCCGGTAGTTAGCTGGACACGTTCAGTCGGCTAGGAGTATTCGGATCGCGCAGCAGCGGCGCACGATAGAATTGTATTTCGTCCGGGGTGCTGAACCACGAGGGATGTCAGGCACGCTTGGCAAACAGAGACACGAGACGCAGCTGCATGAACTCAAACCAAAGACAACTTTTATTAAGGACACATCTGTATTTATACTTTCCCCGCGCTCCACATTTGAAAACCCCATGCCCGCCCCCACAGGTATCATTGGCTTTAAGGCGCATCGGGGCGTTGCCGATTCGGGACCAGATGGTCTGATTCAAATTTAGGCGGCAAAATTTGGCGGCAAATTTGAAACGGCATCTATTACACAATCAACACTTTTATTTACAGGTCATTTTTCGGTCAGCTAGAAGGCAGGATCGTTGGTGCAACGGCACAACACATAGTTCATGGAATAACAGTGTCCTGATCCCCTGTTTCTGGCTGAGGGTGTTGGGCTAGTTCATCACATTCCTCCCCCACCCCAAAGTCTGACGCACCCGGTAGGACTCCTACGGGTCGTGCCGGGGTAGTCGGTACTCCACCTTCCACCAAGTTCAGATCCGACCGTCGTGACAGCCCGTCAGCATTGCCATTTTGTGCCCCTGGTCGATACTGAATGGTAAAGTTATAAGGCTGTAGCGCCAAGCTCCAACGCAACAGCCGGCCATTCTCTCCCGCCACCCGGTTTAACCACACCAGGGGATTATGGTCCGTGAGTACAGTAAATGATCGTCCATACACGTATGGTTGAAACTTGCGTAGGGCCCAGACCAGAGCCAGACACTCCTTCTCCACCGCAGCATACCCCACCTCCCGCGGTAACAGTTTTCGGCTAATGAAGGCTACTGGATGGTCTCCCCCATCGTCCCCCACTTGGCTCAGGACAGCTCCCAGTCCGAACATGGACGCGTCTGTGTGGATGATAAAACGCCGGTTATAATCGGGAGCTGCCAGTAGAGGGGCTTGAGTCAAAGCGGTCTTTAACTGTTGAAAAGCCCGCTCACAATCCGGGGACCACAGGACTTGTCGGGGTAGGGACTTCTTGGTCAAGTCTGTCAGAGGTTTGGCCAGATCACTATACCGGGGCACGAATTTTCTGTAATAACCCGCCGTACCTAGAAAAGCGAGTACTTGCGTCTTAGTCACGGGGGTGGGCCAATCCAAGATAGCTTCTATTTTAGCGGGCTCAGGTCGCTGTACCCCACACCCTACCCGGTGACCCAGGTACTGCACCTCCGCCATCCCCACCTTACACTTCTCAGGCTTGAGGGTTAAATTGGCGTCCCTGATGCGCCCCAGGACCGTCCCTACGTGTACCAAGTGTTCCTCCCAGCTCTGACTGTAAATGGCGATGTCGTCCAGGTACGCACACGCAAATCCCTGGAGGCCATCGAGGAGACGATCTATTAGGCGTTGGAATGTGGCGGGGGCGTTCTTCATCCCGAACGGCATGACTTTAAACTGATACAGGCCGAACGGGGTGATGAAGGCCGACTTCGGGGTCGCCTCCTCGGCAAGGGGTATCTGCCAATACCCCTTGCACAGATCCACCGTGGTCAGAAAATGACCCCCGGCGATCTGATCCAGTAATTCATCGACCCGGGGCATCGGGTAGGCGTCCGTCGTGGTGCAATCATTCACCCGTCGGTAATCTACACAGAACCGGGTGGTCCCGTCCTTCTTGGGTACCAAAACCACGGGCGATGCCCATGGGCTGGCGGACGGCTCGATGACCCCCAGTTCCAGCATCTCCCGAATCTCAGTCCGCATGGTCTCCCGGACTGCCTCCGGAAGACGGTATGCCGGCTGTCGCAGAGGTCGCTGCCCGGGGGTGTCCACGGGGTGAATAGCTTGGTCGGTGTAACCCGGCAGGGCCGAAAAGACTTCGGAATAACCCCGGAGCAGTTGCCGTACTTGGGCCTGCTTTTCGGACCCCAACGCCTCCCCCAGCTGCACCTGTTCCACACCCGAGGGTTGTTTAGTCACCCCCGGTAACTCTACCAGGGGAAACGGTTCTGTCTCTTCGCCCGCGGGAGCACATATGGCCTCCACGGACTCCGGGCGTTCGTGAAAGGCCTTCAACATGTTGACGTGGTACGTCCGTTGGATCCTGGTGTTTGCGCAACTCGCCACCACATAGGTGGTATCCCCCAGTCGGGTTACCACTGTGTAGGGACCTTGCCAGGCCGCCTGCAGCTTGTTCTGCCGCTGTGGTTTCAACACCAGAACCCGCTCTCCCACGCAGAACGAGCGGCTGCAAGCAGCCCGGTCGTACCACGTCTTCTGTTGAGTCTGCGCGGCCTCCACGTTTTCCCGGACCAACCCTGCAAGTTCTGCCAAGCGCTCCCGGAGCTTCAGGACATAACTCACGACCGGGACTCCATCTTCTTCCTGCTTCCCCTCCCACTGAGACCTAACTAGATCCAGGGGCCCCCTCACCTGACGTCCGTACAGTAGCTCGAATGGAGAGTATCCGGTAGATTCCTGCGGAACCTCCCGGTATGCGAACAACAAGTGAGGCAAGTACTGCTCCCAGTCTTTCCTCTCATGTACAAAGGCCCGAAGAAGTTGTTTCAGGGTCCCGTTAAATCGTTCACACAGTCCGTTGGTCTGCGGGTGATACGGGGCGCTGTGTAACGCCTTGACCCCACACAGACGCCAGAGCTGCTGGGTGAGCTCAGCAGTAAACTGGGTCCCTTGGTCCGATAATATTTCCCGTGGAAATCCCACCCTCGTAAATACCCGCAGTAAAGCATCTGCTACTGTGTCTGCTTGTATGTTGGCCAAAGCCACGGCCTCAGGGTACCGGGTTGCATAATCTACAATGGTAAGTATGTACTTCTTCCCGGTAGCACTGGGTCGGGGCAATGGCCCAATCAGGTCGACCGCCACCCGACTAAACGGCTCCTGTATGATCGGCATGGGGCGTAGTGGTACTCTCGGGTGATCCCCGGCCTTTCCCGCCTTCTGGCAGACGGGGCATGTGCGGCAAAACTCGCGGGTGTCCTCGCTAAGGCGGGGCCAGAAGAAAGCTCGCGCCAACCGGTGGCGGGTCTTCTTCTGCCCCAGATGTCCCGCTAACGGTATATCATGTGCTAGGCGCAGGAGCTCTTGCCTTGGGCCCTGGGGAACCACCATCTGTTTCTGGGGAACCTGATTCTTCCCGGACCCCTCCCTCTCAGTATATCTATAGAGTAGCCCATTCTCCCACTCTATCCGGTCGCTGCGTTCTCTGTCCAGCCCCCGGCCAGCCCGGTCCCGATAGCCCTGCAACGTGGGGTCCGTCCGTGTTTGATAGCGGAGCGTCTCGGGGGAGCTCCAAGGGCAGGGAATGTCAGGAAGTCGGGGACACGTCGGTGTGGGTCGGGGCGTAGGAATCGGGCGGGGAGTGGCTGTCGGGCGGGGTGTGGGTATCAGGCGGGGTGAGGAAATCGGGCGGGCCGTGGGAGTCGGGCGGGGTGTGGGAAAACGTCTCACCTGGGTCCCTCTCGGAGTGCTGTTGTTGTAATGTTTGTCCTGGGATCTGGTAGTGACTGGTGCGGCCGCTTCCGTGGAGTATGCCGAGACTAGTCGGCCCAGATCATTACCGAGGAGCACCTCGGCTGGTAGTTGGTTCAGTAACCCCACTCTGACTACTTTCTCTCCGGATCCCCAGTCCAGGTGGACCCGGGCCGTCTCCAGCCGGAGCACTTTTCCACCAGCCACCCGTACCGCGACGGTATTCCGTAATCGGTCGTTCTGTTGGACTAAGTGGGGCCGGACCAACGTGATGGTAGCCCCAGAGTCTCGGAGTCCTTCCGCCGCTTTCCCGTTGACCCACACCGCCTGGCGATGGTGATGGCGATTATCGGCCGCGGCCGCCTGTACCGGGTCCGCCTCGTGCAGTCGCTCCCATTCCTCTGGGGCTTTCGGCCAGGGAGGATCAGCGTCGTAGCAATGGGTAGACTGTTGGGGCCTAGGGGAGGGTCTTGCCAGGTCCGGTCGGTTGGGGCAATTCTGTTTATAATGTCCGTCTTGGTTGCACCCATAGCAGCGTATATTTGCCATGGTATTGGGGCGACTGGGCAGACGGGCAACCAGCGGCCGGACCGTCGGCGCTGGGATTGATGGAGCCGGGGTTACCGGCCGGGGAAGTAAGGGCCGCTCCCCCCCCGTGACTTGCCGCGTGTCGACATATTCATCGGCCCAAATAGCTGCTTGCTGTACGGTGTGGGGTTTCCTATCCCGCACCCACTCCCGGATGGCAGTGGGTGTATGTTCGAAAAACTGCTCCAGCAGGAGCAGTTGTGTTATCTCGGGTACAGTCTCGGCTTTGCTCCCCAAAAACCAAGTGCGTAAATCCCGCTGTAGTCGGTGAGCCCACTCCACGTGGGTAGCGCCGCTGGGTCGGCGAGAGCTCCTAAATTTAGCCCGACTGGCTTCTGGGGTCACGGCGAACCGGCTCAACAGCGCCTGCTTCACGTGTCCATAGTTGGTGGCTTCCTCATCTGGCACCGTGCGGTATGCCTCCGCGGCCCGCCCGGTCAATTTGCACGCCAGGATTCTTACCCAGTCAGTGGGGTGAACTTCGTGTACCTGACACAGCCGCTCGAAATCCTGAAGATAGCTCTCTATTTCTTCGTCGGTCTCGCGGAAGTCTTTAAACGCCTGGAAGGGCACCTTTCTCCCCGGGGATCGCTCCCCCCGAGGCCGTTATCTCGCGGCCCCCGCAATTCTGCCAACCGCAGTTCGTGCTCGCGTTCCCTTTCTCGTTCTTCCTCCTGGCAGATTTCTCGAACCAGGTGCTGCATCACTGCTTCTGTCGGGGCGGCTCCGTAGTAAGCGGCCCGTTCTCCGGACTTTCCTTTGTAGTGTACTTTCGTCGACTCCAGTCGCGACGATGACCGGGGGGGGTGTCGGCGGGTAGGGCTGTGTTCGCCGCATCTTGGTCCAACCGCTGTAGCTCCTCTATTAAAGTGTCCCGACTCTTGGAACCTGGAGTGCCACCACGGTTTTCCAGCATGTTCCGCAAGGTGTCTCGCTTATAATTGACATACACTGCCATGATGGGTGCTTCGGGGAAGTCGATGGTATGGATTGCAGAGAGCTATCCCACCGCTGCCACCAGTGTGACGGAACCTGATGTTATCATCCGCCTGCGGGTGTGCTCTAATCTGCAGGTGTGTTCCCCCTTCGTTTTGATTCTTCCCCCGGCCCGACTACCAAGGTTGTGGCACTCGGCGTCTCGAGCGGCGGGTATGTCTTTGTGATCTGGATGACCCACGCAGTCAAGGGGACCTTGATGTGTACCTAGCCCGACTACTGAGAAGTGTCACTCAGCGTCTCGAGCAGCTGGCCACGGATCTGTACGCAGACCTTTACGGTCGTAGATCGGAACGGCTTGATTCTGCGAAGATTCGGATCTTCCACTAGCGAGTTAGTTGACGATCGATCGTCTGGGTATTCGTATCGCCCAGCGGTCGAAGAAACATCCGCGGCACGGCACCAAGCTGTTCGGATCTCACCCTCACTAGAGACAGCTTAATTCGTTCGACAGCAGGAGTCGGATCGTGCGGCGGTCGAAACGCCCACACGTTGCAAGGTACGAATTCTCGGATCTCCCGGTAGTTAGCTGGACACGTTCAGTCGGCTAGGAGTATTCGGATCGCGCAGCAGCGGCGCACGATAGAATTGTATTTCGTCCGGGGTGCTGAACCACGAGGGATGTCAGGCACGCTTGGCAAACAGAGACACGAGACGCAGCTGCATGAACTCAAACCAAAGACAACTTTTATTAAGGACACATCTGTATTTATACTTTCCCCGCGCTCCACATTTGAAAACCCCATGCCCGCCCCCACAGGTATCATTGGCTTTAAGGCGCATCGGGGCGTTGCCGATTCGGGACCAGATGGTCTGATTCAAATTTAGGCGGCAAAATTTGGCGGCAAATTTGAAACGGCATCTATTACACAATCAACACTTTTATTTACAGGTCATTTTTCGGTCAGCTAGAAGGCAGGATCGTTGGTGCAACGGCACAACACATAGTTCATGGAATAACAGTGTCCTGATCCCCTGTTTCTGGCTGAGGGTGTTGGCTAGTTCATCACAGATATGCCCCCAGGCCCCCATGGATTTGCCCCGCAGCTATGGATTTTTTGCCCCAGCTCACCTCCTGGTCCTGGTCCTGGTCAGCACATGGATACGACCCAGGGCAGCCCTCTCCGCCGCGTTTTTCGCTCCTTCTGAGCGTCCGGCGGCACGCAGCTTGGGCGCTCGTCTGGGGGAGCCACGTGACCAGCCCGATTGGCTGGTGACGTATTTCCTCCAGGCGAGCGCCGAAGCTGCGTGCTTCGACGTCGCACGGAGCAAATACGCGGCGGTGGCGGGCGGTGGGCGGGCGGTGGGTGAGACACCCGCCCTTAGGGTGACGGTGTCACCCTAAAGGCGGGTGTCACCTGGTGCGGCCGCACCCACCGCCCCCACGTTACGACGCCACTGCCGCAAGGTCCCCGAAGTGCACGGTTAACCCACTGCAAACCTGACGAACACCCACCGAAAACCTGCAGAAACCGCTGCAAAAACCACGCCGAACACGCTGGGAAAAGCTGACTAGCCTCCAATCACAGCGCAGACCAGCCGCCGGAAAAAGCCAACAAGCTAACGAAGTGTCAAGATTGAAATGCTGTTTGCATAAAAAACTACTGAACGAAAATGCCTGGAATTTACCTATAAGGTCCTATGAATGATAATAAAAAGGTCTGTTACGGAAAAAAGAAAAAATGATTTTAAAAAAAACGGAAAACAAATTTTGCTGAAAAAAATGCCTAAAAGTTGCTAAAAAATCTATGAATACAGAGACTTTTTTTACTGCAGAATAAAATAATAAAAGGTTTATTAGACATTGAATTAAAACGGGAACATTTTTAACATTGAAGCCTATGGGATTCGCCTGAATAAACTTGCTGAATGAAAACACCGAACAGCAAGGCACTTCGGCCACTTTCACTGCTGTTCCGTGTTCTCTGAATAGATTAAGCATTGCTTCTCTATGGGGACTTTCACTGCCGTTGAACAGCTTCGTTTGTACAGGCAATTTGCCAAACTTTGTCAGTCTGCCTGCTCTCTGAACAGCCGAATGGCCTTGAAATGTCACCGTATGCCGAATTTCAGCGTTCGGTTACCTTTCGCGAGCAATTCGGAGCTCTTTGAATAACCCTGAAAGTGTTGGCAAAATGCCCTGAATTTCAGTGTTTCCGTTTGACGGGTTTAAACAGGCAAATCCCATAGGTTTCTGTGTGAAAAAAAAAAAGTTATAAAAAAAATATTATTTTCATTTTCAGCAAAAAGTATTTTTATTTTTATCACTGAATTTCACTAAAACTTCGGTGCTTTGTGAATAACCCGTTTAGCGTCAGTTTGTTTCCATAGATGAACACTCTTAGGCTAGGGTCAGACAAACGCATTTTTCACGTTGTCCGTGAAAAAGTGCGTTCGAACGAACGGACGTATTTCTTCACGCAATACGTGATAGCGGTCATACGATGCGCATTGTCGTCCGTGATTTTATACGGATCATCAATAAAACACTTTTTGTGTCTGGACGTTATGTTGGCCGGACGTGTGCAGCGTCTGACGTCTCCCAATAACGCAAACACGCCGCTATGCGGCCGCAGCGCACTCTGTACGTCAGTAGTAGCGGTTTGACGTTCTCGAAAAAATGCGTTCGTTTCCCACTTGCGTTGCACGGACGAACGTTCGTGCGGCCGTTTGTCGTATGTTCCCCGGCATTGGACGTCATTTGCTGCTAGCACGGCCGTGATTTCGTGCGGCTAAACGCACGTTAAAACTGCTTTCGTCTGACCTTAGCCTAAACTGGGCTGTGCACAAATTAAGGGATTAGATTATCTGTTAAATTTAATACTTAAAGAACAGGAATCAAAGTAATTACAGAGCATATGGAATAAAACTGCAATTATTTAATAACAATTCCCAGCTACCGTAAAATAATTACGCTTTTACTACATTCAGTGACTGGATTGTATCCCATCAAAAATGACAGGTGAATTTGCTATGCCCTTACTGCGCATGCTCCGATAAACAACTCATAACAAGCAGGGCCTGAGGATTAGTGATATGCTATGCTCATTCCTCCCACAGGAAATACATTGCTCTTGGTTTAGCTCCCACCCTCTTTACTCCCTGAGCCTTCTTTTTGCGTTTTTCTTTTCCTTCTAATTCCAGGCTGGACGTAGGGGTTTACACAGCACAACAATTAGCAGGTGGGGAAAGCCCTCTGTCTTCCCCGTCCTGCCCCCGCCTTCCATTGAGCCAGGGAAGCAGCAGCAGCAGCCTTGTATCACATGCCCCTATGGAGCTAAGAGATGATTCATCAGCACTGGGAGCCTGGGATGCTGCGCACTGAAAACCTGTGCTGGAGGAGGCTGAGAGCCCATTAAACCCTGCAGACAGACAGCATCACCCTCTCTTTCTTATCACGTCTGGGAGAGATCTCCCTGTATCCCCAGCCATGGAGGAAATCCTGAAAAAACTGCAGAAAGACGCGTCTGGGAACAAACACAAGGCGATCAGAGATAACTGCTGCCAAGCAATCGGTGAGTCCTGTCATATGGGCAATCTGCACGTCTGTTGTCTGTACAGCCGTTATACAGCATGCATGTTGCAGGGAAGCATTGAATTCCAAGCAGCCCTGCACTATCCATTAGCTATGCCCTTTAAGGATGGAAGGTCTAAGTATATTTAATGTGAAGCAGACATGTCTGTTTTTATTATACTGTGCTAGTTGTTGTAAATGTTGTTGCAGAAGAATGATATTTATAAATATGTGTGTGTGATCTCTTCAGGGTGTTTGGCATATTTACAATCTATGACAAATATGTGCTACTTCTTGGTATGAAAAGCATTAAGGGCCCTATTCCCAGGTCCCAGGTTGGTGCTAACTTAACCAGAGCTGTAATAAACTTACCAGAGCCATGATACTCTATGGGTTGTTATGTTTACGCCAGCCCTGGTTAAGTTTACACCAATCTTGGAATAGGGCCCTTTATTCTTATTATGTAGCATTCACAAGTCAGTTTTCCATTCATAAAGGTATATTGAGCGGATGGGCTGATTAAGGGGGTTCCCCTGCTGTAGCATTTGACTACATTGAAATGCCCATTTCATTGTGCTACCCAGCAGTGAAGAAGTGATATGTGTGTAAGATATGATGGACCTGGCAACCCCTGTTATCCATAAATGGGTTGAATGACTGTATGTGTTAATGATCCTGTTGGTCAGCTGCTGTGAGCTACTGTCCATGGTGCTTAATAAATCCATTTGAGGATTACATTGCTTGTCATAATTTACTATTGATGGAATTCTATTCCATTGGTTTTTGTCTTGCTCAGAACATGTAGAGAGCAAGCTGCAACGTTGATTATAGACATTTTTTTTTCCATGTATTTTATCTAATAATTCCTTTTTTTTCTTTATTTCATTTTGGAACCTTGAGCTGTCATTCTCCACCATTACCGCTCTACTACTGTAATCACTGCTATAGCACTATTTCTTCTGGCATTGACTGGGGTCTTGAACTAAATGTGACAGATTGCTGTAGCACCCGTCTCAGGCAGGTTTTTAAAGTTGTCGCAGTCTGTGGGCTTTCCTCTCTAATAGCCGAGTTGCCATCGACCAGTGCATGTCTACTGTATTTACAGAGTTGCAGTTGTCATCTCGGCTATTCAAATATAGAAACCTCATGTAATACCCCTGTATCAGCTGACGTTACATGATGTGACTTGCCAGGCCAATGCTAGCAACGGCTGTTAGTGAATGAAGCCCTGCATGTCTGGTGTCGATGCACCCCAGTGGTTACACCATGATGTCACAGAAGAATTTCAAACTTGAGTCAGTAAAGAAACACTGTGACCCAAAACACACCTTCACGAACAAAGGTTTGTAAGGAGATCTGCGTAGAGTAAGCCAAAGATTTGGAACCCATGGGCAAAATTGTAGGAGCCAATGTCTAAACTGCTTTTTCAAGTCCTCTTATACCTCATGTTTCCAGCTATGGCCAGTTTTTACTCCCCTGTTCTGGGGAAATCGATCAACAGCTGGTGTGCCAAATGATGGGCATCACTAAAGTATCCTGTACCCCAGGCCATGGGTAAATGGTGCATCTGGCTTAAGATTCTTTGTGGTTATGGTTGAATCTCGAGGTTTGGGATATATCTCCTTGTCCTTTTATGTCATCACTGAACTACAGTGCTATCACTCGTGGTCCAACTGGCAATTTGGATTTTAAGAAACAAAAAGCAACTGTGGTGAAATTGGCCACTGTGGAGCATATAAAGTGTGCATACTATAGGCCCTATCCAGTGTAGTAGGTAAAAAGGAACTGCTATTGGGTGCAGGTGGCACAATCCAATGACCCTTAGCAGTTGCCTATTATTGTCCCTTTATGTCAACAGCTTGACTCTTACCAGGAGAGAGACGCTAAATGAAACTGGCAATTCTCATATCATCTCATAGAGTTCATAGTCTCTATGGTCCACAGAAGGACACTTGGAGCCATTTGTTCCCAGTTTTGTTGTGCAAGCAGCCAGAGGAAATGGCAGACTGAACTGTCCTCTGAACAGTGGGTGCTGACATGTTGTTTATTTTTTTGGGATTTCTGCATAAACAGCACTAAGGTTTTGAGCCAGTATTCATTTTGGAAAACTGAGCAAGCTAGGCATAAATAATTATTTTCCATCTGGCTGTAAATTGGCACTTCCAATGCGAAGAATAGGAAGGCTTCATGCTGTTAAAGAAAACTTTGCATCTTAGGCTGGGGTCAGACGAGCGTCATTGGAGAGCGGAAAGAACGTCTGTGAGAGTGGACGTTCCTTCCACTCAACGCTCGTCTGGCCACCTCGCTGAGCGCAGTTAGTGCGCTCAACGCTGCAAGGCTTGATCCTCCTATGGAGGAACGTGCGTCCCAGCACTTTGACGGAGAGGCCTGCTGCACGGACGCGAAGGCGCTCTCAATTTTTGCGCACGCAACAGGGTCTGGCTGGCCCCATCGCAGCATTGCATCGCTGTGACGGAAGCCACATCAGTATGGGTGCACCTAGTGCGCTCGTCTGACACTGGCCTAAGCTAGAATAATGACTCCGGTCATTAATGGTAACTAGTGAGTCAATAAGTGTATATAGAGATACAATCTCTCATACCATGCCAGGTAATCCCCCACTGTTATGAGAATACAAATGTCATGATTATTACTGGAATCACTGGGGTCGGCTACCCAGATGTTTTGTAATAACGTTTTATATTTCCTTTATTATTATTATTTTTTTTTAAGCAGTTCACAACTTCGTTTTGCATAAAGTGTGATATGTGAAATCAGAAAAAATGGGCACTTTCCTAATGTATTTGTAGAGCACGAGGAAAAACGTAAAGTGTGTAGAATAAATTTTTTTTCCCTTTGGGCTGACAAACTTTATATTACACATTTTGTACAGTTGTAACACCTGCGCCTGGCTTTATGTGAAATGCAGTTTTTTGCTTATTTTTTCTGACAAGAAAATTCTGGAAGACTTGCAAACAATATGTTAAAGTAGCTTCCAGAGCATATGGCAAAACATTTTGCAAAAGATTAGATTTCTAGTAAAATGTCCACAGAATTCTATAAAACATCTATTTCTCTCACTCAAGCACATATTGGTGTACACAGTCACGACAAAGCACAATATCCTCCAGCTATCCTGAATTCAGCAAATTTGGTCTTTTTTTTTTTTTCTCTTCTTCTCTTCTGCTATGCTTTATTATTCTCTTCCCCCCCCCCCATCTGTGTGGTTCAGGAGCCCATTAAATATCCTTGCGCTATGATAATCTATTATACAAATGAAACCTCATTAGTAGTGCTTTACACATGGTGAGTCGGAGGGGGGGGGCACTGCCCCTTTAGGCACATGTGCTATCCTAAGCATGGTTATGCTGAATGAATTCATATCATCAAATTTTGTGAAACAATTTTATTTTCACTAAGATACCCCCCCCCCCGAGAATAGATAAAGAAAAATCTCAAACAACTGACTTTCTTTATAAAGCTACAAAATACCAAATTCTCATGAAGCCATATAAGACTGTGTTGTTAGTATATGAATGTGTACAGCACACAATGTGATATCCATTTGCAAAAGTGATATTTGTTTACCACCTCAATCGAATGAGTATCAAAACGTAACTAACCGTAGCATGCCCTGCTACTAGCGTCTATCCCTGTATGAGGCATGCTATCTCAGCAGACCCACGGCACTGCAACTGTATGGTCAATATGATTGGTTGCGATGCAAAGGGTGTTGTTGTCCAATAATAATATTTAGAATGCTGGCTGACAAATTCTGAAATACAGATGCCCCTTCCTGTTTTTCAGAATTTGTAAGCCAGTATTCTAAATATTATTATTTCTGTGTTTTTGGTTCAATACACTAATTTTTATTTAAATATTTTCTTAATACAGAATTATTACAATCTTCAGAAGGTACAAGAAAGATCTCTCCGTATCAGCTAAGGTAAGTTTTGAAGTGTGTGCGTCACAAAAAAGTGTATTAGTACTGACTGTAACTCCTTCAATCTTTGAATATTGCTAGACTGGTAACCTGCTACACTACAGTTTCTCAGGAGTGATCTGTGTCTATGCTAGGGCGGGGAATAGCACCAACATAGTAGTGTCTCCACTTATGATACTTCTCAGTGCTGTGGGTTCCATGATAATTAAATTAAATCCTATTAAAGGTGAGCAGAACACAACGCAATAAGAGAAAATGATAAAAGCATTCCTGTCTGTATAAATGCTAGTACTTCATAATCAGTAAATCAAGAATAATCCCAGCATCTTGCTCTAGTGGTAAGGAAAATTAAGCTATATATTCGGGGAACTTGAAAGCAACAATGCAACTCCCAAATAGTCAACTCCAAATAAGGGCAAGAACTCTTTGAGCTTTTAACTTTGAGTGGTTACAATGCCTAGTGTGTTTTTTTGTTTTGTGACATTTCTTGTTTCCTGCAAGGAACATTAAAATCAACAAAAAAACCTAACACATAACCTTACAAAAATAAATCTTACACTCAGTACCGCATCTAATACTCAGATCTCCTTCGCAGGGTGTCGTATAGACTCGACTGGTCACCACAGCTCGCATACACCCTAACCTCAGCAGTTCAATGCTGCTTAATGAGTACCATTATTACAATTTGTCAAGAACATCAAACTCCATATTGCTTTATAAATCTTTTGTTGTTGAAGCAAGCTTTTAAATGTTATCTTCTCCCAAATCAATTGTAATTATCACAAATACATTATAATTAACATAATTAACTTAATTGGGTAAAGGTATATTGGGAGATGACATTATTGATGCTGCATTGAAATATGGTATCTTATTTTTTTTCTTTCCAAGCTAAATTTTATTCAAATAGTGAATTAAAGCATACACCTGACAAGCAGTGATGTATTTTGGCCTAGGCCGACAAGGAATGAAATTAGATGGGGGGGGGGGGGAATGAGTGAAATTAAGAGCAGGGGGAATGAAATGAAGAGGGGGGGGGGGGTATGAGTGAAATTAAAAGCAGGGGAGAGAATAAAATGAGGGGAGAATGAAATTAAAAGCAGGGGGAATGAAATGAAGAGGGGGGGGTATGAGTGAAATTAAAAGCAGGGGAGAGAATAAAATGAGGGGAGAATGAAATTAAAAGCAGGGGGAATGCATGAAATTAAAAGGAGGGGGAGAATAAAATGAGAAGAGGGATGAATTAAATAGAGGGGGAGAGAATGAAGAGGGGTGAATGAAATTAAAAGGGGGGATTAAATGAAGAGGGGGGGAATGTATGAAATTTTAAAGGAGGGGGAGAGAATGAAATGAAAAGAGTGGGAAATGAATAGGGGTGAAATGGATTGAAATTGGAGGTGGAGTGGGAGATTGACATGAATAGGAGAGACACTGCCTTTACCATTAGAGATCTATTGCTGTGGATTCTGTGTATGCTCAGATTCATTGCCTTTACCGTGAGTTATATTGCTGTGGTGCTCTGAAATGCTCATTACAGTGCACTTTACTGAGTTTTATTGCTGTGTAGCTCTGTTAAACAGTCATACACACCGTACGTTACTGTGCGTTTTATTGCTGTGCAGCTCTGTGATAGGCTCATACACACCGCACTTTACGGTGTTTTATTGCTGTGGAGCTCTGCACATTTCTGTGGGTTTTATTGTTCAACCAATTAGACCAAGTTAATTCAACCAATTAGCGCTGCTGTGATCCTGTATACTTGACATGCATGGCTGATCGTTGTAAAAATTATTGAATTTAAACATTTCAGAATTTTATTTGATTAGCTCTTAAAATAATAGATAAAACCTTTGAAATGATATACAAAACAACTAAATATACAACTAGGCAGGAAGAGGCGGAGCTCGAAGAGGGAAAGGTGGAGCCTAAAGAAGGTGTGGTTTAAACGGGAAGAGGTGTGACCTTGACAGGAAGGGGAGTGTCAAACTTAAATTTGGGGGTGCACGAGTTTAGTCAGGCCACGGGCAGCACAAAACCTAAATACACCGCTGCTGACAAGGCTGTATCATTACTCGCATAAAAACACAGAATAGAGCCTACTCACAAGGTATTGTGGTTTACTCCCAAAACACCAGATGGGCAATCTTTAAATTAGGGGAGTACCGAACCTCCCATCATCCTCAGTCATTTCCAGATAATGGACAGGCACAGTAAGCAGCAGAGACATATAGTATAAAAATAACTTTACTTTTTATTCCTTCCATATAAAATAGTATATAATACCAAAACGCGTTTTGCCAATAACTTCTGCATCCTCAGTTGGTAATACATTGTAAAGTCCTTGCTCCCTACCTTTTTATATACATTATTAATTGCAGATATCAGTAAAACATGTGTACACAAAATTTTTCACTCTGTCGCTATCCTGGCCTACAAACATGGCAGCACAATCATTTCTTTTTCCTGACGTGCATGTGCAGGACCGTCAATCGGGCTGATGGTCCCAGCAGATTCCTATTGCGCATGCGACCACTAACTTGTCCGGCATGCAAGCACTTTACAATCTATTACCAACTGAGGATGCCAAAGTTATTGGCGAAGCGAGTTTTGATATGATATACTATTTTATTTATTTGAAATAAAAGTAAATTTATTGTTATACCATTTGTCTCTGCTGCTTTCTGTGCCTGGCCATTACAGGGAAACGACTGCGAATGATAGGAGGTTCGATACTCCCCTAATTTACAGATTGCCAATCTGGCGTTTGAGGAGTAAGACACCATACTCTGTAAGTAGGCTCTATTCTGTGTTGTGTTTTTTTTAATTTTTTTTATATGATCTGGGATTTTCTGCACCATAGTCTGTTTACTTTTATTGAGGTCCAGTTCATCAACTAAGAAGCCGAAGAAGGGGGGGATAGCCTCTACAGGTCCACTTGTGTTTAAATAATGAAATAATGAGCCAGTCTGGCTAGGGCTCTAGATCATGTGAGTGTGCTCAACCTGATTTTATCATTTTATTGTTCTGGCATATCTGCACTATGTGATGTTTTCCATTCTTTAATGAGATTTATGGAAGAGCTCCAGGAGTAGCTCACCTGTGGACTGTATTGTATTGTTTTCCTTTTTTGTACTCATGATGTTAGTCTAGATGCCAAAATCACATCTATATAGATCTAGTGGTCTAAATGAGATAGATGGATCTATATCTCTAGAGCCCTACGGGTTAGAGGGACATATCAGGTATCATTGGAAATGCCAGATTTTGGCCTTTCCAGTGATAACATGTATAACCGTTAGATATATGTAAAAATAAAATCACAAATTACAATGATGCTGCAATGCATTGTTTCATTGACAACCTAGACCGTGGCACTGCAGTGAGGAAAGACTGGGTCTATCTCTGAATTATACATCGCACAAGGTTAAGTCAGATGTCATTGGAAAGGTCCGAGTCTGGTCCCAAATAGTAATGCACCAATACTGATACTAGTATCGGTATCCGTGTCAATACCACCATTTTCACGAGTACTTTGTACTTGTGCAAATGCCCCCATACTCAGAAGCCAGCGCTGGACTGGCTTGACGGTATCCAAGGGGCTGGAGCAGCTGTCCGAATGCATTTAAAAGCATATGGCCAGCCTTCCCCCTCTGGGTGACCGCATCACCGAGCAGCCACCGGGCTGTGACGCGGTCTCCAGGCGTATTCTTGCGGAAGTCGTGAGATCTCCCGAGAGTGCGTCACAGCCAGGTGGCCGTTCGGAGGACTGCGGCCAGCCGGGGGGAACGCTGGCCTAATGCTTTTACATGTATTCGGACAGAGGTGGTTGGGTAATTGGGGTGTCTGGCCATACATTTCAATATTAACTTAAACTGGACAGGCTTTCAGCAAAATCCTAAATTGTTTATTAGAAAGCATCACATGACCTGACCTAAATGTATCGGTACTTGTATTCGGTCTTAAAAAAAAAAAAAGTGGTATTGGTGCATCCCTAATACCAAATATGACCATGTAATGTGTAAAAATGCAAATTTTTAGATATAAAATAAACAATGACACTGCATTAAGGTAACAGATTCTGCCCCTTATTTTGATTTGAGTGCATAGAGAAACCATTTCTCTTTTTTTGTTGGGGGGGGGCACATTTCTGTGCCTACAGGCTCCTGAGCTGCAAATCTGGCCCTGCTGGTAGAGAGTACACTTCTTTTGTTTTTGTGACCAACCCGTATCCGATCAGCCGTTATTATTTGGTATCAATAATAGTCCTGCTTCAATAAGTTTACAGGTTCGAATAGGCCCATTAATGATTTTTTCCTCCCCCTTATCAGGCTTCTGACAACATATGGTCTCCACAGGCCAATCAGAAATGTAGCTCCTGTTTCTGGATGCCACTCAAAGATGCACTTGGTCAAGTCTGAATTGACCAAACTGAAGAGTGGATGCGCACACATCCCAATACAAGGATGTTGTTGTTGGATAACTTTCTGAGTGTACTCTAAACACCAGGGGATCCCCATAAGGGACAGTAGTACACAGTAAATCGTCGCAAATCTGTTTCTCAATTCAAGTCGCTTAAGTCCTGACATGGTAGAACTTTGGGTTGGATCAGCTTAATAAAGCCGATACTGTTCCAGATTGACTCTCGATCCTGAACATCTCTAACTTCCACCAATCTTATTGGGAATATTCTTTTATGCGCACACAGTAATGCTGCGGATGTTTGTAGAATTATGTTGTGCTGTGCCACACATATTAATGCTTTCTTTTTAATATTTTCAGAGAAAAATGCCTTTTTCCCCTTCAGCTTGCGTTGGAGTCAAAACATTTCAAATTGGCGCAACACGCATTGGCAGGCATGCAGGTAAGTCCGCCATCTTACAAGGTAGATTACAATGGCCTTAAACTAGTGACCTATGGCCCTTCTCATACCAGAGTGTCATAGCGTTTACATTTCCTAACATCTATCCTTCCTGATTGTTGAAAGCAATTTAGTGGGAAGAAAGATGTA
The DNA here is from genome assembly GCA_009667805.1 of Leptobrachium leishanense. Classification (NCBI taxonomy): domain Eukaryota; kingdom Metazoa; phylum Chordata; class Amphibia; order Anura; family Megophryidae; genus Leptobrachium; species Leptobrachium leishanense. The sequence goes on along the minus strand of CM019066.1, from coordinate 223,799,902 downwards.
TTTTTTGCGAGCCCTGGGCTTAAGGTGAAATCTAGGTCCTCTAACCTACTTACTTCCCAGGTTGTCTTTTGGGTCGATGATACTAGAGGTGGGTGAGTGAATTTCCTGGTATATACACCCCTCGCTTCCAAGGTGTTGGCATTGGGGAATGAATTAAGTTTCTGCCTCTCATAGTTTTGACTCACCTGACCACAAAGTATTATCTTCCTAATGATACTGCACTAATGATGGGGCATTTTTTCCTAATGATACTGCTCTAGCCAATTCTATTGATGTCATTTCTAAAGGTTTTTCAGAAATCTGATCAACCCCCTTGTTCCAAAGAGTTGCTTGAAGTCAAACTTTCCAAAGGCACGTGCTTCATATTTGGTGTATGTGTACAAAACTTGATTCTTTCTGGATATTTGTACATACCCTTTTGGGTAATGTATTAAGCTCCAAACGCTTATTTTATTTTTTTTCTTTCCTCTTTTTCAAATGGGTTTTTACTAAGGACTGCTGTCTACTGATCTGAACAGCTCTTAAAGTAAATTGTTCCACATCATGGTTTCTAGCACCCTCCTGTTGATGGTCAATGTATTATTATACTTTATTTATATTGCGCCAGCATATTCTGCCGCGCTGAACAATGGGCACGATATAGACAGCGTTACAATAAATTGAGACTGAACAACGTTTGATAAACCAGTACAGGAGGAAACGAGGGCCCTATTCCCGTGGGAATTTACAATCTACAAATTCCATTTTGTTGAAAATACGGTGGATGCACTATTAATGGTCACCGTATTTTCCTGAAAACTGGAGTTGCCGAAGCAGTTATTGGACGTCGACGAAAACTGCCGAATTGCTCCAATTGCTCCAACTGCCGAATTGCTTTCAGCGCGATGAAGTCTCCAACTCGCCACAGTAGCTGGCGGCTGAGGGTTAGTGTTGCGCACATCCTCTTGCGCGCAACACTAATCCTCAGAGGGAGCCGGGAGGAAGCCTGCCGATTGGCTGGCTTACGTGAGAGGCGCGCTTCTCACGTAAACCAGAAGGCAAGTACAGTGCAAGAAGGACGGGAGCGGAAGAGGAGGGAGGTGAGTTAAAAAAAAAAAAAAAAAAAAAAAACCCCGCTGAAAAGAAGTGGATTTTAGGGTAAGTATTACAGTTACACAAAAAAGAAACACCCTAACTATTTATTAAGGGAATAGGGATAGATTAGGATAAAAAAACGGGGGGGGGGGGTTGATTTTTGAGTGGAGTGTTCCTTTAAAAGGTGTGTGATCAAAAGTGTTTTGCTGAAAATGAAAACTGTCGTAATCCTTTTTTTTTTCTTCCATTGAATTCTATGGGATTCACCTGTCTAAACCTGTCAAACCGAAACACTAAAAATCACGGCATTTCTTTGGAATTTCGGGATTCTATGAAGAGAAGACACAATAGTCTTCTGTGGGGCAATATCAGTGCTGCCAAATTACGGTGAATTGCAATGTATTTTGCTATAAATTTGCCAGTATTCGAATAGACTTATTGGCCCACGAATACACCAAACTGTGAAATCCACCATCTAGGCCAATTCGGAGGTTAATGAATAACATCTTAGGTCTCCAACACGTTTGCAAACACACAGAAGTCTAAAGTGTGGAAAAAGATTAGTGTAAAAATTAAAAAGCTGGCCATGTCACCAACTCTGTAGTGCAGAGCTTAGACCAGCCCTTTGGCTTCCACTGTGCGAGGCCTGAGGGATGCCTGCATTCCACTCAGTCGAACAACAAAGTGTATGAACCCATGTACACTATCCATCAAGAGAAAACCAGAGCAATAAAATGCATTTGAAGGTAAAGTAACAAAACTTGCGGTCTAAGAACATATAGTTACATTTTCATAAGCTGCAGGGTGGAATTCCGTTCACTGATTCAATGTCTTCTTCCTGTAGGGTATGCATGCATTCTGGTGGGGAAAATTTTCACCTTTTGCATCTCCAAGCCTAGGTAGAATATCCTGTTGACATTAGCCTTATCATAGGATTTTTTTTATTTTCTTTGACTTTGAGCAAATTTTTTTGTCAATGAAGTTAAAAAAAAAAAATTAAAGTTGAAGTATTTCCATGAGCAAGGTAGAATAGTGCAGGGTGATTCGTAAAGAAGTATACAGTTTCCAGGTGCTGTAAAACAGTAACAGTTGAAGACACGGACCACAACTGCGAAGCATTAGGTAGATCTACTCAAAATGTTTGTGTCCCACTACTGAGGGCCAGAAAATCTATCTACGAAAAAAGTACTTGTGTGACCGCACGTATTGGAAGAAGTCGTCGATGGTGTTTACACAGTCATTTAATGATGCCTGAGAAAATCGACGTGGAGGGAGTCGTGAAGTGCAGATTTCACAGCCCACTGTCTGGCAAATTTTCATGAAGTTGACGATGATGTCATACAAAGTGCAGATGTTGCAAAATCTCACTGACTTTTACAAGACACAGTGCTTTGAATTTTGTGCTGAAATGCAGCACTGTTTTGAAAATGCCGATTTTGCTGATCAACTGTAAAGCTACATTCCACATGAGTGGTTGGGTAAACCAGCACTATGTTCGCTTTTTTGGGGATCGGAGAAACCCAGATTTACAGTGCAACACTTGCGACATTCCCCTAAGGAAAGTGTTCTGTGCTGTGTCCAAAAAGAAAAAGATGTATGGCCCCTTCCTTCTTTTTTCATGAGAAGACTGTCACAGAAGGCTCATTTTCTGGATATGTTTAGTCTTTGGCTGATGCCACAGTTGCAGGACGACAGTATCAACTTTATTCTCCAATTTGATGGTGCACCACTGCACTGGTTAAGCGACGTGCGAGATTCTCTCTGCGGACTACAACATGCCACTGGCCGCCAGGAAGTCCTGACTTAACACCTTTGTGACTTTTTCCAGTGGGGATACGTAAAGGACAAGGTTTTTGCCCCTCCCCTTCCTGTTGATCTAGCGGAGCTGAAACAACATATCACTGCACTGGATTCAGATATCTTACGCATTTGAAAAGAAGATAGGCCACACCGGTTGCTCTTGCTTTGAAAGCCTTTATTCCACAACATCACAAGTCCAGGAAATGAAGCGACGTTTCGGCTAATGAGCCTTAATCTTGAGGCATGATTAAGGCTCATTAGCCGAAACGTCACTTAATTTCCTGGACTTGTGATGTTGTGGAATAAAGGCGATCTTCTTTTCATATTGTTGAATTGGGTTTGCGGATTCCGTTTGATAGAGCACCCGGCATCTGGTAAGAGCACTGGATTCCAGCCCCCCTGAGTTGTAGCCACGCAACTGTTGTTTGTATATATTACCTCGCATTTGGGCAGAAAAGGATTACCGTACTGGCTCGATGTGTGACTATCTCTATAAAAGAAAAAAAAAACTTGAAACATTCCCCTTCAATTCTGTTACAGATTATATAAAATACCTTTACATTGTTCTTGTGTTGAAACTGTGTACTTCTTTATGAATCACCCCTGTATTTATTTTTCATTTTGCAACATATTTAAAATCCATGGGCTAGATTCCAACCCTGGTGTATACTTAACCACAGCATTAAATTCTACAGAATTGCTCTGGTTAAGTTTACACTAGGGTTGCAATATAGGTCTAGGTTGGTGTGTAATGTAAAGGAGTTTGCTGACAATCTTGAAGGTAAGCAAAATATCATCCGTTTTAATATATTATAATTTCTTACTTTTGAAAGCTCTTACAGCCATTGTGTAATGGTTTCTAAAATAAAATTAATATAAATTTTCTTGGACTGCAGAAAAACCTTGGATTTTTTTTTTCTCCACGCCCTAGCAGGCCAGAGAATACAAGCTCTGACGCATGGTTTTTTGTTCTATTATAGAAACTTCTGGCTGACGACAGATTTGTATCCTTGGAAACAGATACTGATGAGCGGCAGCTACTTAACCAAATGCTTCATTCTGTTAAAGTGACTCCATTGCTTCATGAAGACCTGCAGGTTGAAGTTATGAAGGTTTGCAATTACATTATTTTCTAATGAGCTTTTTATGGCAATTTTCTTGTACATTTCCAGAATGCAAGTGACAAACATTTGCAATATATGCGAGTAGCACGGAGCATGCGCACAAGTCATGCAAGCTCTATATCACAATATTTTCTTGTGGAAAGCTGTTGTGTAGTTAAAGTATTGCTGTTAAGGTTTTTGTTGACTTCTTCATTGATACTGTTCATGCATACATTGCATGCGTTGTAAAATGTACTATAACAAAGAAAAATGTGGCCAAACAATAAATGTGCACACAAATATATAGTACAAAGAATATTAACAACAAGGTACAACCTTTTGTTATAGGACTTTAGAAGTGAAAGAGGGGGAACCCAAATGTGTAGGCCATGGGTGTCAAACTCCTTTGTTATGGAGGGCTAAATTGACCTTTTGAAGTAGGAATGGAAGGCCAAATGTGTATGTGCAAAGTGGGTGCAAATGAAGGATTCACATAATGCTAAAAATGACTGCAGTATAAGCTTATACACGAAACCACAGGCAATCTATTTTCTCATTGCCCTGACATGGTTTCTCGCATCCTCTCAGTGCTGCTTATTAGGGCTGAAACAACTAATCGATTAAATTAGTTGGCAACTATTTCCATTATCGATTAATCAGTGTTGATTAATCGTCCTGTGTACAGCACACTGTTTATAGTCAGACTGAGCTAAACGTAAATAACCTTAGCTTCGGAGCTGATTGGAGAAGACGTACCGCTGCTTTACTAGGTATGATTTAGTTGTAGGGTTATGTCAGGCACAACCAGTTTGTTTTTATTCCATTTGCAACAATAGGAGAACTATAACACAGACAATAGGATACTGGCACTGGGTGAAGGAGCTGTATGCCTGTGTTTTATCCTTGAAGCTGAAGTCCTGTGCCACCACCCCATCCTCTTTGGTTGGGAACTGCCATTCCCTCCCTTTTGGTCTGGTCCCTTTTTTTGAACTCCCACACTCAGATCTGGTCTTTTGTCCATACCCACTCCCCCTCATACTCAGGTCAAGTCACTTGAGCAAAGTCACTCCCTTCCACCTCCAGTCCCTCCTCCCACTCAGTTTGTTCAAGAAATTATTTAAAAGGGACACTCTACGCACCCTGACCATTTTAGCTTATTAGCCCCGGTTTCCTGCTGACATAATCATCTATGACTAAGTGCTTGTAGCCGCATTCATTTGAGAAAGCAAACATGGGTTTAAGCTGCGCATGCAGCATCAACCCATCCCTCTGACCAAGCTGTCGCATACCTTGTGTGTGAAAAGTACGCAAGATACGCAATTTGCGTATGTACGTATGAAAGTTACGTACACTACGCAAGTTGCTTATTTATGTAAATACATTTTTTTTAATCCGATGAACCGATTATGAGAATAATCGTTAGTTGCAGTTGGTTTATTCTTTTTCAATCAAATATTGCCTTTCACGTCACTTTAGTGATTTCTGTTGATTGCCATACCGATTCTTTAAGACTCTGTATAAATATTGATTTTTCTCTATGTGGATCAAATGTGAGATAAGTTACTTGGGGTAGATGAAATCCCAGATGAATTTACACAACGTTTAACAGAAGCTTCACCATTTTTCTAACAACATCTAAATTAGTTAAAATTTTTCTTTTGTTCCTATGTTTACCAATTCTTCCTTCTTGTTGAATAATATTGTTAAAAGTACTTTTATTTGTTCGGTTTGGCGTTTAAGCCAATGTTGTCGTGTGCTGCGATTATGTCCTTTAGTTAAGGGAATTTCTCTCCTATTGTGAACATAAGCATTCTCCTTGTGCTCTACTTGGGAAGATAGGGAGGGGTGGTGAGTCCACGGGAGCACATAGAGGCAGCAGGAGACCAATCAGTAATAAAGATCCATCTGTGAGACAGCATTTCAACACATGCATATATGTCAACAACGTCTAGTGATCTCAGTAGGCCCCCACTCCACCCCGTAACTGTCAAGAGTCCCATGCCTATCAAGTCTTCTCATACGAAGACATGGTATGGTGGATGGTAGCAGTAGTTCAACCATTTTAGATGAATGTGATCCATGATTTGAAGCAAACGGGACTGAGGTGTGGAGCGCCATTTTTCAGCAACCTCCTTCCTGGCGGCTAGGAGAATTTTAGACAACAAACGGTTCTGGCCAAGCATGAGGCCCGGGACAGGCTTGGCAAAAAGGTATGTCCATGGGTCTAGTGGGATTGCCAGTCCAAGGACAGCGCTCACCAGTGTGCCCACTTCCTCCCATTAGCGAGCAATCTTGGGACAGAACCACCACATGTAGGCCTGTGTCTTCTAGCTGTTTTCACCCTTCCTTGCTGCAGCTCTTTCCAGTGCCAGTTAGGTAGCGCTTGAAAGAAAGGGAAGTATCCCCTTTTGATTCCAGACCTATTGTACCACAGCATTTGTCCATCCTCTAAACAAGGAATCCTGTCTCTTTGGTAGGTCTTGACACCTGTAACAATCACTACTAGCTGAATATGCTTTGGAAACCATAGGATTTTCATTTGGTGTTAGCCAGGGTAGATTTTTTTTTTTTTTTGTTGTTTTTTTAGAGGGGGGGGGGATTTAAATCAAATTTCTTAAACCTGTTGTTTTTTGTATTGAAGATCCATTACAGTCCAAAAAGTTATTCAGCATGAGAAAGAGATTGGTTTTGATTTGACTTTTAAGCAATTGCACTCATTTGTTTTGTTAAAGATGTTTTGAAGTCATTGTATCTTAAAATAAGTAAATTTTTTTTAGGATGGAATTCAAGCATTTTGATTGTCCTAATGAAGAACTAGTACCATTTTTGTATTCTAAACATTTTGCATTTCTAGGATTTTCTAAGGTGAAATGTCCTTTACAACCCTTTTCTTTTACCATCTAATATAGTTTAGTCTGCAAAAATCTGAGTTTGGAATGCGTATTTTTGTGAAATCGTGGATGCGGTTAATCAGTCAATGAAGGAATGGAAGCCATTTTTTAAAAACCCATCTAAATTGTTTCATTTTAAAGGGACACTACCACTAACATAAGCTGTAATTAGATTACTTGTGTATTCCAAATGAAGCCACTTTATCAAACCAATGCTTTTTTTTCCTCTGTTTGAATGGATTGCATGTAAAAAGGAAAAATAAAGTTGGGTTTTTATCTGCGGTTTCCATTTAATGGATTTTTCCAATGATGCAACATTTACCAAAATCTGCAAAAGTTTTACTTGACAGCTGGTTTAGCTTCTAAAGTTTTTAACAGTCATTGAAGTGGAGGAGGGAATATTTGAGGCTGCAGGGGCAAATTTAATTCTGTATGCTACCTGAGATGTCAGCTGAATGAGCTATGACCCGGGAGCTTAAGAAATCTAGGGCCATATTACATAGTTGGTGCTAACTTAACCAGAGCTGTTGTAAACTTCCCAAAGCCATTATAGCCTATGGAGGTTTTAAGTTTACAACAGCTCTGGTTAAGTTAGCATCAACTATGTAATACGGCCCCTAATTTCTACCCCCCCCCCGATGTCCTATGAATACATCCCATACAATACAATGTCAGTTGCTTTCCATGACTACAGAGCCATGCTACGGCCAATGCCACACAGTGAGGAACACGTGATGTAGAGATACGGTGAGGGGCGGTTTAAAACACAAAAGATCACTAAATGGATGCACCCAATGACACATAGGATAAAATATGCAAAGTACATGTAAGCTATCGGCAACACAAAATAAACTAACAAAGAACATTTCATTTTTTTATTGGTAGTGCCCCTATAAGAAATATGTCAGTGAAAAGAATCCAGTAACACTACTTTTATGATCCTAATTACTTTTGACCACATGCTTAGAGCAATCATACCTGTTTAACCAGATACCTAGTGTTGAAGTGCTGATCGTGCACGCGTCGGGAAGACCAGCTTTGATGAACAACATGTCATGAATGGAATCTGGGACTCGGGCAAGATCCTCTGTGCATGGGACAAATGTGCAGGGCTTGGAATAAAGGCATTATTGGGAATAAACCTGCAATTTATTTAATTCTAGGTAGGTCACAGACAAAAGAAGTACAATAGTCAGCTGATAATTTTCAACGTAAACCTGTTCATTAAGCAGAGGTTAACACCGGAAATAGTATACTGTAATGTTGCAAGTTATCAAGGGAATAGCGGGATCTTCAAACGCTGCAGAGTTGCAATAATCCAAACTAAGGTGGCAGCTACAGTGATCTCTATGATGGAAAGAAACACCTTTGAGAGATAAGCTGACAACTGGGCTTTACAACTCTGGCAGAAGCTGCGGTTGACTGTACTCATGGTGGAAGTTTCCTCTAAAGGTAGAATGGTAGTTGGTGACTCTAGTGTTTTTTACTGGCTCCTCAGGTTTATTTACAGTTGTACACGCTGATATTAAGCAATGTTCTGTAAACATACTGACTAGTTTTCTAATGTTTTAAAAATGTTTTTATTGTAGGTTTTACTCTGCATTACATACACTGCAACCTTTGAGTTAAATGGAAGCTCTGTGCTGAAAATCGCTGAGGTAAGTGTTCTCTATTCTTGGCAGTCTGGTGTCTTAGAAAATTATTTTTTTAGATATATTTTTTATTCCCCATGTATGTGCAGCCTATAGTTTTTTTTTTTTTTTTTCTTTCTAGTTTTCAGCAAACCATTCTTTATACAATTTGCTCAGTTCCTTACAATGGTCCCAAATCTAATGACTAATTAAAATGATGGGCTACCTTTCTATGTAGCATTATGAGAATCTTTATTTGCTTCCCTGGCTATATATTCTGATTAGTGTGACCTAAGATGTTGCACCTAGTACATTAAAAAAGGTGGTGTCTCAACACTTGTAAGCTTTAGCATTCTTATAAAACTTTCAGTTTCCTAATAATGACTTAAAAGGGATCCAGTTTACCCAAGCAGCATTTCTACAGCTTCTCTTATATGGAGACGATATCTTAGAGCCAACTTTTGATGAAGAATTGCAATTTTCTAAAAACCTAAAGCTGGTCTTTTATGCTAATGTTATGTGTGTTCATTCCTGCACTGTTAATGTGTGTTTTATATGTATGTTCGATGTGTGTGGATACTTTTCTTTTTTTACTTTAAGGTTTTACTTTTTGTCAATTACAAGTGACCAACATAAAAGGTTATATAAAAGTCCAAGGCTAAAAAAATAAATAAAAAAAATTGTTGGTAGATTGGGCTTATCAATCAGTGGAACAAAACCCATTTATTTTAAGCTAATAATTAGCAAAAAGTATATATTCACTTATGTTAGCTCAGCTGTAATTATTATTCTTTATGCTTATTTTTACTGTAAAGCTGCTCCCTTACATTTACAGTAAGGGTTCCATCCATCACCTTCATTGCATACCTGCCTTTTATGTTTGGAAGATATTGACATAAAGTATCACTTAGCCATTTACATTGCATTTTGTTTTGTGGTTTTACTGCTTTTGTTTTTACTCTTTCATCTGTAGTTATGTTTCGCATGCCATAACACTGGATCCCCTCAATTACATGACATGATCAGAGAATCCATGGCACACATCCTAATTGCTCTATGTCATCGTACTTTACCTGGTTTACTTCAGCCCCTCGCTTTTCTTGAGGTATTTTGGTTAGTAATAGACTGCGTGTTCAATGATCTAATACCTGCTGACTTTTTCATAGTGGCGTATTTGTATAGTAATGTGATTTTACATTTTTATTTCTGTTGTAATCTTATCCCTCATATTTTACAATGTCATGTGTTGGTGCTTCATATACAAGTTGAACGATGAGCATACAGAAATATGATGGTGAAGGTCTTCCATATGGTGCCCTTGTGTGTATGATAACCACTAATCCTTTTCTAAGCAATAAAGTGTGCGTGATCACGAGCAACAGAGACATTCCTGGATTCTGGTATATACAGAAGGATATCGGCTTGCAGAAGCCGAAAAGAAAGGTTAAAAATGGCTTTTTCTACAAAAAATAACATGATCCATAGCAACAGTGGTTGATACTAGTACTGGCAAAAGAAGGCAAATAGAAAAGTATAATAGCTTCACTGATAATCTGTATTAGAAGGTTCATGTTAATACAGATTGGAGTTCTGATGCGATGGGAAACAGACTTCCTAGAATAATTCAGATTAAAAATAAATTTTAAAACTAGTAATCATTAAGCAGTGGGTTGGTACCTAGATTCTCAATAAAAAAATTAATTCGGAATTTGAAATGCCACATTTCTGTCACTAATGCAGAGCTGTCTTGGAGCTTTTAAATACGCCAGTCAGCATTTTTCTGGAATCCTATGCTGAAAGCACACAAATCCTTAACAGATTTGGTTGTCTCCGTACACCAGATTTGGAGAACCAATCTATATAATTAAGAGAATCTCCCTGCTTAAACTGGGCAACTGGAAACCTGCCTTTCACTCCATGTGAGGTTCATGCTTGACTGGAATAACTCTACCAGATTGGCTCTTGGTCTATCATTGATGTGAGGACTTTACCTTTGGCCTATATCTATGGTTCAGCTAGGGTGGAGCAAGAATTTTCAAACACATTTATTTGTCTAATGCAAAAGTGTATTGCCTAATCAACAGACCACAAAGCCAATTTGTGTAAAAGCAGATAATTAGCTTTATTGACAATTAGTATTGGATAGATCTCACCGTATTAGGTATTTACATATGAAACCTCGCTAAAACACCAATTGCATTTAAAAGAAACAACACCTAGACCTCACATTGAATCTTCACCACATGTATTCTGCATATGGAACTCAAACAATCACACATTTCAATCAAACCTCACTGTAGGTTTCCCATATCAGAGCATCACTACAACAAAATTACATGTGGAACTAAAAACACATCACACATGTTGGTCAATCAAAGCCTCACTGTAGGAATTCATGAGTACATTGAGCGTCAAATATAAATGGTGTTAACATCTGGTTAGTATCAACAATAACATAAACATAAATGGTTAGCAACAACGGCTTCATAAGTGTAAATGATATTTGCTTCTGGTCTATGGAAGTATAAACGTAAATTATATTAGATCTTGATTGATATCGTTTACATTTGAGTTATCTTCATCGATATTCGTTTCTGATTAGTATTCCTGATAACATAGAATCAATACATCACCAGAAAGGTTGAGGTTTTCATCTTTGCCAACACCTTGGCTGGCCAGCTCTGTCGTGGCCAGGTAGAAGCCTCGATTGGAAAAGCACATCTGAGAATGCGTTCACTGTCATGTATGAGCCTCCTCTCTGACCACGCAGTCCCCTGCCTTTTTAAACCATCTTAAACAATAGAGGATATTTTCTGTAATCTGTGTACAAAAGTACAAATTGCCTTTCAGTTGTAAGCACACAATCCCTGATCAGACATTTGGCACCTGCAAGTGGCAAGTCAAGCCCGGCCTCAGGGCATACTCCCAAAAGTAAGGTTAATAGGGTTACAAATTGTCTTGCTATCCACCTTTTCCCGCTACTTCATCTTCTATCGATTTTCATTAAATTCCAAACAAGAAGAAAAAGAAACTGGGGCACTTATACAGGCGAATTGACAGTGTAATACAGTATGGGTCAGCGACAACGAAATTGCCCCCTGGAGAAGTAATGGTTCATCTGTTCGCTGAAATGTCGGCGAGAGTGAATCGCCGAACTGTACCAAAGCGAAAAGCACAGAAATGTCGGTGCTTACTGAATAGACTCTTAAGTGTTCAAGTCTTCCTAAGAATGGTGGTCTTCCTAAGCATTGTAGTTGTCAGAAATCTGAAAAACTTGAGCTGCAATTGGTGACCTGATTTTTGGAATAAAATGCAGTATAAAATTAAAACCTAAGAGGATGTATAAATAGTCCTTGGTATTTCAACTGAAAAAAAAAGAGCGAAAATGGAAAGCTGAAAAACCACAAGGATGGGTAAAAAAACAAAAAAAACAGAGCACCTAGCTGCGGAGTCCAACATTCCGAAATGTTTTGAAGAGGTTGTTTATTGTGTTGTTGTCCATTTATGTTGACAAGCACAGCCAAAAATAGTTGGTAATCCTCACCTAAAGTTTTGTTTTAGCAGTCATTAAACTGGTGTTTATTTTATTTATAATTGTTTTGAGCTATTTGTGAAAGAACACACGTCACAATGGTAGTAAAATACCGTGTACACCCCTCAGAACAGTAATTGCAACCAGTTAAAGTGTTTCATCTGAAGCACTGAAAATACGTGGACAGGTGTTTTATCATGGCCAGACCTCAATAAGGAACTTTCATGCAGTGCAGTGAAATGTGTGTGGGGAACAAAGCATGTGTATTGGTCAGGGTATACTATACACATGGGTTTACCAGTATTCCCAGAAAGATGGGTAAGGCATGACTACATGCTGAGAGTTGTAGGTGGAGCAGAATAGTTTTTGTGCTCGTTTTGTTTGAAGATCATTTTCTATGGGACATACTTGAAAAAGAAAGTTCAATGTATCCCTCCTGGTAGAATACTTTCTAAAATAAAAAACATGGCTGGCTGTGGACTCTGAGCCCCAGATGTGGTGCTCTTTTAATCGTTGATGCCAATGCTGTAGTAAATTTATCAAATACAGAGACTTAACCAATGTTTTGGATATGGGGTAGAGTGACACAAATCTAGGGAAAGGAGATCTAGGGAGAATGAATTGAGGGATTAAGGGAGATGCAAGCTGGTTGAAGGAATATGGTTGCCGGAGACATGAAATTGAATTTTCATTGAAATAATCCAATATGGGAACCCGGAGAAAAATACCCTGCATATGAAAAGATAACCGATGAAGTCCCGCAAATAAATTTCCGTTATTCACATACTGTTGCTCCTCATGCAGTGACATAGTATATGGAAATATGAGCTTGAGTATTAGATCTTTATTCATTTGCAAAGTATTTTACCAGGAAGGATACATTGAGATTTGTCTCGTTTTCAAGTATGTCCTGAATATGGGTTGTAGGTTTAAGAGATGAAAATAGAGTATGAGTTTTGGCGCTCCGTCCATGATTGTCTTTGCGACGTCACGGAACCACCACCCTCATTTACCCCAGAATATTGCCTACTTAATCACACTGAGGACCCGTCCGAAGTATTTCGGAAATTGATCTCCATCAGACTTCTACACGCTACGCGCCTGGTTATACCAATGTTCTGGCGTAAGCCCACTGCCCCACCCCTCACCATATGGCTACACGAAGTGGAAGATATTCGATCAGCGGAGGAAAGGGTCGCTCTGTCCCTGGGTAAGGTTACTGAGCACTGTCACTCTTGCTACTACTGGTTGAACATGTTTGCCCCGTATAGGAAGGACCACCCCCCGGCCTTGTTAGGTTTTCTCCATTTATTGTGTACTCTTCGTACGGTCTCCACCCCCCCCCCCCCCCCACCGTCCACTCCCGAGACTCTACGTAGTTCATGCCACCCGAACACAGACGTTTGGCTGCTGTTCACGCCCCCGGTATTGCATTGTATTGTATTTAAAGCATCTGCCGTGTTCTATGCAATGTTCTATGCTTTCTGCCGCCTTTATTGATATATTCTGCTCTGATGATATTGTTTATGTATGACTTTTTCAATTTCTCAAAGCACAAGATGTTAAAAAGAAAAAAAAGAAAATCGAGTTTGCATTAGGGTTCAGGAGATGCCATTGCTGTATTTATTTTATTTCTCTATATGATGAGGTCAGCAAGTTTTTGCTTTGGGTAATTTTAAAAGCAAAGTGACTTCTCTAGATGGAGGGAAAACTGGTTTTCTCCAGAGACTCCCCTTTGTGTTGTTAATTGAATTAACTGCTAACATTAATTTCCATATGGAGTTTTCTATTAAGATGATTTTCAATCTTTTTTTTTTCTTTTCTCTAGATATGCATTGAAACGTATATATCAAGTTGTCATCAACGAAGCATCAATACAGCCGTGAGAGCTACACTCAGTCAGATGTTAAGTGATTTGACGTTACAGTTGCGTCAAAAGCAAGAAAGCCCAGTGAGAAATCAGTTTTTATTATTCTGTTTAAAGAAGCATAATTTCATTATTGCATTGTACAACTGCATCTGCTAGAAAAATACATTTCTTGTTTCGTGGAGCATTTCCATTGACAAAACAATGTATTGTGAACATTATGCTCCAAAATTCAGAGCTCCTCAAATCCTAAATTAGCTCCTACATTACCCGAGATTGAAAAGGGGATAACAATAGAAGGACATTTAAGGATGTCTTTCCCTCCTTCTCTGCAAACCACGATGCCTCAGAAGGGGAATCCGTGTCTGCTACTGGAGCATGCAGAATACCTGCACTTAATAAGTGTTTAGACAGCACAAGCGCTTTTTTTTTTTTTTATATCAGACCTTTTTTTTTTTTTTTTTTTTTTACGGTCTTTATTTTCAGGCTTTTATACATACAGACACCAGAAACAATATCACATATGCAGTTTTTCCTTAAAATCTGTTTCCTCTAAGATAGTATGCAAATGGGAAGCTTACAAACCCCTAATTAAACACACAAATATATCATTATTAACACAAACAGGAAAACAAAAAAAAACACACTGCCGTGGCTCATGAACTGTAACATCGGGACGATCACATATCATACTACCGGCCCAACATAATCCTCCCAGGGTCCCCGCACCATATCATAACTATGTTTATTTTGATTTATCTTCGCTGTAATCTCTTCCATTAAACGAATGTCCTCAATCTTAACACAGATCACCTTTTTATAGAGGGGATTTTATCACTTAAACAGTTAACCCGCCAGAGCCGCCCTCATAGCTGATGTTAATTTCACAAACAACTTATTTTCCTCGTACATAAGTATTGAAAGGGGTCTGAACAAAAGAGCCCAGGGATCTAACCCAGTATCCCTCCTTAAGCAATCCTCTAACCCTTTTGCTTCAATATTCACAGCCAAAGCGTTCAGTGAGACTGCTGCAGCAAACTGAACTGCTGCAATGTAGCAACTCAGCAGCTGCTGAGGTACTGAACATGCCTCCTGGTCTGCAATGGACAGGGGGGGGGGCCTCTATAACTTTACACACCCTGATCAATTTATAAAACTGAAGTGGCCAGGGTGTTTAGAGTGACCCCTTTAACACTCCTTGCAAGACTGTTTATGACTTGCCAGCTCTATCATACACTCCCACAGTTCAACTATATTAGAACTCTGAAAGAAAGGGCATTAGAAAAAAACACTGCCTAGCGTAGATGATTAGAGAGGGTACAGGGCTAGTTGACCTATGCAAGAATACAATCCTGTCTGACAGCTTCAGCGACAACTCAAACTATCCAACCAAGACGGCTTTAGGTACACAATAAGCAAAGGCCAAAATATATTACATTGTGAGCTGTTATGTAAGGGCTTCATGCAGTATATTTCGGATTATGGAATTTCTTGCTACATGTTGATGAAAATTATTTATTTTGTTTTTGACTTTTTCTCCAGAACACAGAAATTCAAGATGCCCTTGTGGATTTCAGAAGCCATGGTATCTAAGATATTCATTACATTTTAATTTTTAAAGAACTTACTTGATTTTGTATGAAGAATATTTACAAACTGTCCCATATGTACGAGTATGGAAACGGCCTTTAGTTTAGTCTTGCTTAGCAACTGGGACAATTTTCCCTTTTAACTCCTGTTACCAGACAAAGGCGCTATTCCTTGATGTGCACTAAAATGGGGATGTTAACTGGGAAAACCTGCGCACGCTCAGGTTTCCCGTAGCGTCCTCCTTTTACTGCACTATTTCTGGACAGGCGCAAATTCAGCAGCCTGCTCCAGAACGCAGCACTACCCTAGATGATACTCGTGGTAGCGCTTCTGAGCTGCCAAGCGTATCACCTCCTGGAGTCTAAAGGACTCCATGGAGGGTTGCACTGCCTGGCCGCGAGACCTCGTTCTCGCGAGATTGTGCTGGATTGCAGATTGATTCATGGAGGGAGACTATTTGTCCCCAGTCTGATTCTGTTTCCGGTGGCCGAAGAATGGCCACCGTTCTTGCCACGGGACAAGAGGGGAGTATCTAATTTATTGGGGGGGGGGGGGTTGCTGGTGTTAACTGATTCTGCAGAAGCAAAATCCGTTAGTACCAGTTTATAGCTGTGGTTAATTTTTTTTGGTCCTGCTTCGGTGTGTTAATTAGCGTTGGAGAAGTAAAGTATTACAAAGTCCTAACTCTAATTACTGATTTAGTACCCTATGCTCAACATCGGGTGCGCAAAGTATGCTAAGCCCGCGTAAACTAGCGCAATCGCTAATGAATTTTTAGGAGGTTTACCGTTGGCGACAAGTTTCTTCGCTTACTTACCCGAACGCTACATTTAGTGTTCACTACGGAATAGTGCCCATATGGTTTCAAGATAAAATATGTCAAAGGATAGTAAAATCTTTTCTACTTGTTCCGCAGGTCCTTCGTTAGAGTCCCTATGTGATGACATAGTTTCTGTGCTGACGGTCTTGTGTGACAAGCTGCAAGCGGTCATAAAGTAAGTAAATGTGTATATGCTAAGCCAGTGATGGTGAACCTCGGCTCCCCAGATGTTTCAGAACTGCATGTTCCATGATGCTCAGCCAGCCTTAATGCTGCTAGATTATTATGGGACATGTAGTTTCAAAACATCTTGAGTGCCGAGGTTCGCCAGGAATGCGCAAGGCAGTCCTCAATCATATATTATTTGATAGACATGTGCACAGCACTAAATGTCGTTTTGAACTAATGGATTAGTCCTAAAATGCAATTTATTTAGTTGCTAAAGAAATTCGTTTTCAGTTCTTTAGTATGAAAACTAATTTCATTCATCCGAAAACCAGTGGATACAATTACTATTGTAGTGGCTCCTCAGAGGGCTGAGATCGCTGCTTGTTACAGTATCTCTCACTCTCAGCACAATGTGGGCCATATTACATAGCTGGTGCTAACTTAATCAGAGCAGTTGTAAACTGAAAACCTCCATAGGCTATAATGGCTCTTCAGTTTACAACAGCTCTGGTTAAGTTAGCACCAACATTGTAATACTGCCCCGTGTCAGGCAAAGCTGTTACAGTAACTGACTGCTGCTCATCACAGCGCTCAGAGTTTCAGTAAACCTAGTAAATAATATTTTTATATAAGAGGTTAGAACAATATTATTTCCTTGTTTACTGAAACTCTGAGCACTGTGATGAGCAGCAGTCAGTTACTGTAACAGATGAGTCTGATATATTGTACTGAGAGATAATATAACAAGCAGCCGATCTCAGCGCTCACAGCCACTGGATTTAAAGGGCTAAAAAAAAGAGGCTGCTCTCTATATAATGTTTAGAACATCCTCCTGCATTAATTAATACCCCTCTCTGTATAATGTATACAACATCCACCTGCATTAATACCCTTCTCTGTATAATATATAGAACATCCTCCTGAATTAATGTCCCTCTCTGTATAGAACATCCTCCTCAATTTATACCTTTCTCTGTATAATGTATAGAACATCCTCCTGCATTAATTAATACCCCTCTCTGTATAGAACATCCTACTGCATTGGCATGTGGAGGGTGCAGAACTTCTGATGTTGCGATGTTGCGCTCTTCATTGCTGTTCTCCTTCACTCATCAATGTAATATCACAAAAAGGACTGAAACTAAAATGTAGTGCATTTTATTTTAGTTTCTTTCGTTTTTTGTACTGAGCAGTTTCGTTTCTCTTGAGTCATACGAAAACTAAATTATCCCAAAATTCGGACTAAATCGTTTTAGTACTAAAACGAATGCACATGTCTATTATTTGATGTCAGATCTGTTTAAGAGATTTCCACCCACTGAGGGTTACTTTAACAATGTAAGAAATGACAAATCTGTCATTATGATGAATATTCCATATTCTTTTCACATATATAAAAATTAGTCATGGTCTAATATGAAAATAAGAACAGATTGTATCAATGAGGCACATTAATCTGTCTGAGATTTCTGGAGGATACTACTAAAATAATAGAATTTGTATATAGAGGTTGAGCACCTGTTATCTGAAATGCTTGCGAATTCAAATATTCTGGATTTCGGAATCTGATGTTTCAGAGGAAGGAGATCACAGTGGGATAGATCCAATTGCTTTCTGCTGCAGCTCCTTGCAAGTACAAACACTGGGAACGCTCTGCAGGCTTTCTTGATGGTCACTCTGTGACCCCAGGCAGCATGTCAAACACTAGGGCTGCCCAGAGGCTCACGGTGTGCACTGACCACTTGGGAGCTGGGTTCACAGGCGGCAGTGACCGCGTGCAGCGCCCCAAATTTGGAATCGCTAAAATCCGGATGGCTTCGAAAACTCTTAACAAATCTCTGTACCGACTGGGTCAAATCTGTAAATGCCGCTCCTTTGCTGGACACCCGTCTTCCAACCAGTAGTCTTTCGTGCCTTTCTCCAGCCCTTAGCTTAGCTTAAGGACGGGTACACTGAAAGCGTGGTAATGGCATTCCCCAGAAATAAAGCAGCACGCAGATCTTTGGGTGAGCGAGAAACTCAGCCTTTAATTCCTTCCTGGGAGGGTGTTAATGCTGGTGGGAGCATACTAGTATGCCCTGCTGTCTGCTGCGGCGGGAACCTCCGTCCTGCTGACACATCTCGCGTCATTGATTACATGGGGACGATCTGAGTTCAGCTGGCAAACCTGTCGCAGACCATAGATGCCAGCGGGGCCTGCTATGCTGCCCTGTGGCGTTGAGTTCACCCACTGCAAGGACAGCATAAGGAATAATACAGTGCCTGGCGGGGCCTAGTGGGAAATGGAAAGATGATACCCTGGCATCTAGATGGAAGTCTGATGCAGTGGAAGAGGGCTGATTCCCCTCCATGTTGTCGGATCTGTCGTACGACTTCAGATGATATCGGATGATCGCACAAATGTGGACCCAGTGGACGGCCAGCCTAATCCCCTAAATTGCCAATACTGGTGGTTATTGAATTTTAGTCTTGCACTCTACAAAGAGAAAACGTGAATATAGGGAAGTTACTAGAAATAATAAGAGCGTAGAGGAAACCATGCACAATGCCTTAGTCTGGTACTCTTCAAAGACCGGTGCTCTAGTCCGCTATAACAATATAGTTTTCAAAAAGATGGAATTTGAGGACTTTCTTGTTACATAGTTACACAGGCTGAAAAAAGACATGCGTCCATTGAGTTCAGCCTTTCACACACCTACTGCTGTTGATGCAAAAATAAAAAGTAGGCTGCAAGGGTGTCAGAAAGTCAGCTTAGTTTATTATGGAGACCTCGGAGTTAAAGCGCACATTTCAGCTCCTCGCCTTTAGTCATGCATTCTTCATTAAACTAGTTTTTATCCTAAAACTAATTAACTCACTCCCTAGAAGCCAATTCACTAGGGTGGTGATGAATGTTCTCTTCCCCCCCCCGGGGGGGGGGGGCTTGCCATTAGACTCAAAGAAATGGGTGAGAAATTTAGGAAGAGAGATTATCACTCTAAATTTATTCGAGGACAAGATAGCTAGAGCCAAATACCTTTCGTGAGCTCTTTTAATGGATTTAATCTACAGGGTGTCCATAAAGTCTCTTTACAACTTCAAAAATGTATTACAAAGGCAAATGAAAAGACAGATAAGTGCAAATTATTACAAAATGAGACGTATATATTTAAGTTTGTTTTTTTGCCTCATTCAATACACCTCAATATGGGCACCATTAGTTGCACGAAGCACATAAAGACGTTACTCGATTTCTTGCCATGTTCGCTGTAGCATACCCTCATCAATGGTGGCAATGGCATCAGTGATCCTCTGCTTTAGATCAGTGTTGTCCAGTACCTTTGTTCCATACACGATATCTTTAACATAACCCCATAGAAATAAGTCGAGGGGAGTGATATCTGGTGAGCAAGGTGGCCAGGGAATTGGGCCACCCCTTCCAATCCACCGGTCTGGAAATGTTTAATTTAGGAATCCACGAACATGCAGTCCCCAATGTGGTGGTGCACCATCTTGGGGGGGGGGGTCCCCAAGTCCCCAGTCTCCCTTCACAATCACTCTGCCGACCTGCAGGATCTCACAAAAAGGGGCGAATTAATTTCTTCCTGCAGTTTAAACCGTACTGTACAGCAATGGGAGTGGTGCTTAATGAGATAATGCTGATGCAGAGTACTTCGATGGCCAAAGTAGACCAGCAGTATTGGAAAGAGATCAAATGTGCTGGGGCATCTATGTGACACTCAATCATGGTGATCACTGTGCCATGTAATAATTTGAACTGCCATTCTATGCCTGTTCCTGTGATAGAGAGAATTTTTTTTTTTTCCGAGTCTCAAAGTCCCATAACAATCCCTGGGATGCACCGTACCTAGGACTCTTACAAGATGTGTATATGGGTACTTATAATATTACATAGATATAGATTTCGTATATACTATAATTAAGTTTTGAATAAAAAACATTCAGGTTTATTCAAAGAAAGGTGAATCTCGGGAGAATGAATGAAGTTAAAATTCTAGGTCAAAATAGCCAAACAGGAAAAATTCTCCAATTTATCTCCTTTTCCAAATCGGCTATTTTGGTCTTGATTGTTGTCTTCTGCCAATTCTCCTGATTTTCACCTTTCTCTGAAATAACCTTCATTGTTTTCCTTCAAGCTGATTAGTTTTTGTTTGTTCCCTCTATTGTCTGAATTCATATTTGAAAGACCTTTGCACAAATTTCATAGCAAACCATAGCTGTTAACTGTCAATTTGCTGGCATAATGGAAATTTACACTCTT
Source organism: Leptobrachium leishanense (assembly GCA_009667805.1). Taxonomy (NCBI): domain Eukaryota; kingdom Metazoa; phylum Chordata; class Amphibia; order Anura; family Megophryidae; genus Leptobrachium; species Leptobrachium leishanense. Next base: position 223,779,165 of record CM019066.1, on the reverse strand, counting down.
CTTGAATCTTTAGCTGCTTCATGTGACCTATTTAGAGATGGTAAATCCTCCGACAAAACCTACAATGTATACCATCTTTGAAAACCTTTCACTTGTATGGGATTTTTCACGATAGAGGTCTGCTCTTGCTGTGGGACTGCTCCCAGAATACCTTGTGTGATGACAACTGTGCACCGGGGGCATTCCAACAGTGAGGTCTGACATCCAGGATGGCGACCCACTTTGGTTGAACCCACCGCATTGGATAAGATGACACAATGCTTTTGAGATGTTGCCTGAAATCCAGTGTCTATGCTGATTACACTTCAAGCGCAAGATATGTTGTGTCTGTCCTGTATGAATGTCATTTGAAGTGGTGTTGCAGATGTGACTGTGTAATGGGTACTCGTAGGGAGACCAAGATTAATGCCAGATTGGCTGAATGCAAATCTTAGCAGATCTACAGATTGCTAGCAATTTTGCTTGCATATATAAATTTAAATTCCTCAATTTGTAGATTTGTGCACAGCGTTTTTTTTTTTTCCCCGTTTCGGAATCTTTGTCCTATTTGGTTTTTTTCATTTCAGGTCATTTGATATTTCACCGTGATTCGTAATTTCTGACCGATCTGAAATATTGCCTCGTCCGATATCATTTTCGGTTCACTACAGTTTTTGCATCGGTTCCTATTCATTTATGGGTTTGGTTCCCATCCATTATCATTATTGAAACACTGTTTTAAAAAAAAAAAAATTAGAAATTTTATTGAACGAAAAGTTTAAAAAAGTTAGGAAACCTAAAATTTCACCCAAAAAATACTGTAAAAATGCCAAAAGAATCCTAAAAAGTAAACCAAATGGATTATGCTGCAAGTGAAATAAACATACGGTTTAAGAAGTAAAATTTTTTAACCTTAAAACCTATAGGCGAATCCTATACATTGCAATGTTAAAAAAAATCCCAGTTTTTATTACTTTGAAATCATTTTGTTCCTTTTTTTTTTTCTGCTTTGTGTCCCTTTCAGTTCGTTTAATTTTTTTTATTATTATTTTGGAACATTTTGTTCCCTTTGTTTCGGATCCTTTTTGAATCATAATTTGGGCCGATTCATAATATCGGATGGCCGATATTACATTTTTGGGAAACGAGAAAAAATAACGAAAATACAAATCTCGGATGAAAATGAAATTTTGACTATAGGAAATGCACATGTCTATTAATTTGAGCTTTAAATGGAGCTTACATGAGGATATTTCAAAGTGGTCACAATGTGCATAATTGGTATTTTCGTAGCACTTGATTCTATCCATCTGTGTATTCGCCTTGCAGAAATTTAGTTGCTGTAGATTTTACATTTTAGGTTTGGGATATGTGCATCAAGAATAACTTCTATTTTGTTAGCGTTTGAGTGTCTTATGTACTTTTTTTTTTTTTCTCTCTTCAGTGAAAATCACCAATTGCAACTGCTGTTTCTGGAGTGTATACTCTCAATGCTGAGTAGCTCATCTTCCTCCATGCATCACCACAAAGGGTTTATGGATCTCATATGGTGAGTAGGATAATGATGTAATAACAAAAAATCACATCTTGCCTGCATACCGGAAAAGGGAAAGCTGTAAACCTGCTGCTCCATAATAGGTTAGTTAAATGCCATGTTCAGGCTCTTTACGAAACAGGGGCGTCAACCCCATTTTTGAACTAAAATATGCTGTATTTTATTCTTAAGTTTTAAGCAGCGACTGTTGGCGGTTACTGATTATTTTCTGGTACAATAATTGTTACAATCTGTTGTATTTCTCAAATGTTTGTTTTTTGGAGTAGGAATGCTCATATAGGTACTTGCTCATTAATATTGTGGAGTTTGCAGGGCTCTGGTTTAGAGGAAAACACAAATCTCCCCTTTGTTTTGCTGCGTGAAAGGTTTCCATATGGTATCCTATGATAAAGTCGTAACAGCATCAAATAATGACATGGTAAAAAATTGCGTCTTGATAGACTATCCAATTCATCCGAATTGTACCATGGCCCAATTTTGACGTCCCACTATTGGCCATGTCCTATTTGGCACCTATGTTTGCAAAGAATTGTTTCCCCAAGTTATCATACCCTTTACAAGTACTCCCACTTTTCTTGTCCGCTAGAAAGGAAAGTGTTCTGAATGAGCAGGTTAAGGATTTTATTTGGAAGATGTCCCGGTCGCATCTTCGTCAGACTAAATAAATTCCACAAAGGTACTGGTGCTATAACCGTCCTCTTGTCAGGAATTACAATATACCAGATCAAGTCAACATGCATTGGACTGGTTGTCCACTCATTCATTCCATATTTTACGATATTCAAATTGATACTTTACATTTAGCCTTTTACCCCTCCCCATCACCATACCCTGCCTCATATTCTCAATATTCCTCTTATAGTAATGACAATTCCTGCATTAAAAAATTACTTACAGGTCTATTCAGAGAAAGGTGAAAATCAGGAGAAGTGAACAATCTAGACCAAATAGCTGTTTTGGAAAGTGGGCTAAATTGGAGATTTTTTCTGGTTTGGCTATTTTGACCTAGGATTTTCACTTCTCCAGTCATTCTCCTGAGTTTCACATTTCTTTGAATAGCCCTTATAGTTGCAAGGTTGGTGTGAGCCAGACCGCTTTCCTTTTTCCCCGTTTGAAAGGTAACACTCATTTTTGTGATGGTAAAACATAGAATCTCTTCCAACTAGGGGTGGACAGAAGATGTCAAAATCTATTTAGTTTTGTGGACCCACAAAGGAAGTGTATTCTTCCCTTGCTTGACCTTAGAGCTTGTTTTCTTACCATCTCTTTTCCTTATCTTGCTTATCTGTAATTGAGTTACTATATCATGAGGAAGCCAATTTATGTAATTGTTATTTAGTGTACCCATTCAATAAATCTTATTGAGAAGTACCGACTTAAATGCATAGGTGGTAAATAAAGTCGCACTCTAGATGTTTTTGATAGTGTATTGAAAAAGTGATGCTGCAAGTATTACAGGGACACTAGCAATATTCCCATCAAATCTTGCATATACAGAGTGCATAATCATTAAACGTCACTCCCATTCATGCTTAACTTTGCCTGATTCATGTTCTATTTTTTCTTGATGCAGTACAGTAGTGTAACAAAGTGCAGAATTGGATCCAAATAATCACTTTCTTCATATAACAGTCCATGTGTGGCAACTCCGTATTTGTTTCTTAAAAATAAGCAGAAAAAAACAAGACTTGGTGCAACATAGTCTGTGATAATTTAAGTGCACGTTGAAAAGCTATAGAGTTTCAACTCGCTGCAACAGAGCCTAGACAACCTTCTGTTTCACCTTGTGTCAACTTTGGGGTGTCACAACCCTATCCCGTCTTTTGGATTCCTCAAAGTAAATAGAGCACCTCAAATGATATTCTAATATGTGAGATATATTACCCTATGTAATGTAGGGATTAAGGACACTCACCAGAGTTGGAGCTTCTGTATGTATCGGCTCTGGTAACATCCTTCCCTTTCTTTGCTCGTTTGTGTTGTAAGCTGTCGGAATGGTTTGAAAATGTTCCTCGTGGCCAATTCATGAGGAGCAAAAAGAAGGCCGCGCACTCCTGGGACCCTCAGGCTGGATCTTCTTTCTGGATTCACCAGGCTGCTCTACGGCGTCACAGGACACAAAGGACAAAGTGGATGGAGAAGTCGTCCGCCCTCTCCCAGGACCCTCAGGCTTGATCTCTCCTCTATTCACCAGGTGGAACTATGGCATCACAGGGCCATAGGAGATGGAACTGAGCCCTGAAGGCAGTCAATTGAGCTGTGATCTCATCAGAGTGCGCCCATTCCCCTGTCTTGTGTGTCCTGGGCCCTGTGAGGCTGCAGATCCGCCTGGAGAATCCAGGGAGGAGATCAAACCTCAGAAGTGAGCAACCTTGTATTCCTTTTGATCCAAATGAATTGGCCGCGAGGAACATTTGCGATGTTGTAAACTGTCGGAATGGCTTGAAAAAGAGCAAAGCAGGGGAAGGATGTTACCCTAACAAAGTCCAAAGTGCAAACACCAGAGCCAGTACATACAGAGGCTCCAACTATGTGTCCCTAATCCCGCTATTAGATGTGACATAATGTGTGACATATATTACCCTATGAGGTTCTCTGTGTTTATTTCAAGTAATCCAAAAAATGGAACCCTGAAATAGGGATGTGCCACCCTGGAATTGACACAAGATTAAACAAACAGAGCTGGTTGGCTAGGCTCTGTAGCATGTGAGCTGAAACTCTAAAGTCTGTACTTCTAATAAATGGCCAACTTTGGAACTGGAATTTATTCTCTTGGGCCCTTAACCCTCTCCACACTTCTACAATAAACCTTTCTTGACAATTTTGGCAATTGGGTCTTGGAAGAACATTTTAGAGGTGTGGAGTCAGTTCTCTCTGCCTACATTATCAAATTTTCTTACTAAATTGCAATACTTGCTTTGGATGTATTGGTTGCACACTATACTAAATAGGGAGATTTTGGACATGAATTTTGTCAATACGTTGAAATTCTGTAGCCAATCCTTAGAACAATAATTCCAAACTACTGTCCTTTCTACCCTGCACTACAGTCTGGTACTCCTCTGAATCAATAGCCAGTGGCTGTCCTTTACAAACATGAATATTTATTGATCTCTTATATTCATCATGTCTTTCCTTCCTTTGTTGCATCATAGCTGATTGACTCTCTTCTCAGATTGATGTTCCACAATGTTTTTCTCTATAAATTCTGTACCAGATCTCCACAGCCCAACTGGGACACATCAGCTAATGCCACTCCTTTGCAGGACACCCATTCTCCTATCAGTGATCCTTCATGTCTTCACCAGCCCTTAGCCGAAGTTTTTAAGGATGGGTACAATGAAATAGTGGTTATAGCATTGACCAAAAATGAGGCAGCACGCAGATCTTGTGTTAAAACAGACATACCGTCTGCCATTAAAAATCGTAAGGGCCAAATTTATATATAGTGCAAGGAGGGACATAGAGACAAATGGAAGAGGACAACCCTGGCATGTCCCCTCCTCAAGTGGGCCAGTCTCCAGCCATACCGCATTTTTAATCTCTAGACTTGAAACTATAGGATGCCATGTAATCACAGCCTGACCATCAAACTGTCGCAAATCTAGCTAATCCTAGCATTAACAGATCTTTTCTTCTTCCATACAGATAGACTTTACAAATATGAAACCTGAACAGTAAATAAAATGAGATTTGTTGAGTAAATGTATATATTACATCTATGTCTCCATGCAGGAAACAGCTATGTCCAGCTCTAGTGGTGATTCTTGGTAATCCAGTGCATGACAAAACTGTAACATCTGCACACAACACCTGTGTAGACTCCGAATGTCATGCTACTGGAGTGGCTGATCAAGGAAGGGGATCTGCTTGCTCTTCGACTGCACCTGCTCTCAGTGGTCCAGTTGCTCGCACGATCTATTACGTCTCAGCTGAGTTAGTAAGACTGATGGGCTCTGTGGAGTCAATGAGACCCGTATTGCAGTCTCTGTATCACCGGATTTTGTTGTATGCTCCACCCCAAAATCGTGTGGAGGCCATCAAAATCATGAAAGAGGTTGGTAAATTCTTCTCACTTTAAGTTTTTTATTTTTATTAACCTCACTGGCGGTTTTCCCGAGTGTGAATCGGGGTTAAATTTCACTGCTGAAAGTGGTAACCCCGAGCCACACTTGGCTGGATACATACCTTTTACCTGCGCTCGCTTGCTAACCTCCGCAATCGCATTCTCCTCTGGCGATCGTGGCATCCGGCTTCCTGGTTCCCTTCTCGCGAGAAGGGAACCAGTGACTACGGGGGACAGCAAGGGAGTGCAGGTACAGGCTTTGAAAGTTAACCCCGAGCCACACTCTAATACCGCTAGCGGGCCAAATAAATTGTATCGATTCTGACATATAAAATATGTCAGAATCGGACAGCCAGGGAGGTTAAACTGTAGTTTGCCAGGAAGTCAGGCTATGTCATTGTATTTGGGGTACAGTTTTTATAAACATACATTGTTCAACACCGTTCTACAGGGTAATCCAGATGTGGACCTCTGCCCAACTAAGACTAAAACGATTGTCTGAGGTTGCTCCATCTCCTGTGCAGTGAAGAATTAGTTAGCATTTAATTTCTTGCTGGCATTTTGGGTGAATACAGGATGATACACATATAGTATGATCTCCTCTGTTATGGCACCATTGAGGTAAAACCATTTAAAAACAAAGCGACAAATAGAGGGACAAGATACATATGTCATTGCCAGCTCTCAGTGCTTTCAGAAAACAATTTCTTGTTCACAACCTTTCTATAAATTAGTGGATAAAATGTGAATCTTTAGGAAAATGTCGAATTTTTTTCTAATTCTTTTGGTCATGCAAGATGTTTCTGGTGCAGTCATGCTTAAATAGTCAGGCATTTAACGGTCCCCACTTACAGGGTTATCCAAAGAGATTCGTGTGACGGAAGGGTGAAGTCGTCCGCCTGCGGGTATGCTCAGATCTGCGTTATTCTCTTCTCCCCCCTTTTTGTTATCCCACCGGCCCGACTACCAAAGTTGTGGCACTCGGCGTCTCGAGCGGCCGGGTATGACCTTGTGATTGAGATGGCAGACACAGCGAGGGGGACCTTGGCGTGAACCCAGCCCGACCACTGAGTGGCGGCACTCAGCGTCCCGAGCAGCTGGCCACTGACCTGCATGAGAGCTTTTCTGGTCGAAGGTCGGAACGGATTCTCACGCGAGTATTCGGATCTCCCGGTAATCGAATGGCAGCCGGTCGATCGTTCAGGAGTCTGTGCGTATCCCCCAGCGGTCGATATGACCACACGCTGCACAGCACTGACCCTTCGTATCTCTCAGCGGCTAAAGGATGAACGCTTCGACCGGCGGAAGTATTCGGATCGTGCGGCAGTCGATGCACCCGCGCACTGCAGTGTCCTGACTCTTCGGATCTCCCGATAGTTAAATGAGGATGACTCAGTCGGCCAGAAGTATTCGGATCGCGCGGCAGCGGCGCACGGTATGCTTTCGATTCGTCCTGCGTTCTGAATCACGAGGGATGTCAGAGGCGGTCAGTAACAGAGACACGAGACGCAGCTGCATGCTCAACCAAAGACACTTTATTTTTAACACCATGCATTTATAACTTTCACCACGAGCTGCACAACTGTAAAACCCCCTGCCCGCCCCCACAGGTATCATTGGCCACCGCGATTCGGGGCGTTGCCGATTCAGGACCGGATGGTCCGAATCGACCATTTTACCTCCTGCTCCACCCGGTCCGAACACGAGGCAGTAGAAAATGGCGGCACCCGCGGCAGATCTAGACCGGCATACTTTACACAATACAACACGACACTTTTATTTACAGGTACTCATTTCTCCCCTCCAGAACGCACAGGATAGTTGGTGCAACGGCACAAAAACACAGTTTACGGAAAATAAATGTCCTGAACCCCCGTCTCGGGCTGAGGGTGCTGGGCCAGTCCATCACAATTCGAAAAGTCACCGCACGTTCGGTGACTTTTCGTTCTCTTCAATTCGGTTCGTGTTGCCGATCCCATTTCGGTGACCCTGCGGTGTATTCAGCAAGTACCAAATTGCAGGGAAAAGCTGCCGCAAACCCGACGAAAACGAACCGCAAAACCCAGCGAATGCACGCCGAACACCCTCAAAAACATCTGGATTAACCCGTTGAAGACGCCGGAAAAACCCGAGCAGGAGCCGATCACACGCAGCGAAGCCGCCGGAAAAAGCCGAGACCGCAGACAGAGGGAGGTGAATAAATTAGCAAAGAGTTTGTATGAATGTGAAAGTGAAAAGCTGTTTGCAAAGAAACTACTGAGCGAAAATGTCTGAAATTTACACAGGAGGTCCAGGGAATGATAATAAAAAGGGCTGTTACAGAAAAAATAAGTAAACTTTAAAAAAAAAAAAAAAAAAATGCTTTTAGTATCCTAAAAAATCTATAAAGAGACTCTTTACTGCAGAATTTTATAATGAACGGTTTATTAGATATTGAATTAAGTCTGGATTATTTTTAACATTGAAGTCTATGGGATTCTCCTGAATTAACTTGCCGAATTAAACCACCGAATGGAGGGCATTAGGGGAACCTTTCACTGCTGGTTTGTGTTCTCTGAATAGCCGAAGCAGTGCATTTTCATGGGGTTTTCACTGCCCTCGAACAGGCACCGAACAGGCACCGTATGTGCAGGCAATTCGCCAGGATTTGGCGAATTGCCTGCTCTCTGGATAACCGAATGGCCAAGAAAGGTAACCGAATACTGATTTTCAGCGTTCAGTTACCTTTCTCAAGCAATTCGGATCTCTTTGGATAACCCTGTTAGTCCCCACATCTGGCACGGTGCGACCTATAATTATTATTACCCTTTTATATAGCGCCACAGATTCTACTGCACTTTACAAGATCCGTATACAAGTGGTTGATACATTAGAATTCCACACATAATTGGCACTTCTGGGCCACCAGCACACAAGGGACGTAAGCCAGTGACTTACCCATCACTCCTCCCTGGAGACAACACTGATGCACCCACTAAGTTTGATGGACCGTTTCCTGGTTGCACCCTTGGATTTGCTCGACTCATCGAACACTCCTCTAACATGGCATAAACTCTGTTTTCTTCCACATCACCGGTGGCTTGCACCCATCAGCTTCCTAGGACTGATAAGGAACCCCAGCTGCACTGAGCTTCAACTTGTTCAAGTCCGACCTCAAAGACCTAATAAGAGACGTACTGGCATCTGTCCAGACAAACCTGCGAGGACTGGAAATCCATGTGAGCAAAGTATGCCACTGCATAGAAAGCAGGACCTGCATTTCACCGGATCCTCAATAAAATTGCATATGTCTGGATTTTCCAGTAAGACACTTTTTTTCCGGGCTTACAGTAATATGTGTGTCTAATGGACTTCAGGTTACAACACGCATGTCAGGATTTTACTTTTAAACCTGCATTTCTGGGATGTATTGTAAGACATTGAGACACCGAAAAGCATGTGAGCATAAATGCTATATTTACACTGTTTTTACTGAACAGGGACTTTTTGAAATTCGGCTTCATGCCTTTTTTTTCAACGGAGTCCGCCAAAAAGAATAAAAATTATCGGCAGTAGGAAACCGATGTTTTTTTTCGAAATAACTGACAATGGACTGTTATGAGCCTCCAAACCATAGGACTACAACATTTCCAAAAGGTTTCCAAAATTTTGTCTACTAGTGAAATGGAAGGTTGTGAACAGAAAGTGGATATAGGAGTATAGAGAATGGGCAAAACAAGTGACAAGCCCTGTTCTCTGCTTTGCTCTGCATGAGCGTTTAGCTCAATGCCATTACAGTGCAGACTATTCCATATGTGAATCTGTCTTCATCCACCAAAAAAGGCAGCCAGAAAAGTGTAGTAGTGAGTGACAGGTTTATTTTTTAAATTTTATTTGAAGATAAAAAAATGTTGAGCAATTTGCTGTAAAAATTTAGCTGTGTCAACTTGCTCGACTCGGAGCAGCAGTTCTGTCCTTGGAGACTCGACACCGCCGCCGGAATTTCAGATTGAGGGGGATCCCTGAGGATATCCGTGCTGATGCTCTTCTTACCTTTCTCCGCGACATGGCATGCCATCTACTGCCTGGTGCTGAAGCTTCTCAGGTTTCTCCTATTTTATCGGCCATGTGAGTTAGGAAGGCAGGCACTGCGCCGACGGAGGCCCCCGCGATATTATTGCCATCACCTGAGATGTGATCACTTAGGGCCTGCTGCCGCAAAAAGCTGGGACTACCTATCAGGTTACCTATGCCTCTACCTGTGTCACCTTTTATCGGGACCAACCTTCCTGGCATTAGCCGCTCGACGCAGATTTCGTGAAGTCACCACTTTGTTGCGGGATCGCAAGATTCCATACCGTTGGAGTCTCGGGCGCTCTGGTTCTCGCCTGGGAGGGCTGCAACTACTCAGCGGCAACTCTGGAGGAGGCACAGGCCATTATGACCACTTTGGGACTCTTGTCTGCTCCGCAGGACCCTCTAAGTCCTTCTGTTGACCCCGGATGAAATCTTCTCCCCCCCCCCTTGTACAAACCTATACCTATATATTTATTTGTATTTTTTTGTAACCTTGTACGATTGGATGTTTGCTGGGACTGTTCGCTCCAATTTTTCTGAGGCACACTGTCTGGTGTGCCGCACTTCCCTATTATTGTGTCTGTGCGAACATTTTAATTGTGGGCCATGCTGTTGGCCTCCCGGCCCTGATTTACCGTGGACACTGGGACTTCAGGATTTCCACCTTTCCTTCTTTCTTTTCTTTCTTCTTTATTTTCTTCTTTATTTTCTTCTTTCCTTTCTTCTTTCCTTTCTTCTTTCCTTTCTTCTTTTCCTTCTTTTTTTCCTTCTTTTTTTCCTTCTTTCTTTTTTCCTTCTTCTTTCCTTCCTCGAGCCTTTTAGACCGGTCACCTAGGCCCTGTCCGTCTCTGAAGGCACCAGGTCACCCGGCCCTCTGGCCACTTCCACGGCCCCCAGTCCTCTGTTCAGATTCTCGGGAATGCCATATTTTGTTGGCCAGTTCCCCACCCAATTTTTTTTTTTTTTTTCCCGCTTTCCTCTCCCTTTCTCTCCCCCTTCCGATAGTCTCCTGTGTCCTCCACTGTTTTTATTATCCTCCTTGCTAGGTTCCTTTTTGATACCCCCCTCCTTTAATTGCCATAGGTCTACTTGACGTTTCTGATTTGATGTCGCTACGTCTCATGTTTGTTTCCCTACGGTAAATTGTATTTCTGCACGGTCTTTGAAATAAAAAATTTGAAGAAAATAAATAAATAAACCTGTCAATTGAGCCTAACTTTCATTGGGCATGACGGTTTCACTTTGAAGCACAGACCGAATATTTATCTTTTTAATAAAACTAGACTAATGTCGTGCAGTGGCAGTAGAGCACAGTACTGTTTTTGTTTTTTTTTAAAACATATTTTTATTCCATTTGGATCAAGACAATGATACAGATGGTAGAAAAACGTACAATAAACAAATCTTAATCAGCAATACAAAGCAAATCCGTAAAAGCCAATGCTGAACGACAGAGCAGTAAATTAAACAGAGCAAAATACAATGGTCAAACCGTGGCTATAAAAACTGGAAACGTGAACCTCTATCCAAGACAGCGAGGCGTAGTCTCTGCTGGAGCTAGTGGGGGGGGGAAGTTGTGCAGACGGTCGTGGCATCTGGGAGGGAGGAGGCAAGGAAACAAGCCAGTGAGTGGTCGGGAGGCCCTTGGGGATCGGTGGGGTACCTCGCAGCATCTGTAGGGAGTACCAGGGGGCACAGAAAAAGTTGTCTCGCAACAATGCCTTGGTATCGAGTGAAAGGGTTCGAATAAAGGGAGACCAGTTAAAGAATGATTGAGTCTTCTCTTTCTGGTACATAGAGGCTTTGGTCCAATTGGCTAGAAATGTGGCGTAAATTCCTTCGTATACCATATGAAATGAGGGAGTGGAAGTGGAGATCCTCTGGGATAGGATCGCCTTTTTGCCGATCACAGCTAAGAGGCTGAGGCAGAATCTGTGACACTTAGTACTGTTTTTTTTTTTGTTTTATGTGTTTTTGAATACATATAGAATGCTACATATGAGGTAATTTTTCTTGGCACAGGGAAGAACATTTCTTCGAGATTTGGTTTTGGTGCTATACACAATACAGTGTTTATTAAGTTTCTGAGTTGAAATGATTGTAAAAAGGATCAGGTATAACCCCCCCCCCCCCCAGAAACACAATTCTAGAGCTGAAACATACATGCCACTCTTTTTTAGAAGACTAATATTTGTACAGCCAATATTCTCCTGTTACACTGTTTATCTTTGAATTTAGAGGCATTCAGGCATAAAGACCTAGCTAGGAGTGGAAATGTTCCTAAATTGTGCTTCTCAGTGCAACTAGCTTGAAAAAAAATAGACCCACATGACACACTGTACTCAACAGCTCCCTAAATATTCTTGCCACAATCTTTTCGTGCCAGTAGTGTTTTTACATGATTATGACCAATGTTATGCTATGTTCTTGGATCGCAGAATTCTGATTATTTTTTTTATTTCCTGGGCATTCTCTTCTAACTTTTTTAGATACTTAGCAGTCCTCAGAGACTTTTTGATTTGGCAGGACCATGCACTTCGGAACTTGAAGCACGAAAACGATCAATTTCAAAGAGAAAGTCACAACTGGACCTGCTAAAGCTGTGAGTTTCATGTATAGATATATATAATCTCTCTAAATGCAATGCTGAAGAGAAATTAATAACAGTAGTAAGAATTTCCTTTTCGAGCTGTCATAGCACAGTCTACAGTTATTTTCAGTATTGTTCTAGTTATGTGATTTGTTTACAGATGTTATAATACAAAAGTGGGAGTTTGCGCATTTTTGCAATTTTGTGTGAGCTTTGTTTCACCAAGCAAACCCTTAGTGGTATATTATACAGTTTGAATTAAGTGTGTGTGTGTTGTGGTGGAGGGCAAAAAATGAGATTAAAAGCCTCCACACTGCAAATTATAAAGTTTATTATTGCAGAGTCCATTTACACATCCCAGCAAAAGTTTGTAATCATTATAATGGTTGTTCATTAACACAGATTACAACAATTTAAGGCTTTATTCAAATTCTTGTTTGTGTTTATTAACGGATTGGTGTCAGTAGGAGTTTATAGCGTTTTAAAACTGCTGTACATTGTCAGAACTCACTGGTACCACATCAACATGATGAAACGCCAATTAAAAACTATGCCTTTACTTGAGTGGCTGGCGGAAGAGAGAGTGGCATTTGCCTAGGCCCTTAGTGGAAAGGGATTGAGGGACAGAGCCTCCCAGCCCCATTGTGCTCCTGACCAAATGCACCATGACTTGCACTGGATGATCTATAAATAAGTTAATTGGGGTAATTTGCTCATTTATGTGGTAGTTCTATGTATGTTCGATTGTCCGGTTACATATTTTATACAGATTGTTTGTTTCCAAAGCACTATGTTTAAAAAAAAATATATTACAAATTGTAAGTGAATTGGGCTAGTTTTGGCTTCGAGAGTTTATATGATGTGCTTATATAAATATATTTTATGGTTCCAACATTGGTCTGTTTAAAGTTCGGAGTTGTTTTTCCAGCCTTCCTTTTGTACCTGAAACCATAAAATAAACTCCGGATACCACAACATTAATCCAAGTGGATTTATTCCAAAACCAAGTAACAACAACGACGTTTCGACGACAACTGGTCTTTGTCAAGCCTAATTCAAAAATGTCATGAACAGGAAATAAATAGCATCACAGATCAATTAATAAACAATCAATCAATTATGGCAAACGGTCTGTGCATACTAACCCAGTGATTTAAAAACATATATGTCCATAAACTGGTTCTTTTATTAACACATTAATTCACATCGTCTTTATTACAAAAAGAATTATTATTCATATATTAACTATAGTATATACCAGATAATTGACAGGAGTACGCCAATGATGAAATTGATAGTAAGCTATATTTTTTTCTAAAATTTCTATTACAGCTACAACAAAATAATTCCTTTCCCCCTCTTTTATATCTGTGAAAAGAGGAACAATAAAACACATTTTAATTGTACACTTTATGAAAGGAAACATGTAAAAATATATACACATTATATATATATATATATATATCAGTCGCATGTGTCCAAGAGAAAGCAGAATATAATTACAAAAACGGTGAAAAGTCTGCTTCTCTATTGAGGCCATGTGGGGAGAGCGTATTAAGGTGATGAATCAAATACAATTCTCTTCTCTTAAGCAGTTTTTCTCTATCTCCACCTCGTGTTGATTTGGGTGCCTCATCAATAACTTGATAACGCAACTGTGAAATGTCATGTCCACTAGATAGAAAATGTTCTGGAACTGGAAGTTCAGTTTTTCTTTTCCTAATGTCTGATCTATGTTTGATAAACCGATTCTTAACTTTTTGTGTGGTCTCACCCACATAGATCAAACCACATGGGCACTTTAATAAGTAAACCACATAAGTGGAATTGCAGGTAAAGTACCCCTTGATTTTAAATTTCTTCCCTGAATGGGGGTGTGAGAAAGACTCCCCACGTATGACTGCATTGCAGCATGAGCAATTGAGACATGGAAAAGTCCCATTCTTCGGTTTCCCAAAGAATGGACCTCTACCTGTATCATGTTTAAATTCCGCCCTTACTAACGTCTCTCTAAATGATCTCCCTCTCTTGTAAGACATTAGTGGAGTACTTTGAAACTCTGGTATCATAGATACGCATCCCTCAAAATATACCAATATTTACATAAGATATTCTTAACTTGTTGTGTGTGAGTCCCATATTTGGACACAAATGGAATTCTCCCATGTTTCTGATTCTGACGCCTCTGAGGTGTTATCTGTTAGTTAAGTCTAGACACTTCTTGACTCAATAATCGTTTGGGATACCCCCTTGCTCTAAATCTCTCAATTATTTCCTCGAGTCTCCTTTCCTTAGCATCAGGCAAATTAACCACCCTCTCTACTCACATTAATTGACTATGCGGGAGGGAATCTAATAATGTGGTGGGATGTGCTCTATCTGTTGGTTTACGATAAAGATCTGTAAATAGTCTGCCATCTTTTTTAACAACCAAAGGGTCTAAAAAGCTAATTTGTGTAAAGCTAAATGACATTGTAAATTTAATGGATGGTGACCCGGTATTCAATACAGTAAGAAATTGATCTAAAGACTCTTTAGGACCTTCCCATATAAAGATAATGTCGTCTATATACCGATACCAATGGTGGGCATATTGCTGAAAGAGATTACATTTGTAGACCACATTTTCCTCAAATTCGGACATATAGATATTCGCATATGTCGGAGCCACATTAGTGCCCATTGAAGTCCCCCGTATCTGTGTGTAAAACACACCATCAAATAGAAAGAAGCTGTTACCTAATACCAAGCCAAGTAAGTCAAGTAAAATTGTAGCTGATTGTCTCGAAAGCCTAATTCAATGAGTGCATTCTTCACAGCACTTATACCCTCTGTATTCTGAATAGATTTATATAAGCTAGTGATATCTAGACTTACCAAAATACTGCTATCTCTAACAGTGATGTCACATAATTTAATCAGAAATTCATTAGTGTCCAAAATAAATGATGCAATCCGCTGGAGATAGGGCCGAGCCACCCTGTCCAAAAAAAATGGACAGGGGGCTAAAGACCGAATCTACAGCGGACACAATTGGTCTCCCGGGAGGTGTAGTAAGAGATTTATGTACTTTGGGCAAAACCTACATTACAGGTATCAAAGGATATTGTTTAATCAGAAATTTAGACAAACCCACATCAATGATCTGACCCCTGATTCCCTCCCGCGTAGTCAATTAATGCGAGTAGAGAGGGTGGTTAATTTGCCTGATGCTAAGGAAAGGAGACTCGAGGAAATGATTGAGAGATTTAGAGCAAGGGGGTATCCCAAACGATTATTGAGTCAAGAAGTGTCTAGACTTAACCAACAGATAACACCTCAGAGGCGTCAGAATCAGAAACATGGGAGAATTCCATTTGTGTCAAAATATGGGACTCACACACAACAAGTTAAGACTATCTTATGTAAATATTGGTATATTTTGAGAGATGCGTATCCTATGATACCAGAGTTTCAAAGTACTCCACTAATGTCTTACAAGAGAGGGAGATCATTTAGAGAGACGTTAGTAAGGGCGGAATTTAAACCTGATACAGGTAGAGGTCCATTCTTTGGGAAACCGAAGAATGGGACTTTTCCATGTCTCAATTGCTCATGCTGCAATGCAGTCATACGTGGGGAGTCTTTCTCACACCCCCATTCAGGGAAGAAATTTAATATCAAGGGGTACTTTACCTGCAATTCCACTTATGTGGTTTACTTATTAAAGTGCCCATGTGGTTTGATCTATGTGGGTGAGACCACACAAAAAGTTAAGAATCGGTTTATCAAACATAGATCAGACATTAGGACAAGAAAAACTGAACTTCCAGTTCCAGAACATTTTCTATCTAGTGGACATGACATTTCACAGTTGCGTTATCAAGTTATTGATGAGGCACCCAAATCAACACGAGGTGGAGATAGAGAAAAACTGCTTAAGAGAAGAGAATTGTATTGGATTCATCACCTTAATACTCTCTCCCCACATAGCCTCAATAGAGAAGCAGACTTTTCACCGTTTTTGTAATTCTATTCTGCTTTCTCTTGGACACATGCAACGTAAAAAAAAATATATATATATATATATATATGTTTCCTTTCATAAAGTGTACAATTAAAATGTGTTTTATTGTTCCTCTTTTCACAGATATAAAAGAGGGGGAAAGGAATTATTTTGTTGTAGCTGTAATAGAAATTTTAGAAAAAAATATAGCTTACTATCAATTTCATCATTGGCATACTCCTGTCAATTATCTGGTATATACTATAGTTAATATATGAATAATAATTCTTTTTGTAATAAAGACGATGTGAATTAATGTGTTAATAAAAGAACCAGTTTATGGACATATATGTTTTTAAATCACTGGGTTAGTATGCACAGACCGTTTGCCATAATTGATTGATTGTTTATTAATTGATCTGTGATGCTATTTATTTCCTGTTCATGACATTTTTGAATTAGGCTTGACAAAGACCAGTTGTGGTCGAAACGTCGTTGTTGTTGTTACTTGGTTTTGGAATAAATCCATTTGGATTAATGTTGTGGTATCCGGAGTTTATTTTATTGTTTCGAGTATTGGGGCTGCACAGCAAGAGACCTCTACTCCGTTGAACCACCAAAGGGGGATGGTGCCTAAGCTTTTATTTTTTTTGTGGATTCCTTTTGTACCTGAAATCCTCAGATCCCTTGTTAGTATCTTTAATGTTCCTGTGCACTCTTCAAGGTTCCAGAAATAACATAGAATTGAGGGACCCATTAATATATATTGCATATGGAGGATTGCATGGTTTTCATCGGCTTTTACTGATGCTCATTTTTTTGTTTGTGTGTTATTTTGGTATTGTGTTTTTTTAGGGATGCACTGAAATTTCAAACACCGAAAATGGTGCTTTCGGCCAAAAGGAAAAAAACAGCTGAAATAAATCAACCAAAGATCAGTTATCCAAACCTGGGTCTCCAGGACCCTGGTTCAGATGACTGATTTTTGGGGTGACACCGTGATTGGATGGAGATCGCATGGCCTACATTCACATACTTGCCTACATTCACATATTTTGGCCCTGAGCTCCTTCAGGGTTGCGGGATGAAGTCACGGAGGCGGAAGTCTTTGACCCTACCAACGGCCGGACCAGTGACCGCTTCACCGCTGGTTGGTGGCTCCCCCCCCAGGCTAATGATTAGTCACTATCCTGGGGGGGAAGCCCCCAACCAGCGGTGAAGCGGTCACCGCTGGAGGAGCTCAGGCCCGAAATATGTGATTGTAGGTAACGCGATATACAGCTAATCACGTTGTCATTCCCAAAATCGGTCATCCGAGCCTGGACCCTGGAGGGCTGGCCAAGCTGGAGGCCCAGGTTTGGATTACTGGTTTTCGGCTGAGCTCTGCCTGCATTTTCGGTATCTGTTCGTGTGTGTGTGTGTGTACCACTTCCTTCTTTTAAAGATTTCAGTTTATTGCAACAGTTTTAGCAGCAGGATCTATTATGGAAATTAACATAAATGCCTTTTTTTTTTTTTTTAACACATTTCTTTTGTTCACTTACTTGGTATACTTTTATCAAATTTTTTTAAATATTTTTTTCCCCTTTTACATATTCTTAAATCGATCTATCCCTAGTTTTGCTCTTTATTGGTTGCCGATATTCAGAATATTACTGATATCGCTATCAGCATTTTATTTGACGATAATTGGACAAGTTGGCTCACTGCAGCCGCGACACGCAAGGTACCACAGAACTGTGCCAATCCGGGGTTTCTCACCCATCAGGCTGTAAGTCCTCACTGTAGGACGTCCCCTGCTCACTGACAGTATTGCGCATGAGCGTGATGACAACAGAAATGGGGCTTCCCTCCCATCTGGCTGGGAATTGCTTATGCAGGGGTTGATTTCCCACAGCAGGGGTCAGCAACCTTAGAACTGCGTTTCTCATAAGACTCCAAGAACCTAATGAGTAGCTGAGCATCATGGCAGATGTAATTCCAAAACATGTGGGGCGATATTACAATGTCAGTGCTAACTTAACCAGAGTTGTTGTAAACTTAATAACCCTATAGACCAGTGTTTCCCAAACCTGTCCTCAGGTCCCGCTAACAGGCCAGGTTTACCAGATATCTGAAGCACAGCACAGGTGATTTTTCTGTTCAGTGATTGCAGTATTCCGTCTGCATTTCCCCAAGGTGATCTGCAAAATCTGGCCTGGTTGAGGGTCCTGAGGTCAGGTTTGGGAAACACTGCTATAGAATGGCTCTGGTAAGTTTACAACAGCTGTGGTTAAGTTAGCACCAAGTTTGTAATATAAACCTTGGAGGACCAAGGTTGCTGAACCCTTTACATACACGGTCATATGAGGGATCTTTGCAAAAGCCAAAGTCACGGTTTTATTGTTTGTAAAGATAACATTTATTCCATTAAAAAATTATTTTAATCTTATTAAACACATTGAGTTTATGGCATAATGTCAGAGATGTGCTGTTTTTTTAACAACTTTAAAGTTACAGAATATCGGCACCAGATCTTGACCATCGGCCAGAAAAGCTGCCTAGCATCGGCCCTGAAAAAAATTATATCGGTCTATCCCTATTCAAAACCACTGAGCCTGAAAGGGTTTACAAAACGTTATTAATACTAAATTAGTTTGCTTCTGCTTTATAATATATTTTGTTAATTTAGAATTAGTTCTTCCTAGTAGTACATTTTTTTAACCTATGGACTTCTTTTTCATTGCAGAATCATGGATGGAATGACAGAAGCTTGTATGAAAGGAGGCATTGAGGCCTGTTATGCATCTGTATCTGGTGTCTGTGCTCTGCTTGGAGCTTTAGATGAACTGAGTCAAGGAAAAGGTCTCAAGGAAGAACAGGTGCATCAGCTTCTTCGGCGTGTGGAAGAACTTCGAGATGGAGGAGAGTCTAATAGAGAGTCTATGGAAATTAATGAGGCAGATTTCAGATGGCAGAGGCGTATTCTTTCCTCAGAACACACACCATGGGAGATGGGAACTGAAAAGAGCCCTGATATTAGCATTAGCGTGACGACAGATACAGGTCAGACCACTTTAGAGGGAGACCTGGGACAAACTACTCCAGAGGATAACATTGAAGGTCAAGGAAATAACCTGCAGTCTCCATTGAACAGAGCTGCTCGGAATAAAGATCCAGAGTTAGAAGTTATTGATCAGCCAGATGTTGTTCAAAGAAGTCATGTCACTGTGTATCCAGATATTACAAACTTTTTGTCTGTTGACAGTAGGACAAGATCTTATGGATCACGGTACAGTGAAAGTAATTTTAGTGTTGATGAGCAAGATCTCTCCAGGACTGAATTTGACTCCTGCGATCAATATTCAATGGCAGCAGAAAAGGATTCTGGGAGATCAGATGTATCGGACATTGGCTCTGATAACTGCTCCCTAGCTGATGAGGACCAGACTCCAAGAGACTGTTCAGGTCACAGGTCATTACGTACTGCTGCTTTGTCCTTGAAACTTCTGAAGAACCAAGAGGCAGATCAACATAGTGCAAGACTTTTTGTGCAATCACTTGAGGGCCTCATACCTCGTCTTTTGACACTTCAAAGAATGGAAGAAGTAGATTCAACCTTGCAGAACTTTGCATATACATTTTGCTCAAGTTTACAAGCAGGTCAGTAAAAATTGTGAACCATTAAAAATATGAAAAACTGGGCACCTCCCCATGCACAAGGGACTAAACCCTTGCGGTCATATTCCAAGGTTGCCAATAAGATAACGTCTTGAGGCGTTATCAGGGCCGGCCCGACAATGGTGCAGATATTCGGGGTGGCAAATTTCAGCCCCCGGCACCGTTGCTGTGCTCTGCACTATTATTTTTTTTTTTTTTTGCAGCGGCGGCAGATCGTGCAGCCACTGCGTTCGTTACTTCAACGAGCGACAGCCGCACGAGTATCTGCCGCTCGCCTGAAATCCATCCTCCAGCCTGCCGCGATCGAGATAACGTGATCTTGCGAGATTCCGGCAGGCTGGAGGGTGGATCCCAGGCGAGCGGCAGATACTCATGAGGCTGCCGCTCGTTGAAGGAAGGAACGCGGCGGCCGCAGGATCTGCCCGTCGGAGCCTGGGCCTGGCAGAGGTGAGCCTGGTGGCAAATCTATCCATGTGTGAGTCTGGGGGGCAAATATATCCATGTGTGAGCCTGGGGGGCAAATCTATCCATGAGTGAGCTGGGGCAATATACCCATGCCATGTGTGGGCACTGCTGGGTATGTGACGCTGGGCACTGCTGGGTATGTGATGCTGGGTATGTGACGCTGGGCTCAGTTATATACACCTCACATTACTGTATCACAGAGCTCCACAGCAAGAAAATTCTAATGTACGGTGTGTATGAGTGTTTGAATTTTATTGCTGTGGCGCACTGTGATACGCTCATACACGCTGCGTGTTTTTTTTTTTTTGTTTTTTTTTTGGGGGGGGGGGGGAGAAAGCATTTCATCCTTCACTCCAGGCAGCACAATGTCTTGGGCCGGCCCTGGGCGTTATACATTATGTCTCAAAGTTCTCATCTCCTAGAATTGCTATTCCACTATTCGCGCAAGTTGGGCTTGTTACTTATTACAAGAGACAATAATTTAAAGAAGAAAAAAAAATACACAGCAATAAAACTCCTAGTAATGTGTGTGTATCACAAGCTCCACATTAATATTTGGTGTGTAGTAGAAGAAAAAAGTGGTCTGCTCAATCTAAAATGCCCAGGCCTATTTTTATTTTGTCCCTGTCCGGGCCTGACTATAGACATTAGTGTCTCCCCTATGATGAAGGGGAGAGCGGTAGGGATTGGACCCAAAAGTAGAGATGCCGGATTAATAGCTAAAACGAAATTCTATAAAGTATTGCTATCAGTCTCCATAGTGGTATCATAGCCCTAATAGCCAGGGGTATTGTGGCTGGTCAAGTCCTTTAGCAACAAAATAAATTAAAACAATACTGAAGATCTGTCTCAATATGATAAAAGAATACCTTGATTGAATTGGCATAGAGATACTGATCTAACTTGATATAGCTTGGGATGCGCGTAATTTGGACTTGGGGTACATGGACCTGGACATGTATTTGGGAGGTGCAGGCCGGATGTTTTGTGTCACTCTTCTTGCCCTCTCTTTTGTGCATGTAATCTAAGTTATGCATTGATTAATGTTGTCTATTGTTATGGCCCATGTGTATCTGTTTATCTGCTGCATATCTGAGAAGTTGTTAATCCTGTTTATGAGGCAAATACTGCCCCATTATCTGATTACTGTTACAATGGTTTATATAAATTACTGTGGTCTCCTTCAACAGAGAATTTTACATAAATTAACAAATGTATTCATGCAGTCTGATGCTAGGCCTGTGGTTACATGACACCATCTGGGCTTTTTTTGAGGTGGTACACGCTGGTACGCGGCCGTACCGGCACCTCATCGCCAGCCGCCCTTTGCTTTTTTATTTTTGACCACTCCGGTATCGGAGTCCGAATCCGGAGCTGTCTGGTCGGCGCAGGGGCAGATCCAGCGGCCGCCGCATTCTTTCCTTCTACGAGCGGCCACCTGCATGGATATCTGCCGCTCGCCTGGGATCTATCCACCAGCCAGTCGCGATTGAGATCGCGGAGTTCACATGAACTCCGTGATCTCGCGAGATCACGGCTGGCTAGTGGATGGATCCCAGGTGAGCGGCAGATCTCCATGCAGGTGGCCGCTCGTAGAAGGAAAGAACGCGGCGGCCGGCAATGACTTGCGGCCGGCAGAGGTGAGCAGGGGGCAATATATCCATGTGTGAGCTGGCCTGGGACAATATGTCCATGTGTGAGCTGGCCTTGGGGCAATATGTCCATGTGTGAGCTGGCCTGGGGCAATATGTCCATGTGTGAGCTGGCCTGGGGCAATATGTCCATGCGTGA
Source organism: Leptobrachium leishanense (assembly GCA_009667805.1). NCBI lineage: Eukaryota > Metazoa > Chordata > Amphibia > Anura > Megophryidae > Leptobrachium > Leptobrachium leishanense. Next base: position 223,757,018 of record CM019066.1, on the reverse strand, counting down.
GCTGGCCTGGGGCAATATGTCCATGCGTGAGCTGGCCTGGGGCAATATGTCCATGCGTGAGCTGGCCTGGGGCAATATGTCCATGCGTGAGCTGGCCTGGGGCAATATGTCCATGCGTGAGCTGGCCTGGGGCAATATGTCCATGCGTGAGCTGGCCTGGGGCAATATGTCCATGCGTGAGCTGGCCTGGGGCAATATGTCCATGCGTGAGCTGGCGTACATTCAATAAAGGTGTTCAGTCTGTCCCATTCTTGACAGATGTGACCCTGTCAGGGTAAAGCGATCTGTCACATAGCCTGTGACAGATCTCGGTACCTCTACAGGGTCACATCTGCCAGTGTTGCTTTCTTGCTGGACCTCAGTGTTCTCCTCATGCAGACTCTCGTGCCTTTCTCCAGTCCTTGGCTGCAGCTTAAAGATTGATACACGTAGAGAGACTTGCTAGGAACATCCCACTCAGCCCCAAGATGACCCTGCCCTTAGAACCCTAACCCTTGCTAGCGTCTCCCAGAAATAAGCCGTGGCTGTAGATCTTGAGCTTTGCACTGGAACAGTGAATAGAATATAGCTGCTACCCAAACCATGAGTCGCGACTGCATGTAGGGTCAGAATAGAACTGTTTTAATCAGGGTGACCTAGAGATGGGAAGGCCTGGGGGGGAAAAAACAAAATTTAACCAATTTTTCTTTAATTTTCCCAAAGTCATTTTTTTTACAGACAAATTGAAAAAAAAAATGTGTGTAATATGTTCTTTTACAATGATATATATCTACTATAGATTTAATACCTTATCACAACATAGGACCTTAATGAAAGACTTCTGAGACTTTAAAGTCTTAAATCATTACAATTTCTCTGAGCTGAAGACTAGCAAATCCTGGAATACAATTCAAGTAACATGTCTCAGTGCAATACTCAAACAAAAATATGCAGTTCTGCCTATAGGGGGCACTGCATGGAAAAGGCTTCAGTTTAGCATGTTTATGAGCTCCGTCTTGTAACGCTTACAGTGGTTTTTGGGATACAGTTGATGATAGTTTCTGTGTTCTCAGATCTTATTTGACAGGTAAGAGGTTAAATTTGTCCCTATTTGATCCCTATTAATGTTCTCTTCAGTACAGTCTGGGATTCTGCAAAACATATCCCTCCTGCAACATGGTGCAAGGTCTCTGCACGGCACAACCTCTGACACCTCTTGCATTTCGCTTCCTGCAGATTCCTGCATCTGCTGCTGCTGTGAAAGAATCTGCTCTATGTTTGGTAATATTCAAACCAAATCAAGACACAAACCAACCCATGAAATGGCAGAAACGCTTGTTTCAATTCGTGCAAACCTTACGTTTTTAGAAGTCAATGAGAAAATTGACAAATATGGAGGAGAGGAAACAGAAAATGATAGATCAGAAAATGAGATTAAATTGCATGTATTGTATAGGTTGTGTCTTTTGTTTCCTTTTCTCTAATTGTTTTTAATGCACCGCTCGAATGTTAAACCTGAACATGGAGTTTATATAAATAATGCAGTCTTTTGCTGTTGGTGCTAAGGGGCAAATTTGATATATATATATATATATGTATATGTATGTATGTTTCTATGTTTTTTGTGTTGATGGTTTCTTGCTTTTATTGTTGTTTTTCAGGAAACAGAGGGTGGTTACTTGTTCTCATAGTTGTTACTACTTCTCATACTATCCTATACAGTCCTTGCTTGTTATTCCATTTGAAACAAAAGCTAAAATTTCTAAAAAGCAAATTCAAGTTACTAAATAAACTGCACTTTTATTTCAAGTGTGAGGAAATTATTTTTAATTTGTAATCCTACTCCATGGTGCATATTTAATTTTTTTTTTTTTTTTCCATGGCTTCAAAATTTCAGGAAATTTTACATCTCTAGGGACACACATATTTATACGGTCACACATGGGTCATTTACATACACAAAAGTTCCTCTAGAAACCGCTGGGGACCCAACCAGACTGAAACAGACAAAGGGACACATTTGCTTCTTGGAATGTGAGACCTAATTACATTAGGTAGACCGTTAAATTAAACATTATGTAACATTTCTAACGAGGCAGGATAATGGTAATCGGGATGATAAACAAGATACAGAAAGATTTACAACCTATTCAAATAGAATCGGATAACACATTGCTGAGACAAAGGATTAGTGTCCCAGCACACCCATCAACACATACACATGAACCAGACAATAGACAGACAATAGTATTCTTGCATAATCAGATTTACACAAAAATTCTGCACAGGAAAGGCCACTGAACTAATAAAGATTATGGGGCCTGCACCTTACAAATATGACTCAATGTCCGTGCAACCCAAGTGACTTACGTCACATAGCCTATACCCCCTTAACCCATCAATTTCTACCTCTGTAAGTTCTACTTTGGTTAAATCAGCCTATGCATTTTGGTATAGAACAGATGGTATAGAGCCACAGATGGCAGAGGTTAATGTGTTCACACATTTACGGATTCTCATAATTTTACCTACTATGGGCCCGATTTCAAAGTTGTTTAGAGCTGTTGTAAATTTACCAGAGCCATTATACTCTATGGGCTATATTACAAAGCTGGTGCTAACTTAACCAGAGCTGTTGTAAACTTAACAACTCCATAGACTGTTATGGCTCTGGGACGTTTACAACAGCTCTGGTTAAGTTTACACCAACCTTGGAATAGGGCCCTATGTCTTTAAAACCTGCCACATGCAAATTAACAATATGCAATTATGAATGTTACTCTTGTTTCAGCAATTTCATTCACATTTGGCAGTCTGTGTGTTAGCAGAATATGTAGACTAATTTTTTTTTCTTTTTGTTCTTTGTCTCAGGTGTGATGCATTCTCCCGGTTTTGAAAACGGCAGCAACATAACATACCAAACTCTCTTGAATGCAGACAGTCTGTACCATGTGTCTTTCTATGCTCTTCTTCTAAATCTCAAGCTGTCCAATAGTGATTACTATAGAAAGAAATCAGCTCTGTCCCCTGTTAGTTTGGTAGGTCTCCAGTAATCCTAAAATCTTATTTTCAAGGGTTGTGTACATAGAATGTTCTACTTACAGCTCTCTTTGTGTGTGTTTTGATGTAATCAGAAGGAGTTCATGAGGCAGATACAGTCAAGTGGCGTTTCCATATTTTTCTCTCAAGCCTGGATTGAAGAGATCTATCACCAAGTCTTGGACAGGAATATGCTTGGTGAATCTGGTTACTGGGGGAGTGCTGAGGGTCAATGCCTTCCCCTCCTTTCTATGCTAATTAGTGAGTAGTACTACAATGCTTAAAACACAATGTTTTGTTTTTATTAAGGCATAATATATACAAAGGTATCAGCACATGTGCTATGGCCATATGTTGTAAATAAGGGCTCAATTTAATTCTATTGGCTGTACGATAAAATCTGCATTCACAGTAAATTAAGATTTCCACTTTTAATTATAACATGCAGGTCCCTACTTTACAGTATATACTATAAAGTGTACTAAACAGTATAGCCGCATGCTATTACTTTAAGAGCTAGACCAACACCCAGGGCATACTTGAAAACGAGAGAAATCTCAATGTATCCTTCCTGGTAAAGTTACTCCGAGAGACATTTATTATATTAAAGTATCTTAAGAGCCATTTAGCACCACTCTTCAGCAATTGATAGTTTTTTGGAAATCCGCATATCGGTAACTCTTATTGAATCGCTAAAGCCAATATATCCATTGACATGTACAGCAGCTAGAGCCTAAATTTGAACTGAATTTTTATCAGGGATCGAAATGCCAGTAAACCTGACTTGACATCTATGCGTTACATAAGTTGTCAATGAGCAATGTATTGTAGATGTTAATTCATTCATTCATTTAATGTGTTCCATAGTGTTCTACATCTGAGCCATACAGGAGGCTCTATGGCTCGCCAACATACTACAGGAGCTTTCCATGTCTACAAAAATCTGATAAATATCTGATTTACAAATGGGTAGCATGTAGATTGAATGTGGATGCCAGTTTTCATATAATCTGGAATATACAGTATCTCACAGAAGTGATGCACCCCTCACATGTTTATAAATATTTTATATCTTTTTACGTGACACTGAAGAAATGGCACTTTGCTACAATGTAAAGTAGTGTGTGTACAGCTTGTGTAACTATAAATTTGGTGGCCCCTCAAAATGACAACACACAGCCACTAATGTCACTCTAAACCCATCTTGCAGGGAATTCTATATACAGGAGATGTAGGAGTCTATTGGTTCCCTGTATTTCTGGTACCGTATATCCTACAGCAGGGGTCGGCAACCTTGACCCTCCAGTTGTTTAGGAACTCAATTTCCCATGAGGCTCTTAGAACCTAATTAGTAACTAAACATCATGGCAAATGTATTTGCAAAACATCTGGAGGGCCAAGGTTGCTGACCACTTACATACAGGACATGTGAGGTATCATTGCAAAGGCCAGAGTTTACACATGGCCATATTGTTTGTAAAAATAGTTTTTTTATTAAATGGAATAAAATGGTCATGGTACAATGATTACAATGTTTTTAAACACCTTCAGTGAATGGCATAAGCAACTTTAAATTTACAGAATATTGGCCATCGGCAGGAAAGGATGCCGACAATCAGAATTGTTATTTTCTCTGGAAAAAAATTATATTGGTGTAACCCTCATGTATATTGTAATAAAATGCAATATTCCAAAACCAGTTGCTTCATTTGTCAAGCTTTTGAAAACCGGTCAATTGGAAATAGTAATTCTCTACTGAGAAAGAATGACTTTCATAGCAAAAATAAGCAAAACTTCTTTAAATGTTAAACTGGTCTGAAAATCTCCCGTCGGGACTGTCCTTATAATTGCGCTCTAATGTCTTAACTTGAAATGCAACTATTAGACTTTTATTACTTTGGCCATACATCAATTGAGGATGTAATCTGTCTTTGCAGATATAGATGGGTTGGGCAGCAGTGCTATTGGTGGGCAACTTCTTATATCAGAATCCACTCAGTCACCTCTTCCTGCTGACAAAAACATGGACACTTCAGCTTTGGCAGGTACAGACTCAATTATATTTGTAATCTTCATGTGTAATGTATAACAGCAGAAAGGTTGTACTTGACCTGAACAAGCAATAACAGCGGGTGCATCAAAGACTGTAATACAATATATCATTACATTTAAAAAAATAAAATAAATTTACAGCATTTTCAGAGCATAAATGCTGGGAATTAAGTTCACAAAAATGATCATATATTGCTTAAGTCTGAAAATACTTTAAAAATGGTGATTTTATTATTGTTTGATGAATTGGAAGAATGTGGTCATTTATAGGGTGTTAGTGTTATTATAGTTATATATTAATTATTGGTCTCTTAATAGTGTTATGTTTTTTTCCTATGGACTAGAGCCAGATTGTTGATATGTCAGTTTGGAGTCCGATATTTTAACCATATCAATAAATTTTGGTCCCTGCCCAAATCTGTCGCTTAGGTGTGCTTTATAAAAATGTAACCTTCTTTTTGTTATACTTTTAGAATGTGCGCATAATTACTGTTCTTGCTATAGTTCCCTATAACTGCTATGTGATGTCATAAGTGCTTTCACGTGGGTTTACAGATCAAAAGAACTGTCAGGGTTATTCAGAGAGCGGTGAAAAGCAGGAGAATGACTGGAGAATGGAAAATTCTAGGTCAAAATGGCCAAACCAGAATAATTCTCGCATTAATCTCACTTTCCAAATCGGCTATTTTGACTTACAATTTTCCATTCTCCTGCTTTTCACCTCTCTCTGAATAACCCTGTGTGTGTAGGAGTTTTTAATTCATGATCAAATGTTACTAAATTCCTTTAAGGAAATTAAAGTCAAAAATTAGATCTTGAAAAATAAAATGTGTAGAACTAATACATTATACAACATGATTTTTAAAAAATTTCTGTTAAGAGTTTGTAGATTAACGTCTGTCTCATGAACATTTGTGATTCTCCTCCGTTCCAGGGATTGCATTTGCACGATTTATTCTTATTGGGTGCTGGAAAAATTTGATCGACACGTTGTCTGCGCCACTTACTGGGAGAATGGCAGGAAGCTCTAAGGGACTTGCATTCATTTTGGGGGCTGAAGGAGTAAAGGAGCAAAATCAGAAGGAAAGAGACTCTATATGCATGAGTTTGGATGGCCTAAGGAAAGCTGCCAGACTCAGTTGTGCCTTAGGTATTGCAAATTTCAATGAGTGAACTGATGTGTAAACTTAATTTATTAGAAGAAAATCTAGAATTGCATCGACTTTCAAAAAAAATCACGTTTTTCCATTTCATGTTTTTTAAAATATTCTTAGTGTTCTTATACCATGAACTGTGCATGGAAGGGTCTCTATAACTGCTCACTCTTCTGTGCAGAGTAGCCCCTTACAGCTCGTTCTTACATGAAGGAGCCACGCCAATCAACAGGCAGGTCTTTAGTTATTTTATGGCTCTTGCACATCACTCCTATTGAGTTTCCCAAGATCGTGTTCTTTCAGAGCTATCTACAAAAACGTATTCCGTAATTTTATGTATATTTGTTTTGCAGGAGTGGCTGCTAATTGTGCTTCAGCTTTAGCACAGATGGCGGCAGCGTCCTGCGTCCAAGAGGAGAAAGATGAAAAGGAAAACCTTGAACATAGTGACACAATAACACAAGGTGTGTAGATTCAGATTGTAAAAGATATATCCCCTATCTATATGGTTCCTTATTGAGATGTTGGCTTATGGAGCTCTTTATATTATACTAAATTAATATTTTGGTCAAGATTTGAAATTTCTGCAGTAAGTCATCGAAGCTATTGGCATAAAAGCAGACGATCTCCCATTATCAGTCATTTTTTCATTGACAAGTTTATAATCCTTTGACTTTGAAGTAAAATTGTGTTGTTTTTTTTTATATATATATATATAACAATTCTGTGGTGTGAATAATTTAGCTAGGTGAACTTTCATTTCAAATATTTCTGGGTCTGTAGAAATCTGGTTGCTCAAATAATTCCCCCAAATGTCTCGGGTCATCAGGACTTCTAGTGACCAATAGGAAATGTCTATATTTGGGGGCAATCCTAGTTAGTTTGTCCCCACTTTCATGTAATTTTATGCAACATCATATGATCAGTATCAAATTAAAAAAAATTGATAGCCTTCTAAACTGCCCTCTCACTTTCCAATTGGTTTTCTTATACCTTTAATGCAACCCTTTTTTTATTGGTAGAGCGTAAAGGTTTCTCTTCTCAAATATTACATTTTTAAGTGTTTACAACAGGAATAATGTGATTCTACTGGCCATGGTGCAGTGTCTAGTGCTGACTTAACTTGTTTTATTTTAAAAGTGAAACAAAGAGTAGAGCAAACACTGGAACAGATGGGTAAGCTAGGTGGATACAGACTTCACACCGCCCATGTACTCTGTATGGATGCAATCCTCAATGTGGGCTTGGAGATGGGAAGCCACAACCAAGACTGCTGGCCTCATGTTTTCAGGTAAACAGAGACTGAACTTCTAACTGGCATGGAAGAACCTTCCTCTGATACAACAAACCTCTTAATCATGCTTCTGTTTTCTACAACTAAATTAATTTCTTAGACTATACCTGGTTTGTTAAATAATACAGGTAGTCAACAAAACGGAGTTCAGTAGCCAATACAGGTAGACAAATGGGGTGAAAACTAAAATTGGAGAATGCTACCAGAAAGCACTTCCTAGCTGTGACCGTACAATGAGATCTTGACCAGATGGGATTACTGTAGAAGATGAATAAGTCATCAGTCTGTGTACAATGTGTGGTGCTGACTGGTGAATGGGATCAATGGCAAATCCCCAGCGTTACCTACTTTTATGTAACTTATGTCACCTATTCCAAGGCTTTTGGGTAGGATAATGTGGCTCTGGGTCAAAGAAGCTGCACAAAAATGCACATCAGAATGAACAGGACATGTAGCGACTTTTGGGGGTGGGGGTCTTTTTGGTTTTCCTTTTCTGAATACAAAAACTCTGCATGGTACTGTGGGTGGTTAAACACTAGAGTCTGATAACATATGCCTGGTAGGTGCACCATTGAACACATGGGAAATTAAATTCTACAGATTCTGTTTTGTGTTTTTGAATTTAAGGGTAAATGAGAATGACTTGATGGGGAAGAGAGATATCCAGCAAAAACCAACAATATTATTTTAGAATAAATCCAATAACTAGCTGAGCCATGTTTAACATGCCTGTAGATTTGCAGCACCTGTCATGTCAACACATTGTTACATGCAGTATTTAGAGTACTAATAACAGAAATGGTAAATTGTATGATATGATCAGGTGTTGGCTACTGCACTCTAAGATCCAGTTTTTCTGAAACAAAAATCTAAATAGTTATAAAAAAATTAAAACCGGTTTTGTCTTCATTCAAGGACCTGTATAAAAAAGGTTAATCATTTTAATTCAGCATACAGAGGAAGCAGTTGTATTGTTAAAGGTTCTGAAGATGCTACACTACATAGGTGAGACTAATTTTTTTCTTTTCCCCCCAACCTGTGTTGCTTCTCACAGGGTGTGTGAATACATCAGCACCTTGGAACACACACACTTCAGAGATGGCACTCATCAACCTCCATTGACCATCACACAATCTCAGCATATTTCTGCAGATGTGGAGCATGTTTCTTCAGATAGCAGTCAAGAATACCATGCCGCAGAAGAACCAACGCTTGGAAAGAGCCCCATAATACAGCCTGTTCCTATCCATGAGCTAATTAAGGAAGGTTGCAAAGGCAGAACATTCGATTTTCGTGGTACCAGCTTGATGAGTGGAAGTAATGCAGCTAAAGCTGTGTGTACTCTATCTACACAAGCAGATAAGTAAGTATTTTGATTCATAAGCTGCTGAAAATAGCGAAGCAAATTTTAAAAAAACAGGTTTCAAAAGGAAAAGGTATCCAATGCGGTAGACGATAACGCGCAAGTTCGTGCGCGCATCCTATAATTAACATTTTGAGCGCAAATACGTTAGTGCGTTACAATCTTCGCGCACAGTCGTACGAGCGACGTTTGCGCGAATTTTCGTAACGTCTTTGAAAACTTGGTGTTAACTGCAAATATGATAGTTGTGGCCGAAACAAAATAACTCAGCAATAAAAAAAAATATATAGCACAGTACAGTTACACATTCTACACATACCCAGACATAAATGAATAATTTGTTAAAAAATTTTTTTGCTGCAGCACATATACGCACATTGACTTTGACAGGCGCAACAACCTAACTTTAGAAAATGGTGGTTCTTAATTCTGATTGGCTGAATCCCGTGAAAAAACAGTCTGCCCACCAATTCCTGCACGCAACGGTCATTTGCGCCCGGCTTTGCGCGTCGGATTTGCGCACGTAAAAAATTGAAGGCCGAAAAACTGCGCTCGGAGCGTACTACCGCGTTAATTAGCGTGCGCTAACGGTTTTTGCGTGTGCAAATAAAATTGCGCTGCGCGAGCGCATTTGCGCGAAGCGTGCAATAGGGGCCTTTTTATTTTATGAGGAGGTTCTCGTTGGAGTACAGGTTCTTTCGCAGTTTCACTGGGGAAAACAGTGAACCTATGAAAAATGCTGAAGTTTGCACATGAATGTTTGTAGTCTGCATTTACCCTGTACAATGCCATAAAATGAATGCAAAAGATCAAATTAAAGGGGTTATTCAATAAGGGACGCGCTTGCCACAGAATTGCAACGAATGGTGAATTTTGGAAGTTCGTCTAGTCACTAAACTGTCAATTCGCAAAAATCTTCAATGGCAGCGAAATTGTCCCATAGAGAAGTAAATGGATAATCTCTTCAGAGAACGCCGAATTGTCCTTGAAATCCTTTGCTTTTCGGTGATTCAGTTCGACCGGTATAAACAGGCAAAACCCATAGGTTTCAATGTAAAAAAAAAAAAAATACTCGTTTATATTCAACAGTTTTTTCATTTTCAGGAAAAAGCCTTTTTACTTTTTTTTTAAATTTTTTTTTTTTTTAGAACTGGTTTGTATTTCGGCAAAATTTTTGATTCCCAATTTTTTAAGGGTTTATTTATTTTTTTATTCTGTTATTTCTTAGGACCTTTTTTATTATTTAGACATATTTTCATTGGTTTAAACACCTATTAGAAGAATAGCAGAGTTTTTTTTGTTTGGTTTTATGCAGTACAGTGTCACAGGCCTGACATGGGGTTCCCCCCTGTTTAAAGCCTAAACAGACTTTGTTCCCTGAGTTTTACTCTGTGCACTGTATATTGCAACCTGTTACCCCCCCCCCCCGGCCCCTTCCCTGTGTTAGCACCTATTCTCTGTAAATGGTTTTTATCCCCTTGCTATGTACTTTGTTTTGTTGTCAAACCTGCTGTGTTGGTGTGCAAACTGTCTCCCTTTAAACCCCTGGCCGCTGTACAAGGTCTTTCCCCAATTCAGCGCTGGGCTAGGAGCTTCGGACCACGAGGCGATGCACTCGAGCCGATTTGAACACGTCGTCATTTAAACTAAGCCTGTTTAATTGCTGGCTAATTTACTATGGATTTAAATTTTACCTATACATTGTGTTAGCCGACTGGTTAACAATTGCTAATATTTGATTTATAATTCTGTTGAATCTGCTTTATTCTGAGGGTAGGATAGCTGCCTTGAGGACAGGTTTATGTGTCCTTGTAGCCCTCTGATTCTTACCAACATGCTGAATCAATGCAGAATCTCCACTACAGAGTAAGCTAATCTTGCAATTTCCATTCAATAACCCTGTATAATGCGATGCCCATTGGAGTAGGAGCACCCAGCTCTACACTGAGATAAATGTATGGGATTGTACTAAGCAGTTGGATCGCACATTAGTCTTTGTGACCAATGTAATGTTCTTGATGAAAAGTGAATCTGTTAATGAGATTTATTTCAGTTTGCCCAAATAAGATAATTTAGTTGAAGGTGAGAAAATTAATTGGCAGTATAATGAAGTAAGGGAAAATATTGTGAATTACTTAACATTTTTCTCAGGCTCCTATGCATCTACATAAATTGTTTCCTCGCAAAAACGTTTTCAAACACATCATACCTTCTCCTTCCATGTCCGTTAAAGAAAATCTTCTTGTCTCAATTGTTTTGCATTTACAGGAAATCCTAAACCTCTTCCTATAGGCAGTGTTTATTTTTTATTTATTTTTATTTATAAAGGATTTTACCAGGAAGGATACATTGAGATTTCTCTCGTTTTCAAGTATGTCCTGGGTTCGAGAACATTGAGTGGTTACAGAAATACAAAATAGTAAAATGCAAGAAATTAACACAAATATACAGATTAACAGAAAAATAAATATGGAGGAAATAAAGTCATTATGTTACATGTTTACAGGTGCATTCCGTATTGAGGTATGTTAATAGGGAAGTCTTAAGGGACTTTAGACTGGGGGAAGATTTGACGGCGTCTGGGAGGTTATTCCATATTTGCGGTGCTCTGTAGTAAAATGAGGATCGAGCCATTTTCTTTTTGTATTGCGGTATTGCAAGTAAGGTGCTGGTCCTGGATCTGAGGTTATAGGATGAGGGAACTGCCGGGGGAAGCAGCATATTCAGGTAGGGTGGTAGCTTCCCAGAAAAGCTCTTAAACGCCAGGTTGGAAAGGTGGAGGGTGCGTCTAGAGTCCAGTGATGGCCAGTTTAGTTCTTTTAACATGTCACAATGGTGGGTCATGTAGTTACATTGTAGCACAAAGCGACAGAATGAGTTATACAATGTAGTACGTTTCTGAAGGTGTGTTTGCGGGGCGGCTGCATACACTACATCTCCGTATTCAATGGCTGGCATAAGCATTTGTTGTACAATCTGCTTTCTTACCGCGGGGCTCAGGCAGGATTTGTTTCTGTACAGGGCACCTAGTTTGGGGTAGAGTTTAGATGAGAGTTTTTCGATGTGGGGGCCAAAAGATAGATTTAGGTCTAACCACATACCTAGGTATTTGAGAGAAGTGACTGTGGTCAGCATGCTATTTGATTTTGTCCCAACACATAGATGGGGTGTTTGCAATTTGTGTAGTTTAGGTGCGGTTCCAAAGAGCATTGTAACAGTTTTGTCAGTATTTAGAAAAAGTTTGTTATTTGCGATCCACTTTTCTACCCCTGTGAATTGTTCTTGCAGCACTGCCTCCAGCTGTGGGAGATTTGGTTTGCTGGTATAGATTACAGTGTCGTCTGCGTACATGTGTACAGTTGAAGCTTTGCAGACATTGGGCAGATCGTTTATGAATATTGTGACTAGCAGGGGGCCAAGTATCGAGCCTTGTGGAACACCGCACGTGACTGGGAGGGGGAGGGAAGTGCTATCAGACACATATGATTGGAACCAGGTTAACGTACTATCACCTACCAGAGTTCTTAAGTTTTTGTAATAGGATGCCATGGTCTACTGTGTCAAAAGCCTTGGCAAAATCAAGGAAGATGGCTCCAATTAGATTTCCTTGTTCCATGCCAGCTTGGATATCATTACAAACTTTTAAAAGGGCAGTTGTAGTTGAATGGTTTGGACGAAAGCCTGATTGATCTGGGGTTAAATACTTCTGATACTGATAATAATCACGTAATTGAGTGTAGACACATTTTTCCAGAATTTTTGACATTACAGGGAGCAGTGATATTGGGCGGTAGTTGGATACCAAAGTATTGTCTCCACTTTTATGCTAAACAAGCAAATTAAATGTTTAAAAGTATGCTCGAGGGAAGGTCTGCTTTTGTAGATTTTGAAAGAATTTTTTTAAAAAATGATTTCATTGCAAAACCAACAGGCTGACTTGTCTATACTTCCCAGCATGTCCAACCACATATGTTTCACTGAAGATAAACTGAAAACCGATACTGGTCTTGCACAATATATATCTACACAGTTTACAGTCCTGCACATGTCCTTCGCACCGACACATTGCACAATTTACCTAGTTGCCAGATCTACTGGTCTTTCTAGTTTTATCACTTCTTCCTGCAAAGGCCACCCAGAGATAGTGCTACCCTGTAATATGTAGATATTGTAGACGGGTAATCCTTTGCCTAATCATGGCCACTTATTTGGGATCCCACCCTAATTTGTGAATGGATTTCCTACCTGCAGTGTGTGACTTATATATGATGCAGGGTAGCACTTTTCACACTGTCCTTACGAATGTCCAGAAAACCATAGAGCACCTGGCAGTACGAATACAGGTTGAGTATCCAAAATGCTTGGGACCAGAAGTGTTCCAGATTTTACATTTAACGAGACTTTAGAATATTTGCATATGAGATGTTTGGGGATGGAACCCAAATCTACACAGGCAGTTCATTATGTTCCTTATACACATGGCCTAATTATAATTTTATATCACATTTTTAATCATTTTGTCTCCTGTTCCCTAGAGGTCGGATGTGGAATTGTACAATACAGTTGTGTTCAAAATTATTCAACCCCCAATGCTGTAAAGGGTTTTAGGGAATTTAGTGTACATTTGTAATTGTATTCAGAATGAAATCCTACAAGGACTTTTTAAAGAACCATATGCAACTAAAATGACATCAATTGGTTTTGTAATACAGTAGTAAATGTTTCTTTTGTGAATTCTTCATTGACACAATTATTCAACCCCTTAAAGACCACCACTCTGAAGAACAGAGGTTCATTCAAGTGTTTTCAATCAGGTATTGAAAACACCTGTGGATGTCACGGAGCAGCAATAAAGCATAATAAGCACCAATTAGGCAGCTTTAAAATGACTGTGATACTCAGCTCCTTCTAGACATTTACTGGTGTGGTTACAAACATGGTGAAGTCAAGAGAATGGTCCAGGAAGACAAGAGAAGAGGTGATTACTCTTCACAGGAAGGGCAATGGCTATAAGAAGATTGCAAAGATGTTAAACATACCAAGAGAGACCATAGGAAGCATCATTCGCAAATTCAAGGCAAAGGGCACTGTTGAAACGCTACCTGGTCGTGGCAGAAAGAAGATGCTGACTTCGACTGCTGTGCGCTACCTGAAGCGTAGAGTGGAGAAAGTCCCCCGTGTGACTGCTGAGAAACTGAGAAAAGATTTGTCAGATGTGGGTACTGAAGTTTCAGCTCAGACAATACGGCGCACACTGCGTAATGAAGGCCTCCATGCCAGAACTCCCAGGCGCACCCCCTTGCTGTCTCCAAAGAATAAGAAGAGTCGCCTGCAGTATGCCAAAAGTCATGTGGGCAAACCACAGAAGTTTTGGGATAGTGTTCTGTGGATTGATGAAACAAAATTCGAACTGTTTGGGCCCATGGATCAACGCTATGTTTGGAGGAGGAAGAACAAGGTCTATGAAGAAAAGAACACCGTGCCTACTGTGAAGCATGGCGGGGGGTCAATCATGCTTTGGGGCTGTTTTGCTTCTGCAGGTACAGGGAAGCTTCAGCGTGTGCAAGGTACCATGAATTCTCTTCAGTACCAGGAGATATTGGATGACAATGTGAGGCAGTCCGTCACAAACCTGAGGCTTGGGAGACGTTGAACCTTTCAACAGGACAATGATCCCAAGCATACCTCCAAGTCCACTAGAGCATGGTTGCAGATTAAAGGCTGGAACATTTTGGAGTGGCCATCGCAGTCACCTGACTTAAATCCGATTGAGAACCTCTGGTGGGACTTAAAGAAAGCAGTTGCCGTGCGCAAGCCTAAGAATGTGACTGAACTGGAGGCTTTTGCCCATGACGAATGGGCGAAGATACCCGTAGATCGCTGCAAGACACTTGTGTCAAGCTATGCTTCACGTTTAAAAGCTGTTATAACTGTAAAAGGATGTTGTACTAAGATTGAATGTCACTTGGGGGTTGAATAAAACTGATAATGATGTGAGCACAGAAAAGACATTTGTGGTTATTTCATTATAAATGTTCTGTTATATTTGTCTGCCCTACACGTTCCTCTTTGATTTAATTGTAAGCAAGATGACTGAATGATCAAAATCCATGTCAAACTGGCCAAAACACTCAATTTCAGTGGGGGTTGAATAATTTTGAACACAACTGTACATGTGATATAATGTCTGCACTCAAGGTTTTTGGACGTCAGTATCTCCGATAAGGGATACTCAATATGTTAACCCACATATACATATAAAAAACGCCAGGCTAATTCACCTCACCCGCCGCTCTGTCTCTGCCGCTCCCCTCTGCGAGTCCCTTCACTGGCTCCCCATCCACTGCAGAATTAAGTTCAAAATCCTTATCCTTACCTACAAAACCCTCACTAACTCAGCTCCCCACTACCTGTCCTCACTAATCACCAAATACACCCCAGCCCGCTCCCTAAGGTCAAACAGTGACCTGCGCCTAGCTTCTCCCCGCATCACCTCTTCCCATGATAGACTGCAGGATTTCTCACGCGCAGCCCCCACTCTCTGGAACGCTCTCCCTCGTACTGTCAGACTTTCCCCTAACTTCTCTTCCTTCAAACGCTCCCTGAAAACATTCCTATTTAGGGAAGCCTACCACCCAACTCACTGACGCAACCATCAATCACTCTCACCTTACAGTCCTCTCCTCCTGTTTCCAACCCCAACCCTCCCAGATTGTGAGTTCCTACGGGAATAGGGCCCTCATCTCCTCCTGTACTGTTTGTCAAATGTTGTTCAATGTATTGTAACCCTGTCTATACTGTGCTTATTGTACAGCGCTGCGGAATATGCTGGCGCTTTATAAATAAAGAATAATAATAATAATAATAATTTGATGCACACATTTAAAAAAATAAGAATTAGAAAATGTTCCTGGTTGTACTTGCATATGGAATGGATTACCCACATTTTGTACCATGCGCTTTAAGTGTGTGATCCGGGTAATGTAACTTCCTGAATTTAATTGACAGGTGTTGGGTTGAGTTAAGGTATGAGATTCAAAGCCGTTTTTCATGGAATAAAATAGTTTTGAAGCCTGGGATTGCAGGGACATTCCTTTAGAATATAATCATTATTATAATCTGACTTTTATATGGTCCCTGAAGTTAGTTCATTTAATAAGATGCTTTCTGAAGAAAAAGAGCTTGGCCACTTGTTGGATTAGTCCTATGGAATGACTTTCTCTTGGTGGTAGAGGTTACAGACCTCTGCAGACTAACACTCTCATACTGCGTTGCTTCAACTTTGTTATAATTTTTTAAATACTCATTAAATACTGTAACATTTTAAAGATACTGATATCTACTGATTGCAATGATTTAGCAAATTGGATTTTTTTTATATTAAGGGAGTGGAAATCCCATGTACACTATTCTGTTACTTTACCTTCAACTCTCATTCAAAACAGATTGTTCGAAGGTGCCGCTGACAAACTCAATTTCGTTGCCCTGTGTGGATTTCTCCATCAGTTGAGAAAGGCTTCCCAAGCTCAACTATTTCACTCAGCCAGTGACTCGGTAGATTATTCTCTCACAATGCCCGGTAAGGATTCTTCTTCTGACATGCCAATAAACTCAGAGCTTATTGGTTTATTTATTTGCAACAATAATTAAATATAATAAATGCATACGAAGTCACAACCAAATTTCGTTTCCGAAGATTGGATTTATAGCCTTTGCACTTGTTTCCTTTTTAAAGCATGAACAAGTATTCTATGTAGGGTATATGGAATCATTACAATTTACTGGTTACCACAAGCAAGCTTGTAGAGTGCATCATGGGGAAGATTAAAATGACTCCAACATATCTGTATGTGTTTGTGTTTTCAGCAGATTTTTAAACCTGCTGTAAAGTATGAATGCTTTAAAAAATATAACAGTTTATTTTTAATCCGTTACCAAAATGGAAAGTAAATGAGCAGAAGAGAAATGCAAATCAAATTGATATTTTGTTTGACCACCCTTTGCTTGCAAAACAGCGTTGATTCTTCTAAGTACACTTGGACACGGTTTTTGAAGGAACTCGGGTAGCTTGTTCCAAAAATCTTGGAGAACTAACCACAGATCTTCTGCCTCAAATCCTTCTGTCCTTCTGTCTGATCCCAGACAAACTCGATGTTGAGATCAGGGCTCTGCGGGGACCAAATAATTATTTCCAGGACTCCTTATTCCTCTCTACGCTGAAGATGGTTCTTAATGACATTGGCTGTAAATTCGGAGTCGTAGGCCTGTTGAATACAATCATTGGACATTTTATCTTCCATTTTCACGGACTGCTATACGCACTATTGCACTCAATTGAAATATTGGACACTTTTTGTGCATGTCCATCGGATTAGCATTGGACATTTAATTTGTGCACTTTATTGATTATTATCTACAGGTATCTACGTATCCTCTTGTATGCACTATTGCACTAAGCCCTGTTGTTTTTATTTTTTTTAAGGCACCGCTGCACTTTACTGTTTTGTTGCACTTTATTTCACTATTGTGCCTACTGTTGATGCACTTTATTCCATCATATATATATATGCAGATGTTTCAATTGCATTCTAGTGTTTTGCACTACTGATGTGCTGTTAGGGATACCTGCTACACCTCTCACAATCAGGAACCTCCCTGATGGTATTGCATGATGGATAAGTATATGCCTGTATTTCTCAGCATTGAGGACAGCATTAATCCTGACTAAATCTCCAACTCAATTTGCAGAAATGCTAACCCAAACTTGCAAGGAACCTCTACCGTACTTCAATGTTGCCTTCAGACACTCAGTGTTGCGCAGCTCTTCGCTCTTATGCGAAAAAACTGCCTCCTGCTACAGCAACGTTTTACAGATTTTGATTCCTCAGCCAAGAGCACCAGTTCTTTGCTGATGGCACTGAAGTACATCTTCCGATGTGGAAGGAAAGTAAGCATGATGTGCTGCATTAAATTTCCTTGGTGACCTCTGCATCTGCGGTCCACAGCATTGCTTGTTTCTTTGTGCTACTTTGTTAACGGCACTTGAAACCCAGTCTGCTTTGAAATCTTAGCCTGGGAGAAACCTTGCTGATGCAGTATATACTAGCTAGATATCCATGCTTCGCGATGAAACGTCGGGCTATGCAGGAGTTATTAGGTTCAGAATACGTTGGCTTAGTGGTGGTTGGTGATTGAAACACATAAGGGATGATGATGATAATAATAAAAAATAAAATAGATGGGCTTAAGCCCTTTAAACCCACCAGCAATCCTGGGTTTTTTGTCTATGTAGCCGGGCTAATTGCTTGCATAGCATATTTTTATTCAAAAAAATAAAAAAATGGTTATGTCTAAGGACAATAGCTTAAAAAATAAACCATACAGAGTAAAGCAGCCGGAACGGCTTCTCCTGACAGTTGGGAAGCAGCAGCTAACTCTGTACAGAGACCAATTAATTTGCCGAACGATTATTCAATAAAGAGAATAGTTGTCAACTATTTTCATTAGTAATTAGTTGTCGATTAATCAATTCTTAGAATCATTAGGGCTGAAACAAATATTCAATCAAAGACCATTCACTTGCTGTTAGCGCCAAAGTGGTTTTCTTGCGAACCCAATAAATCGCCACATTTTAGAATCTGAACGCTAGGTCCTTCTTTTTGTTTTTTTTTTTATTTGGGGGCTTGGCTGCTCTGGACTGGATGAAGCCTTTCCCACATTCACTGCATTAACCTCCCTGGTGGTTTTCCAAAGTGTGGCACGGGGTTAAATTTCTATGCTGAAAGCTGTAACCCCGAGCCACACAAGGGCTGGATACATACCTGTACCTGCGCTCCCTCGCTGACCTCCCATAATCGCATTTTCCTCCGTATGATCACGGCGTCTTGCTTCCTGGTTCCCTTCTCGTGATAAGGGAAGCAGGATGTCGCGATCGGCCAGAGGTGACGGCGGGGGATAGCGACGGAGTGGAGGGAGAGGTATGTATCCAGCGAGAGTGTGGCTCAGGGTTACGGTTTTCAGCATAGAAATCTAACCCCGAGCCTCACTCAGGAAAACAGCCAGGGGGATGAAAAATGGTACAGATTCTGACATATAAAATGTTAGAAACGGACCGCCAGAGAGTTTTAGCTCAATAAGGAAAGTCATAAAAACTAAAATATTTCCCAGTAAAACCATAGAAATAAGTAATCGAAAAAAAAGCATGGGTGGATTTCTTCATGATATGGACACCGTCCCCTGCCTCCAACCGAGCCCAGCTAAACCCCTTCACTGCTGAGCCATTTCACCTCTGTGTGCTGAGCTCATTTTGACTGTTTTGTGCTCCTGTTTAAACGTGATCACCACTTGGAAGTCCTTGTGGCCCTTGAACAGATTCAACAGCAGCCCTAAGTCCCAGAATATACTTGTTGTGTTCATGCAGCAGCTTCTGCAGTTGGCTAACCAGTTCCGGATTAATGCCCAGGTAGATTCCACAACAGATGTCCTTCTCATTGTCATCATCACCAACAAAGTATAGCTGCAGAAATGAAGGCTGCTGCTTTTGGCCCTGTCATGATACTACCTATCCTGTGGTAGACCTGCCCCTGCACTTTGATTGTTGGCATAAAATTTCCCTCCTTCACCGCTCTGGCTCCAAAAGACGTCATTTGGAAGCATCCGTTTTACTTCTGAGCAGCAGAAAGAAAGTGCTCTGCCATTGGATGCTGGTGGGTGAGAAGGCTGTGTAAGGGTTCAGGGTAGGGCTGAAGGGGAGGGAGCTGGACTTTCCCGCCACTGCAGCACATCCCGGGACACTCATCCTGACACTTCAGAGCACGGCACCAGGCACAAGGTAACTGAAGTCCGATATTAACAACCTTCTCCCTGGAGTAATCAATCTGAGGTTCATATTTAAAACCAGACATACTTATTAGTCCAAGGCATTGATCTCCTTTGCGACTCCTCAACGTAGGGGTTATTAGATGCATACTTTATTACAGCCTCTCTGATTCGGGGAGGAGTTTCACAATACTTTTTTCCAGCTTCTCTTGTGTTTTCCTAATTGCATCTGTAAATCTTTTTGTGTTTTTTTTTTTTTCCCCTCTGTTCCCTTTAACTGTTGTTACAGTAGAAGGGACCGATCCGTGTAAGAAGTGATTTGGGGCTGGAACACTACGCAGGAGAAATTTGGTTCACAATCCATTGGCTCAGTGCTGGTGGCTGATTGAAACTCATAAGGGAATACTTTCCGCTTCCACCTTCATTTCGGAAGCGGTTCCATAGGTGGAAGGTGTGGACATTTTGGTGAGGTAGCGACAGTTGGAACAGATTTAATTTCAGGTGGGCAGGGGGGAGTATAACTCCTTAGCATCAGAGTGTGTTAATAACTAATGCTCTGATGGTCATTTTGAAAAATCATTTCTTAGTGAGCACCTAGAAGCCGAGAGGAACATACGTGCTGAATTTCAAGTTTGTAGGCTTTACGGTTCTAGAGATATCGTGATGTCGCGTGAGTGGCATTTCGCTTTTATTTATATAAATTACAAATTTGGTGCTAACTTTACGAAAGCTGTTGTAAAGTTAACAACTCCATAGACTATAATGGCTCAGGTAAGTTTACAACAGCTCTGGTTAAATTCTCACCAACTTTGTAATATAGCCCCTTGTGTCTTGTTGCTGTGCTTAGTCTTGCTGTGGTGTATGACCTATGACATGAAACTGTCCTCCGCAAACTCACATTAGTATCAGAGGTTGGCTGTTCCTCGCCCATTTTTAACCCTCCTACACAGCAGTTTCTGTTAGTTAATGACTCTGTTTCAACTCACATATGAAATCGATGATCAATAGCACCTGCTTGGTATAATTAGTTAGTCATGCACTTGATTCTGATCCTATAAAATCCTGCAAGTGTGAGAACTGATGCTGGTTTGACGCCAAAGGGTCACCCCCAAATTTGGATTTAGCTTTTCCCTCTGTTTGCTCACTTTGCATTTTGTAAATTGATATATATATATATAATTTTTATTGAAAGCATTCTTCCCTTTACAGCATTTCTTCACACCTGCCTAATGTTTGCACATTAAATAAATATAGCAAAATAGGATTGTGAAAATTACATTGTCCTATATTAAAAATAAGTTTTTAGATAACTGCTGTAATGGTGGAACAAGAAAGCAAAAAATACTACTTCAGTGGTCAATACCTCTAATAATATATATATTTCTCATAAAAACCTTTTATAGAAATAATGGTTTTGGTAAAACCTATGTACTTGTTTTATTTACGTTATATACACGGATACTAATAATTTATCAGTTAAGTGTAATTTGCTTTCTTTGTCAGATTTGGAAGTGACCTATATTTTGTGGTGGATTGCAATAGAAAACTAGTTTTATATGTCCTTACATATCATCTGTAGAAATTTACCTTTTTTATTAAAAAAATAATAATCTAGAATGGGAACCGTTGTGATTGTATTCCTTTTAGAACCCGACTGTTCAGACAATTTAGTTATACAATTTTTATTTACAAAAGTTTTACCAGGCAGAAACACAATACAATACGAATAATCTTGTTTGCATTATGTCCTGAGCTAGGTCAGCAGAATGATATGTTACGATGTTATATATACATTTTTCTGCAGTAATTAAGTTATAGTTTACGGTCAGGGCAGGTTTGATTTGCATGTACAATCGGGAGAAAAAAAAATTCAGATCGCTGGATGATGTAATACTTTCTGGAAATCAGTTGTGCAGTTCTGAATGAAAACTTACTCAACTTGCTTCCTTATTGTAGTGGTCAATGGATAGTCATGAGGTTATAGCTGTGTGGCGAACATTTTTTTGAGGTAGTACAGGACTTTACCAGAGAAATGGTTATAAACCAGGAAAGAGAAATGAAGGGTTGGCCAATCGAAGTCGATATTTGAGATCCATTGTATTTAAAACAAAAAATAAATTTGCATGCAGTCTCCAGTGTAGTCATAACACCATATCCATAATCTTTGCTGTAGTTTAAAAATGTATAAAGTAATATATTTTTCTCAAAATTGAAAGTGTTTAATTTACAAAGGTTATGTATAAATATTTTTATAGGTGAAATAAAATCTACTCTGGACAGAAGAAGTGCGCTCCATCTCTTTCGTCTTGGTGATGTTATGCTTCGCATCATTCGCAGCAAATCCCGGCCGCTTCTCCATGTCATGCGGTGCTGGAGCCTGGTTGCTCCACATTTCGTAGAGGTAACACACTCTCCTCTGTAGGCTGAGCTACTTTGCAACAGCAGTGTTTGAATGAAATACAGTATATATCTCACAAAAGCATTTGGTGTTCAACTACATGTACAAGGCAAACTACTACTGGATCGAGAGTCATGAAAATGGAACCAAACATGTACTAAATTTACCAGTCTCATAGATTTTAGTGGGACGTTGGTCAAGAAAACAGAGCAAATGTTTCAGAAACTATTGCAATTATAAACGGGACACAGGTACAAAGAACTTAAGTTATAAGTGGTTATGGTGTTCGGAGTGGGAGTTTCTGATTTTATTTTATTTGACAAATTGTAAATGACACATTTTAAAAATTAAAATATTTCCAGCACATTGTTCCTCATTGTGTCACTTTTTTTTCTTTCGTGCTTTGCTCTACAGGCAGCTTGTCACAAAGAGAGACATGTTTCACAGAAGGCTGTGTCCTTTATACATGATATCATAACGGAGGTCCTGGCAGATTGGGATGAACTTCCACACTTTCATTTTTGTGAGGCTCTCTTCAAGCCTTTTGAGAGGATCATGCAGTTGGAGCTCTGTGATGAGGATGTGCAGGACCAGGTGAGGATAAAAAAAAAAGTGTAAGCAAGATGACCAATGTAAACTCCCTACCTGGGCATCTTCTGATTTTATAATATCTTGGTTTAGTATGACTGCATGTACATATAATGCATTGGTGTGTAAACTTAGAAACTAGAAGTATGCTTACTGCCATTGTGCTGAGTAACATTATAGATCACTTAAAAGTACTTGCCAGTGCATAGCCTTTCCAATGATAACAAACATGACCATAGTAACAGATCTCAGTACCCCAATAGAGTCACATCTGTCAATGCTGCTTCCTTGAGTCGTGACTGCATGTAGGGTCACAATAGAACTGTTTTAATCAGGGCCACACACATTTATACGGTCACACATGGGTCATTTACATATACAAAATCCCCTCCTAAAAACTGTTGAGAGATCTAATAGGACTGAAACAGCTAATTGGACAAACGTTTTCTGCTTGGTATGTGAAACCTATTTAGAATAGGTAGACAGTTAAATTAAACATTACATAACATTTCAAAGGAGGCAGGACAGTGGTAAATAGGATAACAGAATACAGACAGAAGATTTACAACCTATTATTATTATTCTTTATTTATAAAGCGCCAGCATATTCCGCAGCGCTGTACAATAAGCACAGTATAGACAGGGTTACAATACATTGAACAACATTTGACAAACAGTACAGGAGGAGATGAGGCCCTATTCCCGTAGGAACTCACAATCTAGGAGGGTTGGGGTTGGAAACAGGAGGAGAGGACTGTAAGGTGAGAGTGATTGATGGTTGCGTCAGTGAGTTGGGTGGTAGGCTTCCCTAAATAGGAATGTTTTCAGGGAGCGTTTGAAGGAAGAGAAGTTAGGGGAAAGTCTGACAGTACGAGGGAGAGCGTTCCAGAGAGTGGGGGCTGCGCGTGAGAAATCCTGCAGTCTATCATGGGAAGAGGTGATGCGGGGAGAAGCTAGGCGCAGGTCACTGTTTGCCCTTAGGGAGCGGGCTGCGGTGTATTTGGTGATTAGTGAGGACAGGTAGTGGGGAGCTGAGTTAGTGAGGGTTTTGTAGGTAAGGATAAGGATTTTGAACTTAATTCTGCAGTGGATGGGGAGCCAGTGAAGGGACTCGCAGAGGGGAGCGGCAGAGACAGAGTGGTGGGTGAGGTAGATTAGCCTGGCGGAGGCGTTCAGGATGGATTGTAGGGGGGAGAGGCGTGACAGAGGGAGGCCAGATAAGAGATTATTGCAATAGTCGAGTCGGGAGATTACCAGGGCGTGTATGAGTTGTTTTGTGGTGACAGCGGTAAGAAATGGCCGAATTCAAATATAAACAGATATCAACACATTCCTGAGACAAGGGTAGGCTGGTATGTTAATCTTCTCAACAGATAACAAGATACACATGGACCAGACAATAAACAGATTTCAATTGCGTTCTTGCATAATCACAGATTACACAACCATTCCGCACAGGAGAGGCCACTGAACTAATATAGATTAGGCCTGCACCCTACAAATATGCCCCTGTGCACCCCAAGTCCAAAGTGACTTACGTCACAACCAGGTTGTTCAGTTCTTCCATCCATTCACCATCGCCTTCAGTCCCAGAGCCTGCATTTTCACCTGGATACTAAGCACCCATTTACCATCACCTTCAGTCCCAAAGAACTGAACTGTTTGACCTGGTGACCTTTCTTTTACTTACCTGAATAAGGTAGATAAGCTTGATGATATCTATGAAGGATCTATTTAATTTAACAGGTCGTAAAGTAATAAGTAATCTTGCTCTTCCAAAATCACCAGGCTCATGGGGGTGCTATATTGTTTATTTTTTACCTCTTTCGCACTTGGTCCAAATATAATGGGTAACTTGGAATCACTAGTTATTCAAGTGGTGGTGCCACTTTTGCACGTTGTGTACAAAGTATGGAATACGCAAACCTACAGCATCCATGCTAAAAAGCACAAAGGTAATGATAACATGAAGATCCACATTCATTTTCAAGCATCATGCAATAGTTCTGACTGACTTAAGAAAGCTGCCTTAACCCCCTCACTACCACAAGATTTTCCAAAAATCCACTGTCAGGAGCCAGTGGTTTTCTTTTTGCAGAATCATTATTATATAGAATATTATTACCAAACATTTCTATTTCTTACTGCAATAACCTATTTGGCAGGGAGATGTTGCCATCTGCTGGCCAACTGCAGTTTGTAGCTCCATGCATCGGCCAGGGAATGTACCATATAACAGGACATTCCTTAGCTGTTTTGCTGATTTCAAACAGTTTTAGCACCCTGGTTATTATGTCCACGGAGCTTAAAACATTGGGGGGCACCTTCTGAAGCACAGAAGCCAACAACTTTAATTTGCAAGCATACCTCATAGTCCCAGATCATGATAACACAATCTCAGGCTGCTGTGTCTGCTACTGTTGATCGTGTACACAATCACGGCAGTGAAGGGGTTAAATGTATGCTCTAATGTAAACCTGAACATTGCCATTTCAAATGTTTCACCACTGCAGTTCTTATTTCTTTTTAAAAATTGTGTGAAGATTTTATAGGAAAACTCTTACTGTTAAATGTATATATATATTTATAAAAAGGGGTGCAATAGTGCCGGCGCGATATTGTAAATTCCTATTAAATTAAGTGGTATAATCAAACCGCAATACAAACCTGCAGAAAATAAATGAGTAGATGTGATGCTGCCTAAAATGGATATAACAACAAATGTAAAAGCACAAATAAAACAACCAAAATATGTGCCATACAGGGATTATGCAGAAGAAGAATCCATAAAGCGCATCCAACAGTGCAGTAATAAAGTAATGACAGAATCAATGTATCTGATAATAATACACGGTGGTGAGACTAAAGCAATGGTCCTCCTAGAGGCAATTTAAGAACATCAAACACCTAAAAAGTGGCAATGTCAAACAATGGCTATAAGGCTAATGTCAGACGAACGCAGTCTGAGCGCACTCTGCGTGTGTGCACAATGGACGAACGTACTGATGGAAGATACTATAGACACCACACGGTCCGTTTTTGTTGACGGACATAGAAAAAAAGGGAATTATGGGAAACAGAATTAATATGAAAATGATAAATATTTGAAAAGGATATGAAAAGCCATTGTGTGTGTCAAGGTGCTGGACGTCGCAAATGCGCTGCGCCTGACATTTTATCACTCACAGAAAGCTACGCGGACGTGGCGCACTCTGCGCGTCCATCTAGCGGTTTTACGTTCTTGCTTTACTTGTGTCCGTTTGCCACGTGCGTTGTGTGTGCGCAGTTCGGTGCGCACATACTTCGTTTGTGGGTCTCTATTGCTCGTGATTCTGTGCTACGACGGACGTTAAACTGTGTGGTGACACGGACGTGTTAACTGCGTTCGCCTGACATTTGTCTAAGCTAGCCTGTGCCAGAAATAGTCAATAAGGTGACCGTGATGGTATCAATGGCGTGGGGAAAAAAAACACAGTTTATTGAAAGTGCATAATGCAAATGGGGAAAAAAAAAGTGGTAGTAGAGTTGTCTAGGAATTACTCATAAGTTGGGGTTCCTCCTGAGGGCAGAAAGTGCTTGCGCTTACGTCCCTCGACATCTCTCAAAGAGAACAGAAACAAAAAATAGACCAATAGTGCAGAATAGTAAACAATTCAGTTTCCCTCCTCCAGAGTAAAGGCAGAAACTGACATTTAATAGAGTCCCACGTGGTCCTGGCTCTAGAATTATGGGCCTCTGGCCAAATAGAGGGTGGCGCTGCCCTTCTTTTTCAGTGTATGTCACTTAGGGGAGATAAAAGGAACACGGAGACGGCGCTCCCATAGTATAACACCGAATATCACAGGGTGGAGACAGTAGGAGCAACACTCACCAATTATAGGAGCTCTGTATCTTTAAGGGCATCAGATGCTTCTGCAGTGAATAGCCAATCCTCGGTTCCTGGGTAGCTGCAATGTGCAGGGAGTGGAAGCACAGCCGGCCAGTAAAGGGTTAAAATGTGAATTTATCAATATACAGTAGAATATAAAAGGTTAGACATATATCGCCGAGACGCGTTCGGCCACCAAGGACTTCATCAGTCAGTCTTAAATGTCCATAAAATAGTGTGCAAATATGCAGAATGAGGTGTATATATAGATATAGTTTATGATGATGATTATGTAAACTGTATATTCGAAAATGTTAACAGTCTCTAGCTCATGCAGTCTCTAGAATATGGAGACAAGGGGTATACTAGTTCTTATCAAAATGTGCTTCCAGAGGTAAATATGAGGTTGAAATCTTGTACGTTACACATCCTGCAAGCTCCATATTACAGTGTGTGTGTCAAGACATCCTTCTGACATGATTTGTCTTTTAGGTCATCACATCCATTGGAGAGTTGGTAGAAGTGTGCTCTCCCAAGATCCAGTCAGGATGGAGACCTCTGTTTAGTGCTCTAGAAAATGTACATAGCAGCAAGTCTGATGTTAAGGACTACCTTGTTGGAGAATACTCCATGGGTGGGTTATGGACTGTTTTGTCTCCTACTGGAAAATGTGTACATAGTTTGCAATTCAATTGTACTGCTATTCATAATAGTGTTGCCATCTTGGTAGGCTTTTTTTGTGATGCTGTAGATAATATCATATATTGGGGCAACAGAAAGTGTGTTGTAGATCCATAATTATAGACCATTGTTTCTTATGATCTTCCTACGTGGTTCCTTCATACAAAAAGAAGACTGGAAAGTGATTCCAATCAGAACCACTAGATGGTGCACTAACCACACAGTCCCAAGGGCCTAACCCTCCTATATAATGAACAAACCACAAAATTTTTATCACTCGATGCACTTTCTTGTGCTGGATGATTATTTGTGGGTGGGTCCTTCATAGTCAGATTTTTTTCCCCATAATTCATATGCAACGATTTGTAATGATACCTCTGGAATTTTCTGTGACTGTTCTTCTGAAATCGGACAATGATCTTGTACAATCTGTTGACGTTTTATAAAAAATGAATGGCTTTTGAATTTGTTATTGTATTTATTAATTTTACAGGAAAACACCAGGCCCCTGTTTTTGATGTCTTTGAAGCTTTCCTGAATACAGACAATATTCAAGTTTTTGCCAATGCAGCCACGGACTACATTATGTGCCTTATGAAGTTTGTCAAAGGATTAGGTTTGATATTTTCTTGCTTAGCACTTATTCAGAGTTTTAATATTTTTTTTTATTTATAGTTTTTCCTTTTATTATAAAAGGTTGTGGTGTCAGTTTTTTTTTGTCATACATGAGCATTCATGGTTTATTCCAATGAAGACATGTTAGTTTTGAAGACCCCTGTGCTCTATCCGCTCATTTAGAGAACAGGGTTATCCAGTAAGAAGCTTCAAAGAACATTACGAGATAATATACATCAGGTGTCCTGTCTGACTTAAAACAAATTACAGATGGCAATTCATCAATAAGATCTTAAAATCTGACTGGCCCATTCAAGAAAAAAAATAAAGCCTTATCCTCGTCACTACCAATATCAAGATCTATGGTTTCAAAGGCACCATCTGGTGCCCCGATATCGAGATATCTTGATGTGCTATTCTGCAGCCCAAAAGAAAAAGTAATTTGTTTGCCGTAAACTAATTTCGTTAGATTTTGGGCTACAGAAGGTGCCCCCAAAGTTGTGGGCATAATGCCCAAAAAGCTAAAACTGTAAAATCTACAGCTGAAAGCTCTGAAATATAGGGTTTTCAGACACTGTCAGCAGCCTTTGCAGGAGAAATAGAATAAAATCGAGAACCTCTGTAACTCAATTTGGTAGTAGATGGTGCCATCTTTGGCCGAATAGGTTATTACAGTAATAGATGGGTATTACTGTACAATTTATTAATTTTTTCAAAAAACCACTGGTTTCTAACCATGTTTTTTTGGGGAAAATCACCTGGTAGTGAAGGGGTTAATCCTGCCTTACCCCAGTGTCACAACCTGTAGGGACCCGAACATTAAAGATTTAATTTGTTGGAGTCCCTTACAGCCTGCGCGAGCACTAATGAGATCTAAATGGCTGTCCAAACCATTCACTGGCACTTAGCAATGTGGGAAAATGTGTTGTGTGTAAATGTATCTTGCACATCTTGAAGACCTCTATAAATTATGCATGCACAGAATGCCACATGATTACATATTTCTTGAACTGTAGAACAAGCAAATTAGTTCACTTAATGAGACATTCACATAATTTATTATGTGGGCAATACCATCTGCCCGCTAAAAGTACTGTACATGAGCATTCTGTTAATAACAGAAACATTAGTCACTTGTTACGTTATGATAATACAGATTATCAGATAGAATTCATGGGCTTAGAACTAATGAAGCTTTCACAAAGATAGCATTAAATTCCATAGCTAATGTGTATATAATAGGGATGCTAGGCGATAGATTGCCGAAACGTTGGGGTGCCTTGTCTTGGCTTTCAGGAGTTTTTGTTTTTTTGTTTTGAGAAAGGATTTTACCAGGAAGGATACATTGAGATTTCTCTCGTTTTCAAGTATGTCCTGGGTGGCGAGTATGTACCGTTAGGTGTCTTGCCCAAGGTCACTTACTGGAGAGGTTGCTCGCTGGGATCGAACCCATGACTCCACAGGCTCTCTCCATGCAGAGCAGTGATGTTCTCTCTACTCCACCCAGTTTGTACTGACACACTTTATGTTTTGGCTGCTTTTCGCATTGTGCTTTCTCTAATATTGCATATTTCATCTGGTTCAGCTATTTGGTTTTTCTTGTGTTTATTTTTGCTGAGCCTGTGGGGCTGCCTTACTATATGCTGCATATTGTGTACTCTAACTATATGTAACATTTGTGATACTTTACTCTTGTTACTGACATTATATATTTTTTGTATTTATTTAAAGATATTTTTTATTATACTTTTGGTATATATTATTTCATGGTTGTGCCCTCTTGATTTATTGTGGTTTGGTTACACATTTATAGGACCTTGGTGAGGCCTTCTTGCAAATGAGCACCCTTTTTGTGGTTATTTTATGAAAACCGTGTGGAGAAGAACTACTTTGTTTCAAGAGACCGATAGGGACACATTACACTTGAGCCATCACAAGCAATTGACCACCAGACCTGCAATGAGACACCAGGAAGTGTCAGACTCATGATGGATAGACAGAGGAAAAATAACAAGGCCTCTGCTGCATAACTAACCTCTTAAGGACCAATGACAGAACTGTTCAGTCATAAATGCATTGACTTTAAAGACCCTTCATCCTTAAAGGGTTACCAGTGGTTCCACCACTGCCTGGGCCACCCTCCAGTGGTGGAATGCCAGGGCCCGGTCCCAAGTGCGACCACTGCGACCCTTGTAGTTACGCCACATCTTTATAGGATGCCACAGATTTATCCCATTTAAAAGCTTTAAATGCCTTTTTATTTTTCATTTCCTTTGTTATCATACTGAGCCACATTGCTTACCTTATTACATTTTTATGGTTTAGGGTTACCACCTGTTTTTTTTTTCTTTTTCTTCTTACTGATTTTGCATCTCACACTTAGAATGCATCTCTTTCATATATACTAGAAACTATTTATTTTTATTTACATCGTTTATTTTAATAAGCCAGTTACGAAAAATCAATTAAACATAACAGATTATTGGATTCTTCACTACATTCGGATCACAGATTTCTATTATTTTAAAGTCTATATGAAACTTATTTCTCCATATAATTAAACTAAATTCATTAAGTAGAGTTATTTTTTTCTGCATTTTATTAACTACTCTAGGTGAAATTGAAAGCAAAGAAATTGGAGATTTGGTACCTGGATCTGCATCTACAGATTTGTGCCTTCCAGCCTTGGATTACCTGAGAAAATGCTCACAGGTACGATTTTGTTTAAAAACACTTTACTCCTGTAATGAAGTCTTTTTTGTGTGGGTGTGTGTGAATATCAAAGGTGTATAGCTCAAGTGGGCCCATAGTTATTTCTATAGTTTGGTGACTAATAGTCACAAAGTTACAGGTTGCGAAGTTCATTTACAAGAATCTCCAGAAACATGTTACAGACTAATGCTATCAAAATTGGAAAAGCATTCACAAGTCTCAAATTTAACATAGGACTTTTATTTTTAATATTTTCAATATCCTGTTTCCTACAGGTTTGGAATATGAGTGGACCAAGGGCAATCCTTAAACAAAGTTATTTTTGCTTTTCAGTTACTGGCTAAAATCTACAAAATGCCATTGAAGCCAATATTTCTTAGTGGGCGTCTGGCAAACTTGCCTCGTCGAGTTCAAGAGCGATCAGCCAGCAGTGAAGATGGAATTGAAGCTGTCCTCTCAGAGTTTGATGATGATACTGGTAGGGTAGAATCAATTTCTTGGTCTAATGACCATTTGTATTGCCTTTGCTCCAGTAATTAAGAAAAAAGCGATACTGGTCTATTCACTAAAAGTGAAACTCAGCAGAATTGGCAGAAGTGAAAACTCTAGGCTAAAATAGGCCACTGGAAGAATTTTTCTGCTTCGGCTATTTTCACTTAGAATTTTTACTTCTCCTGCCAATTTTGAGTTTCACCTTTAGTGAATAGACCTGTTAATGTTTATAATGTTCAATACATTTCTGACTGTGCCATGAATAGACTGTTAAATTTTATGTTCAAACGGATACACAATACTCTGTGACCACTCAATGATAATTGAACAGTCACAGTCACAGTGACTGGACTTTCCTTCCCTATGGAGGACTGATTCAGTCTTCAGAGTTTAAAGGACTTGCCCCACCTGGAAAGTTGAGATCAACTCTCATTTTTTTGCCTTCCAGTCATATGTCTGGAATGGATTCTAGTTCATTGCTGGCTCTAGCCAATGGTTCTCATTATTCTCCCATTGGATTGGCTGGATGCAAGCGTCCAACCTCCCCTTGGTCAAGTTTGATCTGTGACTTCAATGGAATAAAGAGTTTTATCTTCACTCTTGTTGATCTCTAGGGAATGGGGCCCTAACTAGCATTCGGGTGAGTGCTAACGTCAGGATTGATTTTTAAACGCGTGCCACCCCTATTAATTTCCGAACGCTAAACCTCACATCCATTAGCGTATCGGTGATTGCTAGCTTGCACATGCTCACTCTACTTTGTGCTCCCCATGTTAATAGAGTGCACAATTAACGTTCGCATAACGAAGGTGTTACAAAGTCCTAGCGCTAATTACTGCACCTATGGGTTAATGAAAAATTTACCCTTGCCTTGAAACTGGTGCTATCTGATTTTGCTTTAGCAGAATCATTTAACACCATCTAGCCCCCCCCCCCCCCCGCCCCATAAAATCGATCCTCTCCTCTCATCCCGCGGTGAGAACAGTGACCAGATCTGCTGCTTCCTGCCGCCAGGAGCAGAGTGAGACTTTACTCCTCTGTTTCTGTTTTAACCCTATAGTATTTCTTTAAATAAATCTCTGCATTCTTGTACCAGTTTGTATTTTCCTTTTGTATCATAAACTGGCAGACAAAAGGAACTGTACTAGTGGATCAGGTATATTTTATAGAACAATTACACCAATCAAATGCTACAATAATAAAATACATGTCACAAACTAAACAACTTGTATGTTCGGCTATACGAAGGGAAAAGTGTGTTTTTTTGTTTTTTTGTTTTTTTTTTCTTTTTCGCAATAAAGCTGTGGAATTCTCTGTGTAAGCGATTAGTACTGGGGGATTACCGGCTTAACCGGTTAGGAGCCCAGTATGGCAGGGTGGTGAAATGTAGGATGGAGAAAACTATCAAGCTGAGGACAAGGGACAGGACTCAAAGGCTGACCGGACACCGGTAAAAACAGAGTGGGAATTGCAGGAATGGTAGACACTGGGAATTTGTAATTTCTTGGAGCCCGGAAAGGCTTGGCGACACCAGGAGCTTTAGAAGGCAAAGCAAGGCTGGATACACTGAGTGTTGCATGGCAGGCAGATTGGGGATGCAGGGGCAAATGCAGGTTTCAGGAGCAGCAACTCAGTACTAGCCTGTGATAGCAAATGGGCTACAATGCTGAAGCATGGACTGATGAGAAGTGTAGCGTTTGCATCAGTCAGTGCTTAATTGCTCAGATCAATGCGTACAAGTATACTGGGAAAACCAGGGCAGGAAGTGCTGAGATCCAGGAACAGAAGTACCAGGCTACACCAAAACCTTGTCTGGAATGTACTGACGTGACAGGAAGGAGGCTGCCGGGGTCCGGGCACGTTTGAATCAGTCCTGCCACGTTTTTTCTTGGTTTTATGCTGGTGAGGTGGTTGCGTCAGACCCTTAAATGACTGGATGACTTTCTCCAAAAACGTAATGCCAAGGGTTATTATATTTAATATATGGGTAAAAGCTTTTTGATCCAAGGAGAAATCAGACCGCTATTCTGGGGTCAAGAAGGAATTTTTTTTCCTGGTTTGTTGCATATTTAGAGAGTGCTTCAGACTGGGGTTTTGCCTTCTTTTGGATCAACAGCAGTAGCAGCTTTATGAATGGCTGAACACGATGGCCGTACATCTTTTTTTTCAAGCCTACCTAACTATGTGCCTTTTCTTTTATTTCCAAAGTAATGAGTGGTATGGGAATCTCAAAAACCACTACAAGCAAGACCATACAACCCATTAAATTCGAACGATCTTTCCTTGTTTTGGATTGTGTTCTACCTGTGAAATACTAAAACCTCTATCTTGTACAAACTGACATTTTAAAACCTTTAATTGTGTTAGGAACTCGCACTGCTAAAACTCATTTCTCGTTTGAAAGAGCAGTCTTTTTATCTTGTCACAGAAATCCATGCTTCTTTAGAATGAACGGAATTTTGTGGAAAAAGTGACTTGTAAGGAAGGTGACTTTCAGAGTAACGTAGATCAAAAGTGGATGCAGATTTAGCAAAGCATGTCCCTCTATACCTACTAATAAATGAAATATTTTTGTTTTTTTCTTTCTTTAGGACTAATTGAAGTGTGGATCATACTTTTGGAGCAGCTGACCACTGCTGTATCTAACTGCCCTCGTCAACATCAGCCACCAACTCTAGATTTACTGTTTGAACTGTTGAGGGAGGTTGCAAAAGTACCTGGTAAGTATCCTGTGACATTTAGAAGTGCTATTCCACAGAGGCAAGGAAAAGTCTATTGATGTTTTTGACAAGTCTCCCATAATGGTTAATTCATAATGTGCTGAACTACTTTATGGTATAGCAATAACCCACTCAGAAATAATGAAATGGCCTTAGGAGCATATTACGTTGTTAAACGTTGATGGATGGATGCATTTGAGGTTTAGAAGGAATACTGTGAGTAACAAATGTAATAATACAAACCTTTCTTTACAAATATTTGTTTTTGTTCAAGACTGTAAAAATACTGGCAAAATGTGCTAATTTAAAGTGCAGTATTAAACTACAATTCGTAGCTTTAAACTTGGATTTGTTGGTTCATGAAGGCAGAATGGGTAGATTTATTTTGCTAAAGTTATTTTTGCAGCTTTTTAACCTCCCTGGTAGTGTTCCCGAGTGTCCCGGGGTTAAATTTCACCGCTGAGAGCGGTAACCCTGAGACACACTCGGGCTGTATACATTACCTCTCTGTGCGCTCCCTCGATCTCTGCAGTCTCCTCCGGCGATTGCAGCGTTTTACTTCCTGGATTCCTTCTCGCGAGGAGGAAACCAGGAAGTAATGAGGTCGTCGGAGGAGACAGCTGGGGACATCGAGGGAGCGCAGGGAGAGGTGATATATCCAGCGGCATCCCGAGTGTTGCTCAGGGTTACCGCTTCCAACATAGGAATTTAACCCCGAGCCACACTCGGGATGCCGCTAGGGGGAGCAATAAAAAAAAAAAAATATACCGTTTTCAGCACAGAATTTTCTGAAGAAATAGACTGCCAGGGAGGTTAAGTTCACACCTTTTTTAAAAAAAATTATTTTCTTTGTAACAGTTTGGTTCAATTTTATTTTAAGATTAAAGATTATGAGATTGGAGGCTTGTGATCAAGGTTCTCCTAGAGAGTTTAACTATTGCTTGTAGGATTATGCAATCTTAGACTATGTTTTCTCTCATCAGGTCCAGGCTTTGCCATCTATGCAGTGGTACATCTTCTTTTACCAGTGATGTCTCTATGGTTAAGTCGTAGTCATGGAGATCATTCATATTGGGAAATGGCATCTGCAAACTTCAAACATGCTATCGGATTGTCATGTGAACTTGTGGTGGAACATCTTCAGAGCTTTATTAATTCAGGTAAAATATATTTTTTGCATTCACAGTTTAACTCTTTTCTTAGCATTAATATTGTTTCCAAGGATTGACCGTTCAGAGTGCCAATAATTAGTCTTTTTCAGCACTTAAAAGGTATTCCTAAACTAGCATCAAGTGCCTGCAGACTATAAAGGCAACTTTTATCTCTAACTCCAAAAGCCATAAACTAGGATTTAATATATAATCACTTAACCTAATCGCAAAACAGAAGTTTGTTTTTACAATAATATAGAGTGCAATCTATTGGCTACTTCGCTACACCAATATATTGCTTCTTGACAGACGCATTGAGCCTAATACATGACCATAATTACTGTTATGGAACGTTGATTGTTTAAACTATAGTCATTATCCATGTATTGCATTAATAAAGTGTTGTGAAAAACCGTATGTTTAAACTATAGAGTCTTCTCCCACCCCATTTGAGGTGGGTGTGGGGGTGTGTGTGTGTGTATACATTGACCACATCATAGGGTACTCTGAAGGCATAAAACATAATGTAACTGAAGCACCCTCAACCTTTGTACCATCACTCTTCTTGGCACCCTTGCTCACACTATGCAGAGCCCCTGTGCCTGTTAAAGTGGTGCGGATGCTTGCCTCCTGCCAAAGGATCACGGCCCAATGTGGCAAAGCCAATTCTCAAGGACAAAGGTGCCCGCTTATGACCAATCTTGAAACTGTATTTTAGGAGTTGGTTTGTGTTAGTAATATAATGTCGACTTAATGTTCTTGCTGTCTAACTGTTTGCTCCTAGATTGATCTGATGTTGTCTGTTTGCTAATCACGTCTAGTGTGTACTGATCAGGTTTCTGAATCTCTGGAAGGAATTCACATCTCCCTCATGTAGACAATGTATTCTGTTGATTTATGTCATTTTACCTCCCCCTCCCTGCTTCCCATATAGTCCCCATTTCCAATAAAACCTATTACTACTTCCCTGCTCTAAGTTGTTTCTGGTTTTTGGGGAGAGATACTTAGAATTATACAGCACTCCCACAAGTTCTGGCTGAGGGTTGTGAGAGAAGTAAAGCTGCTGCGGATCAGATTGATTGGAGAAAAGGGACAGATGCTGTAACAGGTTTGGGTCTGGTCCACAAGCCGGAGACAGTAAACCCCAGTTGCTCTTACACATCAAAATTTAAGGCAGGAGTGAGACCGTAGTAGACCATACTTGTACAATGTGCTACCTGGTTTGCCAGGTTAGCTTTTTTTGGGTGTATGGCCAGCCTAAAACCATTACGTGTTTCTGTTTGTGTCAGTACTGTGGATTAGTGGTGGAGACCTCGCCAGGGAATGTTTCACATTCATGGTTAATGCCCTATGAACAGGATGGCAATGTTGCAGCCTATCCAAGCATAGATATAAAAAAAAACTAAAAAATGAACGCATTTGTTTACAGTAACAGTAATATAATATGTTCTATGAAATGGTACTGTGACACTAAAAATTTAGTTAAAACATGAATTTTCATTTTTTAAAATGTCCTAGTACAACAATATAGAAACCACATGTCCATATGTGGTCAAAAATCCCATAAAACCACCTACAGATTGAAATGTTCAGTTTGTTTAAAATGTCCATAACCGTATTAAGCCCATCTGCCCACCTCAGCATAGACTCCCAGGTAGGAAAACATGAAAAGGTGACTAATACACAAAAAACACACAAAAATATTTCAAAACTTGCTTGTTGGGGAGGTCAAACATAACTATAGAAATGGTGTGTTAAAGAGTGTTACATGATGGTGTGTTAGAGTGTTACATGACTTGTGTTACATGACACTTTTTTTTCCCCATGGCCTTTTTAAGCAAACCCAACAAGGTTATTCAGAGAAAGGTGAAACTCCTGGAGAACTTTTGGAGAAGTGGAATTCTAGGTCAAAACAGCTGATTTGGAAAGTGAGATAAAAGGGGGAGAGTTTTTCTGGTTTGGCTATTTTGACCTAGAATTTTCACTTCTCCAAAAGTTCTCCAGAGTATCACCTTTCTCTGAATAACCCTGTTGATCTCTGTAGGTGTTTTATAGGATGGTTTTGCACGTATGGACCGGATTTCCTTTTGTGTATTAACTATGGAGCTAGCCACTAGCTGTTGTGCTACATAGTATTAGTGGGAGTTATACACGTACAATGTTATTTAATTTTGACTTTTTTTCAGCAATATAGCTTGGTTACCAATTAATGGTTATATCTTCCTAGATATTGGATATGAAAATATGATTAACACAATGTTGAAGGAGCTTTTCAAGTTACTAGTGGCCTGTGTGGCAGAACCCACTGAGACGATCTCAAGAGTTGGCTGCTCATGCATAAGGTAACAATGACTGAAAACACTGATTTGGTGGTTGAATGTTTTTTTTAATGCATGAATAAACTAACACTACGAATGCATTTTCAGGTTGTTTGAAAACAATTGGTTAAACTTCAATTGTAAATGACTTCCATATCCCTCTTGCTGATTACTGCAACCTAATGTTTTTCATGAAGTTTTTCTTGTGTTCTGTGCTGTTTTATTGATGCTGCTGCAATATCGCACTACTCGAAATTGAAAAAGTGAACCCCTTGGGTACAGTAGTGATATCTAGAGCTGAAACCACTAATCGATTGATCGACAACTAATCGATAATGAGAATAGTTGTCAATTATTCTCTATCAATTAGTCGGCCTGTGTACAGCACACACTGTTTGTCAGACGAAGTTAAACATGTACAGTATAACCTCAGATGCTACTTCAGAGCTGATTGGCGAAGACATCCTGGCTGCTTTACTCTGTATGATTTAGTTGTAGGGTTATGTTAGATCTAATCAGTTTATTTTTATTAGTTCTGCTAACCTTGTAAACTAATCGCAGAAATCCTGGGATACTGCCACTGGGTGGAGGAACTGTACCAATGGTGTTTTGTCATTACTTGGAGCTGAAGTCCTGTACCACCACCCCACCCTCCCTGCCTCAATCTCTCCAGTCTGGAGCTGCCATCCCTCCCTTTGGTCTGGTCCCTTAACCCAAACTCCCTCCCACACTTGGGTCCAGTCTCTTGCCCTAACTCACTGCCTCTCCTACACGGGTCAGGTCCCTTGTCCAAACTAACTTTCTCCCATCTCTGGACCCGCTTCCCATTGGGTTTGTTGATGAAATTATTTTAAATGGACACACTACACACCCTGACCACTTTAGCTTATTAAAGTGGTCAGGCTGCGTGGAGTGCTCCCCTTCTTTCCCCGATTTCGTACTGACCTCATCATGTCTATTAGAGCGCTCGTAGTAGCGTTTCTTCAGAGAGAAAGCAAATGTGTGCTTGAGCTTCACACACAGCATAAATCCATCACTCTGACCAGGCAGTCGTGTACCATGTGTGCAAAAAGTATGCAAGTTATGCCACATATGCAATATGCGTATGAAAATTATGTACATTGCTTACAGAAAAAAGGGGAGGCAGGGATTTATTTTTACTTAATGTTGCTTTTAAGTAAACTTTTTTTTATGATGTTGTATGATTAATCGTCCAACTAATCAATTATGGAAATAATCATTATTTACAGCCCTAGAGAAGTCTGCCCTTAGATGGGTTAGTCATGTGTGGTGGCTGCTGGTACATACCAGGTTCTTCACTCCACATTTTCGCAGCAATGCTCCTGAAAGCGGGACAGCTAATGTTTGTGAATAGTCTGGAGGTTCGGGTAAAAGTGAGCTTTTAGGGGATCAATTGCAGAATTACAACCAATTTCCCATTTAATTGTCTGACTTAATTTCATACATTTTCTAAGCATTGCGGATCACTGCTGCACTGAGATTCATTTTCCCTGTCCTGCTCCAGTACGCATGTATAGATGTTTCATAAAACACATGCTACATACATGTGACATGAGCCACAGTTATTGTAAAAAAAAAATACCATAAACTTAATACTAAGGTCAGCAAGAGGGGGTCAGCAACTTTGGTCCCCCAGAAGTTTTGGAACTACATTTCCCATCATACAATTGGCAGAGCATCAAGCAAAATGTAGCTTTGAAACATCTGAGGGTAGAGGTTGTTGACCCCTACCTTAAAGGCACACTACCACCAGTTGTAACTAGGTTACTTGTGAATTTCATTAAAAAAACACTTTATAAAACTCATGCTACTGTTTTTTTGTTGTTGTTGTTTTTGTAACGTAATTGTATGTAAAAGGGAAAAATAAAGTCTGGTCTTTATCTCCTGTTTCCGGCTGTGAGGGAAAGATACAGTTGGCCGGCAGTTTACAACACAAAAGCTCGCAAAATGGATGTGCACAGTGCTACAATTATATAGTAAAATATTTTCTTAATTAAGCTGATCTTTAATGATTGACAATTTGTAACAATGAAACTAAAATAATGTTTTGTAATCCGCATTAGATTTGTGTACAAGTATAATGCAATAAGCATTCTTGGTTTGTTCCAGATATGTACTAGTAACAGCTGGACCAGTTTTCACAGAGGAAATGTGGAGACTTGCATGCTGTGCTCTGCAAGATGCTTTTTCTGCAACACTGGAGCCCATGAAAGTAAGCTTAAATGTGATGCATATCTGCCAAATTGTGTTACAGGGCAAACTTCTTATTTTGATTATTTGACCTTGCAGCTGGTGTGAGTATATAGGTTTTTCCAAAACGGTCTGTACACATTTAAAGGATTATTCAAAAAGCACCAAATTGCACCGAATGGTGAATTTCACTGTACGGTACAGTTTCGTGGCAATTCGGCTATTCATAAAGTTGGAGATTCGCCAAATATTGGCAAATTGCCGGCGAAATACGGTGACCTTCAGTGGCAGTGAAATTCCCCATAGAGAAGCAATGGTTAATCTATGCAGATAACACTGAACAGCAGAGAAAAATTGGCGAAATGCCCAGATTTTCAGTGGTTTCGTTCGACCGGTTTACACAGGCGAATTACGTAGGTTTCAATGTAAAATAAATTCCCCGTTTTTACTATTATTTTTTAATTCAAGTTTATTTTTTTCATCTGCAGCAAATAGTCTCTATTTTTTTTTTTTTTTTTTAATTTTGGTATTTTTGTTTTTTTTATTTCCAATTTAAAAAAAATATTTTTGAATTCTGTAACAGACATTTTTGTCAGTTATTCAATCGACGTTCTATATTATTTTCATGCATCTTTTTATTTAACAGAAGATTCAAAAGTTGCGATATTTTATTTTTTTCTCCCTCACCCCTGTTCATAGTCTTTTTTTTTTTTTTTTTTCGCGGTCTGTTCAGAGGTTGCGTTCGGTAGTATGCAGCTGTGTTTGGCAGGTTTATTGGCGGATCGATTCCGGGACCGAATTCGAAATTTCGGTGCTCTTTGAATAATCTCTTAAGTGTTGTGGGATGCTGCCACCCAGCACTTCTGGAAATGGGTTTATATAGTATATAACAAAATATTGTTGTGCCAAGACAATAGATGGGATGCATAAGAAAATATGGACAGAGTATTGATAAAAGTACCAGTAAAAAGAAGACTAAAAAATCTACAGTACTTGGTACATTGAAAAACAGCTGTTTATCTCCGCTCATGGCAGTCTGCAAATGTCTCAACAATTAGTTCTGTTAATGCTTTACTATTTGCTAAAGTACATCAGAGCTGCTGACATCTAGGGGGAGTTGGCACAATGGCTTACGTGGGACCTCATGGATCCAGTAGGAGCGTTACGACTCCCTCTCAATTTTACAACATGTAGCACAGTTCTTTTTGCAGCAATGAGGACTTATACCTGTAGTTCATTTATCTGCTTCGTTTTCTTTTGGTGCATTTTGATGCCTTCATTCAGGCACAAGTTTGTACATGTAGTTAAAGCATAACGTTGCTGGAGCATCACCATTATTTTAATCAAGCTCAATAGAATCTTCAAATTATCCCAATTCTGCATTCTAGGTTTTCTTACAAGCGGTCTGTAATTGGCCTCAATATTATAAAATCTATTGCTGTGTATGATTTATTTTTTTGTGTGTGCTGAATAGCTCATTGTACATGGTCCTAAACAGAATAACCCATGGGTTGTAGTATTTAGCAGTCTGATGTATGAAATAACTTTACACCATACATTCTCAAATGTTAAGCAAAACATTAATTAACGAGAATAATGACACGGTTTCCATTCCTTGTAGAATCTTCTCGGCTATTTCCACAGTGGCTCAGACAGCTTTACGGGCGATGCATGTGAAGTAAAGGTTGCAGCACCATCTCTATCTCCTAATGCAGAAGCAGAATACCTGAGGATTCGAGCTATGACCCAACAGGTAAATTCCTAGAATGCATGTGCAGTGTGGGGATTTTTTAAAGAAATTTATTGTTTTGGGGGTTTTTTGTTTGGGGGAAGTGAGGAATGTATGTGAAATTTCAAATCTAGGCAGTGCTATGTGAATATGCAAGATGATAGAATAAAACCAGCCTGTCATCAGTATAGAATATTTGGGTTTATTTTGTTTTTTTCAGCATAGGTTTTTGTATACACTTTCCCAGCCATTCGATTTCCAATATAATGTTTAATGATTTAGAAAATCCGGATTCATGTGACCATCTTGTGAATGTTTAGGGAGCAATGTTAGTCAATCTGGAACCATTAACTAAAGTTGTTGATTTACTCTTCCAGAATATATGGGCAAAAGTTATTTTGTCTCTTAGTAGTAATAGTGTCAGCGCTCGCTGAAGATGAGCCAGAGGTACTAAAGTTAGGGTCATCAAAGTCTGATCTAGTAGAATCCATAAATTGTTTATGGTTGTAGAATAAAATTAAAGGGGAAGTAGAAGGCCTCCCTAACACTGCAAGGGCATCAATAATCTACCATCCATCAAGTAGACATCCATGTTTTGTTGTATTAAATGCTAGGTACCAGCAAAAAAGGAGTCCCATGTGTTTCCTTCAATGGGTCCAGCATTGACACTTTGGTCAATGTCACTGGTACTCAAAAAACCTATACAGTGGGAGAGCATCGGCGAAGGTTTGTTCCGTAGATCATATTCCTTATAATTTAAATTGATGCTATCACTTTGTTTTGTTGACGTAAACTCCTGAATCCATGTCTACTCCAATCATTTAACATTACAATGTATCTCCTGATAATTTCTGCTGACAGGTGTTCATGTTGGATGCCCAATGTTCTCCTAAGACACCAAACAACAAGGAAGGCTTTGAACATGCTCAGTCTTGTGTACTTATTATTGAATTGCCTCCAGATGAAAAAACAAATGGTCACACACAAAAAAGGTATCAAACTTTTCTGTCAATAAAGTCTGCACCATACTAGGCAACATCGCATGAATAACTAGACCATGTTATCTATGAGCATGAGAATAAGAAGTTTTTCAGTTCTTGGGTATAAAGCACAGTCTATAGATATGTCTAAAGAAGGGTTACAACACTTTATAGTATAATATATTTACTGTATGACACAAGCATTCGGATTACTGCTCTTGCTGAGTCACAACGTGTCCTGGAGGACAGATCAGCTGATTATAATAACTTTTTTGGCATATAATAATAATTTCATCCTTTCAGTGCATTTTCAGGGTCTATTCAATTTGTGCACTAGATTTACGAAATATTTGTTTTTCTTTTAGCCTTTTGCATTGTCCGTTATGCTCCTGTCTTCTTATGCATTTATTTCCAATAGTTTGTGACTTTTAATCTCATTACTCACTTTTTTTGAGTAGTTTTTAACTTCTGAACGGATTTCCATCATTCTGTTATAACTCCTTACTGTTTGTTTCTCCAGTTATTTGTACACCCGGTGTATTCTCTGAGCATCCTTTTGATTTACTGATACTTTATATATAGTACTATCGTGCCTTGACTTCCTTGTTCTGAATGTTTTTCTTTATATGTGCAAAAAGCTCTTGTCACATGCTCAACCTCATTTCTAGGACTTTTCTATGGGGCAGAACATTGTAAAACCAAACCTGCTTTATCACTGACCAATTTCATAAGAATCACCATATGTGCTGAACACTTGACAATACCTTTTTTTTTTTTTCTCCTTATCCTATAGATCCATCTTTTTGGTCATGGGCTTCTATAAAGGAAACTTTATAGAAGAAAACCTGAGTTTCAGGTGTTTTTTTTCTTTCTTTCTTACACCTTTTAATCAGTGTTTTAAATGTCTTTGCTTGTGCAACTAATTTGCTAATGTTATACTTTTTTCTCTCTTGACTGTTTTTTTCCTCTAACTAATGCTGTGCTGCTTAACAGAAAATTGGGGTAAGATCCTCCTTTGCTTTGATGTAAAGTGACGTAGGGTATAGAACGAGCAGTGAGCTGTGTATTTTGCCAAATTTTCCCACTATCCAATAGTTTTCCATGATTTATGGTCACAGGGATGTATTGAAAAGTCATTGTTCAAATCCAGAAATAACATGAGGGGAATGGAAAAGTGGCGGAGTAGCAAGTCCAAAATCTGTTTGGAATGAACATAATGTCTCTCTCACGGTTAAATACGTTAAAGCCATGTAGGGTGGTTAGGGGGAAAGTAGCTGCACTTTGAATGTGGTTTAAATTGAATGAAATCCTAAACCTGTTCTTGCCAAATGTGATACATGAACCCATGTTCTGAATGACTTATGCACAAAATGTAAAGTGTTTCCATAGCATTG
Source organism: Leptobrachium leishanense (assembly GCA_009667805.1). NCBI lineage: Eukaryota > Metazoa > Chordata > Amphibia > Anura > Megophryidae > Leptobrachium > Leptobrachium leishanense. The sequence goes on along the minus strand of CM019066.1, from coordinate 223,713,462 downwards.
CTTCACTTTCCTCATTAAGGACTTTATCAGGGTTATTCAAAGAGAATCGAAAAGTCACCGCACGTTCGGTGACTTTTCGTTCTCTTCAATTCGTTGAGATTTGGGTGATCCCATTTCGGCAACCCTGCGGTGTATTCAGCAAGCACCACAGGGCCGTCGTAGTGCAGGGAAAAGCTGCCGCAAACCTGCCGAACACTCACCGCAAAACCCAGGCGAATGCACACCGAAACCGGCAAAAACATCTGGATTAACCCCGCCGAGCATGCCAGAGAAACCCGAGCAGGAGCCGATCACAGCGCAGAGCAGCCACCGGAAAAACCCGACACCGCAGATGAATGGAGTGGGAAAAAAAAACCAGTACGCTTGAATGTTTGAAAAGTGAATCGCTGTTTGCAAGAAACTACAGAACGAAAATGTCTGAAATTTATATATAAGGTCCAATGAATGATAATAAAAAGGGCTGTTACAGAAAAAAGAAACCATTAAAAAAAAACATAAAAAAATATTTGCACAACAAATCCTAAAAGATCCTAAAAAATATATAAATAGACTTTTTACTGCAGAATATTATAATCAACGGTTTATTAGATATTGAATTAAAACGGGAATATTTTTAACATTGAAGCCTATGGGAATCGCCTGTATAAACCTGTCGAATGAAACCACCGAATGGCAGGGCATTTCAGCACTCTTTCACTGCTGGTTTTTGTTCTCTGAATAGCCGAAGCATTGCTTCTCTATGGGGATTTCACTGCCCTCGAACAGTCAACGAACAGGCACCGTATGTGCAGGCAATTCGCCAACATTTGGCGATCTGCCTGCTCTCTGGATAGCCGAATGGCCAGGAAAGGTAACGTACGCTGAATTTCAGCATTCGGTTACCTTTCGGCCCCAATTCGGATCTCTTTGAATAACCTTGTATATGTCCGTTTGCGGCTTCCATAACTGCACTCTCTTCATGTAGAGAGGTTTTTAGAATCCTCATTTCAGATTCTCAAGAATGAAGAATGTTTCAAGAGCTCAGTGGAGTGTGCTTTCGATATTATCCAATTCTCCTGAGATTCTGTAAATAGAATTTATTTATTTTTAACTTCGACATGTGGACAGATTGGATTCAAATAGGAGATATTTTGCAAGTGTTTGGCATATTACAACCATGAGCGACTATAGGTGAAAAGATCCTATAAGATTGCATTGTGAATGTTCCCAGGACTGCTGAACTTGAGGACATGGCTATGATGATATTTAACAATAAACTTCATTGGTGCTTCTTTTTCTGAGCCTTTTGTATTTACATATATGCATATTTAGTATTTTTTATTTATTTATATAACCCTATATTACATAGTAAACTAAGAACCACTAGTCTGAATACACTTTTGAAAAACACTTAGATAGTGGACTTTTTACTTTACTTTTTCCACTACCACCAGCTTATGATCAGGAATCCTCCAAAGAAAAAGATGTGCTCTTTCAATGTTATAAATACATTTTGCTTTAAGTGGAGTTGTTTATGTGGATTTGTGTTTTTGTTTTCCCTTTGATATTTAAAACAATATTCCTTTTTAGTTTTATTGGCTTACTTTTTCTCTTTTCCTCTGTTAAGCATTCCGTTTAGGACCATTGTAGTAAGCCTCTTGTCCCACCAAGTTCTGCTGCAAAATCTCTATGACATCCTACTGGAAGAGTTTGTTAAAGGACCTACAAATCTGGACGATAAAGCAGCCCCAACGTCTGAATCCAAAACCGTTGGCTTTCTCAGATACATTTCAATGCAAAATCTGGCAGTTATTTTTGACCTATTGTTGGACTCTTATAGGACTGCTAGAGAGTTTGATGCAAGACCTGGTCTAAAGTGTCTCTTGATGAAGGTTTCTGGCATTGGCGGGGCAGCAAACCTGTACCGTCAGTCTGCAATGAGCTTTAACATTTATTTTCAGGCATTAGTCTGTGCATTGTTAACAAACCAAGATAATATTACTGCAGAATCGGTAAAAAAGTTGCTTTTTGAAGAAGACGAGCACAGCACAGATTCCTCACAGCAGTATTCTTCAGAAGATGAAGATATTTTTGAGGAAACTGCACAGGTGAGCCCTCCTCGAGGGAAGGAAAAGAGGCAATGGCGGGCTAGAATCCCATCACTGAGTGTACAGCCAGTTAGCAATGCTGACTGGGCTTGGTTAGTGAAACGGCTTCATAAACTGTGCATGGAACTTTGTAATAATTATATTCAGATGCACCTTGACTTGGAAAATATTGATGAACCTACAGGCATCAAAGGAGATCCATTTTTCATATTGCCATCATTTCAGTCTGAAACCTCAACTCCATCAACAGGAGGTCTGTCTGGTAAAGAAACACCTTCAGAAGATGACCGAAACCAAATGAAGGACCAGTCATTTGAAAATGTGACAACAAAAGGCTTTAGTGGTGAGCCTCAAAGCCCTAAAATAGATAAAAAAGACCAAGGTCGGAAGAAGGAATGGTGGGAGAATGCAGGTAACAAAATCTATACCATTGCTACTGATAAAACAATTGCCAAACTCATGACCGAATACAAAAAGAGAAAGCAACAACATAACCTGACTACGTTTGTTAAAGACTCAAAGTTGGACAAGAAGGGGGACTTACTATGCTCCAGAGGGCAGGATTCACCTATGCCACAAAGACCACAGCATCTTATGGATCAAACTCAAATGAGACACTCTTTCAGTGCTGGTCCAGAAATCCTGAGGCAAGAGAAGAGATCTCGTTCAGGATCCACAGTTAGCACGTTTAACATTTCAACAAGGGATGCTGAGGCACAAATTCAGGTAAGGCACTGTGATTGTTTTGAATGAATGCCCGCACATGATCCTCACATTGCAGCGATATGACTGCTCATTTATCCAATATAGTAATCCTGTTGCCTTTTACCTACATAGTTGCAATACTGCCCATTATGCTACCATTGCAATCCTATTGCCTCGAAACGCAAACCTATAAATCTATTGCTTCTTGCCACAATGTTGCAATTAATTTACCCCTTGCCACCTCATTTTTTGCATGGGTACACTCCAAACACACCTTCCCCTGTCTCTCCACATGTCCCACTCTTCACCTTCGTACTCTTACATAGATTGGAGTGTGTGTGTGTGTCACCTATGCAGGAGGTCCTACTAGCAAGACTGTACTGTGCCTGCACATTTGAGGGTGTACAACATAGGCGTGTGCCTAGACACCCCCTATTGTTGGGTGAAGGTTCCATCTTTGACCCCCTACATAGATATTTTGGATGCTCCTTATCTGATTCATGATAAATTACATAAATATCGACTGTATCACGGCATAAACATTGGTTATGCCTAACTATTTTTTGTACAAAATTCTCCAAGGATAGATGTGTAATTAATAAATATTTTAGGGGTGCACATCCTAATGAAATGGGCTGTGCACGCCATTGGTGTACAAACATATTTTTTAAATCCTGCATACACAGCTTAGCTTGTAAAGAAGGTTATCGCCGAATAAATGCATAAACCCACTAACTGCATCTTGTTAAACCAGATTTACATTTTCATTGAGGGCAACCAAATTTTTTTAGTTATGTATGTAATCAATTGTTTTTCGTTTTTCTTTCTGCTTCATAATTCCAGGCATGGACAAACATGGTGTTGACCATTCTGAATCAAATTCAGATCCTGCCAGACCAGATGTTCACTGCCCTGCAGCCTGCAGTATTCCCTTGCATCAGTCAGCTGACATGTCATGTGAATGACATCCGTGTGCGGCAAGCCGTCAGGGAGTGGCTGGGGAGAGTTGGGAGGATATATGAAATTATTTTATAATTGCAGGTTGTGTGTACCAGGGAAAAAAGATGGCTCCAGGTTTTAAAAATGTCATGATACTTTTTGCTAACCAGATTGCAGATGCTCACTGTTTAATAAGTTTTTCTAAGTAAGAAAGGTCACGAATGTTTACAGTATACTTTTGAATACATTCACAAAGGCACTCCAGCAACTGTTGTCACCATGTAACATTAGTATACTCTAGGATGAAGCCGGAATTTGTATTGTAGTCAGTCAGGTTTTATTCATAGATTTGGCAACTGGGAAAGAATATTTTTTCCTTTTTTTTTTATGTAATGTTAAGTATATATTACAACCAATCAACAAAATATATTTTCAAAACCACTGTAATGCAGTATCTGAAGTAGTTTGTTAACCATTGTACACATTTTGGCGTCATGTATGAACCCTGTACTGCTCTGCTAGTGATAAAGGGCTGCTACGAGTAAAAATCAGTGAGCCTTGAACTCTTAATGGCTCCCCATTATGAACTCCATTATGATCCAATCTCCCTATATTATCGACTCAACTTGTAATTGTAGGAGTAATAAATACAACAGCACACCATCACTGTGGGATCATGCAGTGCTGGCAGGAGGACATTAAGGCTAGTGTCAGATGAGCGTCGTTGGAGAGAAGAAGGAACGTCCATGAGAGTGGACGTTCCTTCCACTTGACGCCCGTCTGGCCACCTCAGCTCAGCGCTGCAAGGCTCGATCCTCCTATGGAGAATCGTGCTTTGCTGCTCCATCAACGTCCGTCCTAGCGCTTTGCCGGAGAGGATTGTATAATGGACGCTTATTGCGCACACATTTCGTATGCATGCACATTTGTGTGACCGGCCCCGTTGCAGCGTCACAGCGCTGCGACGGATGCCAGTAAGCACGTCAGTACGGGCGCACATAGCGCACTCGTCTGACGCCAGCCTTAAGGGTCATTCCATGTCAAATCAGCCACTGCATAAAACCTCTACATCATGGATTTGGTTAATTTTTGGTACATCTGTATCTTACCATGAGATGTTTAAAAAAAAATTCATCCACCGGTTTTTCAGATATTGAACTCTCCAAAATTGCCTAAAAAGGCCAAAATTCACTAGCCACAAACGTCAAATGCTATTTAGGGATGCACCGAAATTAAAATTTGGGACCAAAACGATACCAAATATGCACGATGAGCTTGGCCGAAAACCGAAACAGATACCGAAAGACTTTCTGTATATGACTATATATACACATGTGTATACATGTGTCTGGGGTGTGTAATATATATCTCTGAAATGAAAATTTTGGAGCAAAACCGGAAATGACTTTTTTCCCCATCAATTTATTTTAAGATAGTTTTTTTTGTATAATGTATTAATACTAGACTTTATTAAATTCATCTCATGAATTTAAATTAATCCACATTAAAATGTTTAAGATATTTTTGTCCTATTTTGGTGGAGCTATTTTGCATCTAGTGCATACATTAATGTGTAAAATTTTTGGACACACATTTTATAGTTGCAGAAGACCTTTACATATCCCAGCAAGTCAGAGAACTCTGCAACTATAAAGTTTATTATTTGTTGTGTGGAGGCTTTTAACCTAATTTTTTTGCCCTTCAACGCAACTTAAATGAGTAGATATATATCTATAATCTATAATGGCTCAGATGGAGCCTAAACATCAGTCGGTTTCTCTTAGTCTATTATTTTTTTAAAGCGCAGACACCGCTGGCAGGAGGTCAGTGATAAATCACTTGTTCCTTGTCACTGAGAGGCCAGAGGTTACTGCTTGCACTGATAACGTGGTTCATGCAGTTAACCCTTTGTGTTCAGAAATAAATATGTGTAGCAGCTCCTGCCTCTTTCCAATTACAATTCTCTCCAGCTAAGCAGCATTGAAAGAGTGCTCGCTCAGGGTCAGCTGGGATCAGCCATTTTCGGCTGACTTTTTCAGCTGGTGTTTTGTTTTGGGCCGAAACCGATAACCCCATTATTGGCAGAATCTATTGGTGGCCGAAATATCGATGCATCCCTGCTATTTACGAGACACCCATTTAAAGCTTATGAATGGGACTTTCATATATAAAACATGACACAATTGTAAAAATTCTTTTCAGAAAATCTTTTATTTAAATTTTCAAAAAATTCATTATAGGTTATAGGTACAAAAATGTAATTATCTTTTTGGTAGTGACAAAGAATTAAACCTCTCAAGTCCATTTTTCGACTATTCACATTGATAAAATTATGTGGAAAATGTAAATGAATCCAAAAAAATTATAACCGGATTTTAACAGAGAGAGGTGTGTGTGTAGATAGGGCAGGTTATCTTGGTAAAGGAACTGTGCAAAACCAGCCTTGACCTTTTTGTGCCCGTTTCTTCATGTGCCCTTCCCCCATCATTTTACCTTTCAGACCATTTAGTTGTGGTCTGGCTTTCTGTGCACTTCAGTTTATTTGGTGGGTTGTTTTTAGTGAAACTTTCTATGACTTTTTGTGAAGCTACTTTGTTAGCCTTACGTTTAATTCATTAACGGTTTGATAAATTTATATTCTGATTTGAAATATGGAGGAGAATAAGTGGTCAAAACACTGTTGCAACCCTTTTTTAAAAAAGGGGGTGGCACTGGATTAGTAAAGACTTGAGGAAAGTAACTGACTAGATGGTTTCACTAAATTGTGAAATCAAACAAAACGTGAAAGTATGCACTTCATGCAGCTTGCAGGTAGGGAAAGGGAAGCAGTGTCAGATGCAAAACAATATACTTGAAAAGAAAATTCCACCTCAGAATTTAGATTCCAGGTCCTGTTTGTACTAAAGTCAATCCCGCACTTCAAGATGTAGATTTTGATTGTATGTGGGGTTTTTTGTCATGAGCCTATGACAACTCATGGTGGATGGGATGTGTTCTCTCAGTGGATGCGGTAGTATGTGAAGTCAAGCTATCATTCTTACATCTAGCTGGACCAGAAACAACATACTCTTAGGAAACCGGATGTTCTCACCATGCCAGGAAACCTCATCCTTTGTAAACTGGAGCCATTGTTAGCTACAGATAGAACATACCAGCTAACCCCACAGGAGATGACAAAAGCATCCAACATGGTAGCCAAGAAAAAAGAGGTTAAGTCATTTAATTCCTTGTCACTGCCAAGAAGATAATAAATTTTTTGTCTGATACCATTGAGATACCATTTTGAAATTTGCAGTGACTGGCTGCAAGACATAAACCTTTTTAAGTGTGAATTTTTTGAAATTTTTTAAAAATTACATTTTTCCGAAAACTTTTTTTTGTGTGAATGTTTGAAATTTTACAATTGTGTCATGTTTTATATTTAATATTTATTTTTAAACCTCTCATGGTAAGGTACAAATGTACCAAAAATGAACCAAATCCATGACATAACGTTCCAAAATAAATTTTTCATTGGTTGATTTGGCATGGAATGACCCCAAAGAACAATTTGCTTTTTGTGTCCTCCACTTTGCAGCAACAGGGGATGGCCATTTTATATATTTAAATTATAACTTGAATGATTGTCCTTTCTCCCATCTTCTAACGCTTATTTTATATTCATTAAAAACATGTCCTCTATGAATCTTCCATTCATGTAAAGGTTAGGCTCTAGGTTTTTTTATTTTGCCCTAATTATAAAGGAGGCTAGGTTTTTTTGTCCGCAACATCTCTAAATATAACGGGTTTAATAACATTAGTGAAATGCAATTCCTTATTGTACAGGTCAGTGCCTCGTGCCATCTTTTTAGGTGGATAAAGTAATTTGTAGAAGTAATAAACTATTAATGAATACTTTTTATATGTAAATAATCTATTGCATTCTATTTGATCTTTTGCGTAATCTACTTTTGCTTTAATAATATGGCTTTTTTGTCATTTTGTGCAATTTTGTCCTGTGTTTAGAGTACTCATTGCTCCACATACAGATGTGGCTAGCTTTGTCAGTGATCACTCTTTACTGAATTGAAATGCAGCTATGAGCATGAGATTGCCAGGAAAATATAAAATCACATGGTTATAGAAGTTCTTCCAAGGGTGGCAAATGAGTGTATTCTCCCAAAACCTTGGCAAAGTCACTATTGTTTCTTACACTGCTGCTTCCATAAGTTTACATTACTATTCTTCTAGAAGGCACATCCCTTTCATTTCCCTTTTAACATTATGTGCCTGCAATGCATATACAGTATTTACCTGCTAGTGCAGGGGTCAGCAACCTTGGCTCCCTGATGTTCTGGGAACTACATTTCCCATGTGGCTCAGTCAGCCTAATGGGTGACTGAGCATCATGGGAGATGTAGTTCCCAAAACATCAGGGAGCCACGGTTGCTGACCCCTGGGCTAGTGTGTAATATGCCAAATAAACACTATTAACAAACTGAGCAAAAAGTACTTTCAGTAGAGGTAAATTCCTAAAATGTATCTTTAGTCCCACACGTTTCAATTGATCGTTCATGGTTTTGTACTTTTGTATGCAGTTTGACTTCTGTACAAACAGAGAAATCATTCAATACTGACCTTTTTAAATCCTCAAAAAGCTAATCAAAATTCTAAATAAACCATGTATTTGGGGATTTAATAATGGCCAGAAAATTATGACCATTCAAATTACATTTCTTGTTCAGTGTGTAAAGTTGTTCAACCGTATTGCTTCATTACAATAGACATGGAGATGACAGAACTTGGAGAGCACTCTGGGGTTACTGCTACTGTATAGAGATGAGATTCAGGTTGTTATAATAGTTGAATATCTCTGAATATAGATATATTAACTTAATGTAAGTACCACATGTAAAATTATGCACAACAATATATATTTTTTATATTCTGTTGGTATTTTTTAGAAACTAAATTCCTTATCTCATAATGATCACTACAAATCCCCATAAGTAGAATACTTCTCTGCTGCCTTTGACATAGAAAGAGTTTGTAGGAGTGTATAGTCGAATGACATAGGTCTTCAAGGTACTGCTCTTTCATTGTTCTCTTCTTATCTGTTCCAACGATCATTCAGTGTCTCCTTTTGATACCTCCTCTCTGCAGCCTGTCTCAGTTGGAGTTCCCAAGGGTTTAGTACCTGGCCCACTTATTTTTTCAATCTATACTGCCTGTCTGAGCTCCTTTTGGCTTTCCGTACCATCTTTACACTGACACCCACATATACTATTCCTTCCCCAATCTCTCTTCTGTGCTACTGGATCGCGTCAATGTCTCCCTGCCATCTCTAACTGGATGTCTTCCCATATCCTTAGCTCAATCTTGCAAAAACTGAAATTCTCTCCACTCCTCCTTCAAAGAAGAACCCGCCCCAGCCATCTATCTCTCTACACGTAAATCAAACCCTCATCAGCCCAACACATCAAGCTCATTGCCTCGATTTTTATTTTTGACTCTGACTTTACGTTCTCCCTCCACATCCAGGTGCTGATCAAATCCTGTTTTTATCAACTTTAAAACATTGCCCATATCTGTCCCTTGTTGACGCAAGATAATGCAAAGGTGTTTCTTCATGCACTTGCTTTATCACCACTTGATTACTGTAATTCTCTAATTGAGCTTCCCACCTATCACATTGCCTACTTGCAATCTGTATTGTGAATGCAGCTGCCAGACTTGTACTTCTCACTTGTCGTTCCACGCATACCTCCCTCCTTTGGTTTCTTCATTGGCTCCCTGTGCCATTCAGGATCCGATTTTTAAAATACTGATGCTCACATTCAAAGCTCTCAACTACGTGACTCCTCTTGACATGCCTTTGTTACTCCACAAGCATGTCCCTTCTAAATCATTCTGGTCAGCGGGTCCCCACTGCCAGTCCACTGTCCCCATCTGCACTGCCAACTCTCTTCTCAAAGTCCAAGCGCAGTTCCATTCCTGTGGAATAACCTACCTTGCCCTATCAAACTCTCCCCATATCTTAGGGCCTTTATGCTGTAAGATATGCTTGTTTGTAATTTTGTCTCAGGCCCCATTGGTTAATGTAAAGTGCTGTGGAAACTGTTGACGCTACATAAATAAATAAAAATGGTCAGATTATTCTTTGCGATTTCAGAATTACTCTTTTATGCAAAATTTCTAGTTTATCCTAAATGTAACATCCGATATTTCAAGTAAATGTTACATTTTTTAAAAACAAAATGTTCTTGTCAGTGAAAGCTATAACTTAATACTGTCCATTGTGAAAACCAATTTACTATTAAAAAGTAGCCACTCAATGGCCAAGCTTTGTAACCGTGACTAGAAAAGGCGCTGGAATGAAAAAGCATATTCTACATTCAATTTAAAAAAAAAAATAGAATAGCATCAAACAATAGTGATATTGGCGTTTGAAGCAAAGTTCACTGTTTATTCAAACACTACCATCACTGTCTGAACCAAAGTTCAGTATAGTTTGAGTATTTTGAAAGTATGATGACAAATGGTCTTAATATAGTCCAGAGATAAAAGTGAAGGTTTGATGCCACTTTACCTTTTTTAGTAATGTTTTACCAGCGACCCCCAACTACCAACCATAAACCTCAGCCCCAAAATACTGCTTAATTTTTGTTTGTAAGTGCTACTGTAATTCTATGATGCTTAATTTTTCGGCAACAGATCCTGCTAGATTTTATTTACTTGAGCATCGTAGAATTGCAGTGAGACTGGAGTAGAAGAATTGAGCATAATCTGTTTGTTAAGGAATGTTTTTTGTAAAATACTTTTTAAAAAATAGTTACAATAGTCCTTTAGAAGATACATTTCCATTTAAGGATTTATTTATTAACCTAACGCCACCACAGTTGTTTGAAACTATACTCAACTTTTTTACACACTCTAAGTAGAATACTTTCCGTTTTAATTCCGGTGACTTTTTCTAGTCTCCTTTACAAAGGACAGCCATTAGTTGGTGACCTTATCGATTATGAGAAAAGATGAGGAAACTTCAACGTCTATTGGAACCACCGTGCTATCACTTTACTTGATGCATGGTGTATTACTACTGCCCTTGAGAACGTCTGCTAACATACGAAACACGTTGGGCTTTTATCTTTTGATATTTTATTTGGAATAAAAGTTTTTACACTTCTACATTTCATTTGCTCATCATTCCATTCATGGCGATTCCAGTACCATTTTTAGCTAACCAACTAGATCCAGCGTTGGTTCCAATAGACGTTGAAGTTACCTCATCTTTTCTTATTTCTGTGTGGAGTAGTGGACCATCTCCTGGGAATACTTCAGCACTTCAATTCAGATAAGTAATATCTTCTATCACCTATTGTGTATTTGACCTTATCGATTAGCCTACAATGAAAATCTTAAAATATTTCCCTGCAACCTAATTGTATGGCCTTTACTTCTGTTTAAGAACTCTGTTATGCTACTACATTGCTTTTCGAGTAACCAGTTCTTGCATCTACTTGCTGGCAAATGCGTTCCTCGGTTGCCTAAAGGATTTCCAAAATTGTAAATAGTTATAGGTTACAAAATGCATAAATATATGTATTCTGTGAGCTGGGACCCAATAAACAGTCTTCAGTAAAATGCAGTCTTCTTATTTAAAGGTCTGGTGTAGAAACAAAGAAAGTAGAGCAAAACAGAAACATAGCTTCTCTGAGCTCTAAACATAAATCCCTGACTAACCGTGGTTGACTTACTCGCATACAAACTAAGAAACAAAAACATCCACAGATTATTTATTTTTTTCCATGCTTTTAGGTCAATTCGCCCAAAGTTTTACCTTCCTCTGGAGAGCGCTTTGGCTTCTCCTCCTACTCAGGGTTCTCTCTCTATATCCTGCACTCCCCGCTTTTTCCCAGCAGTTGAGGAACTCCCTGGACAGTCCAGACATCCTGTACTAGATTCACCTGCTGAGCTACCTGCAAACTGCTGGAGTTTTGTTGGGCACATAAACACACCCCAGGACTATACCCGGTTTTCTGTCACACATCCGCTCCTCACAGCTCATCCCTAGTGGGTTGAGCAACCAATGTCATAAACCTGTGTCTGTGGGAAAGCTATCTTTGCAGACATCCTGTCTTGTGTTCCACAGAAAAGGTATAGGGTTGTAGGCTAAGGAACCAGCACATAACCCGATTTACTTTCCTTGTTGCAGGGCATGGTCAGGGATGAACCGAAACCTTCTGCCCAACAGCTAGTATTTGAGGGCCTCAACAGGCCATTTAATTGCTAGGCACTTCATCTCCCTAGGTTGTAGTTTTTGGCTGAGATAAAGTACTGGGTGCTCCTGACTTTTTTGGGACAGAACTGCACCCAGTCCCACATCAGATGCATCGGTCTCTAGGATGAATTCCAATAACTATCAACACACATAAAGTGACCGCTTTCTAAAACATATCCTCTGCGTGTTGACAATACAGCATATACCCCTTTGTACTAGCTCATGCGAGGTTAAAACTAGATAAAACCAAGTAGATGACTAAGCTAGAACTATAAAACTAATGCTATCCTGCATGTTTACCTATTGTGGTAAGGCCACAGATCCAGGAATTTGGAGGGTATCCTGCTTCTATTGCAATCAGGAAAAAAAAAATATTTAACCATAGGATATACTGTTCCTTTTAAAACCAAAGTGGCTTGCAGCAGCAAAAGAAATCAAACAGGCCTACTCCTGTTGCTAGGCTAACTAACCAGTAGTTCCCTGACTACTGGTTACTGGGGCTGCTATCCTGGCCCCCAGTAGAAACAACAAAACAAAAACACGAGTCTTTCACAGTCTCTGTATATGTGTTTTAGACAACCTTCATTTGCAGCTCTGTAGTATCCAACCACCAGTCTCCAAATGCAGTCTATCTGCCCTCCCCTGCTCTCTGAGCTCCTATATAGAACCAGGGATCATTAAGGAGCTGCAGGTGTACCTGTTGACAGGAAAGCGGCTTAACCTTTTACCAACCTGGGAATGTTGCCTTATCCAGCCTCCTGCTGATGTATCTAGAGTCCCATACTCTGTCACACTATATATTAGTTTTGTGGTGTAATATGATGTTCTGAAGGAATACAGTAGGGCTGCAACTAACGATTATTCTCATCTATTAGTTGGCCGATTTATTATTTTGATTAATCGATTCATCAGATAAAAAAAATAGAAACAAATTTGTTTACGTAAAAGGGATTTTATGTAAAAAAATAAATAAGCAATTTGCGCAGTGTACGTATCTTTCGTTCGTACATACGCAAATTGCGTATCTTGCGTACTTTTCACACAAGGTATGCGAGTGCTTGGGCTTAGCTGCGCATGCAGCATCAACCCATCCCTCTGACCATGTTTGCTTTCTCAAATGAATGTGGCTACAAGCACTTGGTCATATATGATCATGTCGGGGTTAATAAGCTAAAGTGGTCAGGGGTGTAGAGTGTCCCTTTTTAAATAATTTTGTGAACAAACTGAGTGGGAGGAGGGACTGGAGGTGGAAGGGAGTGACTTTGCATAAGTGACTTGACCTGAGAAAGTGGGTATGAACTTTTTATGGAGTTTGGGGAAAAGAACCAGACCAAAAGGAAGGGCATGGCAGTTCCTGACCAAAGAGGGAGGGTGGGGTGGTGGCACAGGACTCCAGCTTCAAGTAAGGATAAAACACAGGCATACAGCTCCTTCACCCAGTGCCAGCATCCTATTGTTTGTGTTATAGTTCTGCTAATGTTGTGAACGGAATAAAAACAAACTGGTTGTGTCTGACATAACCGTAGAACTAAATCATACAATCAGCTCCGAAGCTAACTGTAAACAGTGTATGCTGTACACAGGACGATTAATCGACACCGATTAATCGATAATGGAAATAGTTGACAACTAGTTTTTGATCGATTAGTTGTTTCAGCCCTAGAATACAGTTTGTAACTTGGTTTATTTCCATGTACCAGAACCCTTGGTATCTGAATCCTCTTTCTCCTGTACCATGAGCAACCATCGGAGGATCAGGATGTCCAGTCATTGACATTAACCCTCTCCGATTTAATGATGATGACGACCATACCGGATCAGAGTTCTGGCGTTGTGATTCATCAAATCTTTTGTTCAAGTCTGCCCCACGCATAATGTGAACATATGCATCAACCAATTTCTCCAGACTGTCAATTTATTTTATCTTGTACAAATCCGCAGTGGTTCCCAACAGTGGGTTTAAAGTACCCCCAACAGGCTGGGTTTTAAGGATTGCTTTGGGGAAATGCAGACAGAATCCTGCAATCACTGAGCAGCAAATATCACCCATGCTGTGCTTCAGATATCTGGCAAACCTGAACTGTTGGGGGTACTTGAGGACCGCGGTTGGAAACCACTGTCTTAGTGCATCGCGCGGTCCACACCCGCTGTAGGAGCGAAAGGCTTTCTTGCTAAGTGGTAGTAGCTTGTTGCTGGGAGGCAGTAGCTTGCTGTTGTGTGGTTGCTGCCTTCAGCAATGTTTTCACAATCGCCTCAATTTTGTCTTACGCAATGCTTTCCTTCAGATTAACAGGGATCCTTTCACAGACCATCAGTGTATTATCTGCATCCTCCACCATAATTGAGCTAGGACCCGAAAAACAATCTTCATAAAAATAGAATCCTTTGTTTCTACGCCAGACCTTTTTAATTTTTTATTTTTTTTTAAAAAGCGAAACAAAAACCTAGCTACACTGAGTTCTAACTAAATCTAAATCCCTGATTAACATTGGTTGGCTTATTCAAAGCCATATAAGAAACAAAAACATACACAGACCCTTTTTACATGCTTTTAGGTCAGTTCACACAAGGTTTTAGCTTCCTCTGGAGAGAGCTTTGGCTTCCCTTTTTGCTCAGGGTTCTCTATCTGAATCCCTCACTGGGAAGGCTTTTACCCAGCAGGTTAGGAACTCCTTGGCCAATCCAAAACTCCTGGACTGGGATCACCTGCTGAGCTACCCGCAAACTGCCTTGTGGAGTACTGTTGTAAACACCTCCAAGGACCATGCCTGATTTTCTGTCACAATTCGTAAACCACTGACCAACTATATTTTCCGTACCAATTGACTAACGGACACTGAGTAATGGTGTTTACCCAATCAAAGGCTATATGTGTGGAAATCTTGATACTTTAGTAAATCTTCACTGAGTACACTGATACATAGTATCAAAAACTCAATCTACTTGAAGGAATCTTTTGTGCACTAGATCAGCATCTCATAGAATAAGTCATCATGTCTCAAGCCACAGAGGCAACTAGACCTTTCCAATTCCTTCAACCACCTAGCTGTTACGGAAACCTGGCCAACTTCCTCTGATACTGCCTCTGTTGCTGCTTTCTCACATGATGGTCTACACTTCAGCCATCCCCCCAGACCGGGTGAGAGACATGGTGGCGGGGTCAGAATTCTGCTCTCTCCCACCTGTACCCACCAGCTCCTTCCTCCACCCCCATCTCTTTTCTCCTCCTTTGAAGCACAATGCATCTCCCTGTTTTCTCCCTGGCTCTCAGGGTGGCAGTCATCTACCGTCCACCGGGACCAACCTCCCACTTCCTTGACCACTTTGCTACCTGGCTTTCTCACTTCCTGTCTTCTAACGTACCATGCCTAATTCTTGGACTTCAACATTTCCATTGATGATCATTCTGACCCTGCTGCCTCCAAACTTCTTTCACTCGTTCTCCCTTGGACTTGAGCAATCCTCCTTACACACCGTGAAGGTCACTTTATTGACCTTGTTTTTTCCAACCTCTGCTCAGTTTGAGTTCACCTGTCGCCCTTTGCCCATCTCTGACCACCACCTTCTCTCTTTCAACCTATCTGGACTACCTAAACGCCCTGCTCCCCCATCCCGCACACGCATTCGCAGAAATATGCATGCTGTGGATCCCTGTCAATTCTCCAATCTACTTCAACATCTCCCACACACCTCAACCTTCACCTGGCCGATGCTGCCACTAACCACTATAATGCTACTTATTTCTGCTATAGACACGGTTGCTCCTCCTCGACTCTGTAAGGCCCCACACTGCCAGCTTCAGCCCTGGCACACACCCAAGACACGCTACCTGCAAAGATGCTCCCGCACTGCACAGCGTGCCTGAAGGAAATCGCGCTCTGAAGTTGATTTCATTCACTTAAAGTTTATTTTGCGGTCATACATCTCTGGCCTTCACTTGGCCAAACAATACTTCTTATCTCTTATATCTACTTTGTCCTCCAACCCTAAACTACTCTGGTCCACTTTCAACTCTTTACCCACCCGCACCTCCCCCCTCAATCTGCCTTTAGCGTTCAGGACCTGGCAGATTCCTTCTTAAATAAAACTCTATCAGAAGCAACATCCCAACACAAGATAGTGATCCACTACCTCCACTCCTAGAAGCACCCTCTGCTACCGTCTGTAGCTTCCTCCCAGCCACTGTGGAAGAAGTAAATTCCTTACTGTCCTCACATCTCCCCACATGCCCGCTTGACCCCATTCCCTCACATCAAATACCTCCACTCACCCCTCCCTGCTCACACACACGCTCACACACACACCTTCAATCTCTCTCTCCACCGGCTCCTTCCCATCCTCCTTCAAACACGCTCAGGTTACTCCTATACTAAAGAAACTCTCCCTCAATCCCAACTCTACATCTGACTATGTCCTGTATCCCTGCTTCTATTTACCTCTAAGCTCTTGGAAAAACTAGTTTTCAACAGTCTCTCCTTCTTCCTGTCCTCTAATTCCCTACTCCACCACCTTCAATCAGGCTTCTGTCCCCTACACTCAACCGAAACTGCCCTCAAAGTCACCAACGACCTCCTAAATGCTAAAAACCACGGTCACTATTCAATTCTCATCCTGCTTGACCTCTTGACTGCTTTTGACACTGTCGACCACCCCCTCCTTATACAGACTCTCAGTTCTCTTGGTCTCTGTGACACTACACTCTCTTGGATTGACTTCTATATGTCCAACAGGTCCTTCTCATTTGCCGGCAATTCCTCCTCTTCATTGCCTTTATCAGTAGGTGTACATCAAGACTCTGTCCTAGGTACTCTGCTCTTCTCTATCTACACCTCCCTGGGCAAAATCATTAATTGCTCCAATTAACACCACTATGCTGATGATACTCAGATCTACCTCTCTACCCCTGATCTCTCTCCTCCTGTCCTGTCCAAAGTCAGCAACTATTTATCTGGCATTTCCTCCTGGATGGCCTCTCACCAACTAAAGATTAACATGTCCAAGGAGGAGCTTCTACTATTCTTATTTTTCCTCTAATGCCTCCCCACCTCCTGACATCTCTATCATGGTCAATGAGATCACTATCTCCCCATCAAACCAGGTTCGCTGTCTTGGTGTTACACTTGACTCTGCTCTTTCCCTCATCCCCCCACATTCAGTCTCTTTCCTCCTCCTGCCGCTACAAGCTGCATAATATTTCCAGAATTCAGGCATATTTTACTGTTGACACCTCCAAAGCAACTCCTCCACACCCTTGTAATCTCTCGACTTGACTATTGTAATAATCTTCTAGCTGGTCTCTCTCTTCTGCCTCTCCCTACTACAATCCATTCTGAATGCCTCTGCCAGGCTCATCCACCTCCTCCACCGCTCTGTCTCTGCCACTCCTCTCTGCGAATCCCTTCACGGCTCACCATCCACTGCAGAATTAAATTCAAAATCCTTACCCTGACCTAGAAAGCTCCAAGTCGGCTCCCCACTACCTATCCTCACTAATCACCAAATACACCCCAGCCCACTCCCTAAGATCAAACCGTGACCTGCGCCTAGCTTCTGGTATCACCTATATAAAATTGTGACAGTATTGCCCTAAAAAGAAAGGTTTGTGTTACTCTTTCATAATTTTTAAAAGCGCAGGTTTGTAAAGTATTAAATAATCTTCTGGTGGAATACTTTTACTAGAATAGTCTGTATAGTAATTCATAATTAGACGGTTTACACTGCTTGTTACAGGTTAAAATGACCAGTCCAGTCACATCTTCAAGAACCAGATAAAATAGGTGTAGATGGTCTGATCATTAGGTTTCAAAACAGAATAAGAACATAAGCGATCTTGAATTCCTTTTTCTGCTCATATCCAATCAGTAGAGGAGATGGAAAATAGATGTATTCCTGTATTGTCATATATATATATGTATGAAATATATTTCTATGGAATTTTTTTCTTTTCAACAAGATGGTGGTTTCAAAGTTCAAAATGTCCCTTAATCCAAAAATACATTTTCCTATAGCATTCTCTTCAATTATAGAATTGTTAGAGTTCTGTTTTAAATGTGATTTAAAAACAAATAAGCTGACCTTTGCGTTTTGGGACAAACCTAAAAGGTTTTCTTTGTAGCATAATTTGCGTTCTATCTTAAAATCAGGAGCCAAGAAAGGATGTAATCAGACAAATGTATTGTGGCAAACTAACACCATTGCTGTGTCTTAATTTGCCATCCCTGTGAAAATAGAAATTAAAGAGGACATTTACAAGTACAGTTGATTCAGGCTCCATTTGATATGTGTACATTTCTATAATAGAATCAGAATTGTACAAAACTCAATCTGACACTACAGTTTGGCGAAAAAAGTCACATTTATACTTGTCTTCATCTGGTACATAAAGAGTTTTCTGCTTTTAACTCTCCAAAGACACTAACCTGTGTTTTTAAAACTCATGGCAACAATAGCTTGTATTTAACCTTCAATGATATTTTTAAACAAAATGGTGGTTTATTTTCCAAATATTTGAAAATATCAAAACTGGCTTTTAATTTCTGTAAAACAATTAAAATTATTTGTTCTGCTTTTTATGTTTCACATTTGTTAGTTTCCTCTTCAATTGAGATCTGACCCAAACACTGTAACTCTAGCGCTGCAACTAACTTGTTTTGATAATCGATAAATTGACCAATTTTTGATTCAACAGGTTAAAAAAAAAAAAAAACCTTAAAGCAGGGGTCCTCAAACTTGGCCCTCCAGATATTTTGGAACTACATCTCCCATGGGGCTCCGCTAAACTAATAAGTGTCTGAGCATGTGGTAGTTCTAAAACCTCTGGAGGGCCAAGTTTGACCCCTGACTTTCTTGCGCATTTCGTAGAGTGTACGTAACTTTCATATGTACATATGCAAATTGTGTATCTTGCATAACTTTTCGCACACAAGGTATGCAAGCGCTTGGTCAGACTGATGCTACCTGCGCAGCTCAAGCCCATGTCTGCTTTCTCTCTGAACGAATGCTGCTACAAGCACTTTGGTAGACATGATGATGTCAGCTTAACCTCCCTGGCGTTATTCCCGAGTGTGACTCGGGGTTACATTTCACTACTGCGAACGGTAACCCCGAGCCACACTCAGGCTGTATATATTCACCGCGTCCTGCGCTCCCTCGCTGTCCCCCGCACTCACCGCAGTGTGATCGCGGCAGCCGACGACTTGCTTCCTGGTTCTGCTCCCTGCGAGCCACGTGACGCAGGGGGGCGGGACCTGGCGGCAAATTTGAACTGTAAAAACAAAAATGTAAAGTACTGTAAAATGGGCTTTGTGCAGTCCCATGTTTCAAGATGAATAAATAAATCATACTAGGGATGTTTTCTGAGGCCATAATATTGCGCCCTTGTTTTCTGAAAGATTTCAGTGTTTTTGGTTTGATTATTTATTTGCATTATTTTGGATAATTGGGATAAAAGATTTATTATTTTGTGTTTCAAACTCCGTGTGTTTACTAGACTCTTGTTTGCACAGATTTCAGTGAGTTATTCCTAAGGATTACAGGATTACTATATAAAACAACACATATCCTTAACAAAAAAATTTAAATGCTTTTAGACACAAAATTTTGAAAAAATTAGACCGCCAGGAAGGTTAAAGTAGTCAAGGGACGTAGAGTGTCCCTTTTTAAATAATTTCCTGATCAAACCGATTTGGGTAGACAAAGGTGGGAGAGGGTTTGTTTGCAAATGAGTCCTGGCCCGAGTGTGGGATGGAGTTTGGGGAAAGGGTCTGGACCAAAGGGAGAGATGGTAACTCCGGTCCGGAGAGGGAGACGGGGAATATGGGGTGGGTGACGGCACAAGAATACAGCTCCAAGTAAGGATAAAACACCAATGGTACAGCTCCTCCACACAGTGGCAGTTCTCCATGGTCTGTGCTATACTTCTGCTACTGTTGTAAACAATCTGGTTATGTTTAAGGAGAAAACCCTAGAACTAAATCATACAGAGTAAAGCAGCTGGCCCATCTTGTCCAACTGCAAAAAGGAAAAAAAAAAAAAGCATCTGAGGTTATTAACTTTTAACTCAGTCTGACCAGTGTGTGCTGTACACAGGCTGATTAATTGACTAATCGATTATGAAAATAGTTGACAACTATTTTCATTGTTGATTAATCGATTCGTTGTTTCCGACCTATGTACTCCTTTTTCATTGTCACATTCCCAAATGCTTTTTTTCATCATCTTTTCCCATTTTCCATTCTTGTTTGCATCTTGGAATTGTGATTTGCAAATATGTCTTAAAGGAACACTACCACTTACATAAGCTGTAGCTAGTTTACGTGTACATTACAAGAAAACCTTCTAAAACACATGCTGCTGTTTCTTTCCTCTGAAGTTATGTGAAGCTGTGGTTTTGCTTCTACAGTATTTAAGTCAATGAGGTGTAGGAGTGAAGGTATAAATAAGGCTACAGGGGGCTATATGTTGTATTCTACCTGAGATAAGAGATGGCAGCTGAATGAGATATGACAGGGAGCTTAAAAGACTTCTGTGATATCCTTTGCATACATCCCACGCAATACAATGCTGTGAGTCTGTTTACATGACTACTAATTCACTCCATTCTATGCTCAATGCCACACAGTAGGGGTTATTCAGAGTACCAAATTGTACAAAAAGCTGAATTTTCACATATGGCACAATTTTGTGACCATTTGGCTTTACAAAAAGTTGGCGATTTGCCCCCGCGAAATACAGTGACCTTTAGCGGCAGTGAAATCCCCCAAGAGAAGTAACTTTTAATCTATTCAGAGAACGCCGAACAGCTGTAAAGGTTGTCCTGATTTTCGGTGGTTTCATTCGACAGGTTAAAGCAGGCGAATCCCATAGGTTTCAATGGAGGAAAAAAAATCCCTGTTCGGTTTATTCAACCGTTAAGAGACTTTATGCTGCAAATGAAAATAATTATTTATTTCTTAAAGATTTCGTCATTTATCAGGATTTTTTTAGGCGTCATTTTTTATTCGGATTTTATATGGCTGGTTTTTCTCTTCTTATTCTGTAACCGACCTTTTTATTGTCATCTTATATATTATTTCCAGGCATTTTCATCTTTTTTTTTTTTTTCCCCCCCCCCCCCCCCTGTTTGGCGGTTGGTCTGCTTTGTTTGGATACATTAAGCGGTTTGTTCGGGCAGATTGATTCGGCAGTTTTTAGATTTATACGGTGATTTTTCGGCGGTTTGTGGCTACGTTCGGCATATTTATTGCGGTGTTCAGTGGGGCAATTCGGGGACCCTGCGGTGAATGCTGAATTCACCGCAGGGTCGGTGAATAAAGGGTGCTGATGTGCACCAAAGGGGAGGGCACTGGAATTTCAGTGCTCTCTGAATAATCCCTAGTGAGGAGCAAATGTTGGAAAGGTACTGTAAGGGGGGGTGCAGTTTATAACACAAAATGAATGCACACAGTAAAACAGTAAAATATTTTTTTAACTAAGCCTACATGAGAAAAGCAAAGTACATGTGAAATCGGCAACATAAAATAAGAATATTTCATTTTTTTATTGGTAGTGTCCCTCTAAGGGGCTTTGCATATCTAAAATTATTTTCTTTAGGTGTTTTTGATCTTATGCATGTTGTCTTTAAAATATAGCATTCTTTTGTATGTAAGATGTCGTTATGCTTTCTATTTTTTCTCTGGCCAGGCATATGTGCAGCAAATTGTTTCTCCTTTCATTTTAGGCTGGGGTCAGACTAACGCATTTTTAACGTGCGTTTAGGCGCACTTAATCACGGCCGCAGTAGCAGCAAATGACGGGCATTGACAGCCAATATACGAAGTACGGCTGCACGAAAGTCCGGCCGCGCAACGCAAGCGGCAAACGAACGCATTTTTTCGAGAACGCAGAACCGTTCGTACTGACGTACAGCATGCGCTGCGCCCGCATAGCGGTGTGTGTGCGTGATTAGGAGACGTCAGACACTGCTCATGTTCGACCAACATAACGTCCAGACACCCAAAGTTTCCTGGTTTGGATCTGTAACAAATCACGCACGAAAATGAGCATCGTATGACCGTTTTCGCGCATTCCGTGAAGAAATACGTCAATGCGTTCCAACACACTTTTTGACTGTCGCTGCGAATAATGCGTTCGTTTGACCCTAGCCTAAGTGTACAACTGTCAATTTTGTTAGTGTCAAATTGGTTGCCATTTGCCAGTTAATATACTTGCATTTATTTTGTTAAAGTTCAAAGTAATTTTATCATCTGTTTAAATTGAATATCTGTTGCTTGTTGTACAATAAAAAATATCAAAATAAAACAGTTTTTGTTGTATTGCATAATTGATGTATGTTATTCCTAAATTAAATATCTTCAATGTTTGTATTGAGGAGATCCTTCTTCAGTAAGAGTATACCTGTATTTATTTTGGGTTTGGATCAAAATCCCTGCACGGCCAACTTCCTGACATCCAAAATCCCAGCGGCTAACCCTAACCCTACTCCCTAACCCCCTAAACCTAACCCTAACGCCCAAGCCCTAACCCCCTAGCCCTAACCCCCCTAAACCTAGCCCTGACCCCCTTAAAACTAGGGTTAGGGTGTTAATATTAGGGTTAGCCGCTGGAATTATGGATGTCTGGATCCATAAGGGAAAGGGTTCACATACTTTTTCTTGCAACTGTATGTATTTTCTAGTAGGGATGCACCAATACAATTTTTTTTAAAAGACTGAGTATGGGTACCAATATTTTCTTCCAGGTACTCAACAATACTAATCTTCATTTATTTATTCATTTGAAGTATTTGCATGTAAAAACAAAAAAAATATAATTAGGTTTATCTCCTATTTCCATTTTCTGGATTTTTCTCAGATTTACTAAAATTTTATGGCGAGTTTTACTCGCCATAGTATCACACTAAAGTGTGACTATTGCAGAGAAAACCCCACCAAAATCGGGTTAACTCCTGGGTGCTGCAACAAAAGTATCCGCAGTATCCTACTCACCTATTAAATTATAAAATAGGCTATACCAGCAATATCACAGCAGGGGAAACCTTTATTCATGGACAGTCCGGGGGCTAGACTAACAGGTCTATTCACTAAAATGTAAAACAAAACAATGTACCAAATAGCAGATTTGGAAAGCGATAAATGGGGAGCATATTCCTGGTTTGGCTATTTTGACCTAGAATTCTCACTTCTGAGTTTCACCTTTTAGTGAATAGACCTGTAATTATGCCATGAATAATTTCATGTCCATGAATTAAGGTTTCCCCACTGTGATATTCCTGGTGTCACCCATTGTTTTTAATTGTGGCGTTTTGCTCTCCATAATGTGACTGTTTTCCAGCAAATATTCTTTAGGGTTTGGCTGAAACAAAAAGGCCCCTCCAATTTATGGGAGTATTGCAAGGTATAGCCAGACACCCCATTCACCCACTGCACAAGCTTTATGGCCACTACGGCATGGAATAGCAGCAGAGTTAAGGGCAAACTGTCAGGGTCTCAGTGATCTGCTGGCTTACTACTGGCCTCTAGTGGTGTGCCTCACGCGCTACCTGGTATTAATGGTTCAAGTGTTTAACATCAGTTAATATAATGGATATAAATTACCAGTTCTGTAAATGGGTGTGCAATTTATATCCGCAACCATTACATGTGCAAAATCAGCAATGTGCAAAACCATTTAAACAATAACCGCAAAATCACATTTAGGTGCAAATTAGCAATGTGCAGAAATGATATTCTGGGTTTTAGGTAAAATTGTCAGAATACAGGGTTAGGGGC
This sequence comes from Leptobrachium leishanense, assembly GCA_009667805.1. Lineage (NCBI taxonomy): Eukaryota > Metazoa > Chordata > Amphibia > Anura > Megophryidae > Leptobrachium > Leptobrachium leishanense. Next base: position 223,689,703 of record CM019066.1, on the reverse strand, counting down.
TCTATATGTGACCCTGGTAATAACCTATAAATTCAATAACAATAAATTTGATCGTTATACACAGTAAGTGTCCTGGTAATTTGTATTTTGCAGAAAAAATGGTAGTCTCTTGTCCAGTTTCAAAGTGAGTTCCGTGTTGATTTAAAAGATGATCTTACGGTACAGCTGCTTACATCTACAATAGGTGCTAAATCCCCAAAATTCACCAAAAGGACATGTAGGGTGCGGTGGATGCCAGTGCTTGTGCCACTGATCAATTCTTCTAATTTTCTGGTCGAATGAATGTGGCCTTTTCCTCGTGCGGTATCCCTCGGTATAAACAAATCTATACAATGTGGAGACTGTTTCAAGGGGTAAGATAGAATAGTCTGCAGAATGTATATATTTGTTTATACCGAGGGATGATGATACAAATATTTGTGAATGAAGGCCTTTATAGATTCACAAAACAAATCTGTGTATTTGAGTGGCAGAGTTCCAACAGGAAAATCACCAAATCCACTAAAATCTGTGACTGCCCATTAGAGCCTCGGTTTCCTCACCATAATAAGTATACTTTCTTGCACCTGTGAGTGGCTGTAAGTTGACCTACATAGTTTAATACAGCAAAATAAGCAGACAGCAAGAAAAGGTAAAGCGAGAAAGACAGATAAAGCAGACAGTACAAGAAAGGGTGTGACTGACCTGTGAGGGAGATTGAGTGAGACAGCGAGTTTGTAAAACATGAAAGCGCTCAAATAGGAACTAAAAGTTGTAGGTACTAAAACCCAATTTAAACCGCGCTCGACGCCATTGAAGAAAATTGTGTATTGATAGTGTTTTGAGCACCTAACAAGATAATCCCTAAAGTTACCTATAAATAATCATAATAAAATGAATGTATTGGCAGAGTGGAGCACACAAGTGATTAGAAAAAACATGCACATACAAGAATTAAACCACATGCAGTGTTATGCAAGTCTTATGTGATTTACTTTGGTTGCTAGCCAAGGCGATAATTCTTGAGGCAGACACTCAAATAACCTCAATGAAAAACAAGAACAAAACAATGGTGCAATGCCAAAGAGTAGTGATGGACAATATAGTATGTTAAATAATAACCATAAACAAAATCAATATTTCTATTATAATTACAATATATATGGAATGTCATAAACATCTGTGAGTTTCTTCTCAAAGTAACAAAATACAAAGAAAAGATGCGCTTACGCTGATCAGCGGAGACAGTAAAATCAACCACACACAAGATATGACTGCATCATATCTGAATGTCTTTGTTCATACAGACCAATTTATTTGATTTCAAAGAACTTATAGCCAATCAGCATACAGATACATTACACCATCAAAGTTGGCCAATCCCACAAGTACTTATAGCAAAAAGACGTTTTTTTCTGGCTTATAACTTTCGCACACTTTTATTCCTGCACTTCATGTAACAAAAACAGGAAATCGGTTACAAATTCCACAGGCCATATCCTATAGAAGGAAAAACTGTCTACATGCAGAATTGACACTTAAAATGGGCTGTGATCTCCCCCTCCTTTTCTATCAGAACAGGCTTTTCAACACAGGATATATATATTCATACAGGAAATGAAAATCCAACAGTATATACAGGGTGAGCTAGTCAAACCTGCATTTTTGAAATGACTGTAAAAAATAAACGGATGGATATTTCAAAATTTTATTGTTACTATCTTAATGTACATTAAAAAGCATTTAAGAAACAACATTCACTGTTTAAAAATAACTACAGTAAGATGGTGTCCTTCCCGATTTGAGACATTCTTGTAGGCGATTTCTGAAACAGCCCATCGCGTCACGGAGCATACGCTGAGGAATTCTCTCGATTTCCAACCGGATTCTCCTCTTGAGTTCCCCAAGCGTTTGACAAAAACGCCTTCGAGCTGAAAAATCGTTTTCATTCATAGCCTGAACAACCTGAATTTTGTATGGGTGATGGTGTAAATCTAACCTCAAGATTCTTCGGACGCTCGTTTTTGCCATGCCAAGCGCAGCACTCTGTCGATGCGCCGATCTCCGAGGGCTTCTTTCCACAGCAACTCTCACGCGGTCAATATTCGCGGGAGTTCGCACTGATCTTGCACTGCCACCCCTTCTGCTTCTCGTTTCACCAATTGCTTCAAAGTTTGTCACCCACAATTTGATTGAATTAACAGACGGCACTGGCATATTTCGATTTAATTTGAAAATTCTTCCGGAAACGACGCTGAGCGGCTGCATAACTACCACTTTGGTAAAACACTTTCACAGCGAATGAACGTTGTTGTTTAGACCACTGCTCCATGACGACTGAAATGCTTAGTTGTGGGGGACACAATGGTAACCTTGCTAACTCGCTCTGCCCACTTTCACGGCTCTCCCGCCCTTTTCAAAAATGCAGGTTTGATTGGCTCACCCTGTATATGTGAATACACTCACAGAATACAGAGTTTCTCTAGCTCAAAGGATAACGCCTCTGGGTCGCTATGAGGCCATCGCAAATGCCTTAGGCTGGGGTCAGACGAGCGTAGTGTTCACGTCCGTGATTGCGCCTAAAAGTACATCCGTGATAGCATGACAAAAAGCCCATCGGAGCCCGACACACGAAGTACGTCCGCACTGAACTGCGGACGCACAACGGCCGCGTCCCACAGACGCAAGGCAGGCAAGAACGTACAACTCCTAGAACGGCCGCACAAAGTGCGCTGCGTCCGCAACGTCCGCATAGCTTTGTGTGTGAGTGATGGAACGTGGTCAGACGGACTGCATTTATATGTCCTGCATTTTTCACAGACAAAATGGTTTTGCTTTTTATTTTATTTTCTCTCCAACATCCGTCAAAATATCCGTCAGTGATCAACGGACTGTGTGGCCACTACTGCGTCTGCCGTACGTCCGTGTGCACGGACGTACAGTCCGTAGAATTCACGCTCGTCTGACCCTAGCCTTACAGATCCCTATTTTTCTCAAAGGGACATAGGGGAACTGCATCTAAGTGCAGATTAATCTTGAAATCTTCATTACAGTTGTGAGGAAAACGGCTTACTCACCCTCTGTGTGGTCTCAATCAGACCCGGATGTTGTCGCCTCCAGATTGTTTGGTCATTGCACAATCTTATAAAAGCTGCTATAGAATGGTGAAATTCCTTTGCGGATAGTCCAGGACTCAAACCGGAAGGAACAAATTGCACCAATAGAAGTGCTAAAATGGGTATTTATTATATAAATATAATATTATTATATAAATATAATGGCTGCTGGTCTTTCAACCTTCCAGGACCTGTGGATTTCACCTCTAGGGGTAAAAGACCACTCTAGATAGAGGGACTAATGGGTCTCCCCACAAAGGGTTAATGACCAATCAGAAATACTGATGATTTAAAAATACATGTATTTATTACTATGCACCACAAAGAGCAACCTTCAACAGATTTATAACCTTTGAAGATAAAAAGGAAGAGGGTTTTTTTGGTGGGAGAGCCCAGAGGTAGACAGAACGTCATTGAGCCCATACTCAAGGAAAAAAAACACCGGAGAAAAGCGGGCGCAGAGCAGGAAGAAAAATCAAGAATGGAAAAGAGGATAAGATACAGACAGGGCAAGGAATTTTCAACCTAGTGGGGTAAACACTAACAAAAGTGCAAACTAAATGTCTCCAAAAAAACTTGAGTTTGCACAATCTACAGATTTAGACTGGTGAAGCACCACAAGTATCACCAAGGTAGCGCGTGGTCCCGGTGCAGGCTGCTGAATTGGTGCCTGCCCTGGAATTTCACTCTAAAACGGGAACGTTACGCAGGAGCAGGTTTCCCCCCCCCCCCAATTAGCTTCCCCGTTTTGGCATGACCATGGGAATGGGGGCCTCCATGTCTATATGAACATACTGAATTACAGTAAAAGTCCAAATTCTTCCAGAAATCGATGGTATCTGATGAGATCAACACTTTTGAAAAATGATAAACACAGATTGAATAAAATCACGTATAATCTGTCAACCAAAAAAGAAGCCTTACGACATTAAAATTAACACAGACTATACTGCACTTCTTTGCTGGTTTTTAAGAGATCTGGTATTGTGTTTACACAAACTGAATTGAAATAGAAGAATTTTCAGCTTTGCTTTAGCACTGAAGCACTTTATCACAATATAGCACTATATGCTACACACATTATTATGTACTTCACGTTTATTAAAGGGCTGGCGGGAGTGACTTGGTTAATATAAGGTAGTACATTATACCTGATCTTTAAATGTCTTAAGCCTAGTAGATTCAGTACTTATTTTAGAATATATTGCAGAATGTTACAATCCCCGAGCTGCTTAGCCCTTCTGGATAGACGGATTCTGGTTTTAATTATGGCCTTAATCTGCGCAGTGAGATTGGAAACTGTGGTTTGAAAAAGGCTGTTACTGTCATATTTGGCTGGGTTTCTAGGTATTTAATCTGAAGCTCTGCTTAATAACAAGATAATACTATCAAGTCTGAAGAGCGGGTTATCATGTGCACTCCTTTCATCACTCAGGGTATTGCTAGTGCCAAGCTTTATTAGAAATAAATGGGTCAAAACAAATACGTTGGTCTATAGTGTTCTGGGTAACTTTGTTATGGGGTTTTTGCTTTTTCTCCTATGCATTTCTGAATGTTTGATACTAGTAGATTATGTTAAGAAATTTGTAGAGAACATTTCCTTTACAAATCACATTAATGTGGTATGTGATGTATTCCACCCTGAATTCACTGAATTCATATTGCTAAGCTTCAAAATGTCCTGTTCATTCATATGATTCCAGAAAATCTATGGGACGTATTCACAAATTTTCATTGATTTAATCTTGTTGCAAACAACGGTGAAACTCAACGTTTTTGTATCCATGATAAATTTTGATGATCTAGTTAGGGAAATTAAACAACAGCAAAGACTTATCAATGAATTTGTTTTCTGGATCCCTAACGTTTATCGTGGTTGCAACAATAGTGATTTTCACAATTGTTTGCAATTAGTGGATAACTACCTATACATTCTGCTGTTTTAATCACCAGGAAATATATATGTATATTTTATACTGTTATTAGAGTAACTGTCACCAGAAATATTTAATAGCAATTTTAGCAATTTCTTTATAGAGACTCCAAAGTATTAATTGCTATCATTGCGTAATGAAGTCTCAGGATGCTCTTAGTTGCCATCGACAAGCGCAATCCAGCTGTAATCACCAACTTGTAGTTGTAGACATTGGCTTAAGTATTCAGCTGAATTGCACTATATATTATTTCCTACTGTGTCATAAGGAAGATTTGTGCATATAAATTCCTCATTCCCTTTCCTGAAAATATTTATTTTCCTTACAATTTCTAGCTTTACTTTGTGCTTATCAGTTTTTCATGTGAATAGTTATGAGACACTATCAGGGTTATAAAAGTATGTCTTTTTGCTGATGACACAAAGATTTGCAACAGGGTTGACGTTCCTGGAGGGATCAGCCAAATGACAAATGATTTAGGTAAACTAAAAAAATGGTCGGAGTTGTGGCAATTGAGTTTCAATGTGGATAAGTGCAAGATAATGCACCTGGGACGTAAAAACCCAAGGGCTGAATATAGAATATTTGATACAGTCCTAACCTCAACATCTGAGGAAAGGGATTTAGGGGTCATTATTCAGAGGATCTAAGGGTAAGTAGTCAATGTAATAGAGCAGCAGGAAATGCTAGCAGAATGCTTGGTTGTGTAGGGAGAGGTATTAGCAGTAGGAAAAGGGAAGTGCTCATGCCACTGTACAGAGCACTGGTGAGACCTCACTTGGAGTACTGTGTGCAGTACTGGAGACCGTATCTCCAGAAGGATATAGACCTCTTAGAGAGAGTTCAGAGAAGGGCTACTAAAATGGTGTACAGCTTGAAGGAGAAAAGTTACCAGGAAAGGCTTAATGATCTTAACATGTACAGCTTGGAAAAAAGACGAGACAGAGGAGATATGATAGAAACATTTAAATACGTAAAGGGAATCCACAAGGTAGAGGAAGGGAGTATATTTAAAAGGAAACAAAATAGCAAAACAAGAGGACATAGTCTTAGATTAGAGGGGCAAAGGTTTAAAAGTAACATCAGGAAGCATTATTTTACTGAGAGGGTGGTGGATACATGGAACAGTCTTCCAGTAGAAGTGGTAGAGGCCAAAACAGTAATTGAATTTAAGCAAGCATGGGATAGGCATAAGGCTATCCTAAACAAAAGATAAATCCAGGTAAAGTATCCATGTAATTGGGCAGACTAGATGGGCCGAAAGGTTCTTATCTGCCGACATTTTTCTATGTTTCTATGTTTCTATGTTATTCAGAGAGAGGTGAAAACCAGGAGAATGACTGGAGAAGTGAAACTTCTAGGTCAAAATAGCCAAACCAGAAAAATTATCCCATCTCACTTCCCAAATCGGCTATTTTGACCGAGAATTTTCACTTCTCCAGTCATTCTCCTGGTTTTCACCTCTCTGAATAAACCTGTTTGTACACTGTAACCACTTAATACAATTTTAAGGGGTCAAAGTGCCCGGAGTGCCTTCACCCCCTCCAGGAAAGGCTGTGAGTGAGCTGATTCAGCTCTCCCACTCAGAATGTGACTGCTGAGTTTAGGTTTTGGTTTTTGGTGACTAGCTCGCACCAATTGCTTTCAATGTGATGAGCATTGAGAGCCAATGACTGCCTTCCCATGGTCATGTGACATGTTGCAGCATAAAGGAAGCCGCAGCATTTCATATACAGTCCAACACTGGACTATAGGTGAGTTTCAAATTAAAGGGTTAAAATTAGAGCATTCTAGGAGTTGCTAATGTTTAACCCTCCTGTTTTAACTCTTTATCCCTTCAGCTTTAGAGCTAGTGGAGCTGCAACTCCAGGTTGTGCCTAAAAATATGTCCATTGAGAACTTAACACTAGTGATGAGCCGAACACCCCTGTGTTCGGTTCGCATTCGAACTCGAACAATTTCAAAAGTTCGGGTTCGAACGCGAACACGATTCGAACTTAATGCAAGTTAATGGGACGTTCGATTTTTAGAGTGCCCTCCAAGAGGGCATATATGCAAGATATTTGCCATAAAAGGTGTGTGGGGGTCCGGATAGTGCCCTGGGGGACAGGGAACAAGGACCAAAAGTTTTTAAAAAAAATACGTTTTTAAAGGAACAGTAAGTTTTCCATGAAATGTTAAGAATAAAAATTAAAAATTCCTTCAAATATCGTGCCTAGGAGGTCCCCATAAGCTGCCCGTGAAGTGGCGGATTTGTAGGATGCATAGAAAAATTTAAAAACAAAATAATGACATTTCAAATGACGGTAAATGGTTTTCCTTTAATCTATTCATAAACAACTGCTTGGAGCGGCAGCCTGTATGAAAAGAGGAGACGTTTTAGGACACGCAGAACAAGTTTAGTGATTTTTTTGGGCTAAATTATGGTGAAACTTATGCAGGCTTTGGATGAAAGTAACAATAGGTGCTTTAAAATTGGGCCTTTAGTGTCGGCAAGAGTGCCTTCACACCGTAACCCTTCTACCCTTCTGTGGTATTGTGGAAGAGTGCAGCGGTGGACCTTGCGGTCCAATATTAAAATGATATGAATCTGGTATAGGCGTCAGTGGCAGTGCACCCAAATATTGGGCCTTTGGTGGCAGCAAGTGCCTTCACCCCGTAACCCCCCTGTGGTATTGTGGAAGAGTGCAGTGGCAATATTAAAATGCCACTGATGCCTATACCAGATTCATATCATTTTAATATTGGACTGCAGGGTCCACCACTGCACTCTTCCACAATACCACAGAGGGGTTACAGTGTGAAGGCACTTGCTGCCACCAAAGGCACAATATTTGGGTGCACTGATGCCTGTACCAGATTCATATCATTTTAATATTGGACTGCAGGGTTCACCACTGCAGTGTGAAGGCACTTGCTGCCACCAAAGGCCCAATATTTGGGTGCACTGCCACTGATGCCTATACCAGATTCATATCATTTTAATATTGGACCGCAGGGTCCACCGCTGCCGTCTTCCACAATACCACAGAAGGGTTACGGTGTGAAGGCACTCTTGCCGACACTAAAGGCCCAATTTTAAAGCACCTATTGTTACTTTCATCCAAAGCCTGCATAAGTTTCACCATAATTTAGCCCAAAAAATCACTAAACTTGTTCTGCGTATCCTAAAACATCTCCTCTTTTCAAACAGGCTGCCGCCCCAAGCAGTTGTTTATGAATAGATTAAAGGAAAACCATTTACCGTCATTTGAAATGTCATTATTTTGTTTTTAAATTTTTCTATACATCCTACAAATCCGCCACTTCACGGGCAGCTTATGGGGACCTCCTAGGCACGATATTTGAAGGAATTTTTTATTTTTATTCTTAACCTTAATTTCATGGAAAACTCGCTGTTCCTTTAAAAACGTATTTTTTGAAAACTTTTTGTCCTTGTTTCCTGTCCCCCAGGGCACTACCTGGACCCCCACACATCTTTTATGGCAAATATCTTGCATATATGCCCTCTTGGAGGGAACTCTAAAAATTGAACGTTCGAGTCCCATTGACTTACATTGAGTTCGAATCGTGTTCGCGATAGCTAATACGCTATGCAGCTACTAGGTTGCCCTTCATCCAGCGTGCTTTCTGAAAGGACGTTCAGTGCCACTGGAGGTTTTGTCACAGAATAAAGCGTGCGTCTGTCCACCGACTCTGTAGACCGGCTGACATTTATAAAAATGAATCCGTCCTGGCTCAGCAGCTATCAATCCCCTGATGCTGACGTAACTGAATAGATCGGGGATCTCTTCTGCATTACCAAAACCTCCGCCCCTGCACTCTTCCACAATACCTCAGAGGGGTTACAAGTCTGTGAGACCCCCTGATAGCTGGCAACAGTGACAAGACACAGATTACAATTCCCAGATATCTGCTAGAAGTGAGACCCCCCCCCAATAGCTGCTGGCACTGAGAAGACACACGAACAGAACAATCTCCACTCAAAAAACACGTGCTGGGGCTGCGAGGGACACCTTATATAGTGTGCTGCGGGGCTTAGCTCTGTGAGCCCATGATTGGGCAAAATTTGAGCCATGATTGACATAGTCTTGCACTTGACCTGTGGTCAGGTGCAAGGCTGTAGCCAATTACAAGCTTCAGGCCAGTGGAAAAGTGCACTGTGGTCCATTGTGGGCGAACATGCGGCGAACAAACGGAAATGTTTGGAGTTCGACGAACAGCCGAACGGGCGATGTTTGAATCGAACACCGAACAGATCGAACCGAACAGCTCATCCCTACTTAACACGTGTTGCTGAAATAGTTACGTTTCCACCAAGGCAGTGGACTATATGTGAAGAAATAAGATATTCTTTCTCCAGCTGCAAGGAGTATATCTGAATTGAGAGACTTAAATGGGGTTTAAAGGTTGTGGCAGAGGCAAAACTCCGATACCTCTTTTAATTTATGCAAAACACAGTACTAATAGTATTCAAACATTTTACCACTGGATCGTTGCTCCACTTCTAAAGTGCTAAGGAAACTGTTAGCGTTATATAAATGATGATGATAATAATAATAAATAAGAATTTCCAATTAGTTGTGGAAGACTTTTTTTGATGTGAGGTTTTAATAAGATTTTAACAGCAGATTGCTTAATACCTCATTGGGTTGTAGCGAATATGCCTTTGATGTTTACCTAGCGTGTGATTTTTCAGTTTGCAATACTGATTATGGAAGATGATCAATATCAAATGGAAGTTTATGCTTTGTGCAGCAAGGACTACTGACCTGTTACTAGTTGTTAAATATAATATAATATATATAAATGAGACAAGTTTTAGTAGAGCTTCATATTTTTTTGACCAATATCTAATTTCCTTGTACTGAATCCTTTCAATGCACAGCTGTCGTTTACCATTGTATCGATGAATGTTGCATTTCCAAGAGAACTAAATAATGCATATTTTGTGGGCAGCTGTGATCAGGTGAAAACACTAGTTATACCAAACACCATTAGACTGCACAATAGACCATAACATCTGATAAAAAAAATCTTCCACGTGGAAAGATAAAAGTCCAAATTAAAATGCTAATGTGTTTAAACCACAGATGGCATTTATTTTTCTCAAAAAAAAAAACATTTACCCTGTTATTTGTTGACCAAGCATGAAGCATGAAAATAAAAAAAATAGCCTTGGTACTGTGACATGTCCACTTTTCAGAGGTTTGTTAGAATAAAATATTATATAGAGCTAGCCAAAGAGCGTAAGACCAACCCTAAAAGATTATTTAAGTACATAAATTCTAAGAAACCCAAGTGAAAATGTAGGTTCACTGAAATCGGAGTCAGGAGTGTTATTGACTGAAGATCAAGCTAAGGCATAAATTTTGAATATTTTTCTTCAGTATCTATGAGAGAGAAACCTATAACAGGAGACCTTCACTTCATGGATAAAAACTTACTAATAAAATGTGATTGGTTGACTCAAGAAAAGGTGTTGCAGCAACTAAACAAAGTGAATGTGAACAAAGCCCCAGGGACAGATGGAATTCATCCGCGAGTATGAGGGAGCTATGTGTTGAAATACGTAAACCTCTTTTTTTTTTAAAGAGGCTATTCAAATAGAGACGAATTGGCTCCGAAATTGCACCGAACAGTAAATTTCTCCATACGGTGCAATTTTGTGGTCATTCAGCTATTCAAAAAGCAGACAGTTCGCCAAATATTGGTGAATTGCCAGAGAAATACGGTGCTGTTCAATGGCAGTGAGCTCGCCATAGAGAAGTAATAATCTAATCAGAGAACAGCATCGAAATGTCAGTGAAATTACCTGATTTTCAGTGGTTTCATTTGGCAGGTCTAATCAGGCAAATCCCATTTTAGTCAATTTTCAGGATTTTTTTCTGCAATTTTTTTTTTCTTTCTGTACCAGACCTTTTTATTATTATTCAAAGGACCTTATATATTAAATCCTGCAATTTTCGCGCCGCCGTTGAAAACCTCTTTTAAAAGTTGCTGCGTTTTTTTTCTTTCTTTTTACACACGCTTATTGACTTTACGGCGGCAGGTCGGCACTCTGGTGGATCGTCAGCATTTTTTCGGATGTGTTTGGTTTTGCGGCAGATCGTCGGGTGCGTCCAGCTTTTTTTCAGCAGTTTATCGGATAGCTCCAATGTTTTTTCAGGGTTTTTGCGGCGGTTTTTCCTTTCGTAACAGCGTTTTTTTGTGCCAGTTTTTCCAAATGAGTTCAGTGGATTTTCCCCGCACTTCTGGGACCCTGCGGTGAATGCTGAATTCACTGCAGGATCGGGGGATTTTAACTCCCCGAAGTGCAAAAGAGCACCGAAATTCAGGTGCTCTTTGAATAACCCTATTAATCTTTCAAGATTTTTTTTCTTTCAGGAATCCTACCAGAGAGAAAAGCTGAAGTAGTCCCTACAGTCAAGAAAGGTTCAAAATGTAGGCCTGGGAATTATAAATGTGTACAGGTGTGTGGTACCCTCTGGCACTACACATGTTTTATCGTAGTCTTGAATGGATCTGCTGTAATATGTTTTCTCCGATCTGACTATTGATATAAGTGCTAATACAAACATGGTCCTGAATTAAACATTTAAGCACTTTGATTCTGGATACATGTGCTTTTTAAAACATTTCTTTCAGTATTTAAAAGAATATAAATAATAGCAAGCACAATCTGCAATCTGTTGCCTCCTAGTGGAAGAAAAAAAGTGTGTGGTGCAAAACAGTACGTATATCTGTGTTTAGTGTGCTGGGGATTTCTTATGCTTTGCTGTCTGTTGTCTCCTAGTGGCAAAATGTGCATGATGCAAAATAGTACATACTGTATGTCCACATTCAGTGTGCTGGAGGTTTCTGGTGCTTTGCTGCCACCTTATGGCTTAAGTTTGTAATATGCCCTTTGATAATGTTAACAGCCCATTGCTTTAAAACAGAGTTCTTCTGTGCTTGCAGAAAATTGGGTGGGGTATAAATGCCCCTAATTCCTTATTGTGGGTGGATGATTGATGAACTTGCTTCGGGTGTCAGGTTCTGCTGTGCTCCTCTTCACCTCCAAAACACAGCAGAACCTGACACCCCGAAGCAAGTTCATCAATCATCCACCCACAATAAGGAATTAGGGGCATTTATACCCTACCCAATTTTCTGCATGTTATATCATCAACCATCAGAAATAAGAAATCCCCAGCACACTAAACATAGATATACGTACTGTTTTGCACCACACACTTTTTCTCTTCCACTAGGAGGCAACAGATTGCAAACCCACCACATGCAAAATTTATATATATATATATATGTGTGTTCTTTATATTATTTTGAATGCTGAAAGAAATGTTTTTAAAAGCACATGTATCTTCGAATCAAATTGCTTAAATGTTTAATTCAGGACCATTTTTGTATTCGCACTTAGTACCAATACTCAGATTGGAGAAAACAGATTACTGTAGATCCATTCAAGACTACGATATAACGTGTAGCGCCAGACAGAGGGTACCACACACCTGTACATATCTATTCCCAGACAGTAGCAAAGCACTGCCTTCACACCCTCAGGCAGCTCATGCACACACTCATTTGAGAGTATACCCCTTGATCCACAAGAAGGGTGCTAACAAAGGGAACCTTCTATTCCTGGAAATTCTAGGCCTGTGAGCTTAACATCTGTAGCTGGGAAAGTACTGTATTTTTCGCTCCATAACACGCACCCCCCCCAAAAAATGGGGGGAGACATCTGTGCGTCTTATGGAGCGAATATTGACAACTCGCTGTGCTCACTGACCGGTTCCGTTTGCTGTTTCATTGTGCGATTAGCTAAGCGGAGTCTGAAACAAATCAGTGATCACAGCCGAGCTGTACTTGGCGACACCTACTCTACCATTAATAAAAAAAATAGTGAAGACTTTCAGGGTTATTCAAAGAGAATTGAACACTCACCGCACGTTCGGTGACTTTTCGTTTTCTTCAATTGGGTGCGATTTGGCGATCCCATTTTGGGTGACCCTGCTGTGTATTCAGCAGGCACCACAGGGCTGTCGTAGTGCAGGGAAAAGTCACCGCAAAACCTGGCGAACGCACACCAAAACCCACAAAAACATCTGGATTAACCTCGCCGGAGAAACCCGAGCAGCTGCCGAACACAGCGCAGAGCAGCCGCTGGAAAAAGCCAACACAGCAGACGAATGGAGTGGAAAAAAACAAACAGTATGCTTGAATGTTTGAAAAGTGAAACGCTGTTTGCAAAGAAACTACAGAACGAAAATGTCTGAAATTTACATATAAGGTCCAATGAATGATAATAAAAAGGGCTGTTACAGCAAAAAGAAAAAACGATTTAAAAAAAAACTAAAAAAGAAAAAGTTTCGCAAAAAAAACACCAAAAATGCAAAAAAGCCCCTAAAAAAAATCTATACATAAAGAGACTTTTTACAGCAGAATATTATAATCAACGGTTTATTAGATATTGTATTAAAACGGGAATATTTTTAACATTGAAGCATATGGGATTCGCCTGAATAAACCTGTTGAATGAAACCACTGAACAGCAGGGCAATTCGGCAACTTTTCCCTGCTGGTTTTTGTTCTCTGAATAGACGAAACATTGCTTCTCTATTTGGATTTCACTGCCCTCGAACAGGCACCGTATGTGCAGGCAATTTGCCAACATTTGGCTAACTGCTTGCTTTCTGAATAGCCGAATGGCCAGGAAAGGTTACCGTACGCTTAATTTCACTGTTCGGTTACCTTTAGGCCACAATTCGGAACATATACATAGTATTCATTGCAGTATAATAAGCTGCCCAACAGCCTGCCTTTGTCACCATTTTCATAATACACATACAGTTGTGTTCAAAATTATTCAACCCCCAATGCTGTAAAGGGTTTTAGGGAATTTAGTGTACATTTGTAATTGTATTCATAATGAAATCCTACAGGGACTTTTTAAAGAACCATATGCAACTAAAATGACATCAATTGGTTTTGTAATACAGTAGTAAATGTTTCTTTTGTGAATTCTTCATTGACACAATTATTCAACCCCTTAAAGACCACCACTCTGAAGAACAGAGGTTCATTCAAGTGTTTTCAATCAGGTATTGAAAACACCTGTGGATGTCATGGAGCAGCAATAAAGCATAATAAGCACCAATTAGGCAGCTTTAAAATGACTGTGATACTCAGCTCCTTCTAGACATTTACTGGTGTGGTTACAAACATGGTGAAGTCGAGAGAATGGTCCAGGAAGACAAGAGAAGAGGTGATTACTCTTCACAGGAAGGGCAATGGCTATAAGAAGATTGCAAAGATGTTAAACATACCAAGAGAGACCATAGGAAGCATCATTCGCAAATTCAAGGCAAAGGGCACTGTTGAAACGCTACCTGGTCGTGGCAGAAAGAAGATGCTGACTTTGACTGCTGTGCGCTACCTGAAGCGTAGAGTGGAGAAAAGTCCCCGTGTGACTGCTGAGGAACTGAGAAAAGATTTGTCAGATGTGGGTACTGAAGTTTCAGCTCAGACAATACGGCGCACACTGCGTAATGAAGGCCTCCATGCCAGAACTCCCAGGCACACCCCCTTGCTGTCTCCAAAGAATAAGAAGAGTCGACTGCAGTATGCCAAAAGTCATGTGGACAAACCACAGAAGTTTTGGGATAGTGTTCTGTGGACTGATGAAACAAAATTAGAACTGTTTGGGCCCATGGATCAACGCTATGTTTGGAGGAGGAAGAACAAGGCCTATGAAGAAAAGAACACCTTGCCTACTGTGAACCATGGCGGGGGGTCAATCATGCTTTGGGGCTGTTTTGCTTCTGCAGGTACAGGGAAGCTTCAGCGTGTGCAAGGTACCATGAATTCTCTTCAGTACCAGGAGATATTGGATGACAATGTGATGCAGTCCATCACAAAGCTGAGGCTTGGGAGACGTTGGACCTTTCAACAGGACAATGATCCCAAGCATACCTCTAAGTCCACTAGAGCATGGTTGTAGATTAAAGGCAGGAACATTTTGGAGTGGCCATCGCAGTCACCTGACTTAAATCCGATTGAGAACCTCTGGTGGGACTTAAAGAAAGCAGTTGCAGTGCGCAAGCCTAAGAATGTGACTGAACTGGAGGCTTTTGCCCATGACGAATGGGCGAAGATACCCGTAGATCGCTGCAAGACACTTGTGTCAAGCTATGCTTCACGTTTAAAAGCTGTTATAACTGTAAAAGGATGTTGTACTAAGTACTAAGATTGAATGTCACTTGGGGGTTGAATAAAACTGATAATGATGTGAGCACAGAAAAGACATTTGTGGTTATTCCATCAAATGTTATGTTATATTTGTCTGACCTACACGTGCCTCTTTGATTTAATTGTAGGCAAGATGACTGAATGATCAAAATCAATGTCAAACTGGCCAAAACACTCAATTTCAGTGGGGGTTGAATAATTTTGAACACAACTGTATAACATCCCTGGCAATCTCAGGGGAGAAGAACAAGAGGGTAGAAGAGGAAGCAGAGAGAGTACGGAGTACATCAAACACAGACAAACAAAACACATAACAAGACTTGAGGAGGCACCAAGGCATATAGGGACAAGCAACGAGAAGGCACCCCCCCCTTGCGTGGCGAGGCCACAGACCTAAACAAGGCTGTCATTAATATTTTAGTACACCATTTGGTTCAGAATATGATTTCTTGTTTTCCATGGTGGCAGCGGTGGGATTTGCTTCCTGTTATTGGGGATCATTTGCCGGTGATGTAACACCAGTACCGGATATTGAAGGGATGACCAAAGGCACAAGTGTGGTGCAACCCGGAGCGAGTGGAGATGTGTCCCTGCTGAGAGAGACCACAGAGGTGTTGCCTGCGTAGGACAAAAGTCTACAGAGGACTGTGGAGCAGACAGTGCTGTGAGCACTGTGGGAGTTGATTTGTACCCATGGATGACAAGTTGCCTGTGGATTACAAATTGCCAAGTACTCTGTTGTGTGGGGCAGGAGGGCCTGTTTATTCCCTATGAACAGAGGATCACATAGGACCTTCAACTGTGGAGACCCCCAGTGTTAGGGCCTCAGCCCACTGTGAGTCATGGGGACCAGTTAGTGTGCTGGCTGCATGCTGCACTCGATTTAGAGTGCAAATATGAGGACTTACTGCATCGTGTGAGTGAGGAGGATGGGGAAACTGAGGAGAGGCCTCCCCCAGGCTATGTGTTCCGCTCTCCTGGCCCAATATGGATCTGCTTTAATGGGGGGGGACAATTATGGCAGTCCATGGGGTGCCAGACATGCGGAATTGTGCAGCATCCAGGGGCACTACCTAGATGTGTACAAGGACTCTACCTTTTGGCCTGTGCTGCAGGGACTCCCTGCTGAGGAATGGGACTCGAAATGGACTTAAAAAGTTTGCAGACTGCAGCCCAGCCACAAGTCCTCGAGGCCCTGGGAGGGAGCCTCCCCACACCTGCCAGCGGGAAGAGGAAGAAAAAGAGGGGCGGCCGAGCCAAAGCAGACCAGAGGGAAACACCATCACAGCCCGGTGATTACAGCATTAAGCCATCTCCCAGCGAGCAGTATCGGGTCACCGGGGAGACTGTCATCCCGGCTGTTCCTCTCCTGATGGATGGTCTGGCTAGCTTGTTACAGGCTGAATTGCTTGCTGCTCTGGCACAGATAATGGCCCTGACAGAGACATTACAAGAGCATCAGAATTAACTGTGAGCTGTCATGGAGGAGAGAGATTGCCCCTGCACTGAAGTGCAAGAACAGGCAGCCACTGTTCGACTATTGTCAACCCAGCTTCGGGCCTACGAGGACTTTACTCTCACTCTGCACATGGAGCTCAGTGGAGCCCATGCATTAATAAAGAAGCTGGAGTGCGGCTCCTGTATAATGATTGAGCAGCGAACCACAGCTGCTCTACACATAGAAATTACCACTTTTAACATTCGCCTGGAGCACTGTGAGCAGGACTTAAAGCAGACACGCCTCTCCCGGAATACTATGCAGGCAGGAGCCTGTGAGCAGGAAGAGGAAGTACAGCTGTTCCAGACTCCACTCCAGCTGTGCCAACACCAGCTGCTAGAAACTGATGTAGCTCGGAGTGAGAGCCTTGCTCAAGCCCAGGAAAGTGAAGCGGAGGTGAGCTGCCTGACACACCAACTAGTTGTGTTGGCACAGCAGCACTGTGACACTGCCAGCCAACTGGTGGCTGAGCTTGATGGGACACGAGCACAATGCCAACAGCTTCAACCTGAGCCCTGCTACGAGCTGCCAGCACCCACTTGCCCACTACGGAGGAAAGCAGCACAACAGGGGTCGAGTCATTGGCCCTGTTATATTTCGCACAGAAGAGCGAGTATACCCAATGTTGCTGGAGCTGGATGCTGTGCTAGCAACCAAGTGTGCCTGGTCAGGGACAGCGGGGTACTATAGGAAGTTTGTGCCCCACTATAGCGACACAGCAAAAGCCCCTGATGGACCTGACAAAAAAGACTCTCCCATGACAGGTCCTGTGGTCCCAGAGTGCAAGACAACATTTCATTTCATCAGTTGAAAACTACCCTAACCCCAACTCCCATACTGGCGGCACCTGATCCTAACAAGTGCTTTGTCGCCCATACAGACCTCCATGTTTGGACTGGGAGCCGTACTGAGTCAAGTAGGCGACGATGGAAAAGAGCACCCGGTGGCGTATCTCAGCCGCAAGTTGTTACCCCGCAAAGCTGGATATACTGCCGTGGAAAAAGAATGCTTGACCTTGGCTTGTGAGCGTTAAAAAAGTTGCAACCCTGCAATCTCTGGCTGGGGCTCCTGCCTGGTTGCCATTTTGCAGCTTTCCTTCCTGTGGTGCCACTCATTCAATTCTCCGTGGATTCTTCCCCCTTGAGAAAACGCAGACTCTGGAGATGGAGGGCCCTCGTCTCCGGGCCTCTGCTGCTGTCTGAACACCAGGGGTGGATGCTTAGCGTGGGGTCAGCGGTGGGTTGGTCCACGTGCCCCCCCCCCACCTGTGGATGACTCGCGGTCCAAGATGTCGGGCCTGGATGATTTCTTAGCGACGCTGCTGTGCTCTGTTCTAGCCAGGGATCGGGAGTTCGGTGCAGGCCCGCATTCAAGGAGACGGCACCTGTCTGTGGCACGACTGGCTGTGCAAACCGTGAGTGGCACCCTGGATATTGGGCCTATACCTGCTACTCAGTTTTTTGTTGAGGAATCGACCCTATGTGGACTGTTCCTGCCGGACGCTGATGGTTTCCTGTCCAGGCTGTGACCATCCCGGCTGGAGTAGCCTCCGAAGATGTGTGTCCTGCAAGGTGGCAGACATGCAATAAATGCAAGAAAAAGGGACATTTTGCCAGGGTATGTAATGTGTTTTCCCACACTGCAAGGACACAAACACGGCGACAATGCAGGGTCAGACTCAGATTGCACATCCATATACCTTGCAGCAGTACAGAAATCACATCAGTTTGCAGATGAAGGTAACCTTACAGCTAGGGGCTGACAAAACTCAAGTCAAATTTAAAATAGACACAGGAGCACAAGCGAATTGTGTGCCAAGCCATGTATACCTGGAATACCTCCGGAATGAATGCCCTCTGGAAACTCAGGACCTACCGAAACTGATGGGATATGGTGGCAAAAAGCTTAAAGTAATGGGTCGCTGTAATGTCCTATGTTCTCACAAGGGATCTGAACACCTTTTACAACTATTTGTGATCGACACACAAGCCCCAGCAGTATTAGGTCTAAAAACAAGTAAAGAGATTGGTCTTTTAAAGAATATAATGACTGTGGATGGTGGGCACAGCGGTTTGTCAAAGCGTGAGTACTGTGATCTATTCCAGGGCCTAGGATGCCTCCCTGGGATCAGCCGCATACGTATACAAGAGGGTGCACAGCCTGTCATTCGCGCACCAAGGAAAATACCTCTAACTCTGGAGAATAAAATGCGATAAGAACTAACTAGGATGGAGAAGCTGGGACTAGTAAAAAGGGTCACAGAACCGTCAGAATGGGTCAGTTCTATGGTCGTGGCGGAAAAGAAAAACGCAGGTGCAATCCGTATTTGCATTGACCCACGTGATTTGACCAAAGTAATAATGAGAGAACACTACAAACTCCCCACCTTTGAAAACATAGCCCACAAGCTTGTAGGGGCAACAGTGTTTAGTGTACTGGATGCTCCGTCTGGTTACTGGTAATTGCGTCTTGATGAAGCCAGCAGTTATCTGACCACTTTCAACTCTCCCTTTGGGCGATGGCGATTCACAAGGGTACCTTTTGGCATAGCGTCTGTGCAGGAGATATTTCAAAAGAAATCACATGAATTGATTGATGATCTACATGGCGTGAAAGTAATAATTGATGATTTGTTGGTCTATGAAAAGGATCGTATAGACCATGATAAAAACCTTACTGCTTTACTCAAACAATGTCGTGAGAAAATTCTGAAACTCAATCCAAACAAATTGCAAATTGGAGTAGAAGAAGTTGCATATTTTGTACACATACTAAGCAAAGAGGGTTTGAAACCTGATCCAAAGAAGATAACAGCAGTTATTAATATGAAGGCCCCAACTCCCAGGAAGGAACTGGAGACGTCTTTGGGCATTTTCAACTATCTATCCAAATTCTCCCAAGGTCTTGCTCAGCAGACAGCACCTTTACGTGCTTTGCTACAGAAGGATGCTATATGGTCTTGGGATGCAAACATGGAGAAGACTTTTGACAAAGTGATCACTAAACATCCAGGACCAATACTAAAATATTTTGACGTAAACTGTGACACTACTCTTCAGGCGGATGCATCTCAGTTTGGGTTAGGTGCTGTACTGAATCAACAAGGACATCCTGTGGTATATGCTTCACGTGCGCTGACTACAACACAAGCCAACTATGCTCAGATTGAGAAGGCGATGTTGGCCATTGTGAATGGAAGTGAGAAATTTCACCAGTACATATATGGACGACCTGTGGTTGTGGAAACAGACCACAAGCCATTGGAATACATCTTGCAGAAGCCGCTCTCCTCTACACCTCCACGCCTGAAGGGGATGGTTATGAAATTACAGCGATACGATCTCACGGTGAAATATAAGCTTGGAAAGGAAATCCCAATGGCTGACACATTGTCTAGGGTGTTTCCAGATGGTCATGAAGCCAGAGATGAACCGGATGTATCGTATGTGATTGAAACTGAGTGTGGATCTCAACTCCGACGAAACAGGCGTCATCTTCGCCCAGACACTGCCTCGGATACTCCACTGGGGCAACCAAACGACAATGAAAATAAGGAGAAAAATGAAGACCGTACATAATTCCTGGACACGGATAGAACATCTACTGAGGACGTTGAGGACAGCATAAGTGTATCATCTTGTGATAATGCTGGAGGTGACTCTCAATTGGACATTGATTCTACTGATAGTGAGCCAGTGGTTACTTTCTCCCGCTATGGTCGAGCTTTTAAACCAAAACTATGGAAAGACTTTGTATCGTATTAAGCGTTTATACTTGAAGGGGAAGATGTAATGATGTGTATGCTTCATGTTATGTATTAAGTGTATTATAGTTATGCCTAGTTCATTCTGCATGTTAGGAAACAGTTAACAGTTAGTCATGTGATCAGGGGGTGGGGAGTGGCAGTGATTTGTAAGATGGATGCTGCTGAGTAAAGTCTATTCTTGTCAAGCTCCTTGTTGTCTGCCAATACTTCAGTGGATTCATCACAGGCGGGCGGGGCGTGATGACACAGCGCCTGCTGGGTATAAACCGAGAGGTCTGGGTAGTGCTCATTGCCCTGACCCGGTTCTCCCTCCTCTCAGTGCTAGCATATTTTCTGATTTCTATCCTGTGTAACGACTTGGCTTGTATTTCGTTTCTCCTGGCTCTTAACCCCTTGTCTTCTGTTCTGAGTAACCGTTCTCGCATACAACCCCTGGCATTCCTGACAACCCGCTCTGGCATACGTCCCCTGGTATGACGGATCCCGGATACCCCAACTGAGTATCTCTGCCAAACCAGTGTCTCCTGCCCTCCAAACTCACTCCCAGCAAGCAGATTCGCCGCAACCAGCCCTTAACCCCAATCACCAGACAACACACATGTTGAGGGTTTAAAACACGATGATCAACTGTTTATTAAAACAAAATACATACACTTTACAGGCACTGGCAGGGACAATCCTGTGACAGAACCGTTCTCTTCCTCCTGTCCTGACTCTCCAGACACCCCTTCATGCCGGTCAGCCCGGCTACTGGGAGCGCTGTCATCAGCGCCTTGAGCAGCTTGACCCGCCTGCTTCTGTTTCTCTGCCCTGGAGCCGTTAGGAATTTCCAGAAGGCCGCTATGTGCCTTCTGAGGTTGAGTGTGTAGTGTAGCGTAGTTGAAGGAGACACCAGATGCGGCTGTATGTTCCAACAGGATTCTCTCTCTCTCTGAGCTTTTAATGAACAAAATGCCACAATTTATGCTGAAATCCAACAGCCATAATTTGCATAAATGACGCACATCGTCCTACTAAAATGCTAATTACATTATGTCAGATATTTACAATAAACATTCTTTAGCCTTTAGCTCACACAACATTTACATAATCTATTGTTCTAACACATCAGATTAAAGACCAACACTATCAGACTTCTTGAATCAAACATGCATCCAGATAAGGGGAAAAGCCCTGTTGCATAAATTACACAGCAGTAAAGCTTGTTTACTGGCTACACAAAACACATTTACCTACAGAAATAGAAGTATATTTAAAACTAAAGCTACGCCATTTACACTAAACTAATTTAAACTAAAACCAAACGATGTAAAATATATTTAAAATCACACGATATAAATGAACATAAAGTCTCTTGGGGTTTGAAGCGTGGAGCGCCACGTCCGCTCCATGACAAATCCCCCTTTGCCAAACATAGATAACGAATGAGAACAGACCAATCACATATAGGAACATACCCCTTAGCCTTATCCTAGAGGAGTTAGGGGACAAGGGAGAAACAATGGAAACTCGACACTTGTACATTCAAACAGAAACTGCAGTTGAAACACATAAAGGGATTATGACATGGAGGCAGCCCCTCCTTGCACATCCCCCGCTGGGATGTGTCTCTGCACCTTTTTGTCTGTGTTCTGCCACATCCTGATTAACACACAATACCAAGCAGGGGAGGATGGGAAAAAGGGATGAAATTTATATAGGGACATAATTACTTTTCAAACGCTATTTTAGTGCATGTAGGTACCTGAGGGAACGCGTCTTCTTTTGTAAAAGTACAATGTTCCTTTTAGCCCAGCCAGGCTACTAAATCCAGGTAGCCGAAAAGGGTTCTGTCACACCCTCGGCACCTCAGGGGTCCCAGGAGGGAGTTAGGCACCCAGCGGCATCGCTGGCTGGTCGGGTGCCAAGCATCCGAGCTGATCCCGGCGTTCGGGCGCCCAATGAGGGGGCAGGGCATGACATGATGACGCGGAGTCGACGGCCTTATAGAGAGGGCGCACGAATTGGCTCATCGCGTTGACGTGGAGTTTGTTTCCCTCATCGCTAGTGTAGTGTTCATTCGAGTCACTGATTCATAATTTCGTTGCTACGTTGCTGACGTATACGGACTATATGAACGTATGCGGACTATATGAAAAACCTGATTGTTGCTGACTCGGACTGCCTTCTTGACTATTCTCCCTCTAACTACGCCTGTATGTGTGCTATACCCAGAACAGACGCAGAGTGTATGTTGACCCTGCTTATCGCTGACCCTGATTGTATGAGGACCCAGTCTGTTGCCAACTCGGATTGTTTACCTGACCACTCCATTTCTGAACCCTTGTGTATTAACGACTTGCATAAACCTGATCCAGGTTACTCCTTAGCGACTGTTAAGATTAACCCATACTACCTGAGTGCATGTTCTGTTCTGAGACCTGCTGCTAAAATACCAAGGATGTACTCTGTATTGCTGGTGTATCATGTTATATTTTATGTTTTATTCTGTACATCCCCAATAAATGTTTTACTGCGAATACATTGGATGGTGTTCTGGTGGTTCCTGTGGCAGCAAGGATTTCCAGATCCAAATTCCGTGAATAGCAGATGTGGGGCAAAATCATCGCTGATACGATAAGCTTTAAAGATTTTATATCTTGTGAGTGCAATCCAAAATAGGGGCATTTCTTTTTAAAATGTATATATTTGTATGCACTATGAGTTGTTGTTTTATACCTCTATAGATTCCCATCATATTTATTTCATCTCCCTGGTTGGGAGCTATAGGATTAGCGGTCCCGACCATTCAAGGATCGGAGGGCTTAGAAGTCTGTCCAAAAGTATCCACACCACGGTTATCGAGGGTGAGCGATACAGCGAACGTGACAGGTTCAATGTACTCAGTTGCAAGTACCGCGTTCGCTCGGGTCCAATGAACCGTCGACCTTGGATACGGAGGGCATCACGCTAGGCGGGTCAGTCCGAGGAACCATTCCAGCACCTCGGCTATGGAAGGGGCGTCTGTCTGCTGTAGGTGCATTACCACACCGCAGACACCCCTTGGCCCTGGCTTTCCAGCTGATAGTACTTTTTGCCTGTAAATAGCCTCGAATCCATCCAGGGCCATAATCACTCGGTAGGAGGCCCACCCACAACCCCCTCCAAGCCACACAGTGAAGGTCCAGTCCATCACACCTGGCATTCCTGATAACCCGCTCTGGCATACAACCCTTGGCATTCCTCTGATGTTACGAATTTTTATTATCCCCTTGTCTGTTGTTCTGCTTACGTATTCTTCCGATTCCGATATAGGTAGACACACTGACCATTCGAACGATCTGAAGTGTAGGATAGTTGTGCTACATATGGGGAGGGTTGTGACACAGAAGGGTTAAATAATAACCCCTCCTGACCACCCTACATGTCTCCCTCCTGGTTTAATCCTTTAGTTTCATCACCTGAATCCAGCACTGATCTCTCTGAGCCCTGTAGGACATAAACTGCTTTCAGCTCAGCAGATCATGTGACCATAGGGGCTGGGTACTCGAGCCAATCTTAGTGCATGAAGTCTTTGTTATCATTAATTGGGGTAAGTAGTCAAAATACTCCAACCCAGGAAACTTGAGCTGCGGTTCTGGGCAGGGCTAAGCCCCTGACTTCAAATGGCTGAATCATCCTATGGCAGTGTGACCTCTCAGATAAAATGAAGTGTTAACACTGGTCACACTGTGTAGAGTGTCTCTTCAAGCACTTTCATCCATCCCTCATTTTTTTCATCAAATGAAATCACTGGTATTAATTTTAGAAAATTACAAATAAAGAGCTAAGAAATTTGTTAGCCTCGTTGACTTCTTTGTGCTGTTAACTTTTGTGGCATGAGTAGATCGACAAACACTCTGGATCTATATGCATATGTGAATATAACTCTGGACACATGCTGTGTTTGGCAAAACGTTGTCATAAAATATTACTTGTACCATATTAAAATTCCTTTAAAAATCTGTAAATAAGCATACAGTATATGCTTAAAATCATATTATATATAGAAGGCAAATATCCTCAGAAAAGATTTTTTATAATTTAAAATTTAGTTTTTGTTCTAACATAAGACTATTTTCTGCTCCGCAGAAAGTTATTTATCCATTAGAAACTACTGCATAATAGTATATGTCGTTCAAGATGACAGAAAGTCTTATGTTTCCTAAGGACTGGTCAACAGTGAGTTAATGTCTCCTCTTTAGGGATACTGTGACTTGCAAATAAAAAAATACTGTGTTACTGGATTTTTGCAGCCCGAGCGTAATCGTATCTTCCAAATAACAAGAACCTCTTATAGGCTAAAAGCTTTCCACAGATTTATCATTAACATCTAAATGCTAATGGTTCTAAATAATTCAGCATGCCACTTAGTCTGTGTCCTTGATGCTTATGACCTTTGTTGATCATCCCTTGAGAACACTATGCTGTTTACATCTGATCCCCATGCAACATATAACTTAAATACATTTTTTATTATTTTTACAGTTCATTTCTTTCTATTATTGTTATCATTGTTTAACTACAGGATATAAATTAAACTCTTCTACGCTAAGGGTTAGACCATGCACTGGCGAATTCTCCTTTTAATAATCCTAATGCAGAAAGATATCCAATCACAGTCCTGCCCTTCCCTGATACCTGATGCCAGTTTCTCTGGTAATGTAGGCCACCGTAACAAATCCAGAGAGATTGACTTGGGCTGATAGAGTAGAATAGCCACGCTTTTTCTTTTTTTCCCCACTGTTGTTAATAACATGAGAGAACTTATACCAATGATCATTAGCTCACAGGCCTCCAGCTGTGTCAGGGCAGGCAAAGGAGGGATAGTGGGAAACTCTGAGCCTTAGTGTGTGTGGGAGCTGGTCAAAAAGAGCATCTATTGGAAGCATGAGGGGGCTCCTGGGCAGCAGCTGGAGCAAATTTGGTCATGCTGGCAGGGGCACCTACGACTGGATGACTAGTGAGCCGGGCATACCTTTTGTAGACACAGATCTGCAGGTAGGTCAAGTTTCAGTTATTTATGTTTCATCTTTTTTAATATAAAATATTTTTTAACAATTACCTGACATTTTCCCCATCACTGCACGCTTATCTGCAAATTACAGTTAACTGGCTTTTCAAACACCCACAGTGTGCTCGTACTCGTCAATCAACTACATAGTCTGTACACTTATGAATTTATTTGCATTTGCTACACTTTAATTTCTATAATGCAAATCTCTCCCCAGGTTCATAAAGCATAGCATTGTATATAAATGATCCTCTCAAATGGTTCATATGGATTGTCATTTAAGAACGATTCTGCCATTCTTCTTGCCATTACATGCTGATTATATGTGTCCCATATATTTTCTGAAATGCTGAATAGCAGGAATAATCGTTTAGGATAAATCTGTCGTTGGAAAAGAATCCATAACTGTTTTATATGTGACAAAAAATAATGTGCCTTTTGTAATGTGTGTAGATTATCTCATTGTGTGATACAGCTGGAGTTAGTGTATAATTTAAATTGTTAGCTATTCTGTAAAATAAAGCAGATGCATATAATAATATTGTTAATGGAAGAGTGTAGCTATAGTAAAGTGTCACTTTCTTACTAAAGTAAATGGCGTGATGACGTTTTTAAAAAACAAAATAGTATGTGTGTGTGTATATATTTATATATTCGATAGGCCGTGTTAGTCCAGATGCCAAAATCACAAGCATAGCAGTACGAAGCGATACCTTTTTTATTGGACTGACGTTACATTTGAAAGATTATATATATATATATATATATATATATATATATATATATATATATATATATATATATATATATATATATACACAAAATAAATGAGGCAAATTAAACTCGCATCTTCTGGGACATACTATCTGCATTCTATATTTTTCCATTATACAGTAAAAGATGACATGAAAAAATATTCTACTATAAATGTATTTATATAAATATAGAAAAATACATGTGTTTCGAACATACATGTTTATGAACAGTCATATTGAATAGCTTTCACATTCACAGGGGCTTTCATGATTTCATGATTAAACTGAAGGATTCAGTGGGATATAATAGTAAAATATTGTTTAGTTTATATGTAGTGTAGGAATCAATCTTTCTAGGTTGCCAAGAATGTGATCCTTAGCCTGGCTGGCTGAGAATCATGAGATAGTAGATGCATAACAGCTGGAAACATAGCATTTGGGAAGTCTAGAGATCATATTTAATTGCAATCTGTTCAGTCTGGTTTCTGGATGAAACAATAGTGCCGTTTGCTGTTTATAAAGGCTTTAGTATCTTATGCCAGGGTTATAGATGCAGATTGCAGTGATAGGAAAGGAGAAGGTGGCCATGTATTGAGTACAAAACTCTTTGTGAATATAAAACCATATTTATATTTATGGCTTTTGCTATAAATCTGACAAAAAATAAAATAATTTAAGGGTTTTGTGAAGCATCTCTTTTTACCTCTTGTTTTCTTCAGATTTGGACTAAAGATGATTTACCAATAAATTTATACACTGGTAAGCAGTGAGATTCAGTAAGCATTTTAAACGAACATGAATTATTTACACAAAATAGTAAAGTTGGAAAATGTTGCCTTTAAACCCAACTGAACTTATTACTTAACACAGTTACTTTTGATTAAAATCCAAATATTACCTATACTGCGCACTACTTTATAGTGAAATGAACTTGAATATGCACATTGTATTAATTCAAACGTGAGGAGTTCTTATGAAGAAAATAGAATTAAGGATAAGGAGAGCAAGTATAGATTGAGATGCAATAGGAAAGAAATTAAAGTGAGCATTTGACTATTTGTAAATACATTATTCATCACTGTTCCTTAAATGTAGTGAAAGTATTAAGAACAAACAGAAACATAATAGGTGCATTACTCTTAGAAGACAATGTGTTCTCTTGATGCTTCCTGGCACTTTCGAATGCAAGGTTAGAGTTGTACTCTGATATATCTTTGGCCAGCAGACATGTTCCAGGAATAGAATACTAGCATTTGAATGTAGGCAGAATTTCTAATCAGTATAAGATCGGATTTAGTTCCCAAACACTTTGCTACTCATTAAAAGAGAAAAGGCTTGATGTAAGATCCATGTCCAAACAAAGCCCATGCTCTGGTTTAGCCTCAGTGTAAGCACCAGCTGTGCTCATAAGAGTCCCTTCCACCCCCGTATGAGACCATATTGGTCATACAAAAGCATTGTTATGGAGGCCTGCTGCATTTTAATGTAAAGTAATATGGTTTATTAAATAATGTAATAATTAATACTTTATAGCAAAGGATGTCCAGTATAATTTATTACAGTAAATTCTGACCCTGGAGAATGAAAACCTGATCTTCCACTTTCAGAGAGACAAAGACCAGTAGATAGTTTGCCAGTATCCTTCATTTCAAATGAGTGCACTTGGCTCAATCAGTGACTGTGTAATTTTGTCAGATTCCCAAATATTTACAAAATATTCCCCGGTGCTCACGTTTAGGGAATATGCATGCAAAGTGCATGTCAAAGTACACTTAGAAAATGCGAAGCACACTGGGAAAATACTTGATAGTTTTTTATAGAGAAAGAATGAGAAAGTGACACTTTAATGTTTTTGTTATGCATATATCCATATTGAATATATAACATGCATGTGTTGGAGGACATAAATGTGAGAGAAAATTATTGCCCCTGTGCGATTATACCTACACAGCAAGGGCGGTAGAACTTGAACCCTGATGCTGAACCTTTCGGCTGGGGTCAGACGAGCGCAGTGTTAACGTCCTTGTTGCCCGCACATAAGTACGTCCGTGATAGCATACAATTGTGTTAAATGGAGCCCCCCACACGAAGTACGTCCGCAGAGAAGTACGGGGGCTGACGGACGCTGCAAACGGACGCAGGTTAGGCAAGAACGTAATACTGCTAGAACGGACGTGCGGAGTGCGCCACGTCTACAACGTCCGCATAGCTTTGTGTGTGAGTGATGCAACAAGGTCAGACGGACTGCATTTATACGTCCAGCATTTTTGACGGACAGAATGTTTTTTCATTGTAATTTATTTTCCCTGCTACATCAGTCAAAAAATACGTCAGTGAAAAAAACGCACTGTGTGGCAACTACCTTGTTGTCAGTCAGTAAGTACGTCCGTACTGCACGGACGCACAGTCCGTACAAAATGCGCTCATCTGACCCTAGCCTTCATTCTCCCACCCCCAGTTTTATTATTATCTCTGTTGCAGAAATCAGAAATGGCTTGATAAAAACGCAAAGCATTTGTCTTCAGGTATATTACCAGGTTCTTGTTTATTGCGTATCCTATAATAGCTAATGAGAGCAGGAAATGCCCTTTATCAATGTTGAAGCTGTTCTGACCAAATCCAGATTCGACAGAGGTTTTATACATTAACAGGATTGGGTGTATATAATACAAGTGATATGATACAATATTGGAATCTTCAGTAAATTTCCATATTTGAAATGCATATTCAAGTACATGCAGAAGTAAAGCTCATTATGACATTATTGTGACATTGTTGGCGAGTAGATGGAGTGATAATGGTCAGCTATCCAAACATTAGACATATTTCTGGGAAAGATATTTTTTGGAGGGAAGATCGGTACTTTCCAGCAGGAATATGTACAACCAAGTAACAAATGTTTAACAGTTTCTATCATTAGGAGAAAAACATGAATACCACTTCAAAACCAAGTTCATCCATAGTATAAGTATGGCTGAAATGAGACCATATGGCTGGACCATTTTCCATATCGGTCTCGTCTATCTGCTGTTGCTTTACTGGATTATAAAATTCCACTCTCTCCAGATATATAAATATATACACACTGATCAGCCACAATATTAAACCCAATGACAAGTGAAGTGCATAACCTTGATTATAATGTTACAATGAAACCTGTCAATGGGTAAGTCCTATTCGGCAGAAAGTGAACAGGTAGTTCTTGAATTTCATGTGTTGGAAGCAGGACAAATGTGACAGAGAAAAGATCCAAAGAGTGACTTTGACAATGGCCAAACAGTGATTGCTAGGCAAATGGGTCATACCATCTCCAAAATGGCAAATCTTGAGGGGTGAACCCAGTATGCAGTGGTTCGTACATACCAAAGATGGTGTAAGGAAGGGAAACTGGTGACCGGGTCATTTTGCCCAAGGCTCATTAATGTCCATTGGGAGCGAAGATTAGCCTGTCTGGTACGATCACACAGAAGAGCTACTGTAGCTCGAATTGCTGAAAAATGTAATCCTGGCCATGATAGAAATGTGTCAAAACATACTTGACTCATACCTAAAGATTGTTGTCGAACACATTAACCCCTACATGGGAACAATGTTCCCTGATGGCAGAGGCCTCTTTCAGCTTTTCAGCTGTCACAGTTCGGCAATCTTCGGCAGCAGTGAAATTGTCCCATAGAGAAGTAATGGTTAATCTATTCAGAGAACGCCAAACTGCACCGAAATGTCAGTGAAATGCCCTGATTGTAAGTGGTTGAGTTAAACAGGTGAATCCCTTAGGACTCAAGATCCAAATTTTTTTCTATTTTTATCCGTTTTTTTATTAACCGTGTATTCTTTTAATTTTCAGCAAAGTTTTTTATTTATTATTTTTTTAACACCGTTATGTATTTTTATATTATTTAGACAAAATTTTTGATTCCCTTTTTTTTAAAGGTTTTTTTTTATTATTCTGTTACAGACCTTTTATTTTGTATAGGACCTTATACATTATTTAGACATATTTAAATTTATTTTTATTACTTTAAACACCTATCAAAATAGCAGAGTTCTATTTATTTTTTCTGCAGTTTGGCGGTCACTTCAACGGTCTTCGGTGCACTTTGGGGACCTTCGTGAGTTCACCACAAGGTCCCAGAAATGGAATCGCCAAAGTGCGCCGAACAAGAAAGCACTGAAATTTCAGTGCTTTCTAAATAACGCCTTATATGATCAAATTAATTTATCCAATGCAAAATTAATTTATCCATTACCAAATTCTTGCTGAGGTGAAAGGTTCCAAACTCCAAGGCCTTGTTCACACCAAATGCAGAGCAGATCTGCTCAGGTTTCTGCACACGCACGCTAGTCTTTAGATGCGTATTTGACACGTTCCAGAGCGTTTTTCTTTCTTTCAGGAAGCTAACAATGTTATGAGGTCATTTCCTTTTACCTCTGACCTTTCATTAGCTGTTCTGATTATTTTCTGCTTCCTCTGACCTTGTCTCACATTTAAAATTGTTGCAACATGGATCCATGGGATGCAGGCATGCTCCTGGTGATGGTTATTATACTGCTACACCAAAGTGCTGTACGGAGACGTCGTTTTTGGATGCACCCACTGATGAGTGAAAGAGATCCAAAGGGCCAGTTTGGGGCTCTATATGCAGTCTTTTTTCTTTATGGTTAGTTTTTTTGTAGTGAATTGCGTTGCGCTGTGTTTTGACGCATTTTTGATGCATTCCAAAGCAGGTCCAGAGCAGGTAAGATAGGGCTTGCTGCAGTTTTTTAACCTGCTCTGGAACTGAACGCTGCGATGTGAACTGGAGCAAAAAATACCATTGGAATACATTGGACGCAGTTTTGATCCGGTCTGCACCTGCTCCGCACTTGGTGTGAACAAGGCCAAAATGACGTCCCTTATCTTCCACAATTTGAAATGGGATTGGTATTATGAACATACAGGCAGGAATGAATTTTGTGTCAATTACAATAAATGTGATAAGAGGTATTAAAAATGTTCAAATATCCTACTTATGAGTATTTGTAGTGATCATAATGATATCATTGGCAGTGTTCTTCCTGAAAATACCCCTGTAATATAAAAAAATTGTAGTTATGCATGTTTCAAGCATAAGAAAATTACGTAGCACTTTGTGTTTGTAGTGTACATGGATTTTAAACTATTATAACCACCTTGAATCTTATCCCCTTTACAGTAGCGTGTGACCCAGAGCTCCCCCTTTGTCCTGCCATCTCACTGCTTGTGTAATGTAGCTCCTTGAAGTTACATCCCAGCTGATGCATTTATTCCCAGGGAGAACAGTAATCCTGAATGAAAATGTTTGCAATTGAGGTTTTATGTTCATTTTCATTTTCCATTGTACTTCAATGTAAAATAAAGTATACATAGTTTTGATAGTGAAAGGGTTAAAAGAATGTCAGCATTAAATACTGATTAGAAAGTAATAGAGAATTAAATGGCATACAGTGATGTGGGTGCATGTGGTTCTGCCACTGAAGCTAATGTGAAGCCTCTTAAAAGTATGTTATGTATATTTTATGTACAGTAAATGCTGTACTTCCATTTCTATGGTCCATTAGACTTTTATAGATTAAGGAATTTGCTAAACAGTGGATTTTGATCTGCTGTCAGACAGATCGTATTAGATTTTTTTCAGTGTGTCTTATAATGTTTTTATTTTTCTTGTTATTTAAGGTAAATTGGGGATTAGGTATAGTTTTTAATAATGAGATAATGCCTCGCCTTGCCCCAGAGGGGATTTGATTTAAATAAAATCTGTTCAATCTCAATTTAAATCACGCGTCGATAAGGTTTGGCTCATATCATGTTGGTCTATCTAGGTACTATTTTTATAAGTAGATATAATCTTAGTATTTATAACCAGATGAATGTTTCATTTGTAAAATATAATTATGATATAATACAGTGTAATGTAGGTTACAAAAACTCTGTCATGTTTGACCTTCCACGTATCCCCACCACTGCTGTTGAACGAAAAGAATGTAAGAATAAAAACTCCTTTAGGAGCATTTTTTTAAATTGTGCCCAAAATAAAAAGATTCTGCATCGGTCTAGTATTCCATGCATTAAATTCTAAATCTTACATCCAATCATATCATACTTTAACAGAAAAGTATCCAGACGTTTATTAAGAGTATCAATTGTTGCATTGGCTAAAATAACATCTTTAGGAAATAACTCCATATTTTTACTGTGCTTAAAGGAACACTCTAGGCTAAAAATCCCCCCCTTTTTTCTTACATTAAAATATACCTATTCCCTACCTAGTTATTGTGTGTGTATATATATATATATATATATATTTTATATTTAAATGTAATACTCTAAAAAACACTTCTTTCCAACGGCGTTTTTTTTTATTTTTATACTCCCCTCCTTCCTCTTCCACTCCCGTCCTTCTAACTCTGTAACTTGGCTAATGGTTTACGTGAGAAGCACGCATGCGCGCCTCTCACGTAAGCCAGCCAATCAGCAGGCTTTCTCTTCTAATTGGATTAGTGTTACGCGCAGAGGATGCGCGCAACGCTAATCCCAGCCGCAGACTATGCTGGCGGCTCGCTGCTGCCAGCTACTGCGGCGAGTTGGAGACGTCATCACGCTGAAAGCGCGATGACGTCTCCTACTCGGCAATAGTCGGCAGAAGCGGGATATATGAATCCCGCTCTGCTGACTGACAGCTAGGAGGGCGGAGTGAAGTTCTCCGCTTCCGGGAACTCCCCCAGAGGACTGGCGTCATCGTGCGCAGCACGATGACGCCAGTCCTAGCGTTAACCCCTAACTGCCACCAAGTGTGGAGATAGGGAGTTCCAATGAACTCCCTATCTCCCGATCCGTGGCAGCTAGGGGTTAAATTTTGATATCGTTGGATCGGCCAGAGCATGGCCGTTCCAACGATACCAAACATGAAAGTTAAAAAATTTGTAAAAAAAAAAAAAAATTAAAAATAAAAATAAAAAAAAATTAAAAAAAAAAATTAAAAAAAAAAAAAATAAACACATTTTTTTTATTTTTTTTGGTTTGTTAGTGTAGCAATATTGTTCCCATTTCAATTATAATGTGAACAATGATGCTGCACTAACGATTTTTGTATGCGGTGCGTTTGTTAAAAATAGTGTAATTTTCCCCAAAAAAAAATGTAACGAGACCCCATCTCTAATTTTTTAACAAGCGCACCCCATACAAAATATAACCGCAATTGCTCGCATGTTAAAATGTGGAAAAAAACACTTTACACATTGTAAATTATTAAAAATTCATATTTTATTGCATTTTTTGTTATAATATACAGACATGACATAACGTATACATATAATAATGACATATTATGAATCTACCGAGTCTGACGGAAAGAACGATATATAATATGTCTGGGTCATATACTAAAATAAGCCTTAAAAACACGTTTAAACATGATGCGCAAAACAGGTAAAAAATGACCTCAGCACAGGGGCGGGAAAAGCCTCAGCAGCGAAAGGGTTAAAGAAAACTCTTCATTATGGTCCTGTATTTATTTGAACAGTGCAATTTTATGCTCCCTTATATACCTTAATTTCAAGACTAAACAACTGCAATGTTTTAGTCTTTCTTCAGAATTAATATTTTCCGTTGCTTTTATTAGTTGTTGCTCTCCGTTTTTTAAACTTCATGGTATCTTTTTTGAATACCGGTGCCCAAAACTACACAACATATTCATCATATAAAACAATAGCTCTTTTTATACAATACAGGACGTCACTGCTGTTTGCAGCTGCTGCATTGCACTACGCACTTGTGTGAAGTTTATTGACTGCGAGTATATCCAGTTCCTTAATATCCGATGCCACCCCCGACTCAATTTCCTTCAGAGTATAGGTTGCATGATTATCATTTGTCGCTAACTGCATAACTTCATACTTTTCTATATTAAGCCTTTCAATACTAAGCACTTTTTGTTTGGAAAAAATGTTTATCGAAACATTTACTTGAAACTTGGGAAGTTAACGATTAAATATAGAATAAAACAGAAATTTTCCTCAGAGATTATTATTAGTCTGAGATACAGTTGCAAGAAAAAGTATGTGAACCCTTTGGGATTACGTGGAGTTTTGCATGAATTGGTCATAAAATGTGCTCTGATCTTCATCTAAGGCACAACAATTTCAAAAACACAGTCTGCTTAAAATAATACAACACAAACATTATATGTTTTCATGATTTTATTGAACAGAACATGTAAACATTCACAGTGCAGGGTGGAAAAAGTATGTGAACCTTTGGACTTAATAACTGGTTGACCCTCCTTTGGCAGCAATAACCTCAACCAAACGTTTCCTGTAGTTGCAGATCAGACCTGCACAACAATCTGGAGTTATTTTGGACCACTCCTCTTCACAAAACTGTTTCAGTGTAGCAATATTCTTGGGATGTCTGGTGTGAATCGCTCTCTTAAGGTCATGCCACAGCATTTCAATCGGGTTGAGGTCAGGACTCTGACTGGGCCACTCCAGAAGGCGTATTTTGTTTTGTTGAAGCCATTCTTTTGTTGAATTACTTGCATGCTTTGGGTCATTGTCCTGTTGCATCACCCATCCTCTGCGGAGCTTCAGTTGGTGGACAGATGGTGTTACGTTTTCCTGCAAAATGTCTTGATAAACTCAATTCATGGAATTCATTTTTCCATCAATGACAACAATCCGTCCAGGCCCTGAGGCAGCAAAGCAGCCCCAAACCATGATGCTCCCTCCTCCATGTTTTACAGTGGGGATGAGGTTTTGATGTTGGTGTGCTGTGCCTTTTTTCTCCACACATAGTGTTGTGTGTTTTTCCAAACAACTCAATTTTGATTTCATCTGTCCACAGAATATTTTGCCAGTAGTGCTGTGGAACATCCAGGTGTTCTTTTGCAAACTTAAAATGTGCTGCAATAATTTTTGGTCAGCAATGGCTTCCTCCGTGGTGTCCTCCCATGTACTCCATTCTTGTTTAATGTTTTCCTTATTGTAGATGTGTCAACAAAAATGTTAGCATGTGCCAGAGATTTCTGTAAGTCTTTAGCTGACACTCTAGGATTCTTCTTTACCTCATTAAGCATTCTGTGCTGTGCTCTTGCAGTCATCTTTACAGGATGATCATGCCTAGGGAGAGTAGCAACAGTGCTGAACTTTCTCCATTTGTAGACAGTCTGTCTTACCATGGACACATGAACATCAAGGCTTTTGGGGATACTTTTGTAACCCTTTCCAGCTTCATGCAAGTCAACAATTCTTGATCGTAGGTCTTCTGAGAGCTCTTTTCTGCGAGGCATGGTTCACATCAGGCAGTGCTTCTTGAAACCAGTAAACCCAAAACTGGTGTGTGTTTTTAAAGGGCAGGACAGCTTTCAGCAACACATCCAATAATATCATACTGATTGGACTCAAGGTTGGCTCACTCTTGGCTCCAATTAGCTCTTGGAGAAGTCATTAGGCTAGGGGTTCACATACTTTTTCGACCCTGCACTGTGAATGTTTACATGTTATGTTCAATAAACACATGAAAACATATAATGTTTGTGTTGTATTATTTTAAGCAGACTGTGTTTTTCAAATTGTTGTGACTTAGATGAAGATCAGAGCACATTTTATGACCAATTCATGCAACACTCCACGTAATCCCAAAGGGTTCACATACTTTTTCTTGCAACTGTAGTTACAAAATGAAACCAATGTGAACTTGCTAATTTTTCATGTATTTCTTTATCCTCAACAGAAATATTATTGGAATGAAAGAATCTCTACTCTATGTGCGCCTGTACTGACGTGCCTACCAGCCGGCTGGCCAGTTTCTGTTACATGCGCACAAATTGCGTGCGCAACAGCGGCCGTGCTGCGTCCGTGCAGTAGCCCTCTCCGTCAAAGCGCTAGGACGCGCGTTGACCTAGCTGCAAAGCGCGATTCTCCATAGGAGGAGGAGGATCCTCCATAGGAGGATGCAAGGCTTGCAGCGCTGAGCGCACGAACTGCGCTCAGCGAGGTGGCCAGCCGGGTGTCGAGTGGAAGGAACGTTCACTCTCATGGACGTTCCTTCCGCTCTTCGACAACGCTCGTCTGACCCCAGCCTTAATGGTGTCCCTTATCTTACACAATTTCAAACAGAGTCTGTCTTATCAGCATACAAGCAGAAATAGGCTTTGTATCAAAAAGGGTTATAATATTTAATATGTGGGTAAAAGCTGCTTGATCCAGGGAGAAATCTGACTGCCATTCTGGGGTCGGTCAAGAAGGATTTTTTTCCCCAGTATGTTGCATATTGGCAAGCGCTTCAGACTGGGTTTGTTGCCTTGTTTGGATTAACAGGAGTAGGTAATGTGTGAAAGACTGAACCCGATATACACACGTCTTTTTTCAGCCTATAACTATGTGACACTTTTGGAGAAAAAAAAAAGAAAAATATTTTTATTTGGTTTTACAGATAACCTGGTCAAGTTTGGTATCATTGGAAAGGCCAGGGTCTTGCCCTTTAAACGAAACCAAAGCAGACCTCATATGTTCTCGCTGTAAAATAACCCTTCTTATGCTTTAGGCTGAATTTCCTTTTGTCCAGTCTAAATGGATGACCTTGTGTCCGGTGTATAAT
Organism: Leptobrachium leishanense; assembly: GCA_009667805.1. Lineage (NCBI taxonomy): Eukaryota > Metazoa > Chordata > Amphibia > Anura > Megophryidae > Leptobrachium > Leptobrachium leishanense. The sequence goes on along the minus strand of CM019066.1, from coordinate 223,652,763 downwards.
CCTATTAATGAATAGGTTTCCAGAAAATGGTTAATAATGGCCTCGTAAATATTTATATAAAGTTATCAGATCCCCTCTATGATGCTGTTTCTCTACACTAAACAGGTTTAAGCTTGTTGGCCTTTCCTCATAACTTAAATCTTCTATTCCCCTTATTAATTTAGTTGTCCACCTCTGCACTTTTTCTAGTGTCATAATATATCTTTTTTTAAAACAGGTGCCAAAATTGCACGGCAGTTGTGGTCAGGCCCGGATTAAGATCTCTATGAGCCTGGAGCTGAATATTTTGGTGGGCTTTTTTTGTAATTTAGTGAAATAAAAACATTATTAAGGTTATTTAATAGTGCAGATACGGCTATATATAACCAGGCAGATACTGTGTGATTCATTTTTCATTCAGATTTCAATCATTTAACCTCCCTGGCGGTATTCCCGAGTGTGACTCGGGGGTTAAATTTCACTACCGCGAACGGTAATCCCGAGCCACACTCGGGCTGGATGGTTACTCACCTCCTCCTGGCTCCAGTGGCGGAACTACCAGGGTCGCAGCGGTCGCACTTGCGACTGGGCCCACTTTAGGGGGCCCAGCGGCTCAGGCAGGCATTTGTGCCTGCAGCCATGTCAGCGCGCCTGCCCTGCTTCCCACATTCTACTGGAGCAGGCGCACGTTGCATTGGCGCCTCCCCCTGTCACGTGAAGGGGCGGCACCAATGTAACGTGACGCCAGTTGAATGTGGGAAGCAGGGCAGGCCAGGAACGCTGTAGCGGTGTCTACGGCGCCTGTTTCCTGGCTTCTGGCACACTCCAGCCAGCTGCCATCCATGAGGCTCTCTCTCTGAGCAGGAGGACCCAGCTCCATTCCCACTGACCCCTCTCTCCCTGGAGGAAGAACCATGGGCGACAGGAGCCCCGAGTGCGGCCAGTAGCAAAGCACCCCGAGCTGAGGCCATCTGTCAGCCCTCTGGACTCCCTCCATTCCCAGCGATCCTCGCTCCCCTGGCCAGGTGAACAGCCTCTGAACAGGAACCAATGGATGGGAATATATTTCCCGTGAAACCAATAGGTGAGAGCATTTCCTGTGGAATCAATGGGTGAGAGCGATAGGTGAGATTAGATTTCATGTGGAAACAGCTGGGAACATATTTCTTGTGGAACCAAACATTTGCAATCTGTTGCAGGGGGACACCTTTCTGGATGGACCTTTCTCTATGTGACGTGTCATGGAGTGCTGCAGTCTGCATTTGCAAAGGAGCTTTTTATTTCCGCTTTATATGAAAGTTAGGAGAATCCTCCAGGCCTCCCTGTAGTAATAAGAGGCCGATTAAAATAGTCACCTCTTCATTCCTTCCATTATGTTAGGGGTTAATAGTGTTATAAACAGCCTCCCATTAACATAATATCCTCATGGAGGTATTGTTATTACAGCAGTTATTTCATATTGTTTATATTCCACTAGTATAAAGCTCTGTAATTCAATGTATAAAGCTTTATTTGCATGCTGTGCAGACTCACCTGTAAAGTCTATACCAGTGAGCTGCACGTTGTATTCATTTTATTTTTATTTATAGTTTTCATGGCACGGCAAGCCGGATGGGAAGTGTAAAGGTCAGACCACTGGTGTATTTTGGCCTAGGCCAACAAGGCCCAGGTCTAGGGCGGCACTTTCCAGGGAGCGGCGGCCCACTGGGTGGCCCCACCCTTTTTTTTTTTTTTTTACTTTTGCAAACTATTGTACCAGGAAGGAAATATTGAGATGTCACTAATTTTCAAGTATGTCCTGGGTAGGCAAGGCCTAGGCTTTCACTTTCCAGGGGGCAACAAAAATCCTCCCCACTAATTGGGTTACTCACAGAGCACCGAAATGACGCCAACATTTTGGTGTTCTGTAGTTCCCTGCACTTCGGGGAATAAAATTTCCCAACCCTGCAGTGAATTCACCATTCACCGCAGGGTCCCCAAAGTGCATGGAGTCGGCCGCTGTATGCTGCCACCGCAAACCTATGGCCTGCTGTTTTCAAAAGAACTACTGAACGAAAATGTCTGGAATTTACATATAAGATCCTATGATTGATAATAAAAAGTTCTGTTACAGAAAAAGGAGAACCGCTATTAAAAAAAAGGGGGGCATTTAGCCCAAAAATTCTGAAAAATCACTAAGAGGTACAAAAAAAAAATCAATAAATAAATAAAGACTTTTTACTGCAGATTAAAATAATAAATGGTTTATTAGATACTGCATAAAAAACGGGAATATTTTTAACATTGAAACCTATGGGGTTCGCCTGAATAAACCTGCTGATTGAAACCACCGAACATCAGGGCATTTCACTGACATTTCTATGCTGTTTGGAGTTCTCTGAATAGATTAACCATTACTTCTCTATGGGGATTTGCACTGCCTTCAAACAGCACCGTACTTGCTGGCAGTTCGCCAAACTTGTGTGTGAGCGTATCACCAGAGCAGTGGTGTACTTAGAGGAGTGGCGGAGGGCAGGCCGCCCCAGGTACCAGTGATTATTGGGCTGTCATTAGGGGGTACTAGGAGGTGCCACTGTCACTGTGTGTCAGCTTTGAGCTGTGCTCTCAAACAACGAGCAGCGGAGCATGGCGTTTGCATACGGAATAAAATCGAATAGAATAAAAATCCCCCTCTCCTCCCTCCATAGCTCCTCCCCTGCCCCGCAGCAGCTCTAGGAGAGGGGAGGGGGATGTGATTTGTGTCCAGAGAGAGAAGATGACAGTAAACGGCAGGTAAAGGGGGGAGGGTTTCAGCAGAATATGAAGCCCTGTCTGCTTACTGCTGTTTAAAGTGGACCTTTCCTTAACCAGCACTGCAGTGATAGAAATTTGTCATTGAGCTGCCTGGCTCCTGGTGAGGCTGCTTGCGTGCAGGTCACACTCGGTCCGGCCAGTCAGGTGGTACTGAGTCTCAGTACCACCTGACTGGCTGAACCACGTGACACGCATGCACGCAGCTGCCCGCCCTTTCGTTAACATGGACTGTCACTCTATTCTGGACTGAACACACACCGGGAAGGGAATCAAAGCCACGGTGCACCCTCTGGCAGTGGCACCCCACTGCTGACAAGATGGCTCCACGCACAGGCACAGCCGTGATCCTAACGTGGCCTGGAGGGACCTCCTGCTGATTCTGTACACAGTCCCTGCTGACTCTGCACGCAGCCCTACCGCGGACAGAGGCCGGTAAATGTAGAATAAATAATTGCTGTGTGCTCATACACACTCGGTTTGCTGGGAGTTTTATTGCAGTGGATTCTGATGCACTCATACACACCACACATTGCATTGCTGGGAGTTTTATTGCAGTGGATTCTGATGCACTCATACACACCGTACATTGCATTGCTGGGAGTTTTATTGCTGTGGATTCTGATACGCTGACACACACCACACATTGCATTGCTGGGAGTTTTATTGCAGTGGATTCTGATGCACTCATACACACCGCACATTGCATTGCTGGGAGTTTTATTGCTGTGGCTTCTGATACGCTGACACACACCACACATTGCATTGCTGTGAGTTTTATTGCTGTGAATTCTGTGATACACACTGCATATTACTGTGAGTATTATTGCCCTGGAGCTCTGGGATACGCTCATACACACTGCACATTACTGTGAGTTTTATTGCTGTGCAGTTCTGTGATATGCTCATACACACTGCACATTTCTGTGGGTTTTATTGCTTTGCAGCTCTGATATGCTCATACACAGTGCCCATTTCTGTGGGTTTTATTGCTATGCAGCTCTGTGATACGCTCATATGCAGTGCACGTTTCTGTGGATTTTATTGTTCCACCAATTAGAGCGGCTGTGATCCCGTTTACTTGACATGCGTGGCTGTTCTTTGTAAAAATACTTGAATTTAAACATTTCATAATTTTATTTCTCTCAATAGATACATTTGAAATGGTATACAAAATATACAAGTAGGCACTTGGTATCCACTTTTAATATAAAGAGAGGAAAAGGCGGAGCTCTAAGAGGAAAAGGTCGAGCTTAAAGAGGAAGGGTGGGGATTAACCAGGAAGAGGTGTGCCCTTGACAGGAAGGGGTGCGTCAAATTTAAATTAGGGGGTGCACGAGTTTAGTCAGGCCTAGGGCAGCACAAAACCTAAATACACCACTGGGTCAGACCTTCAATAAATGGCCCGTTATCAGAGAATGCTTGGGGAGGTACTGGCAGCTACATTATCCTTTTTAAATCAGCTAGTCCCTTTTAATTTAGGTCATCATGGTTATTGGCCCCGGCTTTTCTAACTAATGGAGCCTTAAATGCCCAATGTTTTATCACTCTTGCTCCTGGGGCATGGGTAAGGCTGAGTATGCCAGGCTCGGCCAGTGTGCCATACCCATGCAGGCATACAAGCCACGCTCTCTGATAAGCCTGGGTCAGGGTTTTGCTGTGGATTCTGTACCTGCTCATACACCCCAGTGCTTCCTGTGAGTTTTATTGCTGTGGAGCTCTGTGATACACTCACACACACTGCACATTACTGTGAGTTTTATTGCTGTGAAGCTCTGTGATACACTCCTACACACTGCACATTACTGTGAGTTTTATTGCTGTGGAACTTGTGATACGCTCATACACACCGCACATTACAGGGAGTTTTATTGCTGTGGAGCTCTGTGATACACTCATACACACCGCACATTACAGGGAGTTTTATTGCTGTGGAGCTCTGTGATACGCTCATACACACTGCATATTACTGTGCGTTTTATTTCTGTGGAGCTCTGTGATATGCTCATACACACTGCACATTACTGTGACATTTATTGCTGTGGAGCTCTGTAATGTGCAGTGTGTCAGGATTACCGGAGGGGCTTTCAATATGGTGTCCTAAGGAAAAAAAAATGTAAAAATTTTTTTGGGGGGGTGAGGGGAGCCCTTCGTGGATTCTCGCACCGGGGCCCTCAGGTTTCTAGTTACGCCACTGCCTGACTCCCTCGCTGTCCCCCGCAGTGTGATCGCGGCGAGCTGCTTCCTGGAAGGCTCCCTGCGAGTCACACAATGCAGGGGCGGGGCCCGCATAAAATAAATCTTTTTTACAGTTTACATTTTGGATTATACAGTGTACTGTTTATGAACTACAGGATAAGAAATAGACCATACATCGTCTCACCCTTGCTTGCAGACAGATTTCAGTGTTTTTTGCTGTATTTTATTGAATATCATTTATTTGCATTATTTTGGATAATTATTTTTGGGATAATAAATTATTATGTCGTGTTTCAAACTTTATCGGACTCAGTGTATTTACTATTTATTTATTTATTTATAAAGGATTTTACCAGTAAGGACTCTTGATTGCACGGATTTCAGTGCGTGATTCCTAATTATTACAGGCTAACTATGTACAAAAACACGTTTCCTTTAAAAAAAATTGAGACGCTTTTAGACACGAAATTTTGAAAAAATTAGACCGCCAGGGAGGTTAAAGAGTGTAAAAATTATTTTCCCATTTTATCATCCAAACTTGTGGTTATATATTCTATAGGGAATTTTTGTTAAAAAAAATGTGAAATGGGAAACTGTTCCTGCATTTTTCAGAGAAAATATACAATTTTAACCAAAAATTAAAAAAAAAAGGAAATTTCTCTTGTGTTTTGGAACATTTTTTTTTTATGAATAATATGACTATGTATAAAACACTGACCTTGCTCCCAGCGTGGGAAATGAGAAGGGGAGTATTGCTCATTTTATACGTGACAAATGGACAATGCTATTGCTTTGGGACTATAAATAATAGTTTTCTTTTCTTTTAGATTTTTCATGGTTATGTTGTGTATTAATGCAAAGGCCAGACTCTGACCTGTACAATGACACCTCACTTGACCTTGTGAGGTGAAAAGATTAGTGAGGCAGGGGTCCAAAGTTCCCCGCAGTGCTCTTCGCTGCAGTGCGGCGGTTTAGGTTTTTGATGTAACAATTCGTAACAATGGATTGTACCAACACCCATCACCTCCACACTTGTTGGTGACATGAGAAATGTGATGGTTAGTGCAGCATCATTGTTTACTTTTTAATTGAAAAGTGAAAAATATTACTGTTGGAAAGAAAAAGTAAATATTTATTTTTTACTTCAAACCTGGTCATGTTTGCTCTGGCCTTTCCAGTGATACGTCACTCAGCCCTGTAGCTGCTATGGATTTGGAGATACAGATGCAGATATAGTTATCCTTTCTCTGGGCCTATTCTGAGGCATGGGCCTGGAGCTGCTGCTCCATCTGCCCCCTATGTTAATCCAGCCCTGGTTGTGGTCTTACCATTGATTTATAAAGAGGCAAAATTATGTTTTCATACCGAGAGTGAATTTCCCTTTTTATGCATGCCAATACCTTGCCAGCCTTGGCGGCTGCTGTTTGACATTGGGCATTTTTACTTAGTTTGAAGTCTTTGATTATTCCCAAATCCTTCTCCAGCTTTGATTTCTCTAACTCAGTACCATTTAGTTGCTTGTGTGTTCTTCACTCTAAAGTGCATAACTTTGCATTTATCTACATTAAATTTCATCTGCCGTTTAAGTGCCCAGTCCCTCAATATATAAAAATCCCTCTGCAGCAAAGTAATATTCTGCTCACATTGTATTACTTTTCCTAGTTTTGTGTCATCTGCAAGCACTGATACATGACTTCCGATGTCTATTTCAAGGTAATTTATAAATAAATGTAATATAATTGGTCCTATAACAGACCCCTGAGGGACGCCACTTACCACTGGTGTCCATCTTAAAAATGTACTATTTATGACCACTCTCTGTACCCTATCTTTTAGCCAGTTTTCTATCCAAGAACAAGCAGAGTGAAGAAAATGCAGTCCTGCCTGTGAGTATGCTTGATGCTTGTTACAGGGGGCAGAGTGAAGAAAATGTAGTCCTGTCTGTGAGTATGCTTGATCTGTGTTTCATAAAACCATGCCAATTTTTGCTAAATCCATTATATCTCCCAAGGAATTCCTGAATATTATCCCTTAGTAACCACTCAAATACTTTCCCAGCCACTGATGTTAAGCTCACATGTCTATATTCCCAGGCATACATTTTGAACCTTACTTGAATATGGGGACCACATCAGTTTTTCTTCAATCCTCTGGTAGGAATCCTGAAAGAAAAGCATCTTGAAAGATTAAAAAACAGAGGTTTACATATTTCAACACCTGCTCCCTCAGTACTCGTGAGGTGAATTCCATTAGGCCCTGGGGCTTTGTCACATTCACTTTGTTTAGTTGCGGCAACACCTTTTCTTGAGTCAACCAATCACATTTTATTAGTAAGTTTTTATCAATGATTTGCATGTCTCCTGTTATAAGTTATCTTTGATAAATAGTGAAGAAAAATTATTTTTCTAAATTTCTGCCTTCTCTCAATCTTCAGTTAATTATACTGCTGATTCAGATTTTAGTGAACCTACACTTTCATTCTTGATTTTTTTTTAGAATTTACCTTATTTTTCCGTGTATAAGACGCCCCCTGCTTTTCAAACCCAGCATTAAGAAAACCATTTTTAAACCTAAAACAAAACACATTTAACATTTTTTTCAAAGTATTCAAATACTAAAGGTATAGAGTGCTCAAAATACCAGTGTTTAGACAGCAACGTCACATCTGCACAATGCCTACATGCTACTGCCTCCAACAGGATGCTTTCAGAGTTGCAATTGGTGTGTTCAGCATCAGATGTCTATGATATCTGTTACCTACGGCTCGTGATTGGAGGAAGCCAGTTTCCAGAGAGAAGGCTCGTGATTGGAGGAAGCCTGTTTGCAGAGTGAAGGCTCGTGATTGGAGGAAGCCTGTTTGCAGAGGGAAGGTATCGGCAGTTTTTCCACGCAACAGCTCGGTTCACCAGTGTAACACCAGTTACTCTTACGGTATCACATTCTGGTCTGCGGCCATTCAAGCAAGCGTGGTAGTGTGAGCGGAGCATGGTAACACTCAGAACAGATCCACATCTGGTGCCAGTTACTCCCGTGTATAACACGACCCTTATTTTCTGGCTTAACGATTTTAGACAAAAGTATAGTCTTATACACAGAAAAATAAAGTATGCACCTAAAGAATCGTTTAGGGTTATCTCTCTTTTTCATTTTTTATTTTAGCCTATCTAATCGCTTTTTTTTCTCATGCTTTATTGGCTGCTTTACTGTATATGCTTTATAGGATGCCTCAGATTTATCAGATTTAAAAGCTTTAAATGGCTGCTTTTTATTTTTCATTTCCTTCGTTATCTTCCTACTGAGCCACATTAGTTTCAGTCTATTTCTTTTATATTTAGTACCCAGTGGAATATATTGTGACATGTACTTTTCTAGTGTTAGTTTAAAGATATTCCACTTATCCTCTGTGTTTTTCCCCGTTAAAGAGTTTCTGCCAGTCAATGAGATTGAGAGGTTCCCTTATTTTAAGGAAGTTGGCCTTTCTAAAATTATGTTTAAGCATACCCCGTATGAATGTGCTTTTTTTGAGTTTATTTAAAAAAACCCCATTTACAGTCAGGTCCAGAAATATTGGGACATCGACACAATTCTAACATCTTTGGCTCTATACACCACCACAATGGAGTTGGAATGAAACAAACACAATGTGCTTTAACTGCAGACTGTCAGCTTTAATTTGAGGGAATGTACATCCAACTCAGGTGAATGGTGTAGGACTTACAGCAATTTTCAGATGTGCCTCCCACTTGTTAAGGGACCAAAGGTAATGGGACAGAATAATAATCATAAATCAAACTTTCCCTTCTTAATACTTGGTTTCAAATCCTTTGCAGTCTATCACTGCCTGAAGTCTGGAACGCATAGACATCACCAGATGCTGGGTTTCATCCCTGGTGATGCTCTGCCAGGCCTCTACTGCAACTGTCTTCAGTTCCTGCTTGTTCTTGGGGCATTTTCCCTTCAGTTTTGTCTTCAGCAAGTGAAATGCATGCGCAATGGGATTCAGGTCAGGTGATTGACTTGGCCATTGCATAACATTCCACTTCTGTCCCTTCAAAAACTCTTTGGTTGTGTAGCGCTCACTCCCGGAGGAGCCGCTGAATTAACCTCAGGTTAGTCTCACCGCACTAGGGAATAAATATACACCAGCACTGTTGTGGATTTTATAGATTATATATTTTACTGATCCCAATAAGGTGACACATATAATGTAAATACGGTATATGAACGACAGGATTTCGTAATGCGGGAAAAGCATGCGGCGGCAAAAGAAAAGGATTAACCCCCTCAGTTCTGGAGTGTAAGTCCCGTGAGTGTAATGTCTCAAAAAGGTGTACGTGTATTGATTCGTGTACCCGGGTACCGTATTCAACTGGCCAATGAATGGAATAAGCAAATCTTCTACTAGTCACGTTGGGGCCCTGTAGAATTGAACAATAATGCAGTGTGCTGGGTTATACTCGAACTTGCGGCCTGTAAGGCCTCTCACCCATCCGTAAGACAGTCTATCCCGCTGCCTGATCAAGGATGTCTCTCCGCTTGTCCTCCGGAACTCTGTGCCACCGAATCCGCTCTCTTGCTCGTCTGATCTCCAACTCGAGAACTACGGCCTACCGCCTGCACTCCCTATGGATCATCGCGGTCTCCTTACAGGGGGTCCAACTGGAACTGAAGTTCTGTGCAAACCTCTCAGTGATAATGGGTATGCCTCCGCAAGTTACTGTCCCGATCTCCAGCGCCTTCGAGGTAGCATCTGCGCTCTGGCCTGGTCTCGATCCCTGGCAGTCTCTCTTGCGTCCTCTGTCTTTCGCCGCTCCGCTCACTCTGGCGCTCCTCCGCACGAGGCTGCTTATGTCCTTCCCCTCTGTCCCACCCACTTCCTGTATCCGCCGCAAAGCCTGATGGATATTGTAGTTTGTTTAGGTCCCGCATTGTCCATATGGCTTTTGTCTCCCTCTGGTGGCTAAAACTGAGTAATTGCAGCAACATAGTTTTAAACGGCGCTACAGTTGCTTTTGCAGTATGCTTTGGGTCATTGTCCATCTGCACTGTGAAGCGCCGCCCAATGAGTTCTGCAGCATTTGGCTGAATGTGAGCAGATAATATTGCCCGAAACACTTCAGAATTCATCCTGCTGCTTTTGTCAGCAGTCACATCATCAATAAATACAAGAGAACCAGTTCCATTGGCAGCCATACATGCCCACGCCATGACACTACCACCACCATGCTTCACTGATGAGGTGGTATGCTTGGGATCATGAGCAGTTCCTTTCCTTCTCCATACTCTTCTCTTCCCATCACTCTGGTCAAGTTGATCTTGGTCTCATCTGTCCATAGGAGCTCTTTGGATCTCATCTTGAGAGTTGACAGCAACAGATTCCAAATCACTATCACTATCTGTCACTATCAGTGAAGCAAGCCATCATTAGGCTGAAGAAACAAAACAAACCCATCAGAGAGATAGCAAGAACATTAGGCGTGGCCAAAACAACTGTTCGGAACATTCTCAAAAAGAAGGAACGCACCGGTGAGCTCAGCAGACCCAAAAGACCCGGGAGACCACGTTAAACAACTGTGGTGGATGACCGAAGAATTCTTTCCCTGGTGAAGAAGACACCCTTCACAACAGTTGGCCAGATCAAGAACACTCTCCAGGAGGTAGGTGTATGTATGTGGGTCAAAGTCAAAAATCAAGAGAAGACTTCACCAGAGTGAAGACAGAGGGTTCACCACAAGATGTAAACCATTGGTGAGCCTTGAAAACAGGAAGGCCAGATTAGAGTTTGCCAAAAAACACCTAACAAAGCCTTCACAGTTCTGGAACAAGATCCTATGGACAGATGAGACCAAGATCAACTTGTACCAGAGTGATGGGAAGAGACGAGTATGGAGAAGGAAATAGCACACTTGAAATGAACTCTGGGCCTTTTATCTGCACATTGTAATTGGGGTAACAAGGGAATATCACACACCTGGCCATGGAACAGCTGAGAAGCCAATTGTCCCATTACCTTTGGTCCCTTAACAAGTGGGAGGCACATCTGCAAACTGCTGTAAGTTCTACACCGTTCACCTGAGAACCATACCCTCAAATTAAAGCTGAAAGTCTGCAGTTAAAGCACATTGTGTTTGTTTCATTCCAACTCCATTGTGGTGGTGTATAGAGCCAAAGATGTTAGAATTGTGTTGATGTCCCAATATTTCTGGACCTTACTGTATATATGCCCTAGTGTTGGAGCCCCTCGCACAGGCGATTAGTCAATCAGATGGCGTTTGGGGGCGTTGCTATTGGGTCTCAATATCACAAACTTAGCCTTTGTGCAGACGACATCCTGCTGACTCTTGCGGACTCAGATACCTCTCTCCCCGCCCTGCAAAGTGTATTGGCAGTTTATAGCGTGGTTTCAGATCATAAAATTTAATTTGAGAAGAACCAAGCCTTTTCTGTTGATCTTTCGGCACCTGCTCTGTCAAGACTGAAGGATATCTATCCCTTTTGATTGGCGTGATCACTTTATTTCATACCTGGGGATACGGATAGCGGCCTCCGTCGGCTCTGTCTATACTTTGAATTATGTTAAATTAAGTGACATTCGTACGCTTTTGCTGTCCTGGAGACCTAAACGAATGTCGTTGCTGGGACGAATAACGGTAGTGAAAAGGACAGCCCTTCCAAAAATTCTTTGTCTTTCAAACCCTGCCGATCTTGGCACCTCCAGCTTATTTTAAATCCTTGCAATGGATAGTTACTGCCTTTTTCTGGGATTATAGATGACCGCATAACAAATTGCCTGTGTTATTCCTGATTTTTTTCAGTTTCATAAAGCAGTTCATATATCTGCCATGATGTCATGTTTCCACTAGAATAATTGTCCTCAGTGGGTGGGTATGGAAGTGGCAGCCTACTGTCGGCATGAACTGTGAGTACTACTTTGGACTCGGCCGAGCACCCGCCCATGGTGGAAGGATTCTCCCATGTTCCCTACCACCACAGTGTCCTTAGGGGTGTGAGATTCTTTGTTCTTGAAAATTTCTAGTACTGGCTCAGCTTCGCATGCGTCTCCAGTAAGGATACTTCTATCTTCTCGCTCTAATTGCTGGGGTTGGGGGAGAGGGGTATAGTCACTGTCAATCAATTATTTGGTAAACTGCATATGTTAGATTTCCCTACTCTCATGGCAAGATTTAAACTGACTGGGGATGTCTATCCCCAGAAGGATATAGACATCTTAGAGAGAGTTCAGAGAAGGGCTACTAAAATGGTGTACGGCTTGAAGGAGAAAAGGTACCAGGAAAGGCTTAATGATCTTAACATGTACAGCTTGGAAAAAAGACGAGACAGAGGAGATATGATAGAAACCTTTAAATACGTAAAGGGAATCCACAAGGTAGAGGAAGGGAGTATATTTAAAAGGAAACAAAGTAGCAAAACAAGAGGACATAGTCTTAGATTAGAGGGGCAAAGGTTTAAAAGTAACATCAGGAAGCATTATTTTACTGAGAGGGTGGTGGATACATGGAACAGCCTTCCAGTTGAAGTGGTAGAGGCCAAAAGAGTAATTGAATTTAAGCAGGCATGGGATAGGCATAAGGCTATCCTAAACAAAAGATAAAACCAGGTAAAGTATCCATGTAATTGGGCAGACTAGATGGGCCGAAAGGTTCTTATCTGCCAACATTTTTCTATGTTTCTAATACTTACTTTTTCTCTTACCATCAGCTCCATACTTACCTTCAATGCCAAGGCTTTCTAGCTTTTTACTCCTTCTACAAACCGGCTTCGACAGTGTCTGAAAGTATTTGCAACTCTTCTCATCTGCTGCGCTGTTTAATTTCTATTGGTTATTCCTTAGCTTCCTCAGACTGTGAACTTCTACTATGGAATTACCAAACTTTATGGGAAAAGGATCTGGGTAGGATTATTGATTCTGGAGAATGGGGCAGGTTATTTCGTAGAGTAGTGAGGGTGACGAAAAATTCTACTTTACTAGAGACCAGCCGCAAGGTACTTTATAGGTGGTACTGGACTCCAGATAGGGTGGCAAAGGTTACAGGAGAGTCTTCTTAGAAGTGATAGAGATGTGGGGCAATGAATGGTTCTTATAATATATATATTTGGTGGTGATTCCAAATTATCGGCTCTTTCTAGATGCAAGTAGTGGAACTAACCTCGCAAGTTGTGAGAACTGAGATTCATTTCACTCCATATTTCATATTGGAGAGGTTGAGAGGCCTGGTGCTCTCCCGACAGCAAACCAGGATGTGGTTCCACTTTGTCTCCAAGGCCCTATTACTGATGGTCAGGAACTGGAAAATGGTACATCCACCCACTGTCTCTTTTCTCACTACTTACCTGTAAAGATTTCAGGGATATGATAGACTGACCAGGCAATTACTAGATCTGTCACGTCCAAAGCATGACCCGTGGGAATTATGGGATCTGTACTTGATTAAACAATGTATATGATGGGTAGCTGGGGACGTTTGAGAGGGCACAGGGAAAGGGGGGCCATCAGGTGTGCCACAAAGTGGTACTGCCCCTATGGGAATTATGCCATTTTATTTTACTTCTGAACCTTCCATGTATGACTTAGACTAACGTCAGACCGAAGTGCGCACGCACCACGCAGGTGGCAACGGAAGCCATTTAGGCCCCGAAGTAAAACCGCTACAACGGACGAGTACGCTGCGTCCGCGTAGTGGCCTGTGTGCGTGATGACGCCACGTCAGACGCAGCGCATTTGTGGCGTCCATCACGTTGACGCTCAGAAGTTTTTTTGGTCTGGCTGACTGTACTGTACTGTACTTTTAATTTCAATTAATTTTGTTTCCCATATTTCCCTTTTTTTTCTACATCCGTCAAAAAAATGGACCGTGTGGTGTGTCTACAGTATCTTCCGTCAGTACGTATGTCCGTTATGCATGCACGCAGAGTGCGCTCAGACTGCGTTCGTCTGACATTAGCCTAAAGCAATATTTTCGAGTGCAATGTGCTGTTTGTTTGATGTGTCTTTTTATGTTCCATTCCTCTTCCCATCCCCTATTTTTTTCTGTACCCTTGTCCAAAATTTAATTAAAATTTATACTTTTCAAAAATATCTCCAATAATTAAAGTGCTACCCAGATGTGCAGTATTCCTGATTTGCTCGAACAGCCGTTCTTCCTCATCATTATCTATATTAGGTAGTTCATAGCATATGCGCACCAATAGTTGACTTCCCCATATATTCACCAAATCAATATTTACCCCTTAAAGATTCCACATTTCCCTCATCGCTTACCAGGTTGGTAATACCTTACTGTGAGTTTTATTGATCTGGAGCTCTGTGATACACTGCACATTGCTAGGAGTTTTATTTCTTTGGAGTTCTGTTATACGCTCATACACACCGCAAGCGGTTTCTTTGGTGCGGAAGGCTGGCCCTGGCACTCTAATGGTGAAGGTGGATATCGAGGCAGCTTTCCATTTGTTGCCCAAAACCAAGGACAGCCAGCACCTCCTGGGATGCAGTTTTGACAATAACTATTTTGTGGATTTGTGCCTTCTCATGGGGTGCTCACTGTCCTGTGCTTAGTTTGAGAAATTCAGTTATTTTTTGGAATGGATAATGCACAGGGAATCTGGGACACCTGCTTTTGTACACTACCTCTATGATTTCCTTTTGTGTGGGGTCTGTGGATTTGGGGAATGTTTTTAGGTTTTGCGGGTGTTTGAGAGGATGGCACGGTTTTTCAGAGTTCCCTTGGGACAAAACGTAGGTGCCTTTGGCTTGCCACACTTTTTTGGGAATGGAGATCGATTTGGTGGTGGGGGGTGTGCTGGTTGCCTGTCAATAAGGTCACAGACACTTGGGGCAGCAGTGTATTTTGGACTAGGCCGACAAGTCCTAGGACGGCACTTTCCATGGGGCGGCGGCCCCGCTGCTCAGCAGGACCCGCCGCCCCATGGGACGGTTGTGACCTGCCGCTCCGTGGGACCCGCCGCTCTGTGGGAAAAAACACTCGCGGCCGCCGGTTCTTGAATACCCGGCTGCCGAGCGTTTCTGTCCCAGAGCTGCAGCGCTGGGAGGAAGTGGTCATATGACTTCCTCCCAGCTCTCCACCATGCTGCAGCAGTGTGCTGCAGATTCTGGGACAGAGGTTCCAGCCGCCAGCACCCAGCCACAAGCCGCCAGCCCCCAGGTCAATGGGGGGGTTAAATTAAATGAAAAGAGTGTGGGGTAAATGAAATAGAGAGGGGTTAAATTAAATGAAAAGAGTAGGGGGTAGATATTAAATGAAAAGGGTTGGGGGTTAAATTAAATGAAGAGTGGGGGTTAAATTAAATTAAATAGAGGTGGGGTTAAATTAAATGAAAAGAGTGTGGGGTAAATTAAATGAAAGAGTGGGGGTTAATGAAAAGAGTGGGGTTAGGAATTGAAAAGAGGGGGTTAAATTAAATTAAAAGACTGGGGGGTTTGACATTCCACACTAGTGTTATCCAGTCCTGGTTATACTAAGTGCTGACTAAGTTTAAAAAAGCATCCCCAGGCTCAGCTGGCCCACTGACCCATCGGCCCCTCTGGAATCTCCCGGTGCTCCCGATGGCCAGTACATGCCTGGCCTACCACCATGTTTCAGATCTATTCAAGGCTGTCTTCCACTTCCAGCTTTTCAGGCTTCCCTATTCAAAATGTTTTTGTAATGTCCCAGAGCACACATTCCTGTCACACACACCCCTTACTCCTCAGGCTCTATCACTCACAAGTTGGCACTATTTTACTACTTGGCAACTATCCTATGTTAATTTCCCCTGCTGTCCATCTCTCTCCCAGTGTCTTCCATTAGGCACTAATTCTCCTGCTCTTAAATTGCAGGTTTTACAGATGTGCCCAACCCAGCCGTAACATTGCTAGACGCTGCCAGAATATGCAGGGTGAGACCCTTCCACTCTGTGCCTCTGTCACAAACCATGGGGTGCACTCCCTCATCCCTACCACAGTCCATTACCTTTTGGTTGGCCAATGGCCATGTCCGGGCGATCATCTGATCCCAAGCCATTCACTTCCAGGTCCCTTGCTGCTACTTTTTGACCAATGACCATGTCCTCGGGCCTTCAAGGATGCACACAAGTCCTGGACAGAAACCAGATTCACGTCTTCAATGGAATCTGCCCTCTCGAAGGTGCTAGTCTCAGTTTGTATATTGACAGATTTCATGTAGAGATAAGTAGTGGCATGCCTGACAATTCTCTAAGCCTTATATTCAAAGGAATCTGAAACCAGGAAGGGGAAAGGAAGGAAGAAGAATATTTTATCTAAATTACTAATTATTAAAAC
The DNA here is from genome assembly GCA_009667805.1 of Leptobrachium leishanense. Lineage (NCBI taxonomy): Eukaryota > Metazoa > Chordata > Amphibia > Anura > Megophryidae > Leptobrachium > Leptobrachium leishanense. The sequence continues at coordinate 223,636,478 of CM019066.1, read as the reverse complement.
GCTTATACCTCACAATTGTTATCCACCATATATTAAGTGGGGTTAAGTCATAGTACAGGTGATCCCATTGAATTAAAGATGTCTACTGCTAGATCCAGATAGAAATCAGAGATTGTCTTAAACCGGTTTAAGCTAAGGCTAGATTTCCTAAAGCAATCTGTAACTCTCCACTTATGTACACTGAATTTCTCACCACACTATTAAAATATAAATTAATATAAAGTTTATAGAGGTAAATATACACAGTACAGCATATTCTTCTTTAGAGGTTTTAAAGGTTAAACGTCTAGTAGTTATCCCAGTCCAGTTAGTCTCAGTTTATCCATAGGACCCATGTGTTTTATCATCCAGTTTCCATTCATAGACTGTATTGAAATAAAATCTTGGGAAATAAACAGATCATATAATCTTACCAACCACATCTACTGGGTTATTTGTCTACAAGAAAACCATCTTAACCATTGTTTACACTAACTTGAAATAATGGTTATCAGTCTCTTAGCTGAGGCATTCTATGTGAACAGTCATGACGGACACATACAAGGTGGAGGGGGGAGCTCCATTATGTTTACTTGTGGGTAGAGAGGGCAGGGTCCAAATAACAGGTGCAGTGCATGTAGAAGACATGTGGCTGACCGTGAGGAGATTTGGAGGAGACATGGCGGGTTTGGGGCTTTGTAGTGATCCCTGACAAATTGCCATTGTGGCCAGCCATGCAGTTAGCTGGTGGCCATTCCAGGCCTGGTTGTGCATTTCACTTGGCACACGCACTGCTTCCTCAACTGTGCATCGGTCCTGCCTCCTCTTTGGTGCTGTCACTTGTCTCTCAGAGCAAAACAACAATAACAACAAGAATATTGGCACCCTCTGTATCTCCTCTGGAGAAAGGCCAGTGAGTCCTTTTCTCCCTGGCTGTGATGTTAATGTGTGGGCCTTCTCCCACTCCCAGTACCCTGACCCTTTGTACAATGCTTAACATACAATAATGCATTTTTTAAGATTTTCTTTCATCACATGAGTAAAGTATGAAAAATTATATTGCAATCAAAAATTTAGTTATTACATATTCCTATTCAACTATTAATTCCATATTCCTTCTATGAGATGCATTATTACATCATGCAAACCTTACAATACTGTATGCATAATTGTTTCAGTTCAAAACTACTTTTTAGCTTTAAAACTGCCACGTTTAGGAGCGGTTATTGTTTCATATTCCCCATGACAATACAGGAACACGCAATTAAAAAAAAGCGTTCATGTTTGCCCTTAAAGAGATGCCTCTGCAAAATTATTTTTTATTTTGTTCTGCTTTAGAGTTTGTTTCTCTACTCCTCTTTTCTCCCTCACCACACGCAGTTCCTCATCTGCGGCTCAGGGACTCCTGAACCCTTAAGTCCCTGAAGCTTTCTAACACACTTTGCACTCCTATGTAGCAGCCAGGAAATTCAAAAATCTCACCAGTTGGTGACTCTGGGTGGGTTGAAGGAAACTCCTCCACTTCACCCAGCTTTTTCCAGATCATTGAAGCTGGGAGTGGGGGAGAGAAGGAGGGGGCACATCTAACATCCTGACCACTTTATAACTGTAAAGTGGTCAGGATGAGTAGAGCGTCCCTTTAATTCATATTTATCAGTTTTAGGGTAAAATTTACATTTCATTTTCATTTATTCTCTTTGCAGAGCAACCATCCAAATGAAGTCAACTCAACCAAAGAAGACCTTCAACCATTTCTGTGTATTATATTACCAACAACAGCCTTGCTCGTGATAGGTTTCTTTGTTTTATTCATTTACAGAAGATGTAGACGTAAGATCCCACAAGGACAAATCTTTGCCGTCGGTCTCCAGGAGAATATACCTGAAAGGGAAATGGACTTCTTCTCTACATTGCCTTGGAGCACAGAGCCTTTTCAGTACTGTACATTGGTACCTGATGCCTCTTTCTTAACCATCTGTTTACCTCCACCTTATGAAGAGGCAGTTTTGAAGACTTCAAGTGACTCTTGCATTAGTATCTGCACTGACCCTTTGCCTCCCTATGAAGAAAGACCACGCAGATCAAGCAAATAAATCAAAGCACAGAATGTAGCCTTAGCGCTCGACTTCAGCTGGACCTGGAAGTCTAAAGACAATTCTTCGTTTTGCAGCTTCAAAACCTAAAGGGCTTTTTTTATACTATTTTCTTAGATTGTATAGATTGAGAAAAGTTAAAACATTAAAAAAGAATGGCTCACACATGGAAAGTCGCACAATTACATGAAGATCTTCATGGTCACTCCGGTCTTTTTTTGGATCCCAACTTCATGTGCGGAAATGTAATTTTAGTCATTACAGGCACCTTGCCAAGTCATCGAAAGACTAATATAACAACTTTCCTTTCTATCTGCGCATCCCTTTGTTGCTAAATTTGAGATTCCATAGTATTACTATTAATACAGTTGATTTTGAGAAGTGAAATACATCTTTAAATGGAAACATTACGCAGCAGAGTTCTACATACACTATTGTTTTGCTACACTATAATTCTGCTATAACCAAAATAAAAGACACATGCTCTACAATCCGTAATGGACAATAATGATTTTGGCTTTTATAAATTATTTAATTGAAATTAAATATGTAAAAAAGCTGTTTTCACTAAGGAGGTTATTCAAAGAACAGCGGTATTTGCCAAAATTGCAAACATAGACTTCTATCACTGTTTAAATTTCCTGTTTGTGAAACGCTGGTGTTTGTAACTTTGGGAAACGCAGTCGCTCTTTGAATAACACCCATAATCCTATTTTGTATAACAGATTGCAATACTTGAGCTTGGACCATCGGATGCAGTTATTGATTTTTCCACGACATCATATATTAAATGATTTTATAATGTGTTGATGGTTTACCATTATTGTTTGCATTCTTGTGCAGATGTAAAGGACTGGAGCCCCATGATATTTTAAACCAGAGCTCAAAAATGCACTGGTCCACTCATCTGGGGTTGAGTGATAATTGATCCCTGGTGAGTTGTTGTTTTTTTTTAACCTGAAGCTCCCTGTGATCTGTAAGAATCTTCTGACCTGCAATACCCAGCTTGGTCACAGTGTCGCTGTTCTGCAGCTGTCAGGAGATTCAGTGAAAGAGCCAGCAGTAAGGCTTTCTATGTAAAGCATAGAGGACAGCAATACAGGGGGGCATGGGCAAGATGAGGGGGATAGGCTGGTTTACAAGTGTAACAAAAGTGTTAGGAGAATAATTTAAGGCTGCAGTGACAAGAGTGGGACAGGTTTAAAGAAAACACAAATTTAAAGTTTAGAAACAGAAATGGGATGATAGTGTAGGGGTGCTTGTTGAAGATTATAGATACAGGACTGAATTAATAGCAGGTTTAGGAGTCAGTGCAACAATTAGAGTAATAGGGACTAGTTTAGGGGTACAGATTCACGGTTAGGAATGCATTAGCTGGTTTATGAGTGCAGAGGAAATTCTAGGAGAGCATTACCAGCATTAGAAGTCCATGGAAAGTTTAGAGGGTGCAATTTATGACAAAAGGTTAGGGTTCAGGAACAGGTATGAAGTTACTGCGTAAGGATGCAGGAGCACAGTTAAGATTGGAAGCACAGAACCAGGGTATGAACAGGTGAAAGAGAGAAAAAGAATGTGTTTATGAGTGCAGGGAGAGAGGTAGGTAGTGGAAACAGTGGCCATTAACCGTAAGAGATGATAGGCATGACCTGTGAGTTTCGACCTGCTAAAATAATGGGTGGAATCATTGGTGACGAGTAACTCTTTGTTCTGGCTGGCTAGTAACCTATAACCCACAATTTTGAGCCCTGTTGTAAACTGTATGCTTCTATCTATCTGCTGCAGGAGCCTAAATCATATTGACATATTTCACATACAGGAAAATAAAAATCACCCTAAAAATATATTTTTGGAAAGGAGCAATATATGGTTGGTAATCAAAAAGTTAAATCCTTAATACAACTTTAGCATTGTATGTAATGGATTCAAAATATTGGGCTAGATTCTACCACTGCCTTTGTATTGGAGCCATTACTGTACACCATCCATGGGAAGAAGGCCTCCACAGTCCATTTCTTATTATAGCTTCCCAGTGGTGTTTCTGGTGCTACTCTGCCATGAAGTGGGACATATGAGAAAATGTTCCTACAGTCTCCTGCTTTGACCAAGACCCCTGAATCTAGGAGGTCAGTTTTCTAGCAGAACTGGAAAAGCATTCCAATTGGGAAAATTGTGCGCAAATGCCATTCCAATGCATTCTCACTGGAATCAACCCCTGCTTTACTGATAAATTGCTTTACTTATTTTGTATTAAGGGGTCATTCTAGTGGTTTTATAAGGAAGCCTTAATAAAGACTCGCAAAAGAAGTGTTTTAGCTGTTGAATTGAAATGTACTTCATTTCTGCCAACAAAGAGGTATTCTTGTTTCTACATCAGCCTTCAGTACTCCTCTTCCTGGATCAGACAAAAGGGAAGAGAAATGCTGTGCTACATTAAGTGCTGAATGGTAGACATGTGCACAGTGGGGTTTTTTCTCTCGTTTAGTTTCATTTTGTCTCTTGTTCGTTTAGTCCCTTTTTTGTTTTCGGGTCATTTCAAGTCATTTTAATCAGGTTGTTTGTTATTTTACTGCAATTCGTAATTTCAGACTGATGCAAAATTTTGGATGCATGGGTATTTTCGGATCACTTTGTTTTTCGTTTTTATATGTAATTTCGTATTTTGAGGTGATGTGTAATTTTGGACAGCCGATATTTCGTATTTCAGAACACTTTTTTTTCGTTTTTAAGTGTTATTCCATATTTTGGGTTGATTTGTATTTTATTTATTATGAGTTCTTTAGTTATTTCAGAATGTGAAATAGATTACTACCAATAAAATGAAAATGGCAACCGTCAATCATTTTTTTTTTTAACTGCAGCAAAAAGTTTATTTTCTTATGTTTTAGGATTTTTGGGGATTTTTCCATGGTGCTGAACTGCTGATCTGATACCTAGTATTTCAATAGGTTGCAGCACCATGGTGAGCTCCATAGCTCTCTCCATGGACCTGAAACCTTTTCAATGAATACTATCAGGGTTATTCAAAGAGATCCGAATTGTGGCCGAAAGGTAATGGAAAAGTGAAATTCAGCGTACGGTTATCTTTCCTGGCCATTCGGCTATCCAGAGAGCAGGCAGTTCATCAAATCTTGGCGAATTGCCTGCACATACGGTGCCTGTTCGAGGGCAGTGAAATCCCCATAGAGAAGCAATGCTTTGTCTATTCAGAGAACAAAAACCAGCAGTGAAAAGTTGCTTAATTGCCCTGTTGTTCGGTGGTTTCATTCGACATGTTTATTAAGGTGAATCCCATAGGCTTCAATGTTAAAAATATTCCCGTTTTAATACAATATCTAATAAACCGTTGATTATAAAATTCTGCAGTAAAAAGTCTCTTTATTTATAGATTTTTTAGGATCTTTCAGGCATTTTTCGGGATTTTTTGCGAAAATAGTTTTCCTTTTTTTTAAATCGTTTTTTCTTTTTTCTGTAACAGCCCTTTTTATTATCATTCATTGGATCTTATGTGTAAATTTCAGACATTTTCGTTCTGTAGTTTCTTTGCAAACAATGTTTCACTTTTCAAACATTCAAGCGTACTGTTTTTTTTTTTCTCACTCCGTTCGTCTGCGGTGTCGGGTTTTTCCAGCAGCTGCTCTGCTCTGTGATTGGCGGCTGCTTGGGTTTCTCCAGCATGTTCGGCGGGGTTAATCCAGATGTTTTTGCAAGTTTCAGTGTGTCTTCGCCAGGTTTTGCGGTGAGTGTTCGTTGGGTTTATGGCGACTTTTCCCTGCACTACGACGACCCTGTGGTGCTTGCTGAATACACTGCAGGTTCACTGAAATGGGATCGCCGAATTGCACCAAATTGAAGAGAACAAAAAGTCACCGAATGTGCGGTTACTTTGATTCTCTTTGAATAACCCTGTATTTTTCAGATCAGCAGTTCAGCACCATGGACAGCTATGGAGCTCACCATGGTTCTGAAACATCGTATCTATTTAATTCATTGCAGAAAAGAAAAAAGCCTTGTTTTAAAATGAATTAGGAACAATAAAATTGCACCCAAAAATTCCTAAAAAACATCAATAAACAAAGGGCCCTATTACATTCTAAACGCAAAACGCATGCGCAACGCATGATTTTTTGCGCAAAGCATTAAACGTTGACGCGCATAAATCACCACTGGTATTACAATCTTCACGCATTTTTTCATCCATCGAGCAATAACGTGCGTAAAACGGACGTGCAAAACGCGCGCAGAAATCAGTGTGCGGACTGTTTTTTTTCACGCGATTCAGCCAATCAGAATTAAGAACCACAATTGTCTCACGTTAAGTTTTTGCGCCTGTCAAAGTCAATCTGCGCATATATGCTGCATCAATAAAAAAACACACACAACTTCTCAAATTTATTGGTTTGGTATGTGCCATTAACACCAGCTTTTAGGAGTTGCTAAAATTATGTGCGCAAAGGCTGTGCGATACAAACTACGCATAGATTGTAATACCATCCGTGTACCAGCGCACAAACGCATTTGCGCTCACAATGTTAAGTATAGGATGCTCGAAGTACAGTAAGCTTGCACAGCGTTCGCCCGCGGTAGACGTATACACGCGTTTGTTGCGCTGACATTGTAATACGACGTTCTGCGCAAAGGGTTTTGCCCCTCGCGTTAATGCGTTTTTACAAAGACTTTTTGCTGCAAGTGAAAAAATATATAATGGTTTAAGAAATATTTAATAAAAATGTGATTTTTTTTTTTACATTGAAACCTATGGTGAAAGAAACTTAAAATTTCACCCAAAACATCCTGAAAAATGCCTAAAAATCCTAAAAACTAAACAAAATGACTACTTGCTGCAAGTGTAAAAAATAAACCGTTTAAGGCCCCGTTCACATTGTGTGATTTGAAAATCGCGCGGATTTTCATTTTCGCGACATGGTGCGATAATGTCGCGCGACGTCACTGTTTTGTGAGATTTTTGCAAAGCACCACCAATACAAATCGCAAAATCGCAGATAGCAAATCGCAAAAAAAGGGTCATGTACCTGCGACATGCTTCTGCGACGCGCCACATGCGACGTCGCGCGACAAGATGTGAACAGCTCCATTGAAATGCATTGGGGAAGCTACACAGCGCGACGTCGCGCAGATTTTGCTGCGGCGTCGCGGCAAAATCCGCGCAATAAATCGCACAGTGCGAACAGGGCCTAAGAATCCTATAGGTTTCAATGTTCAATGTCTTCGTTTTGGATCATTTTGTTCCCGTTTTGGGTCATTTTCGGTCTGGGTCATTTTTGTTCCTTTTTTTCATTTTGGATCTTTTTCCGATCATTTTGCCTTTCAATATTTTGTTGTTTTCGTTGTGCTATCGCAAATCGTAATTTCAGCCGATTCGGAATTTCGCACAGCCGATATTTCGTTTATCGAAAACATAAAACATAACGATAACTGTGATTGTCGCCGAATTTCAAAATGAATTTGTGACGAAACAAAATGCACATGTCTGCTGAATGGGCCCCAAAACAAAGACTTTTAGTAGATATTTGCCCCATCCCTTTCACCCACCTTTGTGATTTTACCCATTTCCTGTGAACTTTAATTGTAATTCTGACCTCACTCCCTGTTGTTCCATCGTCCTACTCCTTATCTATCTTATACTTGCCCATCAGGCTGCCAAAAAAAGCATGATTCATCACTCCACAGAACACATTTCCACTGCTTCACAGTCCAGTGGCAACATACTTTACAGCACTCCAACTCTTGGCATTGTACTTTGCGATGTGAGGCTTGCATGCAGTGGTTGGTCAAGGAAACTCATTTAATGAAGCTACCATTGCACAGTTTTCATGCCGATATTATTGTCAGTGGAATTTTGGAACTTTTCAGCTGTGGAATTAGCAGAGCAAGTTTATACACTTTACGTGGTCTTCGTGGTTGAATTGCTGTTTCTAAACTCTTCCATTTTACAAAACTACTTACAGTTGAATGTGGAATATCTAGCAGGGATGAAATTTCATCAACTTATTTCATGATTTATTGCATAGGTGGCATTTTATCACAGTACCGTGTTCGTGTTCACTGAACTCTTCTGATCAACCCATTTTTTCACAAATGTTTTTAAACGCAATCTGCATGGCAAGATACTTGATTTTATACTCCAGTGGCAATGGGTCTGATTGAAATATCTGAATTCAATCAAAAGGTGTATCCAAAAATATTTGTCTAGATAGTGTTTTTCATACTCATAATTTCACGCTACTGTTTTAAAGAATATGTCAAATGTAACCATATTTGTCTTTTATCACACAGAGCATGCTTTGGGTGGTGGAAACCGAAATTGTGGACAAAGTCCAAAGGACTGAAAGGGTAAAGGGAAAGTATGTACAAATGTCTTCACCATCATAGGGAGAAATAATGCAGCAAATTTTGTAAACTCCTTGCAGGAAAGCAGGTATCTAATGCAAACCGCAAAAGCAGCCATGGTATCTATGCCAACAAAACAACACAATAGTATAACTGATACAATTTATTTATACAGTGTCAGCAAAATCTGCAGAATGTGAAAGAGGAAAGGGTTTGATTGTCTACCAGTGAGATCCTAGAAGAACAAGAAAGTAAGCGACAGCAGTCTTCACATGTCGAACAGTGCTATAAATATATTGGGAGAGCAAATGGCCAGGTTTCTGAATAGCCAAATTGCAATGAAATTGCACCATACTGTGAAATTCAGAGGCAAATTTGGCTCTCTTTGAATATCCCCACTCGAGGTTTGCTTTTGAATCATGGGACTTCAAGAAGGTGCCCTGTATTTTTAATGCTCTTCTCTATGCTTTTTATCTTTCAGGATGATGCCACGTGTCCCTCACATCTGTGAGAGCTCTATAGGGTGGCTATCCTATCACTCCGATGCGGTATTGTACAAAATATATATATTGTCAATGTGAATATATGAAGATGTTAGATCATATTACGCCCATATAGTTTTGTTTTTGCATATTTTGATGCTTAGATTGATATGGTCGTTTTATTGCATTAAGAAATATATATATGTCATTTTGAATTAGATTATTCCTCCCTTTGTTTCCCCTCCCATTTTTGTTACTTCCTTTGGATCCGTATCAATTTGTGTGTGTGTGTGTGTATGTATATGTGGACATATACATGTATCCTATTTCGGATTAAGGCTTGAGTAGCTGATATGTCACACTTTTGTGGAATTTCCTATCTCCCAATATATTTATAGCACTGCTCGGCGTGTGAAGCTCGCTTTTGCTTACTTTGAACATTTTTTTTTCTTTTCTGTCAATTTCAAGCAATGAGGGGAAAAGGTGTTGAAGAAAACTGGTCATAATTGTGATAAGGTGAGGGGAATTGTGTGCGATGGTGTGTACATTCCCCCTGTGTTTTTGAGAGGGCAGTGGGCTGTTTAAACCCAGAAGGAAAATATGTGTTTTAAATTGTTCCTCTCTGCTGCAAGGTCTCCACACCTGCTAATTAAAAGCCCTTAAATGTTTCCTGGGTGTGAGGAACCAGTGAGAGGTTGAGGAGATTGATTCATTTTGAGAGAGAGAGACCGACAAGCAGCAGCAGAGCTGGTGAAGTGCTAAGGTTGGCAGCTTCCCAAAAGAAAAGGTTGGCAAAGAGTTCCGTTATTTTGATATTTACCAGCGTTAGTAAGGGACTTATATTTTATTAGTAAGACTCAGACGAGTTAGGCTTTAATTTCTGTTTTATTTGGTTTGTATGCTGGAGTGCCACAATAAAACTCAGCTATAAAGAGACTGTTTCTGTGACATACTTGCCCTAGAGGACCGCGCTATAGCGCCCCCGCGTGACATAATATATACATTGTGTGGAAAAGCTACAATAATGTCATGTAATCTAGAGTATTAGATAATATAATCAACCTCTTCCTTTTACTCATGAAAGTACCATACTTATCAACCGTTTAATGAAATTGCTTGTGGAGGGTATTCTTTGTCATTGTCTGAAAGCTAAAGATCGATATAATAATGGATTCCCAACTCCAGAATCATATCACTGCCAGAATGCTTTCGATTAAAGAGTTGTAATTGAAGATAAATATGTATTATGGTTTCATATTTGGATTTCTCAGTAGAGAAGGTTCTGTCTAGAGACATTACAGCAATACTAAACAAGTATTGTAATTCTTTAGTTTGTAGACAAGCTGTATGCCGGTCTAAAATATTAACCCTACTCTTACCATTATTATTAGAAGGTCAAGTACAAGCTGCAAATTCAAATCAAACACACATATTTCAGTTTTAAATCTTGTGTGGAAATACATCTCTTCCATGGATGCAGGTAAGTTCTTTTGAAACTCAAGTACCAGTAGGGATGAGCTGTTTGGTTCGATCAGTTCGGAGTTCGCATCGAACATAGCCTGTTCGCATGTTCGCGAACTACGAACATTTCCGCCTGTTCACCGCATGTTCGCCCACAATGCACCACAATGGACCACAATGCACTTTTCCACTGGCCTGAAGCTTATAATTGGCTACAGCCTTGCACCTGAACACAGGAAGGTGCAAGACAGGTTCAAGACTATGCCAATCACGGCTCAGAGTCCTGATTGGGCAAATTTTGCCCAATGATGGACTCAGAGCTAAATCCCGCAGCACACTATATATGTCAGGTTCGTGCCAGGAAGGAGCCATGGCACAGCCTCAGTGTGATGTTATATTCCCAAGCGCTGGGGGTGAGCAGGCAGAAAGACACAGGAGACAGTAAATACACAACAAAGCTTGTATTGTGGGATGGTTCACAGCAAACAGTCCAGCACAGAACAGGTGGTAGCACAGAAAATAGGCAAGTGGATGGTGGACCACGTAGTCTCTCTCCAGATCCGCTTGAGGAGAAGCAGGAGCCTTTAGGCAAATGTACCTTGATAGTAGGTTGGTCTCCTTGGAGAGAGCTGGAAGCCACTTGAGTGTCTCTGGATCCACTGGATAGTGGGCCACGCAGTGAATTGTCCAGCACGCAGGAACCAGGTAATGCAGACACAGCAAGGATGCACGGCAGAGCAAAATAAATCAGGAGCATACAATGACAAGAGGGAGCTCTCAAGACCTCTGGACACTGGGAAGGGAAAAACACAAAATGAAAGAGCAAAGGGGAGGAGGGTGTGGTCTGGTTATATGCAGAATCCTCAGGTTCAGACACAGGAGTTAACCCTTAGGCGGGGAGCAGGTATAGAGAGCTAGTGACCCAGGCTGACCACAGCAGACTCTCAGGGCTGAGGCATGACAGTACCTCCCTCCTCACAAGGTGCACTCCGGGCACCTAGGGCATAGGCTAGAGCTAGGAGGTCATCACCACCCATCAGAGTCCGAGTCAGTGTCATCATAAATGTCTCCTTGGGCAAGCAGGGCCTGCTCAAAGATTTCAAGGTCCTCTTTACGGACCAAAGTCCCGTTGGATGCCCAGACGCAGCCCTCAGGAGTAGGACTGGTCACAGGGGGCACAGGCGTGAGAGGGCTGCTGGTGGCAACCCCTACGACGATGGGTGAAGGAACTGGCTCCTTAGCTGCCAGGCGCTGTTCATATACAGCAAGCTCAGAGTCCGGCACGATGAAGCCATCAGAGGCTATGGACAGAGTCTGGATTTGGTCTGGTGGGCTTGGTTGAGTCTCAGAAGGTAGGGTGTCACAACCATAGAACCCCGAATTGAATGCAGGTCTCTTAAGCAGGGCCCCAATTTGTCGTCCAGGACCACCTTGAGGATGCTTAGCAGTCTGGGGGGTCATAGTAGAGGCCACCAGGAGAGGAGCAACCTCCATAGGTTCTTGGTCTGTGGGGAATGTGGGCTCCACACCCATGGGTTCTTCCTCGCTGGGCTCAGTAGGCAGAGTCTCCATGTACTCGGCAATCGAGTCCTCCTTAGAACTCTCCTCCTCCGAGGAGACCACACTGGATGCAGGCCTCCTGGGTACAGGAGTTCGGCGAAGCTTGCCAACATTGGTAGCCTGACGAGGCTTGACAGCAGCTGGAGTCTGGTGGGACTTGGCAGCAACTCGGCGAAGCTTGGCAGCAACTGGAGTCTGACGGGACTTGGCAGCAGCTTGGCGAGGCTTGGCAGCAGCTTGGCGAAGCTTGGTAGCGACTGGAGTCTGACGGGATTTGGCAGCGGCTTGGCGTGGCACAGGACTAGCAGCTTGGCGTGGCACAGGACTAGCAGCTTGGCGTGGCACAGGAACAGCAGCTTGGCGTGGCACAGGAACAGCAGCTTGGCGTGGCACAGGAACAGCAGCTTGGCATGGCACAGGAACAGCGGCTGGAGGCTTAGCAGGTCTGATGGGACAGAGATCTATTCGGTGCAGATCTGACCCACAGTAGAAGCATTGGTTCAGCCTTCTACGCCTTTCCTTCTGAGTCTCCACATAAGGTGCCTGTGCTCTGCATATAGGTGGAGAATGATTAAACTCAACAGATTGCTGTGATGCTCTGCTCACTGGTATAGGCCTGACTGGGTCAGGTGTGGTGGGAAATGAGTCCATTAGTGTATACACATCATCCACTACAACGAGCAACTGATATACAATCTCCTTCAGTGCAGCTTGAACCCCCACGGGCCTGGTTTTTGGCTCTTTCATTATGTCAGGTTCGTGCCAGGAAGGAGCCATGGCACAGCCTCAGTGTGATGTTATATTCCCAAGCGCTGGGGGTGAGCAGGCAGAAAGACACAGGAGACAGTAAATACACAACAAAGCTTGTATTGTGGGATGGTTCACAGCAAACAGTCCAGCACAGAACAGGTGGTAGCACAGAAAATAGGCAAGTGGATGGTGGACCACGTAGTCTCTCTCCAGATCCGCTTGAGGAGAAGCAGGAGCCTTTAGGCAAATGTACCTTGATAGTAGGTTGGTCTCCTTGGAGAGAGCTGGAGGGCTGGAAGCCACTTGAGTGTCTCTGGATCCACTGGATAGTGGGCCACGCAGTGAATTGTCCAGCACGCAGGAACCAGGTAATGCAGACACAGCAAGGATGCACGGCAGAGCAAAATAAATCAGGAACATACAATGACAAGAGGGAGCTCTCAAGACCTCTGGACACTGGGAAGGGAAAAACACAAAATGAAAGAGCAAAGGGGAGGAGGGTGTGGTCTGGTTATATGCAGAATCCTCAGGTTCAGACACAGGAGTTAACCCTTAGGCGGGGAGCAGGTATAGAGAGGTAGTGACCCAGGCTGACCACAGCAGACTCTCAGGGCTGAGGCATGACAATATAAGGCTTCACACAACGCTTCTGCACGTGTTTGAGAGGAGATTTCAGAGGAGATTGATCTTGTGTTAGTGTGTGTTCTTACTGCCAGTCTGCCACCAGCTACTGGGGGGTCTCATTTCTACCAAATATCTGGGAATTGTTGTAATCTTTGTGTTCTCATTCCCAGCAACTATTTTGGGGGCTCAGTAATTTCTACAAAATATTTTGGAATTGAGGTGATCTGTATCGTGTGACTCACTGCCAGTGCCACACAGTATTTTGGGGGTCAGTAATTTCTACAAAATATCTGGGAATTGAGGTGATCTGTATTTTGGGCGTCAGTAATTTCTACAAAATATTTGGGAATTGAGGTGATCTGTGTCTTGTCACTGCCAGCAAGTATTTTGGGGGTCAGTAATTGCTACAAAATATTTGGGAATTGTTCTAATCTGTGTCTTGTCACTGCCACCCATCAGGGGGTCTCACTGATTTATAGGAGGTTTCTGAGACTTGTAATCTGTGTCTTCTCACTGTCAGCTATCAGGGGGTCCCACATACTTCTAGCAGATTTCTGCGAATTGTAATCTGTGTCTTATCACTGGCTGCCAGCTATCAAGGTGTCTCACTGAGTTATACAAGAGTTCTGGAAATCTTTAATCTTTATACCAGAGTTGAATCAGAGTTCTTATATATTTAATCTATATCTCACTCACTATGTCAGAAAGACCAAAAAGGACAGGCTGACACTCCCAGACACAGATAAGAGGGCAAGCAGCCTCTGTGTCGGGAGGCTGTGCCTCTGGTCATGGTGGACGTGGTGCATCCTCTGCAGGGGCACGCTTCTCCTTTCTAACTGGTGCTGGCCGTCTTAAGCAGCAGCAACATACAGAGGATTTGGTGGATTGGCTAACCAGGCCATCCTCCTCCTCCGAGTCCTCCGCCAGCCAGGCTTGTAGTGCTTTACAGTCCACCTCAGCTGCCAAAGCATCTAATGCAGTCTCCATGTCCACAGCTACTCCTGCCATAGCCTCGCTATCACACACGGAAGAGTCAGCTGAATTGTTTGACTACAATGACAGTGACATGCTGCTTGAGGATGCACAGCAAGTACAGTGCTCTGATTCAATCTGTGAGCTTGAAGAAGGGAGTATAATCAACCTAGAGGACGGGGGTGCCAGTGATGACACACAAATAACTGGCACTCATGTTGCCCCAGCAGCTGCAGCATACTGCCAAGTTGGCTCCAGTGACGAGGAGATAGAGGGTGATGATGACAATGATGATGAGGTCACTGACTGCACCTGGATGCCTGATCGAACAGAGGAGTCAAGTGAGGAGGAGGCACAAGAAACACGAGGCACAACATCCTCTATGACCAACCGTAGCACTAGCCAGTCCTAGGCATCAGATGTCAGAGCTGCTCAGGTGCAGAGCGCTGTTGTCTCAAAGCACACATCCAGGAACTCTGCTGTCTGGGAGTTCTTTAAGAAATGTGCTGCAGACCCCACCGTTGCTATTTGTAATCTATGTCAGATGAGGCTCAAGCGTGGGAAAGACACTGGACGCTTGGGTACCACGTGTTTGAGGTGACATATGACCACCTGCCACACATCCCGTTGGCGTAAAACCTTGCGTAGGTCCTCCTCCTCCTCATCTGTCTCTACCCCCACTGTATGTCCTGCCATGTCATTGCCTGCTACAACCTCCACTGACAGGGATGATGTTACAGTAATGGATGTACCAGGTCCTTCCTCACAATGTGACAGCATCCCATCAGCTGAAGATTTACGCAGTCAGATTACATTGCCCCAGCTGCTGCAGCGTAAGAAAAAATATAGTCCCAACCATCCCCAAGCACAGCGTCTAAATGCCAGCTTAGCATAATTTCTCGCATTGCAGCTGCTGCCTTTCCAGCTGGTGGACTCTGCTCCCTTCCGTGAATTTGCTGAATGTGCTGTACACAGTGGCATGTTCCAAAACGCCATTACTTTTCACGGAAGGCCAATCCAGCACTATACCAGCACGTGGAAGACAATGTTATGGAGTCATTGGGAAAGGCAGTCAGCAGCAAGGTGCATGTAACTTTAGACACGTGGTCCAGCAAGCATGGACAGGGTCATTACATTTCCTTCACGGCACACTGGGTAACTCTGATTGCAGCTGGGAGGGATCCAAGACGGGGCTCTGTGCTGGAGCTTGTTCATCACCACGCCTCCAGAAAGCTGCTTGTATGAGGTCTGTCTGCTCCACCACCACCTCTCCCTCTTCCTCCTCCTCCTTCTCTGTCTCTGGCAAAGTGACAGTTAAACCGATGCGTGGCAGGGGCTACGCAATGGCTCAAGCAAAAAAATGCCATACTGTGCTTGAGCTGGTTTGTTTAGGGGACAGGAGCCACACCGGGCCAGAAATTCTGTCAGCTCTGCAGGGGCAGGTGTAGAGATGGTTAACACCACGCCAGCTTGAGCTGGGAATGGTCGTCTGTGAAAATGGCAGCAACCTTCTCTCCGCCCTACGCCAGGGTAAGTTGACGCATGTACCATGCCTAGCACACATCTTAAATCTGGTGGTACAGCGTTTCCTAACCAGGTACCCAGGGCTGGCAGAGCTTCTCATCCAGGCCAGAAAAGTCTGCAGCCACTTCAGACAGTCATTCCCAGCAAGTGTTCGCCTGGCAGAAATTCAAAGAGAATTCCACCTTCCCACAAACTGTCTGATCTGTGACATGCCCACCAGGTGGAACTCGACATTAGCAATGCTGCAGCATCTGCACAAGCAGCAGAGGGCCATCAATGAGTACCTGTGTGAGTATGGCACAAGGACAGGTTCAGGTCAACTTGGTTTCCCCCCCACAGTGGCTGATGATCAAGGATGCATGCACTGTACTGTCACCATTTGAGGAGGCAACGAGGATGGTGAACAGGGACAGTGCATGCATCAGTGACACAATTCCTTTAGTGTTCCTGCTGGAGCGCACACTGCAGGGAATTATAGATGTGGCTCTAGAGGCAGAGCAGCGGGAGGAAGAGGAGGCCTTCCCTAGCTCTTCCCTAGCCCCAGTCTTTCCACAGACCGCATTACTGGTTGGCAACCATTCTTGATCCACGATACAATGGTAAAGTTGCAGAGCTCATCCTGCCCGTACAGAGGGAGCACAGGATGAAAAAACTTGAAGACGCTCTAAAGCGACACTTGTGTAACACCTTTCCAGGCACTGGTAGGTTACCAAGTGATGACACAGGTGCTTCTGAGGCTGCGGATGATCAGAGGAATAGTAGTGAAGGCCGGGGCTGCTTGACTGATGCATTTTTTAATTTTTTTAGTCCACGACGCCCAGGGACTTCAAATGTAGGCACCCATTGCCAGCGTCTTCACCATATGGTGCAGGACTACCTAGGGACAAGGGCAGACCTCGATAACTTTCCAGCAGATGATCCACTGGCTTACTGGGTGTTGAGATTGGATCACTGGCCAGAACTTAGCCAATATGCTATGCAGCTACTAGGTTGCCCTTCATCCAGCGTGCTTTCTGAAAGGACGTTCACTGCCGCTGGAGGTTTTGTCACAGACAAGAGTGCGTCTGTCCACCGACTCTGTAGACCGGCTGACATTTATAAAAATGAATCAGTCCTGGATCAGCAGCTATCAATCACCTGATGTTGACGTAACGGAATAGATCGGGGATGTCTTCTGCATTCACAAAACCGCCACCACTGAACTCTTCCACAATACCACAAAAGGGTTACGGTGTGAAGGCACTTGCTGCCATGAAAGGCACAATATTTGGCTGCACTGACGCCTGTGCCACATTTATATCATTTTAATTTTTTGAACCGCAGGGTCCACCCCTGCACTCTTCCCAGTGGTGTATTTAGGTTTTGTGCTACCCTAGGCCTGACTAAACCCGTGCACCCCCTAATTTAAATTTGAGGCACCCCTTCCTGTCAAGGGCACACCTCTTCCTGGTTAATCCCCACCCTTCCTCTTTAAGCTCCGCCTTTTCCTCTCTTTATATTAAACGTGGATACCAAGTGCCTACTTGTATATTTTGTATACCATTTCAAATGTATCTATTGAGATAAAAAAAAGTATGAAATGTTTAAATTCAAGCATTTTTACAAAGAACATGCCACGCATGTCAAGTATACTGGATCACAGCCGCTCTAATTGGTTGAACAATAAAATCCACAGAAACTTGCACTGCATATGAGCGTATCACAAAGCTGCACAGCAATAAAACCCACAGAAATGGGCACTGTGTATGAGCATATCAGAACTGCACAGCGATAAAAATCACAGTAATGTGCAGTGTGTATGTGCGTATCCCAGAGCTCCAGGGCAATAAAACTCACAGTAATATGCAGTGTGTATTACTGAATCCACAGCAATAAAACTCTCAGCAATGCAATGTGCAGTGTGTATGAGTATCAGAATCCACAGCAATAAAACTCCCAGCAATGCAATGTGCAGTGTGTGTGTCAGCGTATTAGAATTCACAGCAATAAAACTCCCAGCAATGCAATGTGCGGTGTGTATGAGTGCATTAGATTTTTATTCTATTCGATTTTATTCCGTATGCAAACGCCCTGCTCCGCTGCTCGTTGCTTGAGAACACAGCTCAAAGCTGACACACAGTGACAGTGGCACCTCCTAGTAACCCCTAATGACACCCAAATAATCACTGGTACCTGGGGCGGCCTGCCCTCCGCCACTCCCCTAAGTACACCACTACTCTGTGATATGCTCACACACAAGTTTGGCGAACTGCCAGCAAGTACGGTGCTGTTTGAAGGCAGTGCAAATCCCCATAGAGAAGTAATAGTTAATCTATTCAGAGAACACCAAACAGCAGAGAAATGGCAGTGAAATGCCCTGATGTTCGGTGGTTTCAATCAACAGGTTTATTCAGGCGAAATATTCCCGTTTTTATGCAATATCTAATAAACCATTTATTATTTTAATCTGCAGTAAAAAGTATTTATTGATTTTTTTTTTTTTAGTACCTTTTAGTAATTTTTCAGCAAAATTCCCCCCTTTTTTTTAATAGTGTTTTTTTCTTTTTTCTGTAACAGAACTTTTTATTCTTAATCATAAGATCTTAAATGAAAATTCCATACATTTTCGTTCAGTAGTTCTTTTGAAAACAGCAGGCCATGGGTTTGCGGTGGCAGCATTCAGCGGCCGACTCCATGCACTTTGGGGACCCTGCGGTGAATGGTGAATTCACTGCAGGGTGGGGAAATTTTATTCCCCGAAGTGCAGGGAACTACAGAACACCAAAATGTTGGCGTCATTTCGGTGCTCTGTGAGTAACCCATTTAGTGGTGAGGTTTTTTGACGCCCCCTGGAAAGTGAAAGCGTTGCTAGGCCTTGCCTACCCAGGACATGCTTGAAAATTAGTGAAGTCTCAAAGTATTCTTCCTGGCAAAATACTTTTCAAAAGTAAAAAAAAAATATATATATTTTTTTTTAGGGGTGGGGCCACCAGTGCGGGTCGCCGCCCCCTGGAAAGTGCCGCCCTAGGCCTAGGCCTTGTTGGCCTAGGCCAAAATACACCACTGACTCTTCCACAATACTACAGAGGGGTTACTGTATGAATGCACTTGCTGGCCTGGCACCAAAAGCACAATATCTGGGTGCACTGACGCCTTTACCAGATTCATATCTTTTTAATATAGGACCGCATGGTCCACCCCTGCACTTTTCCACAATACTACAGAGGGGTTACTGTATGAATGCACTTGCTGGCCTGGCACCAAAAGCACAATATTTGGGTGCACTGCCACTGACGCCTGTACCAGATTCATATCCTCAGAGGGGTTACTGTGTGACGGCACTGTTGCCGACGCTAAAGGCCCAATTTTAAAGCACCTATTGTTACTTTCATCCAAACCCTGCACCATAATTTAGCCCAAAAAATCACTAAACTTTTTCTGCGCGTCCCAAAATGTCTTTTCATACAGGCTGCCGCCCCAAGCAGTTGTTTATGAATAGATTAAATCAAAAGCATTTACCGTCATTTTAAACGTAATTTTTTTTGTTTTTAAATGTTTCTATACATCTTAGAAATCGGCCACTTCACGGGCAGGTTATGGGGACCTCCTAGGCACGATATTTGAAGGAATTTTTCGTTTTTATTTTTAACCCTTATTTCGTGGAAAACTCACTGTCCTTTTAAAAACTTTTTTTTAAACTTTTTGTCCTTGTTTCCTGTCCCCCAGGGCACTAACCGGACCCCCATACACCTTTTATGGCAAATATCTAGCATATATGCCCTCTTGGAGGGCACTCTAAAAATCGAATTTTGAGTCCCATTGACTTGTATTGAGTTCGAGTTTGAATTCGAACATTTGGAAAGTTCGAATGCGAACCGAACTCGGGGGTGTTTGGCTCATCCCTAAGTACCAGCATCCTATTTAACTGTAACACTCTTTAACACCTTCAAATTGGTACTGTAAGATTAAAGAGGATGGGATGATAGTTGTCAAATATAACTCCTATCCACACCCTAACTCCTGATTTAACACTATATGGAGTTTAATAAACACCTGTATACCAGCGCCGTGTTCTCTCTGGTTTGTTTGTCCAGATGTGACAAACAGTGATTTCTGCTCAGGCCACAGATGTAATTTGCCCTGGGAAAAGTTAGATGTTTGAGTGAAAGTCCAGCCAATCCAGTGGCCCTCCACATGAGGGAATTGAGAGCCATTGGCTAAAGGTGGGATTGAACTGCTGTTCTTTACCCGGACATTAATTGGGATAGTGGGACTAGTAATTCAGCAAAGGGAATCCGGTTCCTGAAAATTTTAAATGATACCTTCATGTCACAACTGGTAGAAACACCAACTAGAGAGGATAACTGTCTGGACCTGGTTATAACAAATAATGTGGATCTTTTCTCAAATATTAATGTAAAAGAACAGTTGGGAAATAGCGACCATAACATGGTGACTTTTGAAATAAACTCAAAAAAACACATTCATAAGGGGCATGCTAAAATATATAATTTTAAAAAGGCCAACTTTTTTTTTATTTTTCATTAATAAAAACTTACTAATACAAAGTGACTGGTTGACTCAGGACAAGGTTTTACACAAATTAAACAATGTGAATGTTAATAAAGCCCCAGGGCCAGATGGAATTCACCTGCGAGTACTAAGAGAGCTATGTGTTGAAATATGTAAACCTCTGTTCTTAATCTTTCAAGATTCTTTTCTTTCAGGAATAGTACCAGAGGATTGGAGAAAAGCTGACGTGGTCCCTATATTTAAGAAAGGTTTAAAATTTGTGCCTGGGAATTATAGACCTGTGAGCTTAACATCTGTGGCTGGGAAAGTATTTGAGGGGTTACTAAGGGATAATATTCAGGAATTTATTGGGAGGTATAATGTAATTGGCAAAAATCAGCATGGTTTCATGAAACACAGATCATGTCAGACTAACCTAATTACGTTCTATGAGGAAGTAAGTAGAAGTATAGATCAGGGGGTCGCAGTGGATGTGATTTACTTAGATTTTGCCAAAGCTTTCGACACAGTTCCACACAAAAGGTTACTACTTAAATTAAGAAAAAATGGTCTAGATGAAAATACTTGTTCTTGCATAGAAAACTGGCTAAAAGATAGGGTACAGAGAGTGGTCATAAATGGTACATTTTCAAGATGGACACCAGTGGTAAGTGGTGTCCCTCAGGGGTCTGTTATAGGACCAATACTATTCAATTTATTTATAAATGACCTTGAGATAGGCATTGAAAGTCATGTATCAGTGTTTGCAGATGACACAAAGCTAGGAAAAGTAATACAATGTGAGCAGGATGTTACTTCGCTGCAGAGGGATTTAGATAGATTGGGGGACTGGGCACTTAAATGGCAGATAAGATTTAATCAAGATAAATGTAAAGTTATGCACTTTGGAGTGAAGAACACACAAGCAATTTATACCCTAAATGGTACGGAGTTAGGGAAATCCAAGCAGGAGAAGGATTTGGGAATAATCATAGACTTCAAACTAAGTAACAATGTGCAATGTCAAACAGCAGCCGCCAAGGCCAGCAAAGTACTGGCATGCATTAAAAGGGGAGTTCACTCACGGGATGAAAACATAATTTTGCCTCTGTATAAATCAATGGTCAGGCCGCACCTTGAATATGCCGTGCAATTTTGGGCACCTGTCTTAAAAAAAGATATTATATCGTTAGAAAAAGTGCAGAGACGGGCAACTAAATTAATAAGGGGGATGGAAGGGTTAAGTTATGAGGAAAGACTAACAAGCTTAAACCTGTTTAGTTTAGAGAAAAGGCGCCTTAGAGGGGATCTGATAACCTTATATAAATATATACGGGGCCATTATCAACCATTGTCTGATAACCTATTCATTAACAGGACTATACATAGGACAAGGGGTCATCCATTTAGACTGGAAGAAAGAAAATTTAGCTTAAAGCATAGGAAGGGTTATTTTACGGTGAGAACAATAAAGCTGTGGAATTCTCTGCCTGTTGAGGTGGTTGGGTCAGAGTCTGTACAGACTTTTAAAAAACGACTGGATGACTTCCTGCAGACACAGAATATTAAGGGTTATAATATTTAATATGTGGGTAAAAGCTTCTTGATCCAAGGAGAAATCTGACTGCCATTCTGGGGTCAAGAAGGAATTTTTTCCCAGTATGTTGCATATTGGCAAGCATTCAGACTGGGTTTTTTGCCTTCTTTTGGATCAACAGCAGTAGGTTATGTGGGAGAGGCTGAACCCGATGGACGCATGTCTTTTTTCAGCCTATGTAACTATGTAACTATGTAACCTTTTGCCAGAAAGCATGATCAGCGCTCGCTGCAGGTTTCTGATGGGGTACTAGTCTCAGATACTCAAAGGATTGATTCAGCCCCTAGGATCCCTAGTGGAGGGATGGAAGGTGGAGGACACTTGGGTAAGTGAGAGATTTCGAGTTGTGTATTGAATGGTGCCAATGTCTAGTCAGGTGGCAGACTGCAACACTAGCAGTCCAGCTGCTGAGGATACCAGTCAATACACAGAGAAACCGGCCAGTTATGCAAGCAGCCGGCCGATATCTGCATAAAGGCCAGGCATCTGTCAGGACTCCCAGTCCCACCACTACACCAAGGGACTCTATCCAAGCAGCCCTGCTTCAAAAAGATGTGTGTGTAAAAAAACTTCTGATGTATGCTGGAGAAATTGTGGTCGAAAGGAAACTTTTATCCATGTGTGGTGGAAATGTCCATTAGTAAAACGGTTCTGATGTAAGATGAGATGCTTTCTTTCTGCGGTGTTTAGGAGGGATACTGGGTTAGATCCCTGGGCTCTCCTTTTGTCCAGGCCCCTGGCAATACTTACATATGAGGAAAATAAGTTGTTTGTGAAATTAACATCAGATATGAGAAGGGCTCTGGCGGGTAACTGGTTAATTGATAACACAGATCTCCTTTATAGAGGGGATTTTAAGATTGAAGACACTTGTTTAATGGAAGAGCTTACAGCTAAGATAAATCAAACTCAACATATTTATGATAAGGTGTGGGGGACCATGGGAGGAATATGTTGGGCCGGTAGTATGATATATTATCGTCCCAATGTTATTGATATGGATCAGACTTAAACAGTCTCTTGCTCGAATGCCTGCTGCTGCCAAATGGTGGAGAAGCCAATCAATTCAAGTGCGCACTGAAAGAAACGACACAGACTCGCTGGCTAGTTGTCTATGTAGTCTTTCTCGGACAAAGCCGGGTGACTTCTCTGCTCTTTATTGAAAAGATACAAGCTTTTATGCTACTTCGTGCGTAACCAAAAAAACAGGCTGTTGCCCAATATTTTAATCGTCAGTAAGATTGTGAAATTGCAGACTTATGTTGAATAATAAAAGTAAACATCAGCTTATCGGTTTGTCCCCTTAGTCGTCAAGGGCGTTGTTACAGGATGTTCCAAGATGTTCCAAAATATTCTCTTCTTGATACCAGAAAGAGGAACTACATGTGCTGGAATCTGCTAAGATAGCGTGTTAAGCAATAATATAAATTTGATTCTTATAAAAACGGTTTAATGAATTTTGTTTCCTTAAAGCCGTACTGTTATATTTGAAATGGCCATTTTTCTAAGCTTTCCTTTATTATTAAAGCAGATACATATTCTTGTCCATAACATTATGGTTCGTGAGCCACGCCAGTATGTTTTGGCAGATCGGCAGGGTTTCCTCCTCTGGCGCACTGACGTCATCGCGCCGGGGGCGCGATGACGTCAGTTTCAGGCGTCCCCCCCCCCCGCCGGAGCAGGGGAAGCGCCTGAAGGGGAGGGGGGGATCCTTTGGATCCCACTATCTCCCCATCGCCGGGGACCAGGCGGCTGTGGCCAGCATCGCTGGAAGGGTCACAGCCTGACCTTTCCAGCGATGTATGGGGGGCTAACCCCTTAGTTGCCAGGTCGCGACCGGGCACTAATTTGTGCCCGATCGCGGCCTATTTCCGGTGGGGGCCGCCATCTTGGATGGCAGCCCCCACCTCTGGGTCATCCCCCCCGCTCAACTGACTCATCGCGCCATGCGCGATGATGTCAGTTAACCGGGGACCCCCTAGCTGCAAAGGGATTTCCTATGGAAATCCCTTAGAGGAGATAGGGGGGTTCTTTGAACCCCTTTATCTCCTGATCGGTGGCAGCTAGGGGGTCATGTCTGATATTTCTGGAAAGGCCAGAGTATGGCCTTTCCAATAATATCAAACATGACCATGTTATATGTAAAATAAAAGTTTAAAAAAACTAAAACTAAAAATAGTAAATTCAATAATAAAAAAATAAATACGTGTTTTTTTTTTTTTTAATGCAGCACTATTGTTCACATTTCAATTATAATGTGAACAATGATGCTTCACTAATGATTTTTTTTGGGGGGTTTAGCTAAAATCACGCAATTTCTCCCCAAAAAAAAAATGGGTTCCCCGTTCTAAGTTTTTTAACAAATCTACCCCATAACATATGACCGCAGAGCCTCGGATAATAAAATTTAAAAAAAAAAAACACTTTACACACTGGAAGATTGAAATTTTATTGAAAATTCACATTTATTTACTTTTTTTTACATTTTTTGTTATAGCATTTTGGCAGGGCATGACATATACATATAATAATGATATATTATTAATCTGCCGAGTCTGCCGGAAAGAACGATATATAATTTGTCTGGGTGGTATAATAATACATTACTTAAAAACGGTCAAAATGAGCTCAGCGAACCTCTACGTCCGAAACCGCGCCGAAGTTGTAAAATTACTCCCGTCCTTAAGGGGTTAATAATGATATATTTGTATATTTGGGGTTTGTAAGCTTTTCACTTGCATATGTAACAGATGCAAGTATGCGTGTGTCTTTAAGAGCACCATGTGTATGTATTCCACTAATATCCTTCATGTTAGATAAAATCCTGTTTTATTAGAATTGTCTTTCCCAAAGGAATCTTTTGGGATGTTTTTGTTGTAACTTTGAGTAGCTAGTTAGGAGGTGATTTTAACATGCAAATCAGGTATGACCTCACCCCCCTCCTGTTTCTATCCCTCACCCATCTAGATTGTAAATTCCCACGGGAATAGGGCCCTCACATCCTCCTGTATCTGCTGGCAGCAATACTGACCTTCTCCTGTATGTATTGTTGAATTGTCCTGTCCCTTTGCACCTTCTACAGCGCTGCGGAACGTGTTGGTGCTTAATAAATAATAAGTAATAATATTCCCCTGTCAGCCTGGGTTTCTGTTCAGATCACGAGGTGTTGCTGCAAAGGGAGGAGGTGGATTTTCCAGAGGATATTTTTATGCCGTGTTTTATATATGGTTTTACTCAGATCCACCAGATTAAAACCGCATGTTTGCAGTGATCCAGTTGCCAGTCTCGTCCTTGGTGCACAACAACACAACACAAAGCAGAGTCCATTACAAACGTGCAGCGAGGGTGTAGGCCGGCTACAGTGGTGCCGTGACTCGGATGAAGATCAGTCTGCCGTGTGGATCTTCATTAGGGATAAGCTGTTCGGGTTCGGAGTTCGACCCGAACTTTGGCAGTTCGAAAGTTCGCGAATTTCGAACTTTTTGGGTCTGTTCGGTTCGAGTTCAAAAAAAAAAAAGAAATTTTGAAAAAAGTATAGAAAATGCTTAAAAAAATACTAAAAAATCTAGAAATAAAGAGACTCTTTACTGCAGAATATTATAAGCAACGGTTTATTAGATATTGAATTAAAAACTAATGTGTACGTGAAAAGATTATCAACTCTAAATGACCTCTGTTCACAAACGGGCATAACACCAGGTGTTTTTAGTCTGGTAATCAATTTGATACATTGTACAACATACTGAGGGTGGGGTGGTGTCTGCTTCTGATTGAGATTTGAGAATTTCCCTAAAACATCCTAATATGCTGCATTTAACCCTTTCGCTGCTGAGGCTTTTCACACCTCTGTGCTGAGGTCATTTTTACCACTTTCGCTCATCATGATTAACCGCGTTTTGTAGCCATATTTTGATATATGACCCAGACATATTATATATCGTTCTTTCCGGCAGACTTGGCAGATTCATAATATGTCATTATTATATGTATACGTTATGTCATGTCTGTATATTATAACAAAAATGCAATAAAATTTGAATTTTCAATAATTTATTATGTGTAAAGTGTTTTTTTTCACATTTTAACATGCGATCGTTTGCGGTTATATTTTGT
This sequence comes from Leptobrachium leishanense, assembly GCA_009667805.1. Taxonomy (NCBI): domain Eukaryota; kingdom Metazoa; phylum Chordata; class Amphibia; order Anura; family Megophryidae; genus Leptobrachium; species Leptobrachium leishanense. The sequence goes on along the minus strand of CM019066.1, from coordinate 223,610,484 downwards.
ATGGGGTGCGCTTGTTAAAAAAATTAGAAATGGGGTCTCGTAACATTTTTTTGGGGGGAAAATTTTGCTTTTTTTAACAAACGCACCGCATACAAAAATCGTTAGTGCAGCATTATTGTTCACATTATAATTGAAATGGGAACAATATTGCTGCATTAACAAAACAAAAACAAAAAAAAGGCCATGCTCTGGCCAATCCAACGATATCAAACATTAACCCCTAGCTGCCACGGATCAGGAGATAGGGGGTTCATTGGAACCGGGAAAGGGGAGTACAATGGAGGCGCTAATGTGGTGTGGATATTTATGTTATGCGGCCGACAAGGATTATAACACAAAACCTCGACAGAAATGTGCAAACAACAGTAGAGAAAGAGAGTGGGATCCTAGTGGCGCAGTCCCTTCTGAGGGTGATCTATATATTGCGGGTACAGGTATGATGTTCCTATTGATCCAATAAGTGCACGGTCGAAATGACCGCTAAAGTGCTGTTTATAAAGTGCAATAGTAGCAATGTGCAAAATAAAACAGTTGACGTCCTGTTCTATACAATAATAATGGCTGTCTTAGTGCATTCAGGAACCATATAAATGCATAAGAAGTGCAATTGCAATAATAGGGAAAAAAGTGCATATATAAGTGCACGTGAAAAATTCCTAAAAAGAGAGTCCCGTATTCCAGTTCGTTATGAATAAAAAGGGAGAAAAAATATAAAATAGTTCGGACCGTATATTATATGGTGAAGGCAAGGGTGATCCAGTAGAGTCTCTGCTAAAATGATCCGGAGGTTTCGAGTGGGATCCTGGGGTATTGTTCTCTCCTAGGTCCTATACAGGCTCGCGATTCCCAGAAATTGGGAAGGGGGGGGAGAGGGAAACAAAAAAGGAAAAAAATGGTGCAATACTGATAGATAAATGGTCAAGTGCCCAATGACAAGGGGACACTTACAGTGTATAGAGCCTCTCGTACCGGCTCTGGTGTGGAGTGCCTTGGGCATAATCGAGGGTGGCCTCTGCCCTTCTTTATAGTAGTCCCAAGGTGACCTTTGCCTCTTTTCTCTAATGCTTACAAAGAGAAAACATCCTCATAGCGCAATATGCAGCCAATTGGATCCCCCTATCTCCACCAGATAGTGGCAGCTAGGGGTTAACTCCAGGACTGGCGTCATTGTGCTATCAGGGGGAGTTCCTGGAGGCTTGGCCGACATCCAAGATGTCGGCCAGCTCCAGGAGAGGATCACGATCCGGCGCTTTTCAGCGCCGATTCGTGATCCGGTTCCCCAGGGGTTAATCACAGCCACCGTTTGGAAGGGCAGGCTGTGCCCTTCCAAACGGTGCCTGGATTAACCCTCTGCCCCCCGGCGATCGGGAGGGAGAGAGGTCAGAAGGACCTCCCCCTCCCTTTCAGGCGCTTCCGCCGCACATGCGGGGGCGTCTGAATTAGATGTCATCACGCCGCCGTGATGACATCTAATTGCTCCGCCGGGGTCCCGGAGTGCTGGGCTGACATCCAAGATGTCAGCCTGCACTGGGGGACGCAGCAATCTGCCGGAATCCGGCGGGCTGCTGCCTCCTGTGCATGGACGCGCTCAGCGCGTCCATAGCACAGGAGAACCACTTGGCTGGACGCGCTGAGCGCGTCCATAGCAGCCAAGTGGTTAACTTGTGTTTGAAAAAAATTCAAAATAACATCTAAGGCTAGGGTCAGATGAGCGCATTTTGTACGGACTGTGCGTACGTGCAGTAAGGACGTACTTACTGACTGACAACAAGGTAGTGGCCAAACAGTCCGTTTTTTTCACTGACATATTTTTTGACTGATGTAGCAGGGAAAATAAATTAAAATGAAAAAACATTCTGTCCGTCAAAAATGCTGGACGTATAAATGCAGTCCATCTGACCTCGTTTCATCACTCACATACAAAGCTACACGGACGTTGCGGACGTGGCGCACTCCGCACGTCCGTTCTAGCAGTATTACGTTCTTGCCTAACCTGCGTCCGTTTGCTGCGTCCGCCATGCATCCGCACTTCCGTGCGGACATACTTCGTGTGTGGGGCTCCATTGGTAAGAATGCTGGACGTGTATGGACATGATAACTGCGAATATGGACGTGATAACTGCGCTCGTCTGACCCCAGCCTTAAGCAATGTTATTTTTCACCTCGGGATTAAACATTCACCGGGTTATTCAGAGAGCGGTGAAAAGCAGGAGAATAACTGGAGAAGTGAAAATTCTAGGTCAAAATAGCCAAACCAGAAAAATTCTCGCATTTAACTCACTTTCCAAATTGGCTATTTGGTCTAGATTGTTCTCTTCTCCTGACAGTTCTCCTGGCTTTCACCTCTCTCTCAGGGTTGTTCAGAGAAAGGTGAAAACCAGGGGAATGGCAGGAAAAGAGAACAATCTGGACCAAATAGGCGATTTGGAAAGTGAGATAAAGCTAGGGTCAGACTAGCGCATTTTTCACAGCGACCGCCAAAAAGTGCGTCCGAACGCATTGCCTTATTTTTTCACGGAATGCGCGAAAACGGTCATACGATGCGCATTTTTGTGCGTGATTTTTTACAGATCCGAACCAGGAAACTTTGGGTGTCTGGACGTTATGTTGGCCGGACATGAGCAGGGTCTGACGTCTCCAAATCACGCACACACGCCGCTAGTGGACGCAGTGCACTCTGTACGTCCATACTAGCGGTTCTGCGTTCTCGAAAAAATGCGTTCATTTTCCACTTGCGTTGCGCAGCCGGACTTTCGTGCGACCGTACTTCGTATATTGGCTGCCATTGCCCGTCATTTGCTGCTAGTGCGGCCGTGATTAAGTGCGCCTAAGCGCATGTTAAAAATACGCTAGTCTGACCCTAGCCTAAATGGGAGAATTTTTCTGGTTTGGCTATTTTGACCTAGAATTTTCCATTCTCCAGTCATTCTCCTGCTTTTCACCGCCAAAAAATCAGTAAACTTTTTCTGCGTGTCCGAAAATGTCTCCTCTTTTCATACAGACTGCCGCCCCAAGCAGTTGTTTATGGATAGATTAAAGGAAAAGCATTTACCGTCATTTGAAATTTCATTTTTTGGTTTTTACATATTTCTATACATCCTAGAAATCCGCCACTTCACGAGCAGGTTATAGGGACCTCCTAGGCATGATATTTGAAGGAATTTTTATTTTTAACCCTTATTTCATGGAAAACTCACTGTCCCTTTAAAAACGTTTTTTTTTTACTTTTTGTCCTTGTTTCCTGTTCCCCAGGGCACTACCCAGACCCCCATACACTTTTTATGGCAAATATGTAGCATATATGCCCTCTTGGAGGGCACTCAAAAAACCCGAATTTTCAGCCCCATTGACTTGTATGGGGTCCGAGTTCGGGTTCGGTTTCGGACCAGAACATTTGGAAAGTTCGGGTTCGGCTTCGAACCGAACTCAGGGAGGGTTCGGCTCATCCCTAATCTTCATCCAAGGATCAATGACGTTTGATCGCCGGTGGGAGCTGCACTGCATTAAAGGTTCCAAAGCACTGTTAAACAAAGTGGTGGCACATTTTCATGCAAAGGACACTTCTCCATATATTAAATACCACCAAGTCTTCTTTCACTCTCCTGAGATTCCAACAGATAACTCCTCGGGGTTGGTTGCAGTGGTTACAGTGGTGCCGCGTAAAAGTTTTTTGTGTTATCTAATGATAAATTCTGTTTTTGTAACTGCACGTTATAGGGAATTATGGCACATGGTTTCAGTTGGAATAATCGTAATGCAGACCGGAACATGTCAGACCCAGGTTTGGACAGAGGAAGGTTGTTTGGTGATCAGCCATTTACACCTTTTGCAGTAGAAGTTATAAGAACATCACCCCAGTTTTATTCCACGAGGGTAGCTGAACAAATGCCCAGCAGGCCAGGGGTTAACTCATTAATGAACAGCCCAGATGTAAATGATACAGCATGGCACAACCTCATTACACATATTGCTCAGGAAGTAGGGCAAAGTATAATTTATGCTCAAAATGGTGAAGCAAGTAGAGGGAGAGAAACTGGCAATGCACGAGCTTCATGTTCAGGTGTAGAGCAGTCATTCTCAGAAATCCCATCACTTAATTTGACAGGAGTTAAACTTGTTATGCAGTGTGAAGCAAAAGAGCCACCTGTTTTCCAAGGAGATGGTGCGGATAATTTCAGTGTGCACGAGTAGGAAGATTTAATGGACACTTACCTACGAAAAAGGGGTACACCAATGAAAGTGCATAATAAGGAAATTCTTACTAGATTAATGGGCAAGGCCAAGGCCATTTTAAAAATCACGATGCGCAGTAACTAAGACCTTCTGAGTATCCCAAGGTAATATTCTACATCCGCAAACAACATTCTAGCGAAACCAGTTATTCCTACATGCCTCTAGCAGATTTCTATGACACACAACCTGTTATGGGAGAAGGTCCATTTGAATATTGGGTCTGTTTAAATAAAGCTGTGGATGTGGCAGAGGAAGCTTTAACCCCTTAGTGACCGGGCGGTTTTACACAAATCCGTCCTTTAGTGACCGCTGCTGTTTTTACGTTTCTGCGCTGTTAGTGTTTACGTCAAATTTTCCTCTTACTCGTTTATGTAACCCACACATATTTTACACTGTTTTTCTCGTCATTAAATGGACTTTATAAAGATACAATTTTTTTCATCATTTCATATAATTTACTATAAAAAATATTGTGAAATATGACAAAAAAAATTGAAAAAACACCACTTTTTCGAACTTTGACCCCCAAAATTTCTTATGTATCAACAACCGTCAAAAATTAATTTCTTAGTAGTTTCTAAATTTAGTACTGAGTTTAGCAATACCCAATGTTTACATATTTCTCGCTTTTTTCCTTATTTTATGCAACAATAAGTGCAAGTAGCACTTTGCCATTTCCAAAGAGTTTATTTTCAAAACTAGTGATAGTGACATTGTAACACTGATATCTGTCACTAATTCCTGAATAACCCTCCACATATACATATTTTTTTAAAGTACACAAATCAAGGTATTAAACTTGGGGTATTTTGACTCTTTCCATGCAAACCATTTTACCACAAATCTATGCCAAAGTTTGAGAAAAAAAAAATTTTTGGTGATTTTTTTTTTTTTTGAACGCAATTTAAGAATACATGTACTGTGTACTTTAAGGTTTACTGCCAAAGAGCACCCCAAAATATGTTCAGCAACATCTTCTGAGTAAATTGATACCACCCATGTATAGGTATGTCGGGTCATTTGGGGGCTAATAGGCCTTATTTGGGGGGTGCGCATTTCAGTTTTCCAACTTGAAATTTTCACATTTCGTCATCATGCACCCATGTCCTATTTGGGACATTTTTGAAGCCGGCCAAAGTAATTTATCCCCATCAAATCATATATTTTTAGAAAGGGCACACCCTAGGGTGCTTCAAAGAGTTGTTTTTTAACACTTTCCATGCACTAGCTCTATGTCAAACTTTCAGGTAGTCACTTTTTGGGTTATTTTTTCACACACATTGTACTTTAGGCATGAATTGTCAAATCCAGTTATGGGTTACTGCCAAAAAACACCCCAAAATATGTTCAGCAACATCTTCTGAGTAAAGTGATACCACCCATATATAGATTTGTTCTGTTGTTTTTGGGGTGCTACGCCAATCTTTGACATGTGCTTGTCAATTTTCTAATTTGACATACAGTATCTTCTTTGCTTATCTTCTTTTTAGGGGCCTTTTTACATACCCCAGTTTTATGAACGTGCATATATTTGGTAAGCTAACACCCCAAAGTATTGTAAATGGAGTGTTTTTATGCTATGGATGCAACCGTTTGCTCCAAACAAATTGGATACTGTTTGGTGGTCATTTTTCATTTTCACACCCACATCAGTTTTGGACTGTGATTTAGGAGACACGGTTGTTTGTTACTGCATGAAAACTCTCCAGGTTGTTTTCTGCAAGGTCTCCTGAGTACACCCATGCCCCCCATGCATAGGTTTGCCAGGATTTTGGGAAGGTTCAAATACAATTTTTATGACTTTGTCATTGGAGTTGAAATTGAGATTATTTCTTCAGCTAGGCCTAGCTTTGGTTTTGGGTCTACCGCATACCCCAGTTTGAATTATTGCCAGAAAATTGTTTATATTTGTTATGTTGACACCCCAAGGTATTGCATATGGAGTGCTTTGATGCCATGGATGCAACGGTTTTAGCCCAAAACATTTGAGAAGGTGTGTGGTGTAATTTTTCAATTTTCTGATTTTTACGCCCACATTAGATTTGGACTGTGATTTAGGAGACACTGTTGTTTGTTACTGCATGAAAACTCTCCAGGTTGTTTTCTGCAAGGTCTCCTGAGTACACCCATGCCCCCCATGCATAGGTGTGCAAAGATTTTGGCAAAATACAGCACCAATTGTAGAACATAAAAATGTACGAATAAAATGTAAAAGTCTGGTGCAGTAAAAGAAAAAAAAAACTAAACTGAACTAACTAACTGGAGTGTGAGAAAAAATAGAAAGGAAAAAAAAAATCACAGATCACGCACAGTGTGATATATCTTGAAACAGTCCCCAAGACACAGACCGGGTTGTCCAGGGCATTCTGGGCAGTAAAAGATTGTGTCTCTCCTCTGCCCCCTCTTGAAACACACCCTGCACCTTTTTTGGGGTTTCTGTTTGCCCTCAGTAGGGGGGATTTTATAAATAAAATGCGTAGCCCCAACTCTGTCCCCCATCACCGCCCGGGGAGCAGGTGCATCCTGGTACAAAAGCCCCAAAATGACCTGGAGCTGAAACTGTAAAAAGGACAGCGTCACTCCGGGGTTTGCCTTTTTGCAGAGCAAAAAGGCATTGTGGGTTGCAATTTGCATCAGGTAAATTGCAACCTTTTTGTACCAGGCCCTTGACTTCCGCATAATCTGGTAGGGCTGGAGCAGCTGATCTGCCAGATCAACCCCACCCATATGCCGGTTATAGGCTTTGATGCACACTGGCTTCCTGATGCGCTCAGCTCTGCCACGTACAGAGACCTCCACAGACCTCTCAGTGTGGATGATGGATAGAAGGTATACATCCTTCTTGTCTCTGTACTTGACCACCAACCGCTCCTCTTGGCGCAGAGCTGAGGTCTCCCCCCTTTTTAACCGGGTGCGGACAAGCTGTGCTGGGAAACCTACGCGGTTCTTGCGAACAGTACCGCATGCTGCTGTATCAAAACAATACAGCAGCTTGAACAAAGGGACACTTGTATAAAAATTATCAACATACAAGTGGTACCCTTTGTTCATGAGGGGAAAAAGTAGGTCCCACACAATCTTGCCACTGGTTCCCATGTGTTCTGGGCAACCTGGAGGGTCAAGGCTACTATCCTTTCCCTCGTACACCCGGAAGGCCTGAGTATACCCACTCTCGCTGTCACAGAGCTTATACACCTTCACTCCATACCTGGAGCGTTTGGAAGGAATATACTGCTTGAATCCCAGCCTTCCCTTGTATTTCATTAGGGATTCATCCACGCAGATATTCCTTCCAGGTGTATAAGCCTCTGCAAACCTGGCGGCGAAGTGGGTAATCAGGGGGCGGATTTTATACAGCCTGTCAAACTGGGGATGCTCTCTAGGAGGGCACAGGCTGTTGTCACTGAAGTGCATGAAACGCAAAATGTTTTCATACCTTCTACGTGACATTGATTGGGGGTAAATGGGGGTAGAGCAGATGGGGCTACTGCTCCAGTAGGAGCGAATTGAGGGCTTCTTTATGATGCCCATCAGCATAGTAAGTGCCCAGAATTTCAGAAATTCTGGCACATCTAGCGGGGTCCATTGCTGCCTTGCCAAGTAGGAGTCTGGCTTCGCAGCACAATGCTGATGGGCATACAGATTTGATTGGGCCACGATGTGGCCCAACAAATCATCCCCCATAAACACCTGCAAAAACTGTGTGGCGGTAAATCCTGCAACATCAATATTGATGCCAGGATTTGCCGTGAAAGGAGGGATATCTGGCCTCTGGCGATGAGGCACTACCCACTCCTCAGCTGGAGCTGTGCGTCTCCTGCTGGCAGGTGGTGACCCAGGATCTGCATCAGAAACATCACTACATACATCAGCCAGCGTAGATGATGTATCTAGCGACGTCTCTGAGCAGTTGGCGGGGTCGAAATCAGGGTCGGAGTCTGACGCAGATGCCTCAGATTCTGACGCCAGGATGGCATATGCCTCCTCGGCGCTGTACACCCTCTCAGACATTATATATAATAGATTATAAAATTTTATAATTATTATATATAATAAGCGGATAGTTGGTTCTTAGAAGAACCGTTGGGTTTCATAAGAAAATACAAATAAACACCTAAATCTCTCTAAATCACTCTAAACCTGCCTCAATTCTTCTAAATCTCCCTAAAATCTCTCTAAATCTGCCTAAATTTTTCTAATCTCACTAAAATCTCTCTAAATCTGCCTCAATTTTTCTAATCTCACTAAAATCTCTAACCTGTCAAATCTGATCTCTCTCTCTCGCTCACCAAAACACAAGTGAGGAGAGGGAGGGAGAATCACAGAGGTCAGAGCCAATATTTACAAAATATTAACCTGACCTGACAAATTAGAAATTTTATTTTGATTTTTTTTTTACTTCTGATTGGATGTTGCTAGCCTGCCTCTCTGAGGCAGGCTAGGAACATCCCACTCAGCCCCAAGATGACCCTGCCCTTAGAAGGGCAGCGCCATCTTGGCTGTCAGTTTATTTTATTTTATACCTTTTTATTGATTTTTATTTTTCTTTTTTTTACTTTTTTTACACTTTTTTTACTCTGCTGGGTGCCTTGATCCCTCGAGGCACCCAGCAGAGCACCTGATCACTCATGTGATCGTTTTGTACTGAGTGCCACGATACCTTGTGGCACTCAGTACTTCCTGCCGCTACCGGAAGTGATCGCTCGGGGGGAGCGATCACTTAGCGGACCGGCGGCAGGTAAGCATATTGCAAGGATGCCTCGATGTCGAGGTATCCCTACAATATACACAGAGCAGCTGGAAGCGATACCGATCGCTTCCAGCGCTCTCTAGAAGTGCCGGGCACCTCTCCGGTGAAACCGGATGTTGATCGCTCCCGGGGAGCGATCACAAGGTGCCCCGGCACTTCTCACCGCCATTGCACGGATGCCTGGACTCCCAGGCATCCTGCAATGGCGTTTGAGCTGCTGGAAGCGATCCGATCGCTTCCAGCGCTCAAAAAACCGCAGGATGTACCATGTACGTCAGCGGGTCTAAAAGAGACCCGCTGCAATGACGTACATGGTACGTCCTGGGTCCTTAAGGGGTTAATCAGATTAGGGCGTCAAATGAACAATCCATGTCAGGAGGCAGCAATGATGTTTGTTAAGCACTGCCCAGATCCAACTTTGTCAGCCATATTTAGTTTGAAGGCTCCTGATAAATGGACAGCAAGTGAGGTACAAGAACATGTCAATAGGTACCAAATTGAACAAAAAGAACAGTTAACAGTTAAATCCAAGCGCAGTACTGTTGTGAGAAATGCCGCAGCTCATTCACAGTCACTTAATGAGGCAAAATTGTGAACAGTGATTCTCCTGTTACATCACCAGACAGAGCTAATGCTAGTGCCCAGTCTTTTTCACAGAATGATGAAAACTGCATGAAGACACTGATAAGTTTGCTTGACCGCGCACTGTCTCAGAATAACCAAGCGGAATCAAAACATCTTCGACCGAGCCAACCATCTATGAGAGCGTGCAGTGGCGTAGCGTGGGGGGGCAGGGGGGCCGTGGCCCCGGGCGCAATTTTCATAGGGGGCGCAAAACTTCAAAAGAAATTTGCGCCCCCAAAGTTTCTAACAGCCGATCAGCTAGTGTTCCTCACACGGCCATACCATTGGCTGAACTGGTCATGTGATGATGACACAATGTAGGCAGGAAATCCTCCTGACTGGTGGGGTGGGGGACATGTGACTTCTCATCACTGCCCCACGTGGTCTTTGTAGAGGATGAGATGCCTGTCCTGTGCTTAGTGAGTGGGAGGGTGTGAGTGGCTGCACAAGAAGATCCCAAGCTGCAATCAGTGGGTGAGTCATACAAAGCAGGGGCATTAACTACCACAGGTGCAGGGGGAGTGATGGGTCCCCCTTCCATTTAACAATGTGATTATTGCTCTTGGCTGCTAGCCAAGAGCTGCTTCTCCCTGTAGTGAAGGCTGCCCTGCCCCCTAATTTCCGGCCGGCCAACGTGTGGCGCATGCGCAGCATGGTGATAGATAAGCAGGCGCATGCAGGCTGCACCCTTCTGCCCCTTCCCCACTAACTGGAGGGAAACCGAGTCAGAGGAGAGGTCTGTATCTGGGCACAAAGCAGCTGATGCTTTGCTGCTTGTCTCCTAATCTTCCCCTGCACAGCATGGAGCCTGAGATCACTGTCACCTCCTGGAGATGCAGAGATACCAAGATTCTCCCCCTCCTGATTAAGGGAGGGGTGGGGAAGGGGGATCTACTGCATTCCTGTTTAACCCCTGTAAGGCCAGGGTCCTTGACAGATTCTTACTGACATTTTAGCTTTCCCTCCTGCTTTCCTGTCAAATAATCTTTTAGAGTGTGTGTGTGTGTGTGTGTGTGTGTGTGTGAGAGCTGTGTGTGTGTGTGTGTGTGTGTGTGAGAGAGCTGTGTGTGTGTGAGAGAGAGAGCTGTGTGTGTGTGTGTGTGTGTGAGAGAGCTGTGTGTGTGTGAGAGAGAGAGCTGTGTGTGTGTGTGTGTGTGTGAGAGAGAGAGAGAGAGCTGTGTGTGTGAGAGAGAGCTGTGTGTGTGAGAGAGAGCTGTGTGTGTGAGAGAGAGCTGTGTGTGTGTGAGAGAGCTGTGTGTGTGTGGCTGTGTGTGAGCGGTGTGTGGTGTGTGAGCTCTGTGTGTGTGTGTGAGCTCTGTGTGTGTGTGTGTGTGAGCTCTGTGTGTATGTGTGAGCTCTGTGTGTGTGTGAGCTCTGTGTGTGTGAGCTCTGTGTGTGTGAGCTCTGTGTGTGTGTGTTGTGTGTGTGTGTGTGTGTGTGTGTGTGTGTGAGCTCTGTGTGTGTGTGTGAGCTCTGTGTGTGTGTGTGTGTGTGTGTGTGTGTGTGTGAGCTCTGTGTGTGTGTGCTATGATACGCTCATACACACCGTACATTACTGGGAGTTTTATTGCTGAGTCGACATTGTGGACCTGGAGGGGTCCAGTGCGTGGGGGGGCGCAATTCTCGCCTTTCCCCATGCGCTGACAACCCACGCTACGCCACTGAGAGCGTGTAAGGTCTTTCGGTCACAAGAACACTCAACTCTAGCACACTGTCGACGATATTGATTATGCTTTGGCTGTTACAATTCTGGTCACACACGTAGAGATTGTGCAAATGTTCAGTTCAGCAATAACAACCGGTTTGATGCACCAGCTTTAAACTAAGCAACTCACACCTGGAGAGGGGACGTGTGGGTAGTTCGGAACAAACCCTCAGAACCACAGATATCAAATAAGTATATGAGAGCGCATGTGCACCAGCTGAAGTCAAAGTAATTGCACAGAATATGCAGACTCTTGAAGTATTTAACAAATTATTTTATGCACCTGTTTGAGTCAATAACAAATTTCAGATGATGGGAATGTTAGACTCAGGATCTATGGTGTGTACTCTCAGTGAGGTAGCAGAAAAGAAGATGCTGAGTGAGAAGGTGCTGCATGAGTCCACAGCAATGTGACAAGAGATTATGCTAATAGGATGTGGAGGTAAAGCAACATGATCTTGTAATTGCAGATTATTGCAGCTATGTAAATTCACCCATGTCGTTCCTTCATGAAGCAGCACATCTAGCTCAGAAACATACTGAAAACAAGAGAAGAAGCAAATAAAGTGTTACAACCGAAGAATCAGGGCACATATCTCAACATTGGAGAATGAGTGCTTCTAGCAAACAAAAGCCAAAGAGGAAAGGGGAAACTGGCAGATAAGTGGGATCCTACTGTCTACACTGTGAAGGATCGTCATCTACAAACCAATATATACAAATTGATCGATGAAGAAGGCAAATCAAAAGTAGTTCATCGAAATCTAATGTTAGAGATAAGTTTCTTACCGGTTGAACCACATCAAAGTGATGAGAACACACAGTCAAACACTGTGAGAATGTATCTTCTTGCCTGCCTGGTTTGTGCTTGCGGACGCCTGGTTGGTGATTGCGGACCCTGGCCGTGTTGTGCTGCGGAACGCGCGGCCATTTCATTTGCCGCACATGTGACCGCGGCCTCTCCAGGCTGACACACTCGCATCTGTGTGTGGTTGGACAGAGAGGCCCAGTCACGTGCCCGGATGCCGGCTGCAGGCACGTGACACGTGCGCACTGTGTGAGGTCACACAGTGCGCCAACACGCATAGGATGATGACAAGTGACCCCATCCATCCCTGTTCCTGGAGGCAATCAGACGGAGCAACCATCACTGCAGCAGAGGAGGAGCTACTGCCAACCTGCCTGTGCCCCCCCAGTCTAGATGAAGAGGCCTGTGCCACCCCAACGCCAGCCAAAGAGACAAAAAGGTAAAATTATTAATGTAAAGTGTATTTATATATGTCATTATTATTTTATTTGTGTATTAATTATTTATATACCTATAATAACATGTACTGGCATTTTTCCCCAGTCCAGCAGCAGAGACCTGTGCCACTAACTCCAGCTGCAGAGGCAGAGGACAAAAAGAGGTAAAAAAAAGAAAAAGGTAAAATGTATTTACTTATGTAATTATTACTTTATTTATGTATTAATTATTTATGTATTTATTGATAATAACATGTACCGTAATTTTTTTTTTTTTTTATATTCAAAATTTTTATTTTGAAATATGTCATCATATTTAGTAAACGTAAAGTGAGGGCCTCGCAGGGCCGCACATAGTCGTCTGCAATAACTCAGCGTAAAGAAAATAAAGAAAAACAGCATATAGACATCTATAATGGCACAGCTCCAAGGAAAAAACAGTCATCTAGAAAATCAGCCAAAAAATTATCTCTCAGGAACATAGCACGTCTTCATATAGAGCACTGCAGGACAAGAACAAACATGTCATCTGGAGAAAGCGTTTCAGGAAGGTAATATTAAAGAGAAATATACTGCGAAAACATCAGAAGGAGTCCGCATAACAGAAAACAGGGGTATTAGGAAGCCAGTGTAATCAAAACAAGGTCATCTAATATAGCATAGCTTAAAATAAATTTTTAAAAAAAGGGGGGGAGGGAACATGGCAAAAGGCCGAAGCATGCCATCCTTGGCACATCCCTAAGGGTCCAATGGACCATAGGGGGCCGCAGGAGGAAAGTGGCACCAGGCCAGGGCACCCGGGGGGCCTCGCGGGTATCAAGCCATGGCAGCGTACCCCGAGTCGACCCAAGTATGCCAAAATAAAACAATAAAATTAAGGAGAGAAAAAAAAAGGGTGTCAAAATAAGAAGCTTCTGCAACAAAAAGTCTCAGCATGGGGGGGGGGTGTGACAATAGGGAAATATGAGACGCAGGCCATCAAGCTGGGTCGAGTGGGTTCAGGAAAGACAAAAATAGCAAAGTATGAGAGTCATCTTCAGCCCGTGTCCCTCCAAAGCATGTAAGCAGCTTTCTCCCGGAGGATCCGCCAGGCACGCAGGTTATAAGGCAAATAGAGAGGGGCTGCAACCGCGCCACAGGACACCCCAGGAACCTCCGTTTCCACTGCAGACACATCACTGGTGTATTTTGGCCTAGGCCGACTAGGCCCAGGCCTAGGGCGGCACTTTCCAGGGGGCGGCAGCCCGCACTGGGTGGCCCCACCCCTAAAAAAAATAAAAAATAAAATTTTTCTTTTTTTTTTTACTTTTGCAAAGTATTTTACGAGGAAGGATACATTGAGATTTCACTAATTTACACTTTCAATTTCACTTTCCAGGGGGCAGCAAAAAACCTCACCACTAAATGGGTTACTCACAGAGCACCGAAATGACGCCAACTTTTTGGTGTTCTGTAGTTCCCTGCACTTAGGAGAATAAAATTTCCCCACCCTGCAGTGAATTCACCATTCACCGCAGGGTCCCCAAAGTGCATGGAGTCGGCCGCTGAATGCTGCCACCGCAAACCCGTGGCCTGCTGTTTTCAAAAGAACTACTGAACGAAAATGTCTGGAATTCACATATAAGATCCTATGCTTGATAATAAAAAGTTCTGTTATAGAAAAATGAAAAACTGCTATTAAAAAAAAGGGGGGGGGGAATTTTGCCCAAAAAAATCTGAAAAATGACTAAAAGGTACTAAAAAAAATCAATAAGTAAAGACTTTTTACTGCAGATTAAAATAATAAATGATTTATTAGATATTGCATAAAAACGGGAATATTTTTAACATTGAAACCTATGGGGTTCACCTGAATAAACCTGCTGATTGAAACCACCGAACATCAGGGCATTTCACTGCCATTTCTCTGAGTCTCAGTACCACATGACTGGCTGAACCACGTGAAACGCACGCGCGCAGCTGCCCGCCCTTTCGTTAACACAGACTCTATTCTGGACTGAACACCCACCGGGAAGGGAATCAAAGCTACAGTGCACCCTCTGACAGTGGCACCCCACTGCTGACAAGATGGCTCCACAGCATAATTGCTGTGTGCTCATATACACTCAGTTTTCTGGGAGTTTTACTGCAGTGGATTCTGATGCACTCATACACACCGCACATTGCATTGCTGGGAGTTTTATTGCTGTGGATTCTGATACGCTGACACACACCACACATTGCATTGCTGGGAGTTTTATTGCTGTGGATTCTGATACGCTGACACACACCACACATTGCATTGCTGTGAGTTTTATTGCTGTGAATTCTGATGCACTCATACACACCGCACATTGCATTGCTGGGAGTTTTATTGCTGTGGATTCTGATACGCTGACACACACCAAACATTGCATTGCTGGGAGTTTTATTGCTGTGGATTCTGTGATACACACTGCACATTACTGTGAGTTTTATTGCTGTGCAGTTCTGTGATATGCTCATACACACTGCACATTTCTGTGGGTTTTATTGCTGTGCAGCTCTGATATGCTCATACTCAGTGCCCATTTCTGTGGGTTTTATTGCTGTGCAGCTCTGTGATACGCTCATATGCAGTGCAAGTTTCTGTGGATTTTATTGTTCAACCAATTAGAGCGGCTGTGATCCCGTTTACTTGACATGCGTGGCTGTTCTTTGTAAAAATGCTTGAATTTAAACATTTCATAATTTTCTTTATCTCAACAGATACATTTGAAATGGTATACAAAATATACAAGTAGGCACTTGGTATCCACTTTTAATATAAAGAGAGGAAAAGGCGGAGTTCTAAAGAGGAAAAGGTGGAGCTTAAAGAGGAAGGGTGGGGATTAACCAGGAAGAGGTGTGCCCTTGACAGGAAGGGGTGCGTCAAATTTAAATTAGGGGGTGCACGAGTTTAGTCAGGCCTAGGGCAGCACAAAACCTAAATACACTACTGAGACACATTAGGCGGCATCGCCTCCACATCGCTTGGCTCCGGGGTCTCCTCTGTGTACAGAGAGTCAACCAGCGGTACGGTAAACGAACCCACGACATTCTCTCCATCCACCGTCTTCATGCAGCAGCAGCAGGGTAAGGCCTCATCCGATCCCCTTGGGCGAGAATCCAGGGTTCCAATCACCGCGTCTGGGTACTTCTTGTCTGTGATAGGTTTCAGATCTTTGGCAGGAGTCGGCGATGAGGCAGCCACGGCCACGTGCTCCCGCGGGTTGCCCGCACTCCAGCCCGCCACAAACACACGCATCAGTTGGCGCCAATCACCCTTGGCGAGCACTCGGGTGTCACCCTCCGGGATCATCGCCAGACAGGCATCCAAGGCCGCCAGTCCAGCATCCTCCATCGCAGGGGGGGAGGGGACGACGGTGCCCCATATCCGACCTCCAAATCCCGCGGTGATATCCTGGGCGGCCGAGAGACGGGGACCCTCCGTCTCCGCAGACCGCAGCACGGCATCATCCAAGGGTGACAGGCTGCTTAAGTTCGGCGCCGCCACCGAGCTGGGATCCATGCTGTGAGATAGGCCGCAAAATGGCCACCAGGGAGACGCTGTAGCTGGGGATCGACTGCCAGATCTTGAGTCTCTGTGGTCCAGAGCGGAGGACTAAACGGGCTCCAGACCATTCACGCCCAATGGCTAGCCACAGAGGGGCTCTAATATTGGGGGAAAGACAGAGGTATCCAGCCAAAATGCCCCTAACAAGGCACCTTCTCAAGGAGCTCCATCCAGGCACATCTGTTCCCCTCCGCTGCCAGCCATGCCCCCCCCCGTAATATTTTTCCAGTTCAGCAGCAGAGACCCATGCAACTCCAGCTGAAGCAGCAGAGAACAAAAAAATGTAAAAATATAGTATTTATTTAATTTATGTAATTATTATATTTGTATGAGTTATATATTTAGAATAAAATGTAACTGAATTATTTTATTTTTTTATGAAAAATAGAAAGAAAATTCTAATAGGGTCTATTTTTTTCGCTGTACTTTGGCGATTCCATTTCGCGAAAAATACTGTGAATTCACTATTTATTAAATGATCACTGTATTTTGCCGAAATTAGAGTTGCTTAACCCCTTGCCGCTGCAGCACATACTATGCCATCTTCGCGGCAGGAGGGCTTTGAAGACGCAGGGCGTACATGTACTCCCTGCTGTCTTCAAAGGGCTGCCACAGCCCCTCCCTACAGCAGGTACGCTCTGCGCGCCATTGGCTACAGTGGGATGGCCTGAATTAAGGATGTTCCCCTGCAGCCAATGACAAGAGCTGCATGTCCGCTGCTAGGGTGGGCCAAGTTAGAGGCCTGTGGCGGTACGTTAACCCCCACCCGACGTGCTATGCCTGCCTGTCGTGTAGGGGTTAAGCAGTCGAAAACAGCCGAATTGCGCTGATACTGGCATTGGCGAAATCCACCCGAACTGCAAAAAAAAACAAAAAACCTAGACCTCTCCTAATCTCTTAATAGGTATTTATGAGGTGTCTATTCTGTAACAGACCTTTTTATTAAAGAAAAACACCTTTTAAAAAAATGCGAAGGTTTTTTTTGTAAATAAAAAAATACAAAGAAAGGTATTAAAATTAGTTAGGGTTTTTGATGAAAATGATGAGAGGTTTTTTTTAATAATTAAAAATAATATTACGGAGGTGATTACCTGGAAGATTTATTTTATTTCTAGATCTACACAGACACACACCACACAAACACCCCCTAAAGGGATTAACCCTCACTATCTGATGGTGCTCCACTGCACTGCAGAGGAAGCACAGCACCTGCATTCCATTTTCACAACAGGGGCTCTATCACCTCCTTCAAGCTAACGCTAATGCTCACGTTAACGCTAGCTTAAAGGAGGTCATAGCGCACCGCACAGATCGCCTCTGATACGCTAACGGGTTAAAAAACCCGTTAGCGCTCGTTAATTTGCAATTTGTAGCGCAGGTTTACTGTACTTTGCACTCCCCATGTTAGGTATAGGAAGCGCAAAGTGAAAGCACAGAGTAACTAGCGTTCGGACCAAGTGATTCTAAGAGCTGGCGCTAACACCAGCTCTCAGCTTCTGCAGAATCAGCTGCAGCTCAAAACCAACCCAAAAAAAAAATCACATACTCACCTCTTAACCCGTGGCGAGAACGGCGGCCCAATGTGGGGCTGGGTGAAAAAGTCCCCAGTCTCCCTCCGCAATCACTCTGCCAACCAGCAGGATCTCGCCAGAAGCGAGATCCTGCCAGTCATGTCCTATGGATTCCATGGAGCGGATGCTTGGGATGGCACGTTAGTGCTGCCCCAGCATCTCGAGCCTGTGGCGACCACTAAGGGGCAGGCTGCTGGACTCTGCTCCTGCCCCATAACCTGCTGGAGGAACCTGGACGCAAAGGGGAAATTAGCGATCGCTAATTTTTCCCCTTAGCTTCCCGGTTTTAGCTACAGGCACACGACAGTGCCCCAAGTCTGGTACTTATTTTATTTGCAGAAAAAAATTCATATCTTTAAAATTTACAATAGATACAACATTTCTGGGTCGTCCTGTGCCTTTATCAAGGTAAATTATTTATATATATAGATTTATATATATATCCCTAACCTAAGGGGTTAATCAGAAAGCACTGAAATGTTGGTGCTTTCTCGTCCAGTGTGCTTCGGCGATTCCAGTTTGTGGACCCTGTGGTGAATTCACTAGTCACCGCAGGGTCCCCTGAAGTGCACAGAACGTGAAGCCGCCGATCAGACCACCAAACGCAGCCGAAGACCGCCGCTCAGACAGCTGAATGTTGCCGTAGACCTTTGAGTGCTGAAATGAGAAAAAAAAGTACTCTGCTATACTTATAAAAATGCATGAAAATGTATGTGAATAATAAAAAAGTCCTATGAAACATAGTAAACAGTCTGTTACACAATAAAAAAAATGCTTTAAAGAAAAAGGAATCAAAAATTTTGCCTACAAATACATCAAATTGTTGCAAAAAATAAAATAAATAAAAAGATAGTTTGCTAAAAATGAAGTGAATAAATTGTTAAATAAACAATATTTTTCCATCGAATCCTATGGGATTTGCTTGTGCACCATTCAATGACTTTTCTTTGTTGCCGTGCATGATTCTTCAGACCTTCCTTTGTTCCCGTGCATGATTCTTCAGATTTTCCCATGCATGATTCTTCAGACCTTCCTTCGTTCCGTGCATGATTCTTCAGATCTTCCCATGCATGATTCTTCAGACCTTCCTTTGTTCCCGTGCATGATTCTTCAGATCTTCCCGTGCATGATTCTTCAGATCTTCCCGTGCATGATTCTTCAGATCTTCCTTTGTTCCCGTGCATGATTCTTCAGACCTTCCTTTGTTCCCGTGCATGATTCTTCAGATCTTCTTGTTTTTCACTATAATTGTAAAGGGTCATCCAGACGTGGACCCCTTGCTTGATGTGCCTAGAGGGGTGTCAGCTATACCCTCCTGACGAGGCCCAAGAAGGCCGAAACGATCGTCGGGGGTTGCTGCACCTCTCGTGCAGGGATGACGTCCTTGGCAATCAGCACTGGCCACCCTTTCTGGGTGAGAGCAGGCTGATTTGCATATGGAAAATTCATCCCTGTAATGGCACAAGCAAGCTAAAACCTTGTTTGTGAGACCTGAGCGGGCACCCACCGTAGAGCAGGCCATTGTGCTGTTGCTCGTTCTCAGGACCCTCACAAACACCCCTCTTGTTTTTCTTCAGATCTTCCTTTGTTCCCGTGCATGATTCTTCATATCTTCCTTTGTTCCCGTGCATGATTCTTCAGACCTTCCTTTGTTTCCGTGCATTATTCTTCAGACCTTCCTTTCTTCCGGTGCGTGATTCTTCAGATCTTCCCGTGCATGATTCTTCAGACCTTCCTTTCTTCCCGTGCGTGATTCTTCAGACCTTCCTTTGTTCCCGTGCATGATTCTTCAGACCTTCCTTTGTTTCCGTGCATGATTCTTCAGATCTTCCCATGCATGATTCTTCAGACCTTCCATTCTTCCCGTGCGTGATTCTTCAGATCTTCCCATGCATGATTCTTCAGACCTTCCTTTGTTTCCGTGCATGATTCTTCAGATCTTCCCATGCATGATTCTTCAGACCTTCCTTTCTTCCCGTGCGTGATTCTTCAGATCTTCCAGTGCATGATTCTTCAGACCTTCCTTTCTTCCCGTGCGTGATTCTTCAGACCTTCCTTTGTTCCCGTGCATGATTCTTCAGACCTTCCTTTGTTTCCGTGCATGATTCTTCAGATCTTCCCATGCATGATTCTTCAGACCTTCCTTTCTTCCCGTGCGTGATTCTTCAGATCTTCCTTTGTTCCCGTGCATGATTCTTCAGACCTTCCTTTGTTTCCGTGCATGATTCTTCAGATCTTCCCATGCATGATTCTTCAGACCTTCCTTTCTTCCCGTGCGTGATTCTTCAGATCTTCCAGTGCATGATTCTTCAGACCTTCCTTTGTTCCCGTGCATGATTCTTCAGACCTTCCTTTGTTCCCGGGCATGATTCTTCAGATCTTCCTTCTTCCGGTGCATGATTCTTCAGATCTACATTTCGTTGTGCTGGTGGAAATAGATCACTTTCCATTTATGCTTTCAGTAAAGGATTTACACAATTTTTTATTTGTTATTTATACAGAAATGAGCAAACGAAAGGGCAGCATTATGGATTTCTTCTCAAAGGCATCTAGTAAGAAATCACATGCTGATTCTGCAAGTTGCTCATCTCAGTCCGAGCCTGCGCTTCAGATGGATGACCCGGTCTCTGAAGCAGAAACTACACCGGCCAGCGAATCAGATGGAGTTGACTGAAGATGTGACTGAAGATACTGCTGGTGATATCCATGAGACTGTTCTTTTACCAGAATGCTGGGACCAGGATCACTCTCAAAATATAGTATGTTGCGATGCTGATAAGGCTTTCGATAGAATTTCATGGGATTACCTGATTTGTTTTATAAAGAATCCCTTTTTTGGGTAACAATTCCTGGTATTATTCAGTGCGTTATATACCTACCCATCTATTGTGGTTATGGTGAATGGGAAACCTCAGAGCCTTTTAAACTGGAAAGAGGAACACGGCAGGGCTGCCCATTATCTCCCCTCCTTCTCAACTTGGCCCTTGAACCTCTAATTCGCATTGTGGGGATATAACTGACCTATACCTCAGCCCAACAGTTACCTTAAAGGTGGTGGCGTTCACTGATTATCTTTTATTGTTTTTGTCCAACCCAGTTCTGACATTCCCAGGCTGCTCTCCCTTCTGGACTCCTTTCATGTGGTGTCGGGATTCAAGATGAACCATGACAAAACAATGGCCCTTTCCTTAGGCCCCACTCCAAAGAGGAACTGGCTTCAGTTTTTTCCCTTTTCAGTGGGTGACGGCTCCCGTTATTAAATATCTAGGGATCCATCTACTTGCAGACTTATCCTGTCTTTACAGGCTCAATATCGATCCCTTAGTGTCACACATTAAAACATTACTGGCGTCAATGGGATTCTTCTCAGCCACAGATGAGTGGACTCTCTTCCTCCCCCGGTAACTGTTTGAAACAGGCCTCAAGGGCCACGAACAAAGCCTCCATACCACAGGCATGTGGGGGTGCTCCAAACTGCTTCTCCACATTCCTCTCCGAGGGGACATCTGGTGCAGCCGGAGGATGGAGGCCCTCCATCCCTGCAGTCCGCGACCAGCAAACCCTCGGCAGGGATTCACCTCAGAAGGCACTCGTCAGGGGTTCTCCACCGAAGGAACAAGGAATGAGGTGTCCAGGTTTCAAAGGGTAGGCCTCAAAATGGGCAACGGCTGATCAGGGCCGCTGGAGAATGTCCACAAAAAAACTCGGCTGTGCTCCGGAGGGGGGGGGGGGTCCCGGATCAATCCCCATAATGGCCGACAGTGCAGGGTCTCCACTAGTGGGCAATCCACAGAAAAAGGCAGGCTAAAAGACTCCGTAACAGGAGAATCCTGCAGAGCTCCACTGAGACACGTCTGCTCCCATGCACGTGGTTTACATATTTCAACACATAGCTTCCTCAGTACTCGTGGGTGAATTCCATCCGGCCCTGGGCTTTATTCTCATTCACTTTGTTTAATTGCTGAAAAACCTTGTCCTGATTCAACCAATCACTTTTTATTAGTATGTTTTTATCAATGATGTCAGGAACGTGGGGATGGTACCTGGGTGGCACCTGGATGGCAGGGGTATGAGCCCAGGATGCAGTGTCCTGCACTGATAAGCAGCCGGGAAGGGGTAGGGAGGATGATGTGGAAATAAACTGACCGGATGATTCTCAGAAGGATGACGGTGGAGTAGCAGGAAACATAAATAATAAACCGGAACAGATGGGTATAGCAGAGCAGCGAGTTAGCAGCACCTCACTCTCTCAGCACAAGAGCTGTAATGAACCAGCCATGTTAATTGTGGGGCAGAGCCCTTTATTTTGTGAGTCACGTGTGTGGTTTGTGATTTAACTGTTGCATTGCTGGATGCTGATACTGAATGCTGGTTACAGGGCAGGAACAGTACATGGAAGTGTACCACCAGGGGGGGTTCCAGAATGGCTACAGCCAGGGATCCTGACAAATGAATTGCATGTCTCCTGTTATAGGTTTCTCTTTGATAAATATTGAAGAAAAATAATCATTTAAAATTTCTGCCTTATCTCGATCTTCAGTTAATAACACTCCTGACTCAGATTTTAGTGAACCTACATTTTCACTCCTGTTTTTTTTTTTTTTTTTTAGAATTTATGTACCTGAAGAATCTTTTAGGGTTGGTCTTGCTCTCTTTGGCTATTTCTTTCTCATTTTCTAGTTTAGCCCATCTAATCGCTTTTTTACATTCTTTATTGGCTGTCTTAGGGTAGGGTCAGACTAACGCATTTTTCGCGTTGTCTGTGAAAAAGTGCGTTCGAACGAATGGACGTATTTTTTCACGGAATACACGATAGTGGTCATACGATGCGCCTTTTCGTCCGTGATTTTGTACGGATCATCAATAAAACACTTTCTGTGTCTGGACGTTATGTTGGCCGGACATTAGCAGCGTCTGACGTCTCCCAATCACGCACACACGCCTCTAGTGGACGCAGTGCACTCTGTACTAGCGGTTTGACGTTCTAGAAAAAATGCGTTCGTTTGCCACTTGCGTTGCGCGGCCGTACTTCGTGTGTTCCCCGGCATTGGACGTCATTTGCTGCTAGCACGGCCGTGATTTCGTGCGTCTAAACGCACGTTAAAACTGCTTTCGTCTGACCCTAGCCTTATATGCTTTATAGGATGCCTCAGATTTAAAAGCTTTAAACGCCTTCTTTTTATTTGTTAGTTTAACCTCCCTGGCGGTTTTCCCAAGTGTGGCTGGGGGTTTACTTTCAATGCTGAAAGTGGTAACCTCGAGCCACACTCAGGCTGGATACATTACCTTTACCTGCGCTCCCTCAATGACCTCCATGATCGCATTCTCCTGCAGCCAATTGCGGTGTCCTGCTCGCGAGAAGGGAACTAGGAAGCATGATGTCACGATCGTCCGGAGTGTGACTGCGGGGGATAGTGAGGGAGCGCAGGGCCAGGCAATGTTTCCAGCCCGAATGTGGCTCGGGGTTACCGCTTTCAGCTTTGAAAGTTAACCCCCAAGCAACACTCGGATACCACTAGGGGGATTAAAAAATTGTAACGATTGTGACATATAAAATATGTCAGAATTGTAACGCCAGGGAGGTTAAAGATATTCCACTTGTCCTCTGTGTTTTCCCGTAAGAGTTTCTGCCGGTCAATGACATTGAGAGCTTCCTTTATTTTAATAAGTATGCCTTTTTTAAAAATATATGTTTTAGCATGCCCCCTATGAATGTGCATTTTTGAGTGTCAGACTCCCAGCCTGGTGATCCATATATTGGTCTTATTCAGAATCCAGGACGATGTTGACATGCTTCTGCTGCATTCTAATGGTCCAGTCCATTCCAGGATTCTCTGCAGCCTGACCAGTTAGACCACCTCCCTATATAAGACCTTCACTCACATTATGCAATGATCTTGCACAAAGGTCTTCCCGACTCCTGTATTATATATTTCTAGTCTCTGTTATAGTTCCCCCTATTGTATTTCAGCTTTGCTTATTTGTTCCTTGTTCCCTTTGATTCAGATTATTCCCTCTGTTTGCTTTACTTTCCGTTTTGCATATATATTGTTGCTTCTTGATATTTTTGTTTATTTTTCCTCTTGGCTCCTCTTTGCTTTATATCCTGGGTACCGAATTTGGCTATTCATCTTGACCACTCTCTCGGATTTTCTATTTGGTACTGCGCTCTGTGTTTCCTGTTATTACTTATTTTTTGTATTTCTATACTTCTGTTTTCCTTTTTGTACCGTGCTCTGTGTTTTGTATAATATTTACTTTTCTTATATCTTGAATTTCTGTTTAGTTAGATTTATAGCGGCCGCCTAAGGACCATTCAGTTTAGGGTTTATTTTAGCTTTCCTGCTGTATCTGTATATCCTGGTACCAACCCTTAACCCCTTCCTTTCTGGTTCTCTTGTTTTGAGTCCTACCCAGCAGTGTGCTGATTTCGTTGTTTCCCCTCTGTTGACTGTACACGGCCACCGAAGGACCGCTATACAGTGATACCTTGGATTACGAGTAACTCGGTGAACTAGTGTTTTGCACAACGAGCAACTCTTTTTACAAATTTTTGCCTAGCAATACAGGTGCCATCTTGCACTACGAGCAGTGTGTTTGCTTCTACGCATGCGGGACTGGCGCAGTGGCAGACCGCGGCGCGTTTATGCACATGCAGCCAGAGGTGGGGAGAAGTCAAATCAATGTGCGGATCCGCGGTGGGAGCAGATCTAATCACCAGCCGCTCGTCTCCAATTGTCTCTCATCAAGCGCCCTCTCATCAAGCGTCTCTCCTGACACCAACCACCAGGTACAGGAGAAAGTACAGTAAATTTGTATGTGCTAGGGGGATTATTAGTGCTAGCCTCTGCTCTATTTCTGGCCACCATTTTAGTTTCCCCCTAACGGGTAAACCGATGAGGAGGTGGCACTGGCAATCTGGCCCTGTCCTCTGTCCCTCCTGTGTGTAACACCACACATTACAGTACTGTGAGGTTTATTGCTGTGGAGCACTGTGATACGCCCCTACACTCTGCACATCACTGTAAGTTTTATTGCTATGGAGCTCTGTGATATGCTGATAGACAAGGCACATTACTGTACAGTACTGTGAGTTGTATTGCTGTGGATTCATTTTTCCTTTATACAGTACAATATTTTGTATTACTGTAATAATTTTCATATGAATAAATGGTTGTGGAACCAATCGTCAGAGTTTCCATTACAGTAATTCTTATGGGGAAATTCGCTTTGCTATAAAAATGCTTTGGATTACAATCATGCTTCCGGAATGAATTATGCTCGTAATCCAACGTATTACTCTATTAGTTTTGGTTTCCCCTTTCAGTTTGCTGTGGTGTTTCTGACCTCCCTTAACCCCTTCCCTTCTGATATTCTTTGTAATGAGTCCTGTCTATCAGTGTCTTGATTTCATTTACTGTTCGTCCGTTTGTTTGCACTCCAGCCTATAGGGCCCTTTGCCCGATTATATATGGGTCCCAACCCAGCTCTCGCCGGCGCCACCCTGACATTGAGTTTATTTCAAAAGACACCATATTATGGTCACTGTTTCCCAACTGCTCCTTTACATGAATATTTTAGAAAAGAGTCGCATTGTTTGTTATAACCATATCCAGACAGTTATCCTCTCTAGGTGGTGTTTCTACCAGTTCTGTCATAAGGCATCATTTAACAGGTTCAGAAACTGGATTCCCTTCACTGAATTACTAGTCCCACTGTCCCAATTAATGTCCGGGTAGGTAAAATCTCCAATAATCAAAGTGCTACCCTGATGCGCAGACTTCCTGCTCCAACAGTTGTTCTTCCTCATCATTATCTATATATGGTGGTTTATAGTAGGGATGCACCGATACCACTTTTTTAAGACCGAGTACTAATACTTTTTAAAAGTACTCACCGATACCGAGTACCGATACTTTTCTTTAATGTCATGTGACGCTTTCCAATAAGAACAGACCATATAAAAATGCCCCCAGCTCACATGTATATATCCCTCCCCAAGATATATATATATATATATATATATTCATACTGCCCCAGCTCATGGATTTGCCCCAGCTCATGGGATATACCCCAGCTCCTGGGATATGCCCCAGCACATGGATATGCCCCAGCTCATGGATTTGCCCCAGCTCATGGATTTGCCCCAGCTCATGGATTTGCCCCAGCTCATGGATTTGCCCCAGCTCACACATGGATATGCCCCAGCACATTTAACAGGTTCAGAAACTGGATTCCCTTCACTGAATTACTAGTCCCACTGTCCCAATTAATGTCCGGGTAGGTAAAATCTCCAATAATCAAAGTGCTACCCA
The DNA here is from genome assembly GCA_009667805.1 of Leptobrachium leishanense. NCBI lineage: Eukaryota > Metazoa > Chordata > Amphibia > Anura > Megophryidae > Leptobrachium > Leptobrachium leishanense. Next base: position 223,584,467 of record CM019066.1, on the reverse strand, counting down.
GATGTGCAGACTTCCTGCTCTAACAGTTGTTCTTCCTCATCATTATCTATATATGGTGGTTTATAGTAGGAATGCACCGATACCACTTTTTTAAGACCGAGTACCAATACTTTTTAAAAGTACTCACCGATACCGAGTACCGATACTTTTCTTTAATGTCATGTGATGCTTTCCAATAAGAACAGACCATATATAAATGCCCCCAGCTCACATGTATATATCCCCCCAAGATATATATATATTCATACTGCCCCAGCTCATGGATTTGCCCCAGCTCATGGAATTTGCCCCGGCTCATGGAATTTGCCCCGGCTCATGGAATTTGCCCCAGCTCATGGGATATGCCCCAGCTCATGGGATATGCCCCAGCTCATGGGATATGCCCCAGCTCGCACATGGATATGCCCCAGCTCGCACATGGATATGCCCCAGCTCATGGATATGCCCCAGCTCATGGATATGCCCCAGCTCACACATGGATATGCCCCAGCTCATGGATATGCCCCAGCTCACACATGGATATGCCCCAGCACATGGATTCCCCCCCAGCTCACCCGGAGCTCTCCGCGATGATACTTACCTTCCTGGGCGACGCCGGGAAAGTCTTTGCGCGTTCGCTCGTTGGAAGGCCCCCAGCCGCGACCACATGTGATCGCGCCTGGGGGCCTTCCAACGAGCGCACGAGCAGAAACTTTCCCGGCGTCGCCCAGGAAGGTAAGTATCATTGCGGAGAGCTCCAGGTGCCTGTCCGAATGCTCTTTCGGCATATGGACAGGCACTGCAGCTGCTCACTGTGTTCATACTTACCTTCCTGAGCGATGCCGGGAAAGTTTCTGCGCATGCGCTCGTTGGAAGGCCCCCAGCCGCGATCACATGGTCCCACGTGGTCGCGGCTGGGGGCCTTCCAACGAGCGCACGCGCTGAGACTTTCCCGGCGTCGCTCAGGAAGGTAAGTATCATCGTGGAGAGCAGCTGCAGGGTCTGTCCAAATGCCGATAGAGCATTCGGACAGCTGCCCCAGCCCCTCGGATGCCGGCAAGCCGGCTCAATGCCGGCTTCCGGTATCGGGGAAAATATCGGGGGTACTGCATGAGTACCAAGTACTCCTGCAGTACCCGGTATCAGCACCGATACCGATACTAGTATCGGTATCGGCGCAACCCTAGTTTATAGTATATGCCAACCAATAGTTGACTTCCCTGGTTATTCCCCAGAGTTATTTACCCATAAGGATTCCACATTTCTCTCATCGCTTACCTGGTGTGTAATATTTGGCTTTAAATCATGATTTACATACAAACATACTCCTTTCCCTTTCTTATGTTTCCTCTTTAATTTAGGTAGATGATGTCCGACTACCACATGCTAATGCACCTAGCAAATGATGCCAAGCACAAGCTAGATGGAAGATGTCATTAATAGGTACCAATATCAATGCAGCTGCTGAAACTGAAAAAAAGGTTAACACACACTCAACGTTTCACATTGCACAGTCAACTTTACCAGATACCAGGATCAATGACAGAAATGATCAGCCGCCGTACAATAAAATCACTTAATAAACGGAGTTATGTTTCATTTTACATAATCAACAGATCTTTGTATCTTTATAATCTGATGAATCACCCCTGTGCTGTTTTCATAAGGATATTCTTCCCCTGATGACTAAATATTTGCTCTAATTGCTGCTGATAGCAAAAGCATTCCTACATGAACAACATGAAGACTACCGATGTAAAAAATTAAATAATATTGATATTTTAGATTTTCATTGGGTATGTGGTCACACTTCATTATTAATGGGAGTTCCATGCTTCAGGGAAACTTTAATAATCGAATTAGGGGTAACTAAACAAAGTTCTAATTAATCTATGGTATTTGTGAACAATGACCTACTTATTTAGTAGAGATGTGCATTTCATTCCGAATCAAAATGTGGACAAAATTTTCCTAATTCGCATTTCAGAAGTGCTTCAAAATACAAATTGGTTCCATTCAAAACTGACCGAAAATGGAAAGAAAACTAATCGATGCACAGCAAAATGGAACAAAAATGAAACAATATAAAACGAAGGGATTTATTTTTATGGAGCAATTCTTTATACTGTTTCATGTAAACTCGGCGCCGCGTCCCTGTCCATTGGCCGTGGTGCTGAATCCGTTGTATTCAGCACCACAGGCCATGGTGCTATTCGGCAGCAGTGAAATTCCCCATAGAGAAGTAATGGTAATCTATTCAGAGAACACCGAACAGAACCTAAATTCCCTGATTTTCGGTGGTTCACTTAAACAGATTTAAACAGGCGAATCCCATAGGTTTCAAGGTAAAAAATTATTCCCCATTTTTATTAAATATTTTTTTAGGCATTTTTTGAGAAATTTTTGATTCCTAATCTATTTTAAAACAACAAGGTTTTTTTTCTTCAGCCTGGCTGTATTTGACGGGGCTGTCTATTGGACTGAAACCTATTCAACACCATGGATAGGAGCTCAGCGGAGCTCCGTAGTCCCACGGGGCTGCTGTCCTTGGTACTGAATAGGTTTCAGCACCAAGAATTGCTGCTGTCCTTGGTACTGAATAGGTTTCAGCACCATAGACAGCCCCGCTGACCACAGCAAGACTGAAGGAAAGAAAAAAAACAACTCTGCGTATGGCAAAGAAAAAAAGCTTTGCTGTTTTTTTAAAAAAAAAATAGGAATCCAAACATTTCACCAAAAAAATCCAGAAAAATACCTAAAAAAAAATAGACTTTTTGCTGCAAGTGAAATGGTTAAATATTTAATAAAAATAGGGATTTTTTTTTACATTGGAACCTATTGTATTTGCCTGTTTAAACCTGTCGAACTGAACCACCAAAAATCAGGGCATTTCACTGACATTTTGGTGGTGTTTTGAATTATCTGAATAGATTAACCATGACTTCTCTATGGGGAATTTCACTGCCACCGAAACTGCACAAAATGGCACCATGGCATTGTCCAACCTGTTGAACCGAACCACCAAAAATCAGGGCTTTTCCCTGAAATTTCGGTGTTATTTGCTGGCATTCTCTGAACAGATTAACCATTAATACTCTATGGGTGAATTTCACTGCCGCCTAATTGCATCGAACGGCACCATGGAGAACTGAAATACAGAAAATCAAGGCAATTCCATGACATTTCGGTGGGGTTCGCTTGGTTAATCTATTCAGAGATCCCCATCACATCTCTATGGGGGTATTTCACTACAGCAGAACTGCACCAAATGGTTCAGAATGAAACAAAAAACGCACATGTCTATTTGTCTAGTATTTTTAGTAGTACCAGCTGTAATTTATTTTGGTACCCAGCGGTATTTTATTTTAGTACGGCTGGTATTTTCATTTCGTTGTAGTACTGGCTTTTATTTTATTTTTTTACCCTAATCTAAGTAATTAATCCGTTTCACATTCCGATATCCAATAAAAACTAGGGATGCACTGAAATGAAAATTTGGGACCGAAACCGATACCGAAAATGCACGATGAGCTTGGCTGAAAACCGAAACTGAAAATGACTTTCTATACACAGTGTATACAGGTGTCTGGTGTATGTAATATATACAGGTGAAACTAAAAAAATTTGAATATCGTTGAAAAGTTCATTTATTTCAGTAATGCAACTTAAAAGGTGAAACTAATATGAGATAGTTCAAGCCATGATTTGTCATAATTGTGATGATTATAGCTTACAGCTCATGAAAACCCCAAATCCACAATCTCAGAAAATTTGAATATTGTGAAAAGATGCAATATTGTAGGCTCAAAGTGTCCCACTCTAATCAGCTAATTAAGCCATAACACCTGCAAAGGGTTCCTGAACCTTTAAATGGTCTCTCAGCCTGGTTCAGTAGGAATCACAATCATGGGAAAGACTGCTGACCTGACAGTTGTGCAGAAAACCATAATTTTTTGGTTTTCTGCACAAGTAAGAAAGTGGGTGTAAGGATTGTGGGAAACGTAGTCGCTGCACCAGGTCGAGAGAAGACAGGTACGGCATTGCAATCCTGAGACCACTTCCTCATGCTTTACGCGAGTGGAGGCGTTGTCGAGATTGTTGTCCGCGTAGTCATTATTTGGGTCTATTAGGATAGACAGATAGTGAGTTGCTTAACCCTGCGCCTTTCGTAGTGTGCGCGTAGTTGTCGTGACAATATATATTAGTGATGCTCAGAAATGAAAATTTTGGAACGAAAACGGAAATTACTTTTTTCCCCTACAATTTACTTTAAGATACTGTTTTTGTATAAATGTATTAATACTAGACTTTATTAAATTAATATCACGAATTTAAATTAATCCACATTAAAATGTTTAAGATATTTTTGTCCTATTTTGGTGGAGTTATTTTGCATCTAGTGCATACATTCATGTGTAAAATTTTTGGACACACACACATTTTATAGTTGCAGAAGGCATTTACATATCCCAGCAATTCAGAGAACTCTGCAACTATAAAGTTTATTATTTGTTGTGTGGAAGCTTTTAATCAAATTGTTTTTGCCATCCAACACAACTTAAATAAGCAGATATATATCTATAATGGCTCAGATGGAGCCTAAACATCAGTCTGTTTCTCTTAATCTAGCATTTTTTTTAAAGTGCAGAAAAACAAAGCATTATAAATGTGCCTTTAAGATGCAAAGGAAAAGACAAACATTGAATGTGTAGACATTCTATTAACTTTTTGGAGGCATGGATGTAAGCTCCCACATTAACCCCCCTCTTGTCCTCCGGGCAGACACCTCCGGCAGGAGGTCAGTGATAAATCACTTGTTCCTTGTCACTGAGAGGCCAGAGGTTACTGCTTGCCCTGATGGTGTGTATCATGCAGTTAACCCATTGTGTGCAGAAATAAATATGTGTAGCAGCTCCTGCCTCTTTCCAATTACAATTATCTCCAGCTAAGCAGCATTGAAAGAGTGCTCGCTCAGTGTCAGCTGGGATCATCAATTTTTGGCTGACTTTTTCAGCTGGTGTTTTGTTTTTGGGCCGAAACCGATAACCCCATTATTGGCAGAATCTATCGGTGGCCGAAATTCCGGTGCATCCCTGATAAAAATGAAATGACTAATAAAAACAAAATGAGAATCATCCCGAAATACGAATTACCAATAAAAATGAAATAACAAATGGATCAGAAAAATGAAATACCGGCCGCCCGAACTAGCGAATCAGTCCAAAATACGAATCATGGTAACATAACGAACGACCCGAAACGAGAAGAAAAATGGAACGAAATAATCCTAAACAATTTCTTTTGCCATACACATGTCTAGTAAATATACAGGAGTCTTAAAGAATGCTCAGTTTTTCCTCAAATCATTGAAAATTGGATTTCCAACCAAAACATCTGTATGCCTTCTGCCCTCATTAATAAAATGAGATGTAAAATGCATGTTATCCTGGAGATCTTAAGAAGGATGATCTCTCCCACAAACATTTGTTCAGTATGGGAATGCTTAATAAAAAAGATCTTAACAGTCCTTAAAATGATGAGAACGTGACCCACATCAAATGCATATATGATACCTTAAAAGGCAGAACTAGGCCAATGCTTAGTGCTTACTATCAATTTTATATCATATCCTCCTTATGTCCTTGCACATAAGAAAAAAAGGATCCACTTTGTTTACAACATGTCTTCACTGCATGGTTTCAATATCATAACCATGCTTCGCTCCATGACCAAGACTATTGCAATGCAATCCTGCTCATAACAGCAGATTGATAAAATGCACAAACCATACACATAGATACTAAATGTTTTCCTATTTCCCTTGGTGTCAACTGAATATTTTATGCAGGCCCGATTTATTAGTTAATCATGTATGATTTATATAAGCTAGGACTCAGCAACCTTAACCATCCAGATGCTTTGGAACTTCATCCCCTATTTATTTATTTTATTTATTTATAAAGGATTTTACCAGGAAGGATACATTGAGATTTCTCTCGTTTTCAAGTATGTCCTGGGTTCGAGAACATTGAGTGGTTACAGAAATACAAAATAGTAAAATGCAAGATATTAACACAGGACCAAATATACAGATTAACAGAAAAATAAATATGGAGGAAATGTAGTCATTATGTTACATGTTTACAGGTGCATTTTGTATTGAGGTATGCTAATAGGGAGCTCTTAAGGGACTTTAGACTGGGGGAAGATTTGACGGCGTCTGGGAGGTTATTCCATATTTGCGGTGCTCTGTAGGAAAATGTGGATCGAGCCATTTTCTTTTTGTATTGCGGTATTGCAAGTAAGGTGCTGGTCCTGGATCTGAGGTTATAGGATGAGGGAACTGCTGGGGGAAGCAGCATATTCAGGTAGGGTGGTAGCTTCCCAGAAAAGCTCTTAAACACCAGGTTGGAAAGGTGAAGGGTGCGTCTAAGTCCAGCGATGGCCAGTTTAGTTCTTTTAACATGTCACAATGGTGGGTCATGTAGTTACATTGTAGCACAAAGCGACAGAATGAGTTATACAATGTAGTAAGTTTCTGGAGGTGTGTTTGCGGGGCGGCTGCATACACTACATCTCCGTATTCAATGGCTGGCATAAGCATTTGTTGTACAATCTGCTTTCTTACCGCGGGGCTCAGGCAGGATTTGTTTCTGTACAGGGCACCTAGTTTGGGGTAAAGTTTAGATGAGAGTTTTTCGATGTGGGGGCCAAAAGATAGATTTGGGTCTAACCACATACCTAGGTATTTGAGAGAGGTGACTGTGGTCAGTGTGCCGTTTGATTTTGTCCCAACACATAGATGGGGTGTTTGCAATTTGTGTAGTATAGGTGCAGTTCCAAAGAGCATTGTAACCGTTTTGTCAGTATTTAGAAAAAGTTTGTTATTTGCTATCCACTTTTCTTCCACTGTGAATTCTTCTTGCAGCACGGCCTCCAGCTGCGGGAGATTTGGTTTGCTGGTATAGATTACCGTGTCGTCTGCGTACATGTGTACAGTTGAAGCTTTGCAGACATTGGGCAGATCGTTTATGAATATTGTGAATAGCAGGGGGCCAAGTATCGAGCCTTGGGGTACACCGCACGTGACTGGGAGGGGAAGGGAAGTGCTGTCAGAAATGGACACAAATTGAGACCTGTCAGACACATATGATTGGACCAGGTTAACGTACTATCACCAATACCAGAGTTTTTAAGTTTTTGTAATAGGATGCCATGGTCTACTGTGTCAAAAGCCTTGGCAAAGTCAAGGAAGATGGCTCCAGTTAGATTTCCTTGTTCCATGCCAGCTTGGATATCATTACAAACTTTTAAAGGGCAGTTGTAGTTGAATGGTTTGGACGAAAGCCTGATTGATCTGGGGTTAAATAGTTCTGATACTGATAATAATCACGTAATTGAGTGTAGACACATTTTTCCAGAATTTTTGACATTACAGGGAGCAGTGATATTGGGCGGTAGTTGGATACCAAAGTATTGTCTCCACTTTTATGGATAGGTACCACCCTTGCAGTCTTCCAGAGTATGGGTATGTATCCAGTTGCCAGTGATTCATTAATCAGGGTTGCGACAGGTTTAGCAATTGCTGGTGCACTGATTTTCAGCAGCATTGCTGGGATTTGATCAGGTCCAGACTGGTATTTCATTTTTTGGTTACGGAGAAGTTTAGTGATGGCACCGACAGGCACAGGCCTAAAACTGAATAGGTCTGGGTTACGGGGTTTTTGCACTGTTGGTGGGTCCTGACCTTCGTGCGGCCTTTCTGATTGCGTTTCATTTCCTAGCTTAGCAATGAGGGTGGTGGCGCATCCAACAAAATAATTATTAAAAGCATTTTCTACATCTAGGGGGTGTTGTACAGTTTGGTTGTTTACTTTTAAAGCAGCTGGTTGGGAGTGGCTGGGGGGTGCTTGTATGTTACTTATGATTTTCCAAAAATTTCTGGGGTTTGATATGTTATTGTTTAAATTTTCATTGAAGTATTGGGCTTTAGCCATTTTTGTTTCTTTTGTGCATTCATTCCGGCATTTTCGGTATTCACAGTGATCGTTCATGGATCCAGTACTCTTGAACTTTGACCACAGGGAGTCTCTAAACTGGTACATATGCGTGAGGTCAGCTGTAACCCAGGGGAGATGGGCCCCTTTTAGGCTAGGGACAGATGAGCGCATTTTCTGCAGCCACCGTCAAAATGTACGTCGATGCGTGCGCACGCATTTTTTCACGGAATACGCTTAAGTGGTCAGACGATGCGCAATTCTGGACGTATTTCATGACGATGGGGTGAAAAGAAGTCTAGGGAAATCCGGCTGTTTGAACGTTATGTAGGCCGCACACTAGCAGCGTCTGACATCTCCTAATCACGCACACACGCTGCTATGCGGCCGCAGCGCACTCTGTACGTCAGTAGCAGCGGTTTCACGTTCTGATAAAAATGCGTTCATTTGCTGGTTGCGTGGTGTCGGCGCACTTTCGTACGCACGTACTGCGTATATTGGCCGTCATTGGCCGTTATGTGCTGCTACTGCCGCCGTGATTTAGTGCGCCTGCACGCGCGTTCCGACTGCCCCACTCTGACCCTAGCCTAACTCGCACTTTACGCAGCGGGGCATGGGAATTCCAGACTTGCAGGAGCTCAGACTGAAAGTATTCAACTGCACAGTCTAGGTCTGGGATTAGGTTTAGCCTGTACCAGGGGAGCTGTTTGAGATCACTTATGATGCTCAACTACTCATTACGTTGACAGAGGCAAATGGGAAATCTAGTTCCACTAGCTTTTGCCCGCGGCTTCGCTTGCGTGGATTTTAGGATTTGTTAAAATTGTTTTTTAAAAGAAACATGAGGTTTTTAATGGTAGAACCCCCCTTACCCTCCCACTTGGGATTTTTGGAAAATTGTGTTTTGGAAAAACACGTGTTTTTTTTATTTTTCAAGAAGAATGTAAGTGCCAAATTTCACACCTGTAACATCTTTGGTTTTTGAAATATATAGGTACTGTATACTAATAAAAGTATTCACATCCCTTTCCCCCACCCCCCTTAACCCCTTAGTGACCAGGCGGTTTTACACAAATCCGTCTTTTAGTTACCGCTGCTGTTTTTACGTTTCTGCGCTGTTAGTGTTTAGGTGAAATTTTCCTCTTACTCGTTTATTCGACCCACACATATTATACACCCTTTTTCCCGCCATTAAATGGACTTTCTAAAAATACCATTATTTCCATCATATCGAATGATTTACTATAAAAAAAATATGAAATATGAGGAAAAAAATGGTAAAAACACACTTTTTCGTAATTTAATCCCCAAAATGTACAACCACCCAAAACGACCCCAGCTAAATAGGTTCAAAATTTTGTCCCGAGACTAGAAATACCCAATTTTTACATGCGTTTGCTTTTTAACCCCTTCACTGCTGAGACAGTTCACCTATGTGCGCTGCGCTCATTCTGACCATTTTGTGCTAATTATTTTTAGATGACAGCCTAGGTCCTATTTAATTAAACCCCCCCAGACAAAAAAACTTTAAAAAAAAAAAAAATTTTTTATTTAAATTTTTTTATTATTTTGTTTTTATTTAATTTTTTATTTTTGATTTTTTTTAAAACCAAACCTGGTCATGTTTGGTATCATGTGAAAGGCCATAATCAGGCCTTTCAAATGATGGCAAATATGACTATCTAGCTGCCATGGATCGGGAGATAAAGGGATCCTTAGGATCCCCTTATCTCTACATGGCAGCTAGATGGTTAACTGGCCCACTGACATCCTCACACATATGGTGAGGTTGTCAGTGGGTGGGGGGGACCTGGAGGCTTGGCTGACATCCAAGATGTCAGCCCCCCTCCAGGTTTGAATCGCGTTTTGGCGCCAATTGGCGCCGCAACGTGATCCGGCGGCGAAACGGTTAATGCCTCTCCCCTCTCCAGCGGTGCAAACGGCATCTCCCTAGCTTCAATGGTTGGGGAGATAGAGCGCTCCGAAGGAGCCCACCCCTCCCCTCCATTGAAATGCATGGGGACGCCTGCTGATGACGTCACCACGCAGCGTGGCGACGTCATCAGCCTCGCCTGCCCATGTAAATCACATGGGCAGGCTTCCTCCCTGCCAGATCGCCGTGGGATCCGGCGAGGGAGGTGAGTATCGGGCGGGAGGGGGATTAGGCGCCGCTGACGTACCCTGTACGTCCGCGGGTCTAAGGGAGACCCGAGGACAGGATGTACAGGGTACGTCAGCGGCCCTTAAGGGGTTAACTGGATTTTCGGAAAATGGTAAAACATGTTTTGTTTTGTTTTTTGCACGAAGATCGTAAATATAGAATTTCATACCTGTAACATCATTGATTTTTGAAATATAGGTATAGTGATAAAGGTATTCATCCTCCTTTTTGCCCCCCCCCCCACTGGATTTTTGGAAAATGGTAAAATACGTGTTGTTTTATTTTCAAGACAAATCTAAATATCAATTTTCACTTCTGTAACATCTTCTGTTTTTGAGATATAGGTATCCTGTTGAAAAGTATTCACCCCCCTTTTTTCACCCACCACGTGGGATTCTTGGAAAATGGTAAAACATGTGTTTTTTTATTTTTCAAGAAGACTGTAAGTGCCAGGTTTCAAACCTGTAACATCTTTGGTTTTTGGAAATATAGGTATACTGATTATAAGTATTCATCCCCCTTTTTTCCCCCTCCCTCTGGATTTTTGGAAAATGGTAACATAAGTATTTTTTTGTTTCTCAAGACGGATCTAAATACCAATTTTCACATCTGTAACATCTTCTGTTTTTGAGATGTAGGTATCCTGTTTAAAAAGTATTCACCCCCTTTTTTTTTACCCCCCTCACTTGGATTTTTGGAAAATGGTAAAACACGTGTTTCTTTATTTTCAAAAGATTGTAATTACCAAACTTCACACCTGTAACATCTTGGTTTTTGAAATATCGATATACTGATAAAAGTATTCACACCCCTTTCCCCCGCCCCCCCCCCCCCCTCCTTAACTGGATTTTTGGAAAATGGTAAAACACATGTTTGGTTTATTGCACGAAGATTGTAAATACCAAATTTCACCCCTGTAACAAATCTGTGGTTTTTGAAATATAGGTATAGTGATAAAAGTACTTAACCCCCATTTTTGCCCCCACACTGGATTTTTGAAAATGGTAAAATACTTGTTTTTTTGTTGTTCAAGACAAATCTAAATACCTTTTTTCACGTTTGAAACATCTTCTGTTTTTGAGATATAGTTATCCTGTTTAAAAGTATTCAGCCTCCCCTTTTTTTCACCCCCCCCACTTGGGATTTTTGGAAAATGGTAAAACACCTGTTTTTATTTTTCAAGAAGATTGCAAATACCAAATTTCACATCTGTAACATCGTTGGTTTTTGAAATATAGGTATAATGATAAAAATATTCAGACCCCTTTCCCACGACCCTCCCCCCAATTGGATTTGTGGAAAATGGCAAAACACATGTTTGGTTGTTTTTCACGAAGATTGTAAATACCAAATTTCACACCCGTAACATCTTCGGTTTTTGAAATATAGGTATACTGATAAAAGTATTCAACCCTCGTTTTGCCCCCCCAAGGAATTTTCAGAGCATGGTAAAATACGTGTTGTTTTATTTTTCAAGATGAATCTAAATACCAATTTTCAGGCCTGTAACATCTTCTGTTTTGGAGATACAGGTATCCGGTTTAAAATATTCAACCCCCTTTTTTCGCCCCCCCACTTGGATTTTTGAAAAACGGTAAAATATGTGTTGTTTTATTTTTCAAGACGAATCTAAATACAGATTTTCACATCTGCAACATCTTCTGTTTTTGAGCTATAGGTATCCTGTTTAAAATATTCAACCCCCTATTTCACCCCCTTATGGGTGGATTTTCCAAAAATCCTTCTGCAGTGGGCGCCTACATCATAAAAACAGTGCACCTTCAAAATCTCACGTTCCTAGGTTAAACGGTTTGTTGGGCGTTGATGAGTCAGGACTTTCGCATTTATGATAAAAGTTTTCAACTCCCCTTTTTGCCCCCCCCAAGGGATTTTCAGAAAATGGTAAAATACGTGTTTTTTTATTTGTCAAGATGAATCTAAATACGGATTTTCACGTCTGTAACATCTTCTGTTTTTAACATTTAGGTATCCTGTTTAAAATATTTAAAGTATTCAACCCCCTTTCTTCGCCCCCCCCAGTCGAATTTTTGAAAAACGGTAAAATACGTGTTTTTTTATTTTTCAAGAAGAATCTAAACACAGATTTTCATGTCTGTAACATCTTCTGTTTTTGAGATATAGGTATCGTGTTTAAAATATTACATGGTACAAATTATATTATATTATTATTATATGGTACAAAAAGGTTGCAATTTACCTGATGCAAATTGCAACCCACAATGCCTTTTTGCTTTGCAATAAGGCAAACCCCGGAGTGACACTGTCCTTTTTACAGTTTCAGCTCCAGGTCATTTTGGGGCTTTTGTACCAGGATGCACCTGCTCCCCAGGCGGTGATGGGGGACAGAGTTGGGGCTACACGTTTTATTTTTAAAATCCCCCCTACTGAGGGCAAACGGAGACCCCAAAAAAGATGCAGGGTGTGTTTCAAGAGGGGGCAGAGGAGAGACACGACCCTTTACTGCCCAGAATGCCCTGGACAACCCGGTCTGTGTCTTGGGGACTGTTTCAAGGTATATCACACTGTGCGTGATCTGTGATTTTTTTTTTCCTTTCTTTTTTCTTACAGTCTAGTTAGTTAGTTCAGTTTAGTTTTTTTTTTTCTTTTACTGCACCAGACTTTTACATTTTACTCCTACATTTTTATGTTCTACAATTGGTGCTGTATTTTGCCAAAATCTTGGCAAACCTATGCATGGGGGGCATGGGTGTACTCAGGAGACCTTGCAGAAAACAACCTGGAGAGTTTTCCTGCAGTAACCGACAACAGTGTCTCCTAAATTACCGTCCAAATCTAATGTGGGCGTAAAAATCTGAAAATCGAAAAATTACCGCCACATACCTTCTCAAATGTTTTGGGCTAAAACCGTTGCATCCATGGCATCAAAGCACTCCATACACAATACCTTGGGGTGTCAACATTTCAAATATAAACACTTTTCTGGCAATAATTCAAACTGGGGTATGCGGTAGACCCAAAACCAAAGATGGGCCTATCTGAAGAAATAATCTCAATTTCAACTCCAATGTCAAAGTCCTAAAAATTGTATTTGAACCTTCCCAAAATCATGGCAAACCTATGCATGGGTGAACTCAGGAGACCTTGCAGAAAACAACCTGAAGAGTTTTCATGCAGTAACCGACAACAGTGTCTCCTAAATCACAGTCCAAAACTAATGTGGGTGTAAAAATGAAAAATGACCACCAAACCGTATCCAATTTGTTTGGGGCAAACGGTTACATCCATGGCATAAAAACACTCCATTTACAATACTTTGGGGTGTTAGCTTACCATATATATGCACGTTCATGGCAGTAAAAAAAATTGGGGTATGTAAAAAGGCTCCTAAGAAGAAGATAAGCAAAGAAGATATGTCAAATTAGAAAAATGACAAGCACATGTCAGAAGATTGGCCTAGCACCCCAAAAACAACCCAACAAATCTATATATGGGTGTTATCACTTTACTCAGAAGATGTTGCTGAACATATTTTTTTTTTTTTTTTGCCAGTAACCCATAACTGGATTTGTCAATTCATGCCTAAAGTACAATGTGTGTGAAAAAATAACACAAAAAGTGACTACCTGACAGTTTGACAAAGAGCTAGTGCATGGAAAGTGTTAAAATACAACTCTTTGAAGTACCCTAGGGTGTGCCCTTTCTAAAAATATATGGTTTGATGGGGGTAAATTACTTTGGCCGGCTTCAAAAATGTCCTAAACAGGACATGGGTACATGATGACGAAATGTGAAAATTCCAAGTTGGAAAACTGAAATGCGCACCACCCAAATAAGGCCTATTAGCCCCCAAATGACCCGACATACCTATACATGGGTGTTATCAATTTACTCATAATATATTTGAACATATTTTGGGGTGCTTTTTGGCAGTAAACCTTAAAGTTCAAAGTACATGTATTCTTAAAGTGCATTCAAAAACAAATCACCAAAAACAGTTTTTTCTCTCAAACTTTGGCACAGATTTGTGGTAAAACGGTTGCATGGAAAGAGTCAAAATACCCCAAGTTGAATACCTTGATTTGTGTACTTTAAAAAAATATGTATATGTGGAGGGTTATTCAGGAATTAATGACAGATATCAGTGTTACAATGTCACTATCACTAGTTTTGAAAATAAACCCTTTGGAAATGGCAAAAGTACTACTTGCACTTATTGTTGCATAAGATAAGGAAAAAAGCTAGGAATATGTAAACATTGGGTATTGCTAAACTCAGGCCTAAATTTAGAAACTACTAAGGAATTAAAAATTTTTGACGGTTGTTGATACATAAGAAATTTTGTGGGTCAATGTTCGAAAAAGTGGTTTTACAATTTGTCATATTTCCCAATTTTTTTATAGTAAATTATATGAAATGATGAAAAAAAATGGTATCTTTATAAAGTCCATTTAATGACGAGAAAAACAGTGTAAAATGTGTGGGTTGCATAAACGAGTAAGATGAAAATTTGACCTAAACACAAACAGCGTAGAAACGTAAAAACAGCAGCGGTCACTAAAGGACGGATTTGTGTAAAACCGCCCGGTCACTAAGGGGTTAATTGGATTTGTGGAAAATGGCAAAACACATATTTGTTTTTTTCACGAACATAGTAAATACCAAATTCCACACCCGTAACATCTTCGGTTTTTGAAATATAGGTATACTGATAAAAGTATTCAACCCCCTTTTTGCCCCCCCAATGAATTAACAGAAAATGGTAAAATACGTGTTTTTTTATTTTTCGAGGTGAATCTAAATACCAATTTTCAGGCCTGTAACATCTGTTTTCGAGATATAGGTATTGTGTTTAAAATATTCAACACCCTTTTTTGGCTTCCCCAGTCGAATTTTTGAAAAATCGTAAAATACGTTTTTTTTTTTTCTCAAGATGAATCTAAATACCAATTTTCACGTCTGTAACATCTTTTGTTTTTGAGCTATAGGTATCCTTTTTAAAAGTTTTCACCCCCTTCCTGAGATTTCTGGAAAATGGTAAAACACCTTTTTGTTTATTTTCAAGAACATAGTAAATACCAAATTTCACGTCTGTAACATCGTTGGTTTTTGAAATCTAGGTATACTGTCAAAAGTATTCAGATCCCATTCCCCGACCTCCCTTAATTGGATTTGTGGAAAACGGCAAAACACATATTTGGGTTTTTTCACGAACATAGTCAATACCAAATTTAACACCCGTAACATCTTCGGTTTTTGAAATATAGGTATAGTGATAAAAGTATTCAACCACCTTTTTGCCCCCCCAATGAATTAACAGAAAATGGTAAAATACGTGTTTTTTTTATTTTTCAAGATGAATCTAAATACCGATTTTCACGTCTGTAACATCTTCTGTTTTTGAGCTATAGGTATCCTGTTTAAAATATTCAACCCCCTTTTTCACCCCCTTAGGGGCGGAGTTTCCAAAAATCCTACCGTAGTGGGTACCTACATCATAAAAACAGTGCACCTTCAAAATTTCATGTTCCTAGGTTAAACGGTTTCAGCTGGGCGTTGATGAGTCAGTCAGGACATTCGCGTTAACGATAAAAGTATTCAACCCCCTCTTTGCCCCCCCAAGGAATTTTCAGAAAATGGTGAAATACTTGTTTTTTTATTTGACAAGATGAATCTAAATACCAACTTTCACGTCTGTAACATCTTCTGTTTTTAACATATACAGTCAGGTCCAGAAATATTGGGACATCGACACAATTCTAACATCTTTGGCTCTATACACCACCACAATGGAGTTGGAATGAAACAAACACAATGTGCTTTAACTACAGACTGTCAGCTTTAATTTGAGGGTATGTACATCCAACTCAGGTGAACGGTGTAGGACTTACAGCAGTTTTCAGATGTGCCTTCCACTTGTTAAGGGACCAAAGGTAATGGGACAGAATAATAATCATAAATCAAACTTTCCCTTCTTAATACTTGGTTGCAAATCCATGCAGTCAATCACAGCCTGAAGTCTGGAACGCATAGACATCACCAGACGCTGGGTTTCATCCCTGGTGATGCTCTGCCAGGCCTCTACTGCAACTGTATTCAGTTCCTGCATGTTCTTGGGGCACTTTCCCTTCAGTTTTGTCTTCAACAAGTGAAATGCATGCTCAATGGGATTCAGGTCAGGTGATTGACTTGGCCATTGCATAACATTCCACTTCTGTCCCTTCAAAAACTCTTTGGTTGCTTTTACAGTATGCTTTGGGTCATTCTCTATCTGCACTGTGAAGCGCCGTCCAATGAGTTCTGCAGCATTTGGCTGAATGTGAGCAGATAATATTGCCCGAAATACTTCAGAAATCATCCTGCTGCTTTTGTCAGCTGTCACATCATCAATAAATACAAGAGAACCAGTTCCATTGGCAGCCATACATGCCCACGCCATGACACTACCACCACCATGCTTCACTGATGGGGAGGTATTATTATTATTATTATTATTATTATTATTATTTATTTATAAAGCGCCAGCATATTCCGCAGCGCTGTACAATAAGCACAGTACAGACAGGGTTACAATACATTGAACAACATTTGACAAACAGTACAGGAGGAGATGAGGGCCCTATTCCCGTAGGAACTCACAATCTAGGAGGGTTGGGGTTGGAAACAGGAGGAGAGGACTGTAAGGTGAGAGTGATTGATGGTTGCGTCAGTGAGTTGGGTGGTAGGCTTCCCTAAATAGGAATGTTTTCAGGGAGCGTTTGAAGGAAGAGAAGTTAGGGGAAAGTCTGACAGCACGAGGGAGAGCGTTCCAGAGAGTGGGGGCTGCGCGTGAGAAATCCTGCAGTCTATCATGGGAAGAGGTGATGCGGGGAGAAGCTAGGCGCAGGTCACTGTTTGACCTTAGGGAGCGGGCTGGGGTGTATTTGGTATGCTTAGGATCATGAGCAGTTCCTTTCCTTCTCCATACTCTTCTCTTCCCATCACTCTGGTACAAGTTGATCTTGGTCTCATCTGTCCATAGGATCTTGTTCCAGAACTGTGAAAGCTTTGTTAGGTGTTGTTTGGCAAACTCTAATCTGGCCTTCCTGTTTTTGAGGCTCACCAATGGTTTACATCTTGTGGTGAAACCTCTGTATTCACTCTGGTGAATACAGTCAACTTGATTGTTGACTTTGACACACATACAGTGGAGAGTGTTCTTGATGTGGCCAACTGTTGTGAAGGGTGTTTTCTTCACCAGGGAAAGAATTCTTCGGTCATCCACCACAGTTGTTTTCCGTGGTCTCCCGTGTCTTTTGGTGTTGCTGAGCTCACTGGTGCATTCCTTCTTTTTGAGAATGTTCCAAACAGTTGTTTTGGCCACACCTATTGTTCTTGCTATCTCTCTGATTGGTTTGTTTTGTTTCTTCAGCCTAATGATGGCTTGCTTCACTGATAGTGACAGCTCTTTGGATCTCATCTTGAGAGTTGACAGCAACAGATTCCAAATGCAAATAGCACACTTGAAATGAACTCTGGGCCTTTTATCTGCACATTGTAATTGGGGTAATGAGGGAATATCACACACCTGGCCATGGAACAGCGGAGAAGCCAATTGTCCCATTACCTTTGGTCCCTTAACAAGTGGGAGGAACATCTGGAAACTACTGTAAGTCCTACACTGTTCACCTGAGTTGGATGTACATACCCTCAAATTAAAGCTGACAGTCTGCAGTTACGGCACATTGTGTTTGTTTCATTCCAACTCCATTGTGGTGGTGTATAGAGCCAAAGATGTTAGAATTGTGTCAATGTCCCAATATTTCTGGACCTGACTGTAGGTATCGTGTTTAAAATATTCAACCCCCTTGGGGGCGGAGTTTCCAAAAATCCTTCCTTAGTGGGTGCCTACATCATAAAAACAGTGCATCTTAAAATTTCACGTTCCTAGGTTAAACGGTTTCAGCTGGGCGTTGATCAGTCAGTCAGTCAGGACGTTCGCGTTTATATATATCGATAACATCTGGAGAGCCAAAGTTGCTGACCTTATGATATAGGCTTTCCTTTCTAAGGTATCCTGCCTTAGAGATATACAGGGTTATTCAGAGAGCGTGAAAAGCAGGAGAATGACTGGAGAATTAAAAATTCTAGGTCAAAATAGCCAAACCAGAAAAATTTTCCCTTTCATCTCACTTTCCAAATTGGCTATTTTGACCTAGAATTTTTCATTCTCCAGTCATTCTCCTGCTTTTCACGCTCTCTGAATAACCCTGATAGACAATGTTAAGACAAAAAATTGGAGAACTGGCTTGCTATGGCAGTTAATTTATATCTCTGAACATAATGTCAGTAGAGGTTTATTGTTGAGAAATTGTGGTAATACACCATTAGAAAAAATTAAAAATGGTTTTGGTGAAAATTACAGATCAGGTTTCTGAAAGAAGGGTTCCGTTGCAAATGTTTATTGAAATAAAATTGTAAACATAAGTTTATAAAGCCCCATTACAAAATAAACTTATGTCTGTTTTTTAAAAATTATTACAGTTTGCCATCTCTTTACCCTAAAGTGTGAACTTGTTTAAAAAAGTTAAGAAAAGGTGCAAGATATTATTACATTTCTTTAAACTGCTTCATCTGATGCCTCTTGTGGCATGTCCAGTTTGGCACTAAAAATAATTCCTGACATCACACATACATAATCCATTGTGACAGTTTTGTTTAGTCTCCTGTGGAATTCGGCATTGGTCGAACTAAATTGTAACACAGTTCCATAAGCAGAGCTCAGTGTGTTAGAACAATGGATAAATGTGTCATTCCATCTGTGAGGTTCTAAGGACATTGACGTTGAGCATATTATTATTTAGCCTGTGCTTTGACATGAGGCCAATCAGTGCTATTTCCTGCCTTATACCAGTGGTGGCCAGGGATAGGGTGAAGGCATTCTATTACACAGATGAAGGCTGGAGAGGGGGTATTAGAGGACTGGCCTTGGTGATGGTTGTAACGAAACACTGACTTTGGGGAGGGGCGGTAATTAGAGACTTGGGGATTTGGGCGGAATGAATTAGTAGAAGACTGACGGTGAAGAAGGGGTAATGGACTACAGACAAGTGTATCAGGTCATGGGTTGTCGTCATCAGGGGATGGGGCGGGTTGATCCAGGACCGATTCATTGACCAAGATCTAGGGGTATCTAATTATGCTGTTGATTAGCATAGCTCAACTTGACACATATGCAGCTCCATAGCCTCTTTCTATAAAGCTGGTGTCCAAAGCTGTATAGTCAAGAAGAGGTCTTTTCTTTTTTCAAAAATGTCAGTAATTTACTAGCACCCACTGTACACTATTGCAAAGGCTATTGTCTACAATTGTTTCCAGAGCCGTCTCATTCAATGCTACCTCCATCTCAAACTACTTTACGGTATATAAAAGATATGGTGAGGGTTCCTTCTCTTTGGCGCTGAACGTAATAATAACGTGAAATACTGTATCTCGTATGTGAAGTGGCAATTAAGTTACATTGGGATGGGCTTAGTGCTCAAATTATAGAATATATGATAGCATACATAAACATAAAAATGCTTATCAAAAGGAGAGAGGTGATTATAATTATCACATTTGTCTAGGGGTAAGACCACTAACAAATAAATAGAGAATACAGCTTACACTGTTGCAGATAAATGTGCAGATTCCTGAAAAAAATTCAACATATATTTAGTAATCGCAATAAAAGACAAGGAGCTAGAGATTAGGCCCTCTAGTGGTAAAAAGTGCGTGGTGCAATAGTCCAGATGTGCAATCTGTGCAAATTTATGCAAACCTAACTATGAGGTTCCTTTGGGATAAAGCCAAAGTGCTTTGTGCTTAAATTAACGGATATAAAATGTAAGACATAAAAAGGTTTTCAGTGGAAAAAGGGTGATTGCGATCATCACATTGGTCTTGAATAAGACCACTCGCATAAAAATAGATGATGTCGTTTACACTGTTGTGAATAATTGTGAAGGTTCAAAAATAGATTATAAATATACATAGTAATTACAATATAGGCAAAACAGTAGAATAGCAATTGGCCCCTCTAGTGGTAGGAAAGTCAGTGGTTCAATAGTTCAGGTCTACAACCTGAGCAAAACTTCTGCAGACCAGGGGCCATATTACATAGTTGGTGCTAACTTAGGCTAGGGTCAGACGAACGCATTTTTATGTTGTCTGTGAAAAAGTGCGTTCGAACGAATGGACGCATTTTTTCACAGAATACGTGATAGTGGTCATACTATGCGCATTTTCGTCCGTGATTTTGTACGGATCATCAATAAAACACTTTTTGTGTCTGGACGTTATGTTGGCCGGACATTAGCAGCGTCTGACGTCTCCTAATCACACACACACACTGCTAGCAGACGCAGCGCACTCTGTACGTCAGTACCTGCGGTTTCACGTTCTCGAAAAAATGCGTTCATTTTCCACTTGCGTTGCGCAGCCGGACTTTTGTGCGACCGTACTTCGTATATTGGCCGTCATTGCCCGGCATCTGCTGCTAGTGCGGCCGTGATTAAGTGCGGCTGCACGCGCGTTCGCACTGCCTCAGTCTGACCCTAGCCTTAACCAGAACTGTTGTTAACTTCCCAGAGCCATTATAGCCTATGGAGGGTTTCAGTTTCCAACAGCTCTGGTTAAATTAGCACCAACATTGTAATAGAGCCCCAATTTGTATGTGATGCTGCCACCTAGTGGCTAAAGTGTCAAAACGTCCTTCACTCTAAAATGCTGAATTCTATCCAATGCAGTTCTTTTTAAGCTCACAGAGAAGGAAAAAAAATAATAATAAAAAAAGATTTATATATATATAGTAGTTTTGGGGGTCACTGGTTCCTTGTTGTGGATATTGAAGAGGCGGCCCGTTCTGGAATGTCAGGTTTTGGGTGAAGTCCTCTTTACCTCCAAGACAAGGAATTATAACATAGTGTGTACTGTACTGGTAGAATTATAAAGTAACACACAGTGGATACACTTACATGCTGAAGAGCCTATTGGATATCTGTCTCACTTGATGCACTTGTTTGGCCCCTAGAGGTAACCAAATCCCTTCTTTTCCTCTTCCTTTGGATCTTTGAGTCTTGGACCTGCTGTATTAGCTCTGCCAAGTGAAAGCAGGAGGCAGATGATAGATTAAAAAGTAAGGGATTTATTATTACATAAAACAATTATAAAATTAAATAAACTTAAAATTCATAAAGGGGGTGTCTCCAGGATGCGTTTCGCCAGACTGTGCTAGCTTCATCACCTGGAATGACCACTCTGTGCGAGTGCTCTTATTTTATAGTGTACAAGGTGGAAAGCCTGCCCAGAGGGCAGTCTATTGTGGATATACTGCCCCAGCTCATGGATATATGGCCCAGCTCGTGGATATTGCCCCAGCATGTGGATACTGCCCCAGCTCGTGGATACTGCCCCAGCTCGTGGATACTGCCCCAGCACGTGGATATACTACCCCAGTTCGTGGATACTGCCCCAGCTCGTGGATATACTGCCCCAGCTCGTGGATATACTGCCCCAGCTCGTGGATATACTGCCCCAGCACGTGGATATACTGCCCCAGTTCGTGGATACTGCCCCAGCTCGTGGATATACTGCCCCAGCTCGTGGATATACTGCCCCAGCTCGTGGATACTGCCCCAGTTCGTGGATACTGCCCCAGCTCGTGGATATACTGCCCAAGCTCGTGGATATACTGCCCCAGCTCGTGGATATTGCCCCAGCTCGTGGATACTGCCCCAGCTCGTGGATATACTGCCCCAGCACGTGGATACTGCCCCAGCTCGTGGATACTGCCCCAGCTCGTGGATATTGCCCCAGCTCGTGGATATACTGCCCCAGCACGTGGATATTGCCCCAGCTCGTGGATACTGCCCCAGCTCGTGGATATACTGCCCCAGCACGTGGATACTGCCCCAGCTCGTGGATACTGCCCCAGCTCGTGGATATTGCCCCAGCTCGTGGATATACTGCCCCAGCACGTGGATATTGCCCCAGCTCCTGCCCCCCAGCTCCTGGATACTGCCCCCCAGCTCCTGGATACTGCCCCCCAGCTCCTGGATACTGCCCCCCCAGCTCGTGGATACTGCCCCCCAGCTCGTGGATACTGCCCCCCAGCTCATGGATATTGCCCCCCAGCTCGTGGATATTGGCCCCCAGCTCATGGATATTGCCCCCCCAGCTCATGGATACTGCCCCCAGCTCGTGGATATTGCCCCCCAGCTCATGGATACTGCCCCCCCAGCTCGTGGATACTGCCCCCCCAGCTCGTGGATATTGCCCCCCCAGCTCGTGGATACTGTCCCCAGCTCGTGGATATTGCCCCCCCAGCTCATGGATATTGCCCCCCAGCTCATGGATACTGCCCCCAGCTCATGGATATTGCCCCCCCAGCTCATGGATACTGCCCCCCAGCTCGTGGATATTGCCCCCCCAACTCATGGATATTGCCCACCCAGCTCATGGATATTGCCCCCCCAGCTCATGGATACTGCCCCCAGCTCGTGGATATTGCCCCCCCAGCTCATGGATACTGCCCCCCCAGCTCATGGATACTGCCCCCAGCTCATGGATATTGCCCCCCCAGCTCATGGATACTGCCCCCCCAGCTCATGGATACTGCCCCCAGCTCATGGATTTTGGCCCCCAGCTCGTGGATATGCCCCCCCCAGCGCTCATGGATATATGCCCCAGCTGAGACATGGGGTGGCTGTTCGAATGCTCTATTGGCATTCGGACAGCCGCCCCATACTTACCTTTCCGAGCGGCGCCGGGGAAGTGAAAGTTTCCCGCTTCCGCTCGTTGAAGGACCCAAGCCGCGGTCACGTGACCGGGGCTTGGGTCCTTCAAAGAGCGGAAGTGGGGAAACTTTCACTTCCCCGGCGCCGCTCGGAGGTTGGATGCGCTCGGCAGCCGGGTAGAGGCTGCGAGCGCAGCCTCTACCCGCCTGCCGCGCGCATCCAGCCCCCGAGCGGCGGAGGGACCTTTCCCTTCGCCGCTCGGGGGTTGGATGCGCGCGGCAGCCGGGTAGAGGCTGCGAGCGCAGCCTCTACCCGGCTGCTGTGTGCATCTTGTAACCGCCGCGGCGAGCCGGCAGCCGGCTCGTGCCGCGGCGGTTGCATGCGCGCGCAACCAACCGCCGCTGGTTGCGCGCGCATGCGCAGAGTAAGGCTTAGCGACGGACACGCCAAGCCTTACTCAATTATAGTATAGATTGGTCCTGTTCTGCTGTGATTAGCCATTTTTTT
The DNA here is from genome assembly GCA_009667805.1 of Leptobrachium leishanense. Lineage (NCBI taxonomy): Eukaryota > Metazoa > Chordata > Amphibia > Anura > Megophryidae > Leptobrachium > Leptobrachium leishanense. The sequence goes on along the minus strand of CM019066.1, from coordinate 223,561,089 downwards.
TTCAGTTTCCCTTCACTTCCATGCATGTGACCTTCTATCTATTGCTGTGGAAAATCTCCTGGTTTCAGCTTGCGTGCAGCTGCCATCCGTGTCCCAATGATCGCTGGCTTAACTCTTAGCTGGCTGTGCAGGTTTAAACGGACTATTTTTATTACAAAAACATTCCAAACCCTGTTCAGTTTTTTCAGGGGGATATCATGCATAATAAACCAACCAATAGTGCGTAATACAGACAAAATTATGACTTATGGTATGTATTCCCAGATATGTTGTCTATCATTTATGTACTTGATGGTCACTGTAGGGTCATTAAATGAATTAAGTGTATGTTGCCTTGGTGATTGTATGGAGGGTAATGCAAGGATCATTAAAGTTTAAGTGTCTATTCCCTTGATGATTGAATATTAACAAGATGGATAGTAAAGTCAGCGACACTTTATCTGGAATCTCCTCCTAGATGGCCTCTCACCACCTAAAAATTAACATGTCCAAGACTGAGCTCCTACTATTTTCTCCCTCAGCCTCCCCACCTCCTGACATCACTATCTCCCCATCTAACCAGGTTCGCCGTCTTGGAGTTACACTTGACTTGGCGCTTTCCTTCATCCCCCACATCCAGTCTCTTTCATCCTCCTGCCGCTACAAACTACGTAATATTTCCAGAATTTGGTCATTTCTTACCACTGACACCACAAAGCAACTCATCCATGCCCTTGCAATCTCCCGACTTGACTATTGTAATAATCTTCTAGTTGGCCTCCCTCTCTCCCGCCTCGCCCTCCTACAAACCATTCTGAATGCCTCCGCCAGGCTCATCCACCTCACCTGCTGCTCTGTCTCTTCCGCTCCTCTCTGTGAGTCCCTTCACTGACTCCCCATCCACTGCAGAATTAAATTCAAAATCCTTACCCTGACCTACAAAGCTCTCACTAACTTAGCTCCCCACTACCTGTCCTCACTAATCACCAAATACACCCCAGCCCGCTCCCTGAGATCAAACAGTGACCTGCACCTAGTTTCTCACTGCAGGATTTCTCACGCACAGCCCCCATCCTCTGGAACGCTATCCCTCATACTGTCAGACTTTCCCCTAGTTTCCATTCCTTCAAATGCTCCCTTAGGACATTCCTGTTTTATTGCTGTGGAGCTCATACACACTGCACGTTACTGTGAGATTTATTGCTATGGCTAATACAATACCGTGTATGAGTGTATGTCAGGACCCCTGTCTGGAGCCCTACAGCACCCCACGTAAAGCCCGCCGCAAACACAAGAAAGGAAAACCTGGTGTTGCGTTGTCTTGAGTACAGGGCAGCACTTTCTCTTACCAACTTTGTTCACAGCACTGCAGGCCTAACAGGTGCCTCTAATCACCAGACTGTTTCCTACTTAAGGGTGGATCACCCCGAAGGCAATGCTTCTGCATAGTTTCACTAAGCCAGCAAGCCCAGTGGATTGTGATCCTGATACCTCTGCTATTCAAAGACTATCTGGTGAAACCCCTGCCTCGAGTATCCTGTTCCCTGTGTTCATCCTCTGCCCTCCAGAGACTGCTTACAAGACCCCAACATCCTGGTTTCCCGTTGATCATCGGTCTCCTGATTCCTCAACAAACAAGATTCCATTCAGCCCTTTTCCTGTCCTGTCTCGTATCCCCAGTAAGTCTCCTACGTGTGTCTCCTTGTATCGTGTTTCCTGTACCCCTTTGTATCCCCACCAACATTGCATATCCCTTTGGTTCCTCATTTAAGTTCTTCCCTTCACCCTGCATAAACTGGACTTATTATTTTATCTGAATCCTGCAATAAACCCCTATTTTCCCTCACCTGGTTTCCGTTGTGTCACTGCATCCTGGGTTCGGAACCTTGCCTGCCACGCTGGTTCCTGACAGTGTATTAGCCATAGCAATAACTCTCACAGTAACGTGCAGTGTGTAGGAGCGCCACAGCGATAAAACTGCAGTAATGTGTGAGGTGTATGAGCTTATCACAGAGAGCCACAGAAACATGGCTCACAGTTAACGTGCACTCTGTATGAGCGTGTCACAGAGCGCCACTTCTATAAAACTCACAGTACCATGCGGTGTGTATGAGCGTATCACAGAGCTCCACAGCAATAAAACAGCAGTAATGTGTGTAGTGTATGAGCTTATCACAAAGCATCACACCAATTAAGCTCACAGTAACGTGCTCTGTGTATGCGCGTATCACATAACACCACAGATCGTGGTCCACTGTCACACAAACATATACACACACATCCACACACAATCACATACAGTCACACACACTCACACACATCCACATACAGTCACACTGTCATTTATAGAACACTTGCCATGTAACACTTATTAATTCACTGTATTCTGATGTATTAAGCAATTGCTATTGAATAAATTAACCACTTCACTACAGGCAACACGCTCCATGTGATGTCCACAGTCACTACTGTGTTCAGACAATGCGTGAGGCATTGCCCGCTATTTACCTTCAGATCACTGTGATCTCCTTTCCCCTGGCAGACCAGCCTGCAATCAGTCGAGCCACTTCAGCAGAATCCATTGCAGATATGAGGTCTGTCTTAGGCAGTAATGGATTCACACACACGCGTGTTCTGGTTGCACATACCCCCATCGTGCTTTGCGTTGTACCATACAGAGATTCAAAATTATTATTCCTCTATGAATTTGATTGCAGTTGTGTATAAGGGAATTGCACCATTTAGTATAGTAAGTGATTAATTTATTATTATTTATTCTGCTACACTATTTTTGAGTTTTTCTAGCACTGGACCATTGTCCAATAATGAACATGTGAAAGTCGGGTATTTACATACACATTTCCCCACACTGGAGACAAATGGGAAAGAGAAGAGTAAAAAAAGATTTTGCTGATGTATAAAAATATCCCCTCGACTTATTACTATTTTTGATTACAGATATAAAGTAGAATTTAATACAGACAATGTATTGGTTTTGGAATTTTGTCAAGTATAACAGCATCACAGTTATAACACAATCAGTATAGGGCCCTTGGCTCTTCCAATTGTGGTAAAACCAATTCCAAACAGGGGCAGGAGAAGCTACACAGTGAAGCTTCTCCTGCTGCGTTAATGTGCAGTAGACAGCAGCAAAAGCCTGTAGCACAAGGTAGGATTTCAGTTCAGCTGGATTAGGACAGTAGTCATTATTAACGAGTGGGGCAGTTTTGCAGAATGGCTCTCGTTAAACATAACGACTCAGTCGGAATTGGACACATTGCATTTAAATGGTGTTTGTAGCGCTGTTTAAAACTGTGTTCCTGCAATTACTCGGTTTTAGCCACCAGAGAGAGACAAAAGCCATATGGACTATGCGGGACATAAAAGAACTACAAGATCCATCAGGCTTGGCGGCGGAGACAGGAAGTGGGTGGGATAGAGGGGAAAGACGTAAGCAGCCTCGTGCGGAGGAGCGCCAGTGTGAGCGGAGCAACGAAAGACAGAAGACGCAAGTGAGACTGCCTGAGATCGAGACCAGGCCGGAGCGCAGACGCAACCTCGAGGGCGCTGGAGATCGGGACAGTAACTTGCGGAGGCATACCCATTACCGCTGAGTGGTTTGCGCAGAACTTCAGTTCCAGTTGGACCCCCTGTAAGGAGACCGCGATGATCCATAGGGAGTGCAGGCGATAGGCCGTAGTTCTTGTGTTGGAGATCGGACGAGTAAGAGAGCGGATTCGGTGGCACAGAGTTCCGGAGGACAAGCGGAGAGACATCCTTGATCGGGCAGTCGGACAGGCTGTCCAACGGATGGGTGAGAGGCCTTACAGGCCGCAAGTCCGAGTATAACCCAGCACGCTGCATTACTGTTCAATTCTACAGGGCCCCAACGTGACTAGTCGAAGATTTGCTTATTACCTTCACTGGCCAGTTGAATACAGTACCTGGGTACACGAATCAATACACTTTACACCTTTTTGAGACATTACACTCACGGGACTTACACTCCAGAACGGAGGGGGTTAATCCTTTTCTTTTTGCCGCGCGTGTTTTCCCGCATTACGAAATCCTGTCGTTCATATACCGTATTTGCATTATATGTGTCACTTTATTGGGATCAGTAAAGTATATAATCTATAAAATCCACAACAGTGCTGGTGTATATTTATTCCCTAGTGCGGTGAGACTAACCCGAGCTTTATTCAGCGGCTCCTCCGGGAGTGAGCACTACATGTTTAAAAGAGATCAGCAAAAAAATTTCAAAATGGGATCATTCAGCAGATGGGTGTGAAATGAAGGATTGAATAAATATTGCTTATTTTTTTTCTTTCTCACGGTGTGATTTACTAAATGTTTGCTATGGTGTTTAGGACATGAAGTTTTAAGAATTGAGGTGGAACTCAACATCTTAAAACTTTATTAGCAACCCAATGGCTTCACATCCTGGATGTAACATAAATCATTGAGGTGGAAGGCACCGAAAAATTAGTAAAGAATGGAGTCCAGTCAGACTTGACAAAGACCTGGTTAGGGTTGAAACACCGTTTGTTTTTGCTGTGGTGAAGGAATAAACCTATTGAACAAAAACCACTGTATGCTGGACTTAGTTCAAGTATTTCGCCAGTGTTTTCGACGGACCCTTCCGGCTGCGGTGTGAAGGTTGATGCATCGACCCTATTTTGTGGAAAAGAGTTTACAAACGTTTTATTGAACGCAAAAATGTCAGTTTTTTATAAGGTTATTTCCTCTTTTGAGGGAAATAATTTAAAAAGGACAAAGAAATAACTAAATTAAATTTAAAATAATGTAAACTAAAAACCAAGCATTCCATTACCAACCCAGAAGTTTAAATAAGAGAGCTAAACTAGAGAGCTGCAGAAGGAACTACTAACATTTCATTCAAAATAAAAATAAAATTAAAATAAATTAACCAAAGTGAAATTAACACAGACCAGGCATCCTATTACAAACACTTAAAAACTCAGATAACCTGGCTTCGATCGTATGTATCCGATCAATTGCAATATGTGTCCATTTCTGACAGCGCTTCCCTGTCACTCCCAGTCATGTGCGGAGTATCCCAAGGCTTGATACGTGGGCCCCTGCTATTCACAATATTCATAAATGATCTGCCCAATGCCTGCAGAGCCTCAACTGTACATAAGTACGCAGACGATACCGTAATCTATACTAGCAAACCAAATCTCCCACAGCTGGAGGCAATGCTGTAAGAACGATTCACAGAGGTAGAAAAGTGGATTGCAGATAAAAAACATTTTCTAAATACTGACAAAACTGCTACAATGCTCTTGGAACAGTACCTAAATTGCGAAATCCCCATCCTATGTGTCAGGACAAAATCAAATGGCACGCTGACCCCAGTCAGTTCTCTCAAATATCTAGGTATGTGGCTAGACCTAAATCTATCCTTTGGCCCCCACTTTGAAAAACGCTCATCTAAACTTTGCCCCAAACTAGGTGCCCTTTACAGAAGCAAATCCTGTCTGAGCCCACTGTAAGAAAGCAAATTGTACAACAAATGCTTATGCTGGCTATTGAATACGAAGATGCAGTGTATGCAGCTGCCCCACAAACGCACTTTTATAAACTTACTAAATTGTATAACGCATTCTGCCGCTTTGTGCTACAATGTATCTACATGACCCACCATTGTGACATATTAAAAGAGCTAAACTGGCCGTCGCTGGAATCTAAACGTACCCTTCACCTTTCCAACATTGGGCCGTATTACATAGTTGGTGCTAACTTAACCAGAGCAGTTGTAAACTTCACAGAGCCATTATAGCCTATGGAGGTTTTAAGTTTACAACAGCTCTGGTTAAGTTAGCACCAACTATGTAATATGGCCCCTGGTGTGCCACTTTGTGCTACAATGTAACTACATGACCCACCATTGTGACATGTTAAAAGAGCTAAACTGGCTGTCGCTGGAATCTAGACGCACCCTTCACCTTTCCAGCCTGGTGTTTAAGAGGTTTTCTGGAAAGCTACCACCCTACCTGAATAGACTGCTTCCCCCAGCAGTTCCCTCATCCTATAACCTCTGATCCAGGACCTTACTTGCAGTGCCACAATACGAAACAAAAATGTCTCGATCCTCATTTTCCTACAGAGCACCACAGTTATGGAATAACGTCCCATACACCATCAGATCTTCGCCCAGTCTAAAGTCACTTGAGACCTCTTAATATACCTCGATACAGAATGCACCTGTAAACATGTAACATATTGAGTATATTTCCTACATATTTATTTTCTATGTTAATCTGTACATTTGTGTTAGTATCTTGCATTTTATTACTTTGTATTTCTGTACCCTACTGTAAAAATTCAATGTTCTTGAACCCAGGACATACTTGAAAACGAGAGAAATCTCAACGTATCCTTCCTGGTAAAATACTTTATAAATAAATAAATTAAAATTACTCTCAAATTTTATCTTTTTTTCCAATGAAAAGAGGACTTCTGAGCATGCAGAGTTTAGAGAAGGAAGCATGTGCCGCTAGTCCTCTGCACAGCAGTGGGAAGAATAATAATTTGCACTTTTTGAAAGCTGATCTGTGATGATGCACTCTCGACCCTTGCTTATCAGGTCCTTGGTGCTATCCCTTAATGATGCACTTTAAAATACTATAGCTTGGATTACAACACATGGACGCAGACATAAATCTGTAACATCTTCATTTAATGGAGATTTGCAGCAATTCTGTTACATGTATAAATGCTGTTATTATGTTACAGTAAAAATGCAGAAATTCAATTACTACTTACGTTAAAAGCAAAAATGTAAAAGCTACACTGCACAGAATATTGATCTATTTATTACTGTTGTCTATGATGTACATAAAAGCAATTCAAGAACACTTTTAGAGCACATTATTGAACTACAATTTTCTTTGATTTTATTAAGGCATTATGTGATACATGTACAAAATGTCACACAAAATAATAAAAAAAAAAAATTGACCTAAGAATTGGAATGTAACATTATGTGATACATGTACAAAATGTCACACAAAATAATAAAAAAAAAAATTGACCTAAGAATTGGAATGTAACATTAGGGGTGTGTATAAAGTCCAATCACATAGTTATGCAGATAACACACATGCACAAATAAAATTAAAAACATTAAAGGGATCCTCCTATACTGTGTAGGCCATGGCACTTTGTGTACTCATTAAAGCAGGGTTGGGCAATTACGGCCCTCCAGATGTTTTGAAACTACATTTCCCTTGAGGCTCTACAAACCTAATGAGCAGCCGAGCATCACGGGAAATGTAGTTTCAAAACATCTGGAGGGCCGTAATTGCCCACCCCTGCATTAAAGGGATCCTGTCTTGACCATGTTCACTTTGCTGCGAGATCACACCGATCTTAAAGATTTTTATTATCGTCATCAAGATTAATGCAATATCGCATGAGATATTGAAGCTGCTACTTATCAAGTTCCAGCAGCATTCTCCCTAATCCGTGGGTGGAACTTTATACGGCCTATCATGAAGTGATTCATGATTGGTGACATCTAGGACCCAACAGTCAGTGGTGCGCATGGACTAAATGGAGAGCTGTCCTGTAGAATGGCTCTCCACTCAGAGTGTCACTCCCAAGCTGCTGCATGCTGCACAGAAGTGAGTGACAACGACATTTTGACAGAGAATTCGTCCTTAATTATATGTGTTAGCAAAAAAAAATGTTAACACATATATAGGGAGTGATTCTCTGTCAGATGGGCCCGACATGTGTTGGGCATTACCGGTGTACTTGAAAAAAATTATCATGAGTGTTAGACATAGCACCGCAATTTTATTAACTACCTCTCTCACTGTACATATGAAAACCATTTCAGCTTACCTATTTTATTACTTCATCAGTCAAAGTACTTGATGTATGTTTTCCAAAGAATATTTGAGCCAGAATTAAAGACAATCAATCAAGATATGGATATAGTTTATGTTAAGTAACAATTAGACTTGCAAAGGCCTCTAAAGCAGTATTGGTAAGATATAAAAATGAATAATTTATGCTGAAAAAACCTTTTCTAGCCAGTTTGGTAACAAAATAGTTATTTTAAAGATTATATGTGAGCTATTCTTTGATTGCTTTAATACTCAGGGTTTTGCTATAAACCACACTTCGTTGCGTCTGTTCATTAGCTTGAATGGGCTATCATAACCAGCTGTATAGTAGACATTTTCATCTAATGATTTGCCATCCTTTTTCAAGCTTTCAGACAGCAGCAACAGCTGTTCTTGGCTCTTTGCGGCATTGGTAAACCCACCAAAGGTCCTGAATGGGGAAAAAAATAGAAATATATCACATTTACATGTGTTTGAAAGATTTATACAAGATCAATCTGAAACTGTAGTGTAAGCAAAATTGCATAACAATTACTACTAAAATAATACAACACTGTAACTGTATCCCAAATAAAAGAAAATCTGTGAGCAGCGCTGTCATATTTAAGTAGAGAATAGAATTACTACTATATATAACTACTGTATGTGCTTCACTAGATAAATGACTAATACATTTAAAGTAATGCATTAATATGGAAGAAGATTTCCTTCTAACCAGTGAATCTGTATGTACATTACTCTGCATGTAAAGCATACAATTAGAAAACTGAAATATTTCAGAGAGTAACAATTGCATACTAGCAGCATGTTTTAACACGTTATGGACTTCAGCTCTATAAATGTAATGGTGTGACAGAACAGTCACACTAATTGGCAATCTGTAAGTTTTGCTTGATGCGGACCGGCTCCCAACCACGGGTGGAACCGTACCCAGAAATGAAGGCAGCAACCTTCATGTATTGTCTCCATTCCTGCCCAGGTTTTGGTCTAGCCTCACATTCCAGTCCTAGTTCAGCACACCAGCACTGGTTTTCCTTTCCTTCTGCACCCTATCACAGGTGAACTATTAGCACCGACTAGCTCTCAATAAAGGACCAAATCTCCCTCTAGTCACTGCTCCATTATTGTTGCTCACTTGTTTCAAAGACAAGTACCTGTGATTATTTGCTCCTGGAAACCTGCATTTACCCTGCAAACCAATCTGTTCCCTCAGCCTGCTCCTCTGCCTCCCTTGGTTCCAGAGTCCAAGACCCTTGTGCCCGCTTGTACCCTCTGAAGACCATTGTACACTCTAAGGGCTCTATTAAATTCTTTGCGCAAAAGCGCACGCGCAGCGCTATTTTTTTGGCGCGCAGCGTTAAACGTTAGCGCACGTAAATTAACGCTGGTATTACAATCCGAGCGCATTTTTTCATCCGTCAAAAAATAACACACGGAAAAAGACACAAAAATGCGCACGCATTAATGCTGCGCACAAAAATCGGTGGGCGGACAGTTTTTTCACGCAATTCAGCCAATCTGAATTAAGAACCACAATTGGCTCCCGTTAAGTTTCTGCGCCTGTCAAAATCAATCTGAGTATATATGCTGCAGCAATAATAAAAACAGGCACTGTTCGATTTTAATTTCCTGTAAATATAATAAATATTTAGTCTTAAAAAGCCGGTTCTTATAAATGGGCTGTGAAATTCCCCCCCTCCATTCTTGTTAGTGTCAATACTGCATAGACCGTTGTTCCTTCTATAGGATATGAGCTGTGGCCGATTTCCTGTTATGTTCAGTGCAGGAAAATGTACGCAGAAGCGGGAAGATGGGAAAAGGGTCTCGTGAACCATATATGGTAGTAAGTTAACTGAGTGGCTAAACTTTGATGTTGTAATGTATCTGTACACTGATTGGCTATAAATTCTGTGTATTTTAATAAATAGATCTGGCTTAACGAGGAAAGCCAGACTTCTGAGAAAGACCAATACAGTTTCGTGATTGATTCTTTTTGGGGGTCTCCGCCGTGAGTTTTACTACTGTGGAGCTCTGTGATACACTCATACACATGGCACATCACAAAGCTCCACAGTAATAAAACTCAAAGTAATGTGCCGTGTGTATGAGCGTGAGTTTTATTACTGTGGAGCTCTGTGATACGCTCATACACACGGCACATTATTGTATCACAGAGCTCCACAGTAATAAAACTCACGTTCATACACACGGCACATTACTGTGAGTTTTATTGCTGTGGTGCTCTGATGCAGCAAGGTGCAGTGTGTATAAGTGTATCAGAGCATCACAGCCATAGCTCACAATAATGTGCAGTGTGTAGGAGCGTATCAGAGCTCCACTGCCTTTTTTTTTCGCCCCCTCTCTTATTCTTTTTACCCCTTTCTTTCCCCCCCTCATTCAAATTTTTTCCCCTCATTCTCATTCTTTTCACCTTTCTTTTTCCCCTTCATTCTCATTCTTATCCCTATCATTCTTTTTACCCCTTTTCCCCCTCTTCCTTAATCTTCCTCTCCTTTAACCCCCTACCCCTCCCTTCAGCAGTCACCTACCAAGTCAGAGGTGCTGCAGCACGGAGGCTGGGTTGGTGCCGCCCCTCCCACGCATCACCTGACCCACCCACGTGATGCGTCGTCGACTCGCAGCAGTGTGTGCGATGCATCACGTGGGTGGGCAGGTGACCCTCGCAATCCGCGCGGGAGGGGGCCCAGCCACGATCGGTCAGCTTCCAAGAGTCCGATACTGGAGCTGAGAAGCAAGGAAGCAGCGGAGAATTAATCCGGGTCTGAGCAACTCGCGGGCCCGACCGGTCAATCCGCCCCAAATTGTGCGGTCTGAGGTAGAGTACTAAGGGGGGGTGGACCACTCCTGGTGACGGGGGTCACAGGGGTCCCTTGAATAGGCCCGGGCGCCCACGGGGCCTAGCTGAGGCCCGGGCCTTGGCTAGGCCTGTTCATGGTGTGTGTGAATGTGTGCCTGTGTGTGGGTATATGGATGTGTGACTGTGGGGCGGGGTATGTGGATGTGTGGCATCTGTGATACATTACTACACAACGCACATTACTGTGCGTTTTATTGCTGTGGAGTTCTGTGATATGCACATACACAGCACACATTGCTAGCACTCTCAGGCATCCCTAGACTGCCTGAGAATGATATGACTTGTAGGCAGTGTGGTGCAAGTGCCATATCAGACAATATATATGAAGTTACATGTGCTGTGTTTTATTTTGAATGGGTTGGGAATGGGTTACATTCCTTAAAGAAGGGTCTAGCTAACAGAGATGCTCTTAAAAGAGTATAACACATTGTGAGCACCTCTGTTAGTGAGGCCTCCTCCAGGACACATTACATTTCACTACTGTAGTCTCTAATAGGGCCTGGAGGCAGGGGCGTCGTAACGTGGGGGTGGGGGGTGCGGCCCGCACCAGGTGACACCCGCCCTTAGGGTGACACCGTCACCCTAAGGGCGGGTGTCTCACCCTGCGCCACGGGTTCACTCCCTGCGAGCGTTCGAAGCTATGCAGCTTCAGCGCTCGCCTGGGGGAAACATGTCACCAGCCGAGTCCTCGCGAGATCTTGGCTGGTCACGTGGCTCCCCCAGGCGAGCGCCCAAGCTCCATGCCGCCGGGCGCTCAGAGGGAGCAGAACACGCGGCGCAGGAGGTGAGCTGGGGGCATTATCCATGAGCTGGGGCAATATCCATGAGCTGGGAGCAATATCCATGAGCTGGGGCATTATCCATGAGCTGGGGCAATATCCATGAGCTGTGGCATTATCAGTGAGCTGGGGGCATTATCCGTGAGCTGGGGGCATTATCCATGAGCTGGGGGCATTATCCATGAGCTGGGGGCATTATCCATGAGCTGGGGCATTATCCATGAGCTGGGGCAATATCCATGAGCTGGGAGCATTATCCATGAGCTGGGGGCATATCCATGAGCTGGGGGCATATCCATGAGCTGGGGCAATATCCATGAGCTGGGGCAATATCCGTGAGCTGTGGCAATATCCATGAGCTGGGGCAATATCCATGAGCTGGGGCAGTATATCCATGAGCTGGGGCAGTATATCGATGAGAGCGGCTGGGGCAGTATATCCATGAGAGCTGCTGGGGCAGTATATCCATGAGAGCTGCTAGGGCAGTATATCCATGAGAGCTGCTGGGGCATATCCATGTGAGCTGGGGCAGTATCCATGTGTGTTGGGGGCAGTATCCATGTGTGCTTGGGGCAGTATCCATGTGTGCTTGGGGCAGTATCCATGTGTGCTGGGGGCATATCCATGAGAGCTGGGGCAATATATCCATGTGTGAGCTGGTCTGGGGGCAATATATCCATGTGTGAGCTGGTCTGGGGCAATATATCCATATGTGAGCTGGGGCAATATATATCCATGGGTGAGCTGCTGGGGGCAATATATAATTGTGAACTGGGGCAATATATCCATATGTGAGCTGGGGGCAATATATATCCATGGGTGAGCTGCTGGGGGCAATATATCCAGAGCTGCTGGGGGCAATATATATCCATGTGTGCTTTCACTGCCTTCGAACAGGCACCGTACTTGCTGGCAGTTGGCAAAAATTTGTGTGAGCATATGAGAGAGCTCCACAGCAATAAACCTCACAGTAATGTGCGCTGTGTGTATGAGCATTCAGTGTTCTATGGGAGTACTGATTTAGGAGTAAGAGTAGTTAAAAGAAAATCCGTAAAACTCGGAGGGGGGGTGACACCATAAGTTACCGCACCGGGTGACACCAACCCTAGTGACGCCACTGCCTGGAGGGGTCTCTTTCTGAGCCTCTCTTAAAGGACACTGTGAGCACCTCTACTAGTGAGACTTTGTTTTGCTCGGCCGGGGGTGCAAAAGGGAGTATCTGCCCTGGGTGCCAAAAACCCTAAGAACGCCTCTGTAGGCGCCATCATTTCTTAATAAGTGGCTTGACTGCTGACGAGAATGGCAACACACTGATGGCATTACACATTACAATGTCATCAGAAAAGGGCGGTTACAATATTCACATATAAAAGGTTTGAATCCCTTTATTAAAAATAAGCAAAAGTTACAAAAGCCAAAAATAAGAGAAATTAACGTTTGAAGAAACAGTAAATCTAAGCCCACCAAAGCCAATGGAAGATTCAGTATCTATCCAGAGAGATCACGAAGAAGATCTGATCTATTATTATTATTATTGTCATCATTGATATGGCGCCAACAGTTTCCGCAGTGATTTACAATAACCAAAGGGAACGTGATACCGATAAACGGACATATGATGGAAACGAGAGGTGTAGAGGGCCCTGCTCATAGGAGCTTACGATCTAGAGGGATTGGGGTTGAGGAAGACCAGGGGAATTTTACTAAATAGCAGGACCATTAGTGCCAGTGGTTTGGGAATGGTAGGGCCATAGAAGCGGCTTCAATCCTGTGTGAGCAGGTGAGCAGAGGGATGAGTTGCATCAGCGATTTGGTACGGTAATCTGAAGAGATGGGTTTTGAGGGATTTCTTGAAGGCCTGAAGATCAGGGGAGAGTTTAATAGGGCGAGACAAGTCATGCTACAGGACCGGAGCAGCCCTTGAGAAGTATTGGAGGCGAGATAATAAAATATATATATTTTTTAATTTATTTATAAAGCGCCAGCATATTCCGCAGTGCTGTACAATGGGCACAGTATAGACAGGGTTACAATAAATTGAACAACATATTGACAAACCAGTACAGGAGGAAATAAAGGCCCTTTTTTCATGGGAATTTACAATCTAGAAGGGTTGGGGGGGTGGAAACAGGAGGAGAGGACTGCAAGATGAGTATTCTTATTATCATGTCATGTGATGCTGATGTCATAGGGAAACATGTAAACAGCCCCATCTCATAGTAGATGATGCAGTTACTACGGAGATGTATGTAAACACCGGCTGTCATCTCTTTGTGACATCCCAACCAAGGTTATTCATGAGAGCTTGCAGAGAGTCTCGCTCTAACCAAAGCCTACAAGTGATAGGAATCCGAACGTGTGTTTAATAAGCAAATGCTCATTGGCTGCGTTCTCACTGTAAATACATTCCTACATTTCTATTGGTGTTTGCTTTCTTGTAAACAACATCTGATAGGCTAATATTTATTTATGCATATATATTGAATTTTCACACTCATTATATACTCCTGGAATAAACATCTTATCTGAATATAGAAAAGTCATAATTTTTCTTTCACTTGAGATTAGTTCTGATTACATCTCTTTCCATGTAGTCCCTCCCTAACATTTTATTCTAGATATAATTAGTCATTTAAAATGTCAATGGATTTTTCTCATAGTTTTAGTCATCAAAACTATATAGTTTTGACAATATAGGGGCGGAGCCTGGACGAGCATGCGGCTGGCTGTGTGAGAGCTGAGCTCCTGGGCCGCGGGTGACCTTTCAAGCGGAACCGTTTACCACTGACCCGACCAGGTTACATTGAGTGAAGGGAGAAGCTCCCCTGCACCCTGCCATGCCGCCGCAAAAACAAAAAAAATCGGCAGACGGCCCGGTTGCGACGATTTTCGCGGCCCGCCGCACTCAGGAGATAAGACAAGATGGCGGCCGGACCCCGCCGGAAGATGGAGGGGAAGACTCGGCGGGCATCGCCACCTTGATTCCGGCATCTAAACAGGACATAGCGGCGCTCTTCCAAAAAATAACGGAGGTACAGGAGATCTTGGCTGGGGAGATTGTGAGAGGCTCCCAGGTGGTTAAGGCAGAAATCCAGGCCCTGGGTTCCCGCACGTCGGATTTGGAGGCCCGGGTGGAGGAGGTGGTTCAGCAGGCTAACACGTCCGCGGATGTAGTAAATCAGCTCCAGGACCGGGTGGAGGGATTAGAGAAGGCCATGGAAGATGCGTCCAACCGATCCAGACGCAATAACCTCCGATTAAGAGGCCTATCAGAGGAGGTGTCACAGGCTGCGCTGGAAGCCACGGTGGTGGGCCTGTTTCAGCGGTTGTTGCCTGACCTGCCTGCTGAGAGCTTTCTAATGGACCGAGTTCATCGGGCGCTACGGGCCAGGGGCCCCCCCAACTCCCAACCTCGTGATATTATCTTGAGATTGCACTATTATAAAACAAAAGAAAAAAATTTGCGAGCTAATCGCGAGCGGTGCCTGCAATATGAAGATGTGGAGCTTCAACTCTTTCAGGATCTGGCGCCGATCACCTTGGCCAGACGTCGGGACTGGAAGCCAGTGACGGCGTTGCTCCGGGCTCAAGGCCTGAAATACACTTGGGGCTTCCCGTTTCGCTTAATTGTCACCAAAGACTCTCGCACGTTCTCTTGCACGAATGTGAGTGCCCTGCCTGCGTTCATGGATCGCTTGGGTCTACAGATGCCGGATGGAGTTCGCTCCACTCTCCCGCCACAACTACAACGCCTCCCGGCGGAGTGGCAAGAAGTTGCCGATTGATCCGCCCGCAGGGCAAGATTTTTACTCTCCTTCTTCCTTTCCATGGCACGCTCCAAGAGCGGAGAGCGTGAGTAATTGCGACTTGGTCGGGTCGCCTTTTACAGTTCCAGCGACCTTTCCTTACTTTATCTCGTTTAAACCCTTTTTTATTACATGTGACTGACAGAGTGTGTTCAGGCCCCCCTGGCCGCAGAGCAATGGACTTTTTTGGGAAACCCCACTGCTTCATCTTTATTGCCACTTGTGCTGTATTCGGCTGTTTTAAATACAGGGGATGGCTGCCCGAAGGTCGAGGGGATAGCTTAGCTCACTACTAAGCATGTATTTGTTGCAAAAGTTTATACGTGTTTTGTTTGGGTTGCTGGAAGTTATGTTTGATAGATTTACGGTTCTGCATCGTCACCTGCCGGGTGACTGGTTCTATTTGTGGGATTAGCAGGTGGTCTCCTGATTGCCCTTTGATTCCCCCCCAACGCCTGGTTTTCGGGTTTCTCCCCCAAACCAGGACATGGAATTTGATGTTAAATGTTTGTTGGTCCCCCGATGTTCCCGTTTGTCTTTTGTGTCCTCCTTTCGCTTTTTCTTGTTCTTATATCTTCTCTTCTACCCCTTCGGTCTTTATTTCTCTCTTCTCCTCCCACCTCTATGCTGGCTTCCTTCTCTCCCTCCTTCTACTCGGGGGTGGGGCCTGTCACGGAGCCTTTTCCCCACGTTAATGCATTATGATGGCTAAGACCCTTAAGATATGGTCCCTGAATGTTAAGGGACTTAATTCCCCTGGAAAACGGCGTCTGCTCTTTCGAGAGATGCGTCGCCAACAGGTAGACATAGCCTGCCTGCAGGAAACCAGAATTCCACGGTCCGCCTCCTTCCGGCTCTCTGACAGGCGCTACTCCCAGGTGTATTCCTCGTGTGCCTCTACTAAAACCCGGGGGGTGAATATTCTCGTGCGTAACTCCTGCCCTTTCACGCTGGACACGGTAGTGGCGGGTGGGGAGGGCAGGTATTTGGTGGTGAATGGGTGGCTTGCACATAAGAAGTACTCGGTGGTCTCGGTGTATGCACCGAACGTACCGGATGTGTCCTTTTGGTCTGATTTACAAATGTTTATTTCCTCCCATGCATCCGGAGCTCTGATAGTTGCTGGGGACTTTAATGCTGTGCTTTTCCCCACCTTGGACCGGTCTGATGCTTCCCAGCAGGCTGTGCCCCGAGAGCTCAGGACACAGGATAAACAATTTCACCGCTTTGTTAGGGCCCTAGATCTAGTTGATGTCTGGAGATCGCACCATCCCACCACTAGAGATTATACATTTTACTCGCCCCCGCATGCGTCGTACTCAAGGATTGATTATCTGCTGGCGGCGCCCTCCTCCCTTCCGGAGCTCGGGTCACCCGCCATTGGCTCGATCACGTGGTCTGACCACGCTGACGTAAGCATGCATCTTAGGCTGCCGGGACGCCGGACCCCTGGACAGTGGCGCTTGGACCCGACCCTCCTGGATGCGGAGGGGGTGTCTCAGGCGGTTAGGCAGGAGCTGGAAGGCTACTTTCAGGTTAACGGCACAGACGAAGTACCCGCTTCAGTGGTATGGGCAGCGCATAAGGCGGTCATAAGAGGGGTGCTCATTAGCCAGGCTTCCTATCAGAAACGGCGCAAAGGTGAAATGTTCGCGCAGCTTCAAGCTAGCTTGCGTAAACTAGAATTTAGACATAAGGCGGAGCCTGGACCGGTGACCTTTGATGCTTTGCAAGAGGCGAGAAGGGCATTGACCCAGCTATCTCTAGATGAAGTCAGCAGATCCATGCTCTGGTCCAAAAGATTTTACTATGAACGCTCAAACAAAATGAACACCCCTATGGCAAGGAGGATAGCGGGCCTCCAGCGTCACGGGGGCGTAGGAGCCCTGAGGGACGGGGCAGGAACTGTTCACAGATCCGCTTCTAAAATTAGGGATATTTTCACAACATTTTATGAGAAGATCTATAACCACTCCCCGCATGCGACCTCAGATAACCCGACACATGTAGCTAATGTACAGCGGTTTCTGTCCGAGTTGGCCTTGCCGACCCTGACGGAGGCACAGGCTGCAACCCTGGGTGCGCCGATAGATAGCGAGGAGGTGCGGACAGCCATAGGACTCATGCAACCAAACAAGGCCCCGGGTCCGGACGGACTCCCAGGACTTTACTATAAATCGTTTCTGCCCATCTTACTCCCTCACCTTACCACAATGTGTAACTCGGCGAGGTCGGGGACTCCCTTTGCAAGGGACTCCTTGACGGCCTCTATTGTTACTATCCTTAAACCTGGGAAGGACCCTTTGGGCCCGGAGAACTACAGACCGATTTCCCTCCTTAATTTTGATATTAAAGTTTTAGCCAAAGTATTGTCTCTCAGATTGAACGAGATCATACCAACTTTGGTTCATGCTGACCAAGTGGGGTTTATCCCAGGCCGCCAAGCATACGATAACACCCGGAGGGCTTGTGACCTGGTCTGGCTTGCGCAGCGTCTGAGGGTACCAGCAGTGTTCCTGTCCCTAGACGCCGAAAAGGCCTTCGACAGGGTGGGCTGGGCTTATCTCTTCCAGGTGCTGACGCACCTGGGGTTCCCACAGGAGTTCACGTCCTCGATAGGAGTAATGTATGACATGCCGGTGGCGCAGGTGGTGGTACCGGGTACGCCCCCTCATCCTTTTCGCCTCACGAACGGCACTCGACAGGGCTGTCCCCTGTCGCCGCTGCTGTTCGCGCTCTCCTTGGAGCCTCTGCTCTCGGCGGTTCGCGCGGACCCGCTGATTGCGGGGGTTGCATACAGGGGGGAAGAATATAAAGTCTCTGCGTATGCCGATGACGTCCTCTTGTCCCTTACCTGCCCTGTTCCCTCGGTGGCGCGGCTGTTGGAGGTGTTGGACCGGTTCTCGGGGGTGGCGGGGTACAAGGTTAACATGACTAAGTCTACGGCTCTCCTTGTGGGGGCCTCGGATGGGGACGCCGGGATTATGGAACATCGGCATGGTTTTGCACAACTACAGAGTCCATATCGTACCTTGGTGTTCGGATCCCGGGGTCCCACTTGGAAATATTTACTCTTAACTATGCTCCATTGATACAATGTATAAAAAGTGATCTTGACCGATGGGCTAAACTGCATATTTCATGGTTGGGGAGGGTGCACTGCATAAAAATGAACGTTCTGCCTCGTCTCCTGTATCTTTTCCAAGCCCTTCCGATAAGTGTGACGCAATCAGATCTAACGTCACTGCAGACGGCTATAGATGCTTTTGTGTGGGATAATAAGAGACATAGGGTGGCGAGGCAGACGTTGTTTAGACCTCGGGCAGCGGGAGGGATGGGGTTACCCTCTCTCCTTTCGTACTATAGAGCAGCACGGTTAGCCCAAATAGTAGCTTGGCACTCCCCAATGGGCGCAAGGAGATGGGTGGATCTGGAGTCTTCCATGATGTCACCGGATCTTCCACAATTCTGGCTCTGGACTTCGCCACCTTATCGTCCAACATTACGCACGGAATGCCCGGCCATAGTAGCTGCGGTGAAATTATGGGACTCTGTCGCAGTTAAATGTGACCTTACAAGTTATCCGTCGCCTCTGACTCCGATCTTGCGCAACGAGGAATTCCCCCCGGGCTTGTGCCCGCAGCCTTTTGGCCTGCTGGAAGATGCGGGTCTTCAGCGACTGGTGGATTTCTACCCTAAAGGAGCCCTCCTGCACTATCCGGACCTACAGAGCACACACTCGCTGCCTCCATCTACTTTTTTCCGATTTTTACAGATGAGGGACTTTATCACCAAACCCCACCTTCGAGCCGCAGCACTCACCAAGCCTTCGTGGTTTGAGCGTTTGTGCCTTCAAGAACACTACCCCAAAGGTCTTATCTCCACAATATACTCCTCTATTACCTCGACCCTTGAATGGAAGGAATTGACATACATTAACGCATGGCATAAAGACCTGGGAGAGGAATTGGAAGGCGATGAGTGGTTGGACATCTGGGAGGCAGCTAGGAGGTCCTCTATATGCACTACGCACCAGGAGCAATCTCTGAAAATGATATTCCGCTGGTACACCACCCCGGAGAAACTTGTCAAAATGAAAGTGACTACCACTGATGTATGTTGGAGACTGTGTGGCGATAAGGGAACCTTCCTGCACATGTGGTGGTCATGCCCCCGCCTTAAACCACTATGGTCGAAACTACATTCTCTTGCCCAAGCCGTGCTGGAGAGAGAAATACCTTTTGTGCCGAAAGTTTTTCTCCTTGCGTCCCCCTTGGAGGACCTTTCCTTGCGCCAGAACAAACTACTTGCTAAAATGTCGTTGGCAGGGCGTCGTGCCATAGCGGCAGAGTGGAGGGCAATGGAGCCCCCCCCGCTTTGGCAGGGTGCTGGCTAATATCAGAGACGTGGCCCTTATGGATGAACTGTCGGCCAGAGTACACCACACTATGGATGCGTTTTCTAGATTGTGGGAGCCTTGGTTGAACCATGATGTTTAGATAATGATCTACCTAATGATTGCAGGGAATGGAAGATTGGGGTTATCGTGGTGTGCCGGCTGGGTCTTGGAGAGAACCTTTCTCCTCCCCTTTCCCTCCTCTTCCCCCCCCCCTCTCCTTTTTTCTTTTTCTCTTTCCTTTTTTCTTCTTCTCTTCCCTCTGCCCTTTAGGCCTTTTCTCTTCCTTCTTTTCCTCTCTACTCTCTACATCCTTTTCCCTTCTTTCTCCTGTTTGTCCTCCCCAGTTTGTCCTTTGAGAAGATGTTGTGACAGGGTGGGGTGTATTATATCTTGCTGATTTGTTCTAGCTATGGTTGTATCCTAGCACCCCCTGGAGTCGTTTATGGCTTGTACATCACAATAAATCACAATAAAATATGTTTTAAAAAAAAAAAAAACTATATAGTTTTCATTTAGTCTTAGTCACAAGAAAAATGTAGTCTTTGACAAAATTATTAGTTGACAAAATTAACAGTGGATGAAAGCGTACATTGTGTCACATATTGTGTCCTTAACCACGATGAAATGACCCTCGTCATTATATTTGGCATCAGGGAGGAGGAAGGATATGTTTGGAGATGAGTATTGTAGTGCCGCTGATTTTGCCATCAACGCAGTTGCTGAAATACCCTGTAGGAAAGTGACTGTTGCAGAATTGCCTATTCTATAGAATATTCTATTCTATAGAAGCACTTTGTGAAATATGTTTCAGTACAATGGAAACTAATGATTTAGCAAGAGTCCAAAGGTGTCACGGGTCAGTGATGGTGGGGTACCGGCTTTGGTGGTATAAGCCCGGTATGCAGTTGATCTTGCTGGCTGGGAGTGATGAGAGGCACAGTGGGGCTGAAGCACACAGCAAGATATCAGATGCAGGAGGGTTTAACAGATCTGCAGGTGATACCAGGGTCCGAAGCAGAGCGGGGGTCTAGGAGAGGGGTACTGGGAGCTTGGAAGGGCACGCGGGTCCAATAGAGGGTACAGAGAGAGGTAGAGGCTGAAAGACTAGTGAGTATTCAGGAGCAGGATATTCACGTCTTGACAGAGCATGAAAAGCTACAATAATGGAGCAATGTCAGGAGGGGGCGTGGTGCCTTTAATCTTGGATGTGTCATGTGACCTGTGGTGTGTGCTTTTACCTGTTTCATGCACTGAGCAGGTGGGCAGCACTTATCATGTAGCTGCCACGATGAAGACAGCCACCTGGTACATTCAGCAGCGTGGGCATGACAAAAGGGCTCCTCTTCATCATATTTTGGCCACCTACATCAATCGTACAGATTTTGTGATCTTGTGGCGTAAAGTCCTTTATATGTAGTATTGGGGTGGGGACAAGAGGAGGAGAGATGCTGAAAACAAGAAAGTGTGTTGAACAAAAGGTTGCATCTAAGTAAGCAGTGGGTGGTGAGAACAAGGGGAGTGTATGTACCCAGTAGTTGGACTGAACGAGAGAAAGTTGTGGGAGTCCATGCCATAAACCCCAAAAGTAAGGGTGGGTAACAACTCAATGGAGATACAGTTGAGCATCCAGCAGAATGAATGTAATGGGAGAAACATGCATAATAACTGGAAACTCTCCATCCATGCCCAGTATTGGATATGTGGGTCAGGAAGACACAAGATCCTCTCATCCATGTCAGCTTGGGTAGGATATAGTCCAGTATTTGCGAGTACGCCACTGGTGAGGCAAGGTATGGAGGGTGGACCAACCGAAAGAGCCACCTCCAGCAACCATTCATTAACTCTGCCCACCAGGGCAATAAAACGTTAATGTAGTCTAGGAACCATACAAATAAGAAGTAAACAGGCATTGGCTACTATTATGGCCATGGGAACAATAGGCATTGAATTGTCAAAGTGCATTAGTCAGAACAGGTGAACCTTGAAGAAACAAATGTGTGAACTAGTAACCCGACACCAATACATTTCAATATAATGGGAAACAAGCAATAATACAACAAGTCTAACAGTCCATCACTGCAGTGTGCAGTAGGTGTGGTAAATCAAAGTGTTTGCCGTGTGGACTGCTATTGACACCAGAACCCGTTCTGTCATAATGGGGGTGTGCAGCAGGGGGAAAATGAGCAATAACTGCTAAAATCTGGTGGGTCCATCCCAAAAAGTGTGTAGTGGTTACGTGGTAGGAACAGGGACAAGCAGCAGCTTAAATGTCCACATGGCCAAATCAGCAATCGGCTCCATCAGGAGCAGGTTCTCGAAGTGCCCATGCTTGGGAGCAGGCTCTTGCAACAAGGGGCAAATCCATAAATCGTTGTAACACACACCTGGTGTAGACAACACATGGTCACCATGTGAGTCTGACCTAGACGTCACCCAACAAGGATCAAATGTAAGGATCAGCAGGTAATGGGCAGTAGTGTACCTGATAGGTCAGTATTGTCTTAAAACATGGCCAGGGTACAGTCCATCAAGGTTCAGAAATAAGTTCTGCGTCCATGGCAAACGAAATTGCAGATAGTAAGCAATGATGAACCTGGTGTAACGCTGTGCTAGAGCATCCATTTTGGCATGCAACGTATGTTCACCTATAGAAGAGTTGGCACAGCTTAAACCACATTTCCAGAGGGCTAGAAAGAGCCTCCAATACAGAATTGCAAAATAGAGCTGTAGCAAAATAATGGTTGCAAAAGGATACCAGGGTATTTGAGGGTATGGTGAAGGTGGCAGGTCCAATCGAGGATATTGCTGCAGGTCTTCACAAATCCCAGTTATTATTATTATTATTCTTTATTTATAAAGCGCCAGCATATTCCGCAGTGCTGTACAATAGGCACAGTATGGACAGGGTTACAATACATTGAGCAACATTTGACAAACAGTACAGGAGGAGATGAGGGCCTTATTTCCGTAGGAACTCACAATCTAGAAGGGTTGGGGTTGGAAACAGGAGGAGAGGACTGCAAGGTGAGAGTAATTGATGGTTGTATCAGTGAGTTGGGTGGTCGGCTTCTCTAAATAGGAACGTTAACACAATTCACAGGGCCTAGTCCCGGGAGTTTGAATCATTGCAGGGTCCCAGAGGTCTGAGGGGGCCACGATACTGCAGCGAGTATTTTTGCGAGTGAAAACTCTTTGTTGGTAAGTGGTTAGTGTGTCAGGCCATGTCTCAAGGAGGTCTGGGGGCAAGTCAAAGGACTGCAGAAAATCAGGTAGTTCATCACCAGATGGTAAGTGGACCGTGGGGTGTGCGTAAATGGAGGCCAAATGGGTGCAACCACCTATACTGCAGGCCTGCTTGTTGCAGTGTGAATCTCAGGGAATGCAGAGCCTGGCAGGTGTGCAATGTGATTAGGGATACATCTTAAAAGGAGATAGTTGCCTTTTCAAATCAGAGATGTGATGTAGCCAGGGCCCATGACATAATGTCCTCTTTAACTCCAAAGCATAAGAGACAGCAAATTAAGTCTCATGGAGAGCTGTCAGTGGACCCAGGGGATGGAGTGATCTGTGGCATCATTTTATCTCCATATGCATAGGGGGATTGTGGACCAGTACCTGATTAAAGAGGCGCATGATTGTTCTGAGGAGGTCTTCCGTGGTCCTCTCACCCCCCGGGAGTCCCTGCACACTGATATTCTGCCGTTATCCCTGTTCTCAAGATCCTCAATATGCCTATCAAGGGTCCTGTTTGCCTTTGTGTGGTGAGTTGTGCTGTGTTGGATCGTATGGTCCTCGCCTGGTCCCACTGCGTTTCCTCGTCGTAGCCAAGCTGTTGTTGTATGTCACCCCCAGAGATGCTGAATGTTCTTTAGAGTGACTGCTGCAGGTTCTGCTTTGCTGCAGTTAGGTCATCCCTTGTGGGCAGAAATCGGAGGTGGTGTTTGACTACTGAGGTAGTGTCCCAAGATCCAGCGGAGGATGCTGACAAGGATGGTTCTCCGCACCGTATTGGATTGATCCAGCGTTTCAGGCAAAAGGAGAGATCTCACCAATCAGACAACACAACCACAAATGGAACTTTCTGAAGAAAACATCTTTATTCTAATCTTATCTATATTTATCTTATAAGTTCTATAACAGAACATCCAGGGCCGGCGCTGCCGCTAGGCGAGCTAGGCGACCACTGAACCACTGAAGCAGAAAAAAATAATTTGTTGTGTCCCAGTTCCCCTTTCCTGGCCGTTGCAATTTAATTTGTCTGTGCTGCCGCACACCAGTCGTGAGCGGCGGCCTGCCTCCGTCGACCACTACTCCTTTACAGCGCCGCCAGCGGCTGACGTCAGTCGCTGGCTTCCTGTGCTGTGTGGGGTCCCGTCTCTCGTGAAGGAGGTGGAGCTGCTGGATGACAACGAGACTGAGACGAAGCTGCGCCTGGTGTGGTGCGTATCGTTTCGCACTGTATCCGGATGATCAGAGTGTGTGTATAACTGCTGCAGGTAGGGGGGTCACAGGGAGAGAGGTGTAGGGAAAAGCAAAGGGCTCAAAAAAGCAAAGGACCTTAGGGTGTGTGTCTCTCTGTCAGTGTAAATCTGTGGTGGGTGTATGCATTTGTGTAGATGTCATCTATGTGCTGTGTGTACTTAAATGTGTATGCTGTGTGCAGTGTGTATGCAGTATATGGAGGGTGGTGACATGTTGTGTATGTAGTATGCTATGTGTTTTGTCCGGTGTGTCCCCACAGATGTTCTTTCAATGGTGAGTGGGGGGGGGGTAATGAATTGATCTGGTGAGTTGATCTGGTGAGGGGGGGGGTGATGAATTGATCTGATCAGTGGGGAGTAATGAATTGATCTGGTGAGTGGGGTGGGGGGGTAATGAATTGATCTGGTGAGTGGGGGGGTGATGAATTGATCTGGTGAGTGGGGTGATGAATTGATCTGGTGAGTGGGGTGATGAATTGATCTGGTGAATGGGGGAAAATTAATTGATCTGGTGAATGGGGGTGAATTGAATTGATCTGGTGAACAGGGGGGGTAATGAATAACATGACAATTGATATCCTTTGGGGTGATGAATTGATATGCTGGGGGGGTTGAATAAATAAATTACATAACTGAGTTTTATTGCTGTGGAGCTCTGTGATACGCTCATACATACTGCACATTACTGTGAGTTTTATTGCTGTGGCGCTCTGATACGCTTATACACATCTCCTGTTACCGTGAGTTTTATTGCTGTGGAGCTCTGTGATACGTTCACACATGTCACGTGTTTTTTTTTGGGGGGGGCCCAAGTAGCTGGTCTGGCCTAGGGCGCAAAATAGCCTAGCACCGGCCCTGAGAACATCAGTAGGAACATTGATGTTCAAGGAGGTTTTCAAAGAACCTGAGCTGAGCCCATGATCTTTTTAGAGGTTAGGATGAGGCAGGTATGTGGTCTTCTGTCTCTCTCTTTTGGCTGGTGTTAGTATACTATCCAAAAGAAGGCAAAGAAAAAAAAAACAGTCTGAAAGTGCTTGATAATTATGCAACATACTGGGAAAAAATTCCTTCTTGACCCCAAAATGGCGATCAGATTTCTCCTTGGATCATGCAGCCTTTGAATAGATGTTCATAGTCAGGATGTCTCAAGAGATGCTCTTCATCCTTCGGATAGTAAATCTCATGTTTCTGCGCTGCCAGTTCTTGCTTTAGCTCTAGAATTAAGGCATCTTTCTTGCACAGTTGACTTGTCATCTCCTTGTCTTTCCTCAGGAGTTCCCATTCATGCTTGTTCCTCAGCCTTATGAATTTATAGTTTGACTCTAGGTACTGAATTCTTTGATCTATCAGCATCTGATCTTTGAGCGTTTCCAGTTCTTCCTCTAGCTCCAGAATTGAGGCATCTTTCTTGTACAGTTACTTTTCATCTCCTTGTCTTTCCTCAGGAGTTCCCATTCATGCTTGCTCCTAAGCCTTATGAATTTATAGTTTGACTCTAGGTACTGAATTCTTTCATCTCTCTGCATCCGAACTATGAGCTTTTCCAGTTCCTTTTTTGCCGTCTTCTTAGGACAACACAGTCGGAAGAACTTTAACATTGTAGACTTTGACATCAAGTCCAGAAACAATGTATCAATGTTCCAAATGATGGTATGAAATATACAACCTGTTCACAAGATCTGAAATAGCTTTCAGTGTTTTCCACAGCTTGCAAAGTACGTCTCTCTCAGTTGCTTCTCTCTTGTAGAATGACTCACCAAGGCAGAGCTTGCACATTATGACGTCAGCACCATTATGAAGTCACAATACATACGCAGTCCTAGTACTGTTGGGCTTTGCCTTTAAAAATCTATTCTAGATTTAGTTGACTAAAACTAAATTCAGACAACAAAAATATGACTAAAACTAAATGGCATTTTAGTAAGAATATGACTAAAACTAAATTAAAATTTACTGTCAAAATTAACATTGCCTTTATCTTCCTCTACCTCCAAAACTGAGGCCAACATGAGTAGTCACGCAGTTCCTGGAGATCACTGAGTTTACTGAAGGCATCATAGTCATTGGGGTGACCTCAACCTACCACTTGATCCCAAAGTGGATACCTCTAGAGGCTCCTCTAGCATTGCCCCCATGGTGCCTCATAGGGTCCGCCCTTCTCTTGTGGAACACAGTCTTCTCGACTGCTGGAAAGGGCTCCATACAACCTCAAGAGTCTATTGGTTTTACAGTGTAAAACGCGCTGCTGCGAGTATCGCTTTCTGGAGTCCATAGAACTCCATTGGGCATTACGCTTCCGTGCCGAGAGTACTGCACAATCGCACTCTCGCAGTGTGATCGTGGAGGGAGACTGGGAATTACTTGTTCCCAGTCTCACTCTGCTCCCTGGGACAAGAAGCGGTGGATTGGGCCACCATTCTCGCCACGGGATAAGGGGATGAGTATTGGATTCATTGGGTGCATTTGTGCTAAATGATTTTGCCAAACCGGAATAGTTTAGCACCAGGTTTTAAGAGTACCTCAACATTGCCTTGCGTGTCCCTGCGGTAATTAGCGCTAGCACTTTGTAATACCTTACTTATCTTAACACTAATTAAACATTTTGCTCCCAATGTTATGTATAGAATGCGTAAATTACAGTAAGCTTGTGGAAACTAGCGAAAACATGCGATGTGCCAAGTGATTTTTTTGTCAGGTTTAGCGTCAGGAAGGTAATTTGGGTGGCATGTGTTAAAGTCACTTATCCTAGCGTTAACACTTATGCATCTGAACGCTACCGTTAGCGTTTACTAGGGAATAGTGCCCAGAAACATTTTAAGAGACCTGAGAGATTACAAAAATAGTACAGTCTATCAGAGGTTTTTAAAGCACAATCTGTAGAAACCTAGATTATACTTAGACATTTGAGTAAGACATCAGGAACTGTACACTCGACCACAGACACGTAGCATTCTCATGAAGCAAGGGGTGTCTTTCTCGGAGCAAGGCCCAACCAACGACAACTCTCAGAACAAGGGCAGAAACAATTCTCAGAAAAAAGCAAACCCAAAAGGGTGGAAGGGGGAAATAGAAGATATTGCAAGAAGAAGTGATATAACAACCACAATTGTGAATTTGTTGTCAGTTCTCCTCAGTAAGATAAGCTCTCTCTTCTACAAAAGTGTCTGTCCTTTTGTCCCCCAACCACATCTTAATGAGTTTGAATGGGTCGAGGACTTGAATTTATTTGCTAGGAAGCCAGCCCTACATAAATACCATTTGAATCTGAAATGGAAAGAAGCCAGCCAAACGGACCTCACAGAATGAGCTGTCCTGGAATGAAGACATGGTGCCACTACTGGAGGAGAATTCTCTAGTTGACCCGATTTCTTGATGCACTTCAAATAGCACTTTACTCCTCCAATAAAATAAGTCCATAATTTTGAAACCTTTGCCAATATGGCTAAACACGCTATAGAGAATATACAATTGACAGAAATAAAAAATTTGAACCACAAGGAAAATCTTACTCATGCTGATAAACGCATTATCTAGGAGCTAAAAGACAGCATAGACATTGTGTAAAACCATTCAATAAAGGTGGCAACATAGATTGTGAGCCGTACCAACTATGCTTGCATGGTGGAATGTATTCTTAATGACCAAACCACTTACCAGACACAATCCAGCAATCCCTTCCAAAAATTCCAAAAGCAGGTGCAAACATTGCTGCAGGATGGTTGGGATCTGGGATTGATTGGTGAAGAAGAATAAGCGGCCCTGTTAGCACTTGCATCTACAGTGGCAAAGTTCTATTGCCTACCGAAGAATCAGAAGAACCACCTTGACCCTCCAAATAGGCCAATCATCTCTGATAATAGCAACTTGACTGGAAATTTCAGTAAATATCTAGATGCCTTTGTGAAATCCTTACTCCAAGAACTGCCCTTCTAGCTTAGGGACACATAGGATGCCCAGAAAGTTCTAGCCGACATTGAAATTCCACCTGATTCTTTACTTTGTGGTCTCGATGTGGAGAGAGTATACAGCTCATTCCACATGACACAGGCCTCCAACACATTAGTTATTTCCTTGAAGAACAAGGTAATCTATCATGAGATGGGAATTTATTTATTTGCAGTCTTTTACCAGGAAGGATACATTGAGATTTCTCTCGTTTTCAAGTATGTCCTGGATCGTCAGAGTGTTTCTATTGAAGCTATTGGTATTCATTCTCACTAAAAAATCTTCTTCTTGAATGGGAAATACTATTTACAAGTAGGGGGCAATGCCATGGGCATGGCCAGTGCCTGATACATTTCAGGATAGCTTAAATCAAGAACAATTCACTGTGTCTTACCATTTTACCTGTAACACAACTGGGCTGGAATACCTTCTGACCTGTTCCTGTGGTATTCTCTATGTATGCTAGATAATACGCCTGTTCAAAATACGTATTATGGAACATGTCAGATCCGTAAGATATCTGAAGGCTACCCCTGTATTGTAACACTTGAGAATACAGCATGAAAGCAACTCTGAAGTCTTGCTTTTTATAGGCTTTGAGAAGGTCAAATTAGGTGACAGACAAATTAGCTTGACAAGTGTTTACAATAACACAAAACATTTTGGATATATATGCTAAAACATTACATCCACGTGGTCTTAATGAAGGCTTCACGTTTACCCCTATTCTGTAAATAGCAATTGTCTAACTTTGGGCTCTGTGGGTAAAATTGTTCAACTGGTTATATAAGGCGGGCAAGATACCCCCAAAATAATAGGGTAACGCATGGGGCTACATCTACAGGGCATCTATTGCTGAGGCTTGTTTAGTGGTTCCAGTGATGCATTATGTCTCAGCTTTTGGATGCCTATTTTGCCAATACTTGGTGACAATCATCACAAATTCCTAAGAGTCACTTAGCTAATGTTTTGACATGCGTATAATCCTTAAATTTATTTTTGTTTTGGTTTGAGTCATCATTCGGAAGTATTTAGTGATAACCCGCAGTGGCGGCGTCTTATATTTGAGATCAAGTACTGGAATGGCACACTGTCAAAGTTAGTGCTTTTTATGGCTCTTTATTAGACTCAATATAAGGATATTTGTAATATTGTGGAGTCAAGATGCTTTTTTTTCCCCCCTCAGACTATTCCTCCAATGGAGACCAGATCAGACCAAGGCAATATACACTTTTTGTATGCGGAGCACTGATCACTCAACTATTATAGAGTTCTGCTGCTTCGAACGGTTATGTGTGAAAAACTCTCACCATGGCAACCATCCAATTCAAACTGTCCCCATCCTGTTTGAGGTGTCTCCTTACTTCCGATTAGGCTGCAATGAAGATTGACCTTTCAAGCAACCTATTAGGAGTTGCCCAACACTATCACGATGACCACCGTCCAACTCAAACTGTTCTCACCTATTGGAGATGTCTCCTTTAATACGACTGGGCTGTTATCAAGAGCTCTGGGGGCTGTAAAGGCTACCCTGCAGCCCATTGTGAGGCAGTTCCATAGCTGCTGGCTCACTTCTGCCTGGAAGCTGTGAACTACCACAACTCTCATATTATGTATTTATTTGTATACCTAACCTTTGCGCTGTAGTAAGCCATGTTGTTTTTATTTTTACATAGGGATTCCGGAGGTATTTGGACATGTGTGGGATGCTTTTTTTTTACTTCAGACTTGGTTATTACAAAGATGGAATAAACAGTTCTGGACCAGCGTTCTACTGATGACACGCATGGCATCCAGCAAAAATGATGCAGAAAAAACAGTTTAGTTTTTAGTTGTATTCCCTGATGAAGTCTGTGCATTATTAAGGAAGAAATGCATTGGAATACTATATAGTTTGTTACGATCAATAAATCTTTTGCCTGCATACCTGTGGAATCCTCCCTGTTCCTGATGGCAGCGGGTGGCATCAGTTGAAGAGTTCTGGAGTAGCAGTAAAGTGGTAACACTGATGTGCCTGATTATTTTTATCTTTTTTGAGTGAGGTCCTAAGGGGCTTATATCCAATTGCCTGTATTTATAGCATTATTTGGATATTAGTTTTTATGTGTTTTAGATCTGCTCCACATTTTACTATATGTATATGTTCTGAGATTGACGTCAATAGGAGACGTTGTGGGAGTGATCAAGGTGCTTTATGGTCACACAAGTGCCCCACCACTTATTTCTGTTTTGCCGAACATTTGCAACTTGGCATGCTGTTGCTCTACAGTGATCAGGGTATTGAAAGGTAATTATAATCTCATTCACTGGTACAGAACCCCAGACAGGCTAAGGCATTTTACAGAAGCGGGACAGGCAACTTACTGATAATGTATGTAGAAAGTAGTCATCAGCTCTATCATGCGTACCTGACATAAACAGTCATTTGTGGCCTTTCTTCAATAAAAACATTAACATCAGATGGTTTCGGTGGTTCTTCCTGGTGCTCGTTTGGTATAAAAAATGACATGGTGAGAGAGGATTCACAGGCTGGTCCTTCCCCAGGCTGAATGAAGGTTGTCACTGGCACAGTCATATCAATCTTCACTTCTGTATAAACAGCAAATATTTGTACAATCTTTTATTAACAATTTTCAAAATCTAACAGTTCATCTTTAACAGGTATTCATGAGACTGCTGCTGTGTGAAAACAACAGCAAACTCCCCAGCACACACAGACTGCACTGCTTCTTACCCTCTGTACCCCGAACCATGCTTTAAATACACACAGACTGCACTGCTTCTTACCCACTGTGCCTCAAACCAAGCATCAAGCACACACTTACAGGGTTATCCAAAGAGATTCGAATTGCTTGAGAAAGGTAACCGAACGCTGAAAATCAGCGTTCGGTTACCTTTCCTGGCCATTCGGCTATCCAGAGAGCAGGAAATTCGCCAAATCTGTCGAATTGCCTGAACATACGGTGCCTGTTCGGTCCCTGTTCGAGAGGCAGTGAAATCCCCATCAAAAAGCACTGCTTCGGCTATTCAGAGAACACAAACCAGCAGTGAAAGGTTCCCGAAATGCCCTGCCATTCGGTGGTTTAATTCGGCAAATTTATTCAGGAGAATCCCATAGGCTTCAATGTTAAAAATATTCCCGTTTTAATTCAATATCTAATAAACCGTTCATTATAAAATTCTGCAGCAAAAAGTCTCTTTATTTATAGATTTTTTAGGATACTTTAAGCATTTTTCTGAATTTTTTAAAAAAAATTAAAAGTCCGATTTTTTTTTTTTTTTTTTTTCAGTTTGCTTATTTTTTTTGTAACAGCCCTCTTTATTATCATTCCCTGGACCTCCTGTGAAAATTTCAGACTTTTTCGCTCAGTAGTTTCTTTGCAAACAGCGTTTCTTTTTCCCAGATTCATACAAATGGTTTTTCTAATTTATTCACTGCCTCCTCTACGTCACAGCTGCGGCTCTGTGTGATTCGGCTCCTTTTCGGCTCCTGTTCGGCTCTTTCCAAGGTTAATCCAGATGTTTTTGCTTGTTTTCATAGTGCATTCGGTTAGTTTTCGTCAGGTTGTCGGCAGCTTTTCCCTGCAATTCGGGGACCCTGTGCTGTTTGCTGAATACACCGCAGGGTCACCGAAATGCAATCGGCAAAAGGAACCGAATTGAAGAGAACGAAAAGTCACCGAACGTGCGGTGACTTTTCGAATCTCTTTGGATAACCCTGACAGACTGCACTGCTTCTTACCGTCTGCTGTCCCACCCAGACCTGGTCCATAATTTCAGGTCTCCTTTCCCGCTGTGTCCACTTCTGTCTCTAAATACTCTTACTAAGTCCAGGCTTCTGGTCTTTCCCATGCAAGCCCTGCTAACCATCTTCACATTCCCTTTGCTGCCATTTATTTCACCTACCCCAGTCCCTTAGATTGTAAACTCACAGGATGTTTGACTGAGCACTTGGTTAAGTGCTATACTACCTGGACAGTTATCCTACGGGCAGAGTCATCTTTTCATCATGTACATCTCCTGTTTGTGCTCCTCTAATGTAAAGCGTTGCAGAAAATACTGATGCTGTATAAATGCCTGTATCTAACTCCAAAATAACAAAATCAGATTGCAAACTCAATCATTTCTACTAATTACAATAACAGTCCATTCATAATAAATCAACTTACTATACAATAATATCATTATACAGTAAGTGTATGCATTTTACAGCCAGCACATTGCATGTGAATGTTCTTAGAAAACTCGTATAAACCACTGTATAATATTTTAAGATATGTTAATCATATTCAGTCTATCAGTTTTTAGAGCAAAAGAACTATAATATTTCACATTACCCTACATAGAGGGTATAGATTGCACTCTAAAAAAGTGCTTAGCTGATGACATTTGCTTGCTTTCTACAGCAGTGGGCCTCTACAGTTGATGTT
Organism: Leptobrachium leishanense; assembly: GCA_009667805.1. Taxonomy (NCBI): domain Eukaryota; kingdom Metazoa; phylum Chordata; class Amphibia; order Anura; family Megophryidae; genus Leptobrachium; species Leptobrachium leishanense. Next base: position 223,528,512 of record CM019066.1, on the reverse strand, counting down.
TAGATAACAACTGGAGACGTTATACATAAGGGGTTAGTCAGAGAGTGCCGATCTGGTCCCAAAACTGCACCGAACGATGAATTTCCCCATACGGCATACTTTCGTGGCCATTCGGAAAGCAGGCAGCTCCCCAAATATTGACAAACTGCCTGCAAATACAGTGCCTATTCGAAGGCAGAGAAAGTCCCCATAGAGAAGCAATGGTTAATCTATTTAGAGAACAGCAGAGAAAAGTTGTCGAAATTCCCTGATGTTCGGTGCTTTCATTTGGCAGGATTAATCAGGCGAATCACATAGGTTTCATTGTTAAAGATATACCCGTTTAATACAATATCTAATAAACCGTTTATTCTTTAAATCTGCAGTAAAAAGTCTCTTTATTTTCTTAGGATTTTTAAAAATTTTTGCATTTTTCACCAAAATCTTCTTTTTTAAATAGCTTTTTTTTTGGGGGGGGGGTTTAAAAGTGGTTTTGATATTAGGAAATATCAAAAACCTCATACTCTGCACTTTAGGTCAACAGATGCTTTCAGATCCTGAATTCCATACAGCAACATACAAAGTCCACCAGGATTTGCTGTGTGCAGCAGAATTTGGTAGCTTTTACATTTCAGAAATTTTCCTATCAAGCCCACTACAAGGGAGGGCAAATTATTGAATTATATTTTCAAGGACTGTTAACATCCAATTAGTTTTTTATTTTACCCCAGTTTACTCACCTTTTCTCCCTCTCCGCGCAGCTCATTCTCTTCAGCTCAGGGGCTCCCAAACCCAGAGGTACCTGAAGCTTTTCTGTGCAATTTGTGCTCCCTGTGCTATTTGCATAGCGTAAAAAATGGGACTTTGTGAACTTTACATACATAGGTTCCGTAGCGTCTGCTCTGAAGGATAGACCCATTGCAGTCTCTTGGAGACCGATCGCTAGTACGGATAGTGACATCCCGACGCCACTAGCACCGAGTGGTAACTGGCAGCCCGGAAATTCAAATTCCACGGCTGCTGGTGACGCTGGGTGGGTTGGAGCATACTGCTCCACTTCACCCAGGGTTTTAGTAAAAAAGGAGGGCATTCCTCACATCCTGACCATTTAAAAAATATAAAGTGGTCAGGATGTGTAGCATGTTCCTTTAAGGCTTAACCATTTTGTCAGATTTGCTTGGATAAAATGTCATATCATGAATAGATATATGAAGTACTTACTTTTTTCATTGTTTCCTTGGATATAATTGAAAAGCCGCATGAATCCGGAACCAGTGACAGAGTCCCAGTCATTCAGCGTGCCAATGCCAGTGCTCACCCATTTTGCTGCCTCATATTGTCGAGTTTCATATTCTGAACCCTTTGATACAATACACAAACATGAACATCTTTACAAAATAAAACAATCAGGGTTATTCAGAGAGAGGTGAAAAGCAGGAGAATGACTGGAGAATGGAAAATTCTAGGTCAAAATAGGCGATTTGGAAAGTGAGATGAATGGGAGAATTTTTCTGGTTTTTCATTCTCCAGTCATTTCTCCTGCTTTTCACCGCTCTCTGAATAACCCTGTATATTTCCTGTGATATTTTCTGCCACATTTAACTAATTTGATTGTAAGCTCTTGAGCAGGGTCTTCTCCCATTGTTCTCAGTGTGTCTAACTGTATACATTATTGTTTGTTTTGTTCCACACATTATACAGCGCTACAGAATCTGTTGGTGCTTAAAAATACTTGTAATTTGTTTTTCTCCTGTGAAGATGTTAGGTCTCAAACATATTTATTTCAATTAACAATACCTGAAATAATTAACTAAGGTACTTAAATGAAATAACATCTTATATGAAAATTCCACACCACTCTGTTTTCTTAGAATGCTTTCCTCATGCAGTGAACGTGCAATAGCTGTGATGCTGTTTTTTTGTTTATGATCCCTGTATGTCCCATGTGTGAAACGAGATTATAACACTCTCCCATGACACTATCTCTCGCTCGTCCCACAGAGAGTGTAATAAGGAGCTGTTTTAGGTGACAACATCTGGCAAATATTCTTGCTTTCGCTGATAACATGTCCAGTTTCTGCATTGTTCATACGCGAATACAAACCCCCTAAACACAAGCAGAGCAGAAGCACAATGTTTTATATATTTTCTAGGAGGGAAAAACCTCAATGACACGATCTTGATTCAAGCTATAGTCATGCTTCATACTACAGAAATTACACCGATTTTCTCTCGTATGCCAAAATTTCAAAAATAAAATGTGTGTTAAGAAATTGTGTACATGAATTTTGAAAAATTATACTTGCAAGGATACCTGCAAAAACATAATATTAAGGGTTATAATATTTAATATGTGGATAAAAGCTGCTTGATCCAAGGAGAAGTAAAAGGTATAGGGAGATGCATCTGTAAAACAAAATTACAAATACATAGTGCAGACTGCAAGTAAATCTGAATAGTTATTGGCCCAGTGGCAACATCACTCACAAGATGTCAAAGATCAATAGACACGTAGCAATTGTTACCGCTCCTTTCACCAGTCTGGTGTGGGTCTGCTCCCTGGATGTCTCCTTCTGGGCAGATAGACTATCCACAGCGCCGGACAGGATCTGGTATACTCATCAAGGAACGGCCAGCACTCCACAAGTTTTGCCATTAATCAGATAAATGGAAAACTTGTCTCCAGTAAAACAATTTAATAATATGATAAATAAAATACAGAGTAAAAACATCCTACATATCCTGTATTTTAGTTATCGTATTATTAAATTGCTATATATATTTTTACACTCTACATAGTCATGATTGGTATTATTGGAAATCCCAGACACTGACTTGTCCAATGACACCTCACTTGACCTTGTGGGATGAACTGCATGGAGACACAGGGGTCCAAATTGCACCACCTCTCCTCATAGGCTTTGCTTTTGACAGAATAGCGTGTAATGACACACTGTACCATTGCCTCTACACTGCTTCCAGCATGGGAAATGAGAAGGTGAGCAAATGCAACACCATTGTTTACTTTGTAATTAAAAATGTTAACAATGGTGATGTTTTAGAAAAAAAAGAATAACATTTTTAAAAAATTTAGTTTACTTTTACAAACTACTTGGTCATGTTGGGTACCATTGGAAAGGCCAGACTCCTTGTAGGATTTACAGATCATAATGGGATTACGGACACTAAATAGGATATCCTTACTGAGCAGGAGAGATCCCAGTTTGTGATGTCATCACTCACATGCACAATGACTCCCACGGTTGGAGGAGCAGGATGTCAGTCCACTGTGGAGGAAGCCTCTGCTCAGAGTCAGACTAGCACCAAGCAGGGACTAAGACAGAATGACTGTGGGGTGTCCCCGGTGCTGGGGAGGGAATCCCCATGATGCCCATATCCTGCAGGGGCAGCAAAGCTTCCTGATAGGGCCCCAATCCAGGGCCCCACCCCATCTGGGCCCTCGGGTGGTGCCCAAATGCCCAGTGGGTCGTCCGCCCCTGCCTGTGCGGTATCAATTGTAGCTTTTAGGTTCTGTATGAAATTTTTAAGGAAGTCCTCTTCTGCTATAGATTGCCTTGTTTAGAGTACTGATATTTGAGTAGCTTGTGTTTGCAGCAGGAGGAGAGTATTATCAAAGGACGATTTCAGGTCCTGAAATTGGGTTTAGAAAATGGGTTTGAGGACTGAAGTGACCTCAATCGCAGGGCCAGCTCTTAGCATGTGCAAGCGGTGCATCTGCCCCGCGCATCCGGAGTGCTCTACTTTTGGTGTGGGTGTGGGTGTGTGTATATCTATAATATCATAACGTCACATAACATTCAAAATTTTGATCTTTTGTTACTTCTTGGTTTCTCTTTTTTTTTATTGTCTCTTTCAGCCTTCACGGTTTTGTGTTTGTTTTTTTCTTTTTCCTTTTTTTTATTCTAGTTGTAGGAGGTTAGCTCTGTTGTTTTATTATGGGCCCAAGATCCCTCATGCGTTTATTTTCCCATTTTGAACATACCATTTGACTCTCACTTTTTACGTCATCTAAATCCCCCCACCCATGTTACCCTTCCGCTGGGTTCACACCTGAGCGTATTTCATACGCTAGTTTTTTTTCCCGGCATTTGAACCCAGTGTTCATACGCGCATTTTCGATAATGAAAAACGTGCAAAGGCCGATAACAGCGTGTTCAAGTCCATGTCTATGGCCGTGAACGCGCTGTAATATGCCCCAAAGAATGTTCAATTCTAGGAACTGATCAGTATAGTTTCCAGACCTGAGGAAGAAAGGAATCCTCTCAAAAGCTTGTCTTTTAAATGTAATGTTAGTCCAATAAAAAAATAAAATGTAAAATTAGTCCAATACGTACTGCTATACTCGTGATTTTTATATATATATAAAACACATGTGCTCTCTTCCTGGTCTTGTTATATATATATATATATATATATATTGTAGAGGACGGCGAGGCTGGGTCTTGGAGGGGCACTATGTTTCACCCCTATTTGGGTTGTGGTCCCTTTAAAGGCAACCACAGGGTTAACCTTCCTGTCCAGGAAGAGGTATAAAGGTCAGCAACTCCCAGACAGGATTGTGGCGGTTAAGGAGAAAGTAATTAGCTGTAGTGTGTGTGTGTGTGTGTGTGTGTGTGTGTGTGTGTGTGTGTGTGTGTGTGTGTGTGTGTGTGTGTGTGTGTTTCAAAGCAGGAGACTTGCTGTGCCTTGCTGGAGAGACTTCTACATTTCTGGGAAAGGATTCCCCCAGGTTTGGGACTTTTTGTACAAGTTGGTGAGCCACCCTTGTTCTGTTATATTGTGCTGAAGACCTGGACGTTGCTTTGAATTACGATGAAGACAAGCGTGTATGTTAACACTTTGACTGCCCTGAGAGGGGAAATAAAGCTGCTTTGTTTTGCTCAAGACGTTGTGCAACTGCTCTGTGGACTCCCCAACATCACTATATATATATATACTTACTTACATACATACATTTAAGTTATGGTGGAGGGCAAAAAGTGAGATTAAAAGCCTCCGCATAGAAAATAATAAAGTTTATAATTGTAGACATTTACGCATCCCAGCAATTCAGAGAACTGCTTTACAGAGCTCATGTGCTGAAGTCTGCAATTTCTCACTTTTTTTTGCATCCTGGTTCTGTTTTAACACAGAAAATGCATAAAACAACCCCGCATGTCGAAGATGGTAGAAAAGCAAGATACTATTGTGCATGTCCAAGATGGAGCATTGGAATTGGTAAGAATGGTCACGGTCTGAAAGAAGAGTTGAAAGAAAAGAAAAGAAAAAAAATGGTCTGGAACACATGGAATTAATGGCTTTTTCATTGAATAATTTATATGTTTTGGACACTTTATAGATGAGGGCTACATGCTTGTTTTTATATACCTGCTGATGAAGCCACATAATGGCGATATGCGTTCTGGTTAGTTTATAACTTTATTTTTAATGATTTTTAATTTGTATACAAATTATTTGTTCCTGCAAGTTTGCTGATATTTGTTTTGAGTGATTTTTTTGGGGGGATTTTCCATTAAATATCAACATGCAAGCACCACAGAGAGCTCAATATTCAGTAAGTGGGCATTTGGCTACATATTTTATGTACTGCATAGCCTCCCAAAATTACACTAGGGGATGAACCCCATATTTTAACTTCTGTTTTTTATGATCTATATATAAGAAGAGATATAAAGAGGAGAAAATGAGGTGTGTGTGGGCACCTAAGTAGGTTTGAAGAAAAAAGCCCTGCCTATATACCTAGAGCCAACAAGAGGCTCTGGAGTTTGTGAGTGTGATTCTTATTCCCTCTTTCTCTTTCCATTTATTGTTTGATTTACTACACTATATTTGTCTGTTCTTCTATGTACATATGGCGAGAACTCATTAAGAAGGACAATATTTATAAATAACCTTTGTTTTGGATCATTTTATCTATGTATTTCCATGAACAAATCATATAGATTTGTGCTATACAAATTTTTGCATGGGTTGTCTATAGTAGGCGTTTGGGGAAACCTCTATTCTGGTATACACTCACTGGCCACTTAATTAGGTACACCTTGCTAGTACCGGGTTGGACCCCATTTTTCCTTCAGGACTGCCTTTATTCTTCGTAGATTCAACAAGGTGTTGGAAAGATTCCTCAGAGATTTTGGTCCATTATGACATGATAGCACCATGCAGATGCTGCAGATTTGTTGGCTGCACATCCGTGATGCGTCTCTCTCATTCCACCACATCCCAAATGTGCTCAATTAGATTGAGATTTAGAGACTGTGGAGTATACTGAACTCATTGTCTTGTTCAAGAGCAGAGTTTGAGATGATATGAGCTTTGTGACATTGTGTATTATCCTGATGGATGTAGCCATCAGAAGATGGGTACACTGTGGTCGTAAAGCGATGGACATGGTCAGCAGCAATACTCAGGTAGTCTTTGGGGTTTAAACGATGCTCAATTGGTGCTAAGGGGCGCAATGTGTGCCAAGAAAATACCCACCACCACCACCAGCTTGAACTGTTGATACAAGGCAGTATGGATCCATGCTTTCGTGATGTTTACGAAAAATACTGACCCTACCATCTGAAAGTTGCAACTGAAATCGAGACTCATCAGACCTGGCAACGTTTTTCCAATCTCCTATTGTCCAATTTTGTTGAACCTGTGCGAATTGTAGCCTCCGTTTCCTGTTCTTAGCTGACAGGAGTGGCACCCAGTGAGGTCTGCTGCTACTGTAGCCTATCTGCTTTGAGGTTCGACGTGTTGTGTATTCAGAGATGGTATTCTGCATACCTTGGTTGTAACGAGTGGTTATTTGAGTTACTGTTGCCTTTCTATCATCTCAAACCAGTCTGCCCATTCTCCTCTAACATCAACAAGGCATTTTCGTCCACACAATTGCCGCTCACTGGATACTTTCTCTTTTTTGGACCATACTTTGTAAACCCTAGAGATGGTTGTGCGTGAAAATTCCAGTAGATCAGCAGTTTGTGAAATACTCAGACCAGCCCGTCTGGCACGAATAACAATTTCATTCAAAATCACTTCAATTTCCTTTCGTACCCATTCTGATGCTCGGTTTGAACTTCAGCAAGTCGTCTTCACCACATCCAGATGCCTAAATGCAGTTGCGGCCATGTGATTGGCCGATTAGCAATTTGTGTTAGCTACACCTGTTCAATTGCTTGTTAATAAAGTAGCCAGTGAGTAGTACATTGTAGGATACATAATTTGTGAATGTTGTGATGATTTTCGGCACTTCACTATATAGTTCCACACTGGTCCAGATGTGACTAGAAGCAGATTTCGTTGAAGATTTACAGACAAAAAAAGTTTTGTTTTTTTTGTCACCCTAATAAAGTGCATTTTTGAAAAATTATTACTATGCAAATAGGAAACTATGTATTGCAATATATGGAGGATAGAATAACATAAGCCTACCTCATTTTCCAAAGCAGTACATGTGGGTGACTGAAGTCCTGAAGAAAATAGCGCTTGTTTTACAGTTTTGAACATGTTAGAGGCTAGATAAAATAAAGATACATATGTCAACAATAAAAATTTGAAAAACAAAATATACTTTTGACTTTTAATGTACATGTAGATTTCATAAAACAGACTAATTGAATATATGTATTTGTTTCATTTGATTACACACTTAGCACCAGCTTTGTAATACTGACCTAACTCAGGCTGGGGTCAGACGAATACATTTTTAACGTGCGTTTAGGCGCACTTAATCATGGCCGAATACAGGGGCAGAATACATGGAAAGCTCTGGGATTATAATTATTGAGAATCCCTGTTCAATATATGCATGGCGTTACTGTAATCACTATCAGGGTAATTCAAAGAGATTCGAAAAGTCACCGCACGTTCGGTGACTTTTCGTTCTCTTCAATTCGGTTCCTTTTGCCGATCCCATTTCGGTGACCCTGCAGTGTATTCAGCAAACACCACAGGGTCCCCGAATTGCAGGGAAAAGCTGCCGCAAACCTGACGAAAACTAACCGCACAACCCAGCGAATGCACGCCGAAAACCCTCAAAAACATCTGGATTAACCTGCCGAAAACCATGGAAGAACCCGAGCAGGAGCCGATCGCAGCCTCCGCAGCCTCGGAAAAAGCCGACACCGCAGAAGAGGCAGTGAATAAATTAGGAAAACAGTTTGCATGAATGTTTGAAAAGTGAAACGCTGTTTGCAAAGAAACTACTGAGCGAAAATGACTGAAATTTGCATATGAGGTCCAATGAATGATAATAAAAGGAGCTGTGACAGAAAAAATAAGTAAACGTTAAACAAAAATAAAAATTGGACTTTTAAAAAAATAAAAAATCCAGAAAAATGCTTAAAATATCCTAAAAAATCTATAACTAAAGAGACTCTTTACTGCAGAATTTTATAATGAACGGTTTATTAGATATTGAATTAAAACAGGAATATTTTTAACATTGAAGCCTATGGGATTCTCCTGAATAAACTTGCCGAATTAAACCACCGAATGGCAGGGCATTTCGGGAACCTTTCACTGCTGGTTTTTGTTCTCTGAATAGCCGAAGCAGTGCTTTTTCATGGGGATTTCACTGCCCTCGAACAGGCACCAAACAGGCACCGTATGTGCAGGCAATTCGCCAGGATTTGGCGAATTGCCTGCTCTCTGGATTGCCGAATGGCCAAGAAAGGTAACCGAACGCTGATTTTCAGCGTTCGGTTACCTTTCTCAAGCAATTTGGATCTCTTTGAATTACCCTGTATATATAGGCATTATGTCACATACAGATATTAGGTTTACATTCACTTGATATTTTATGAAAGCTGCATTGATAATAATCTCATTATGATAACTAACAACTCTAAGCAAGATATCTGATCATTTTTATTAGGTATCCTTAACACATTTACTGTATTTGACACAAAACCATTTGTGCTTGTATGCTAATAGACGACACAGTTTGAAACTGTAGAAGGTAAGTGACACTATCTAGAATATAGAACCTTGCATCCCAGCAATATTTCTATAAGGGATAACCAAATACATGAAAAATGTAAAATGAGAAAATTTACATAAACTATCTTACATAGTCACATAGGATGAAAAAAGACGTGCTTCCATCGGTGTGACGTAAATCACTTTGGACTTGGGATGCATGGACCTGGCAGCATATTTATAGGGCGCAGGCCTTATAATCCATATTATTTAATTTGCCTCTCGTGTGCAGAATGTTTATGTAATCTGAGTTATGCAAGAATAAGGTTATTGTCGGTCTAGTGTATGGACCATGTGTATCTTGTTATATTTCTGATAGGAAGAGCCTTCCAACATACCGTTGTCTCAGGAATGTGTTGATATCTGTTTATATTTGAATAGTTTGTAAATCTGCTGTCTGTCAATCACGATTCCCTTCGTCCTGTCTGTCTAGAAATGTTGAGCAAATTATGTGTCAGAGAAAAGTGGAGCGCCACACCCAAAAAATTATACCCTTAATCCAGCGCGAATATAGTCGCTATATACCTTTTAGTGTTGGTTTCCCCAAACAATAATAGACCAAATCAGACCAACAGTATTGTAAATTAGGTACAGCACACTCAATCAGATCCCCGAATAACACATACACTTTGGTGTCCTTATTCGTGTATTCCTGATGATCCATAGATCATGTAAGACAAAGCGCAGGAAAAAAACAATAGTGCAGACTGCCTCGATTTTTCAATTTCAATTTATATAAAATGACAGCTGCACACTCACATTTGGTGAGCCTTAACCAGGCTCTGGTGTTATCAGCCTTTTGGGTGTCCACTTCTTATTCACAGGGACCCAATAACCTGACTGTTTTTTCCCAGGATCCTTGCGTATATGTCAAAACAATAAGAAACCTTAATAAGGTTTTTTCCTATGCTTTGTCTTACATCGTCTACGGAGACATCAGGAATACACGAATAAGGACACCAAAGTGTATGTGTTATCCGGTGATCTGATTGAGTGCGCTGTACCTAATTTACAAAAATGTTGAGCAAATGTTTAACCAATTATCTGTTTCCGAAAAGTGGGGGTTATCTGTGGAGATGCTAATTTATATGTATAGAATTTGGGGTTGCAGCCTCAGGAAAACTGACCTGAGACAGAAGAGGTTTGGAGCTGGCTGGTGAGAAAAACCAGAACTTTGTATGCTTAAAAGAAATAAAGTAATGGAAACCTGACTGGCTGTATCCGCAGTGGACCCTTCATCTCGGCAACATGGCTCATATGCTATGTAATTACTTGTGACCACAGAACTTGGTTTCATTTATATTTTGCACATTTGCACGTGGATTTGGCTGTGGTCTAGGACTTATTGACTTTTTTAACCTACTAGAGAACTATTAGCACTTTGCGCTTTAGCGCATAACCTGTGTGTGCACTTTGACAAGCGGTTTTTATAAGCACATGCACTTTATTATTATACACCATTTTTCAAATTTTTTGCATGTTTTAAGGTTTTGCTACTACCAAATGAACTACGTGTTGTGATTTTGCACATTTTGACTGCTATTTGCACCCATATTGCAATTTGCATGTCTCTTGGGACCTGAAGGTTCTTAGTGACACATATAAATTTTAGGCTCCCGTACGAGCACCCGAAGGGCCTTTTAGGCCAGGGTTCATGTGATTTATAGAATTATCTGTTTCAGTCTAATTATGTCTCCCAATAGTTTCTAGGGGAAGTTTTGTATATGGAAATAACCTATGTTTGATGGTCTAAATATGGGTGTCTGTTTCCAATTAAAAAGAGATCCATTCTGCCCCTACATGCAGTCACGACTCATGGTGTGGGTAGCCTCAGATCTACAGCCATGACTTATTTCTGAGGGATGCTATCAAGGCTCTCTACGTGCACCCGTCTTTAAGCTGCGGCTAAGGTACTGGAGAAGGGCATGGAAGTCACGAGTAGAACCCAGGTGGCCAGCAAGCAAGCGGTATTGGCAGATGTGACCCTGTCGGGGTACTGAGATCTTTTACAATTGGGTTCAGCCTTTCGCACGTTACCTACTGCTGTTGATCTAAAAGACGGCAAAAATATATAGGTAAAATTAACATTTTACCCTAAATTTAAGTAACAACTACACTACTCACCCCTTTTCTCAGTAAATGTCATGAAAATATGTTTTTAAAAAAAAGTGTGCACTAGTGAAGGGATTAAGCAAGAAATTATCATACACAGGACAATACAAGTATACACGGCTAAAATTGTGCCTAATGTAGTCAATTTGGATCTGTGACATCAATTAAAACAACACAACTTGCAGTCACCAATGGGTCAGGCAGGAGAGAACGAGGGACAACAAAATAGAACAAAAAGAATGTAGGGGAGAACTTCTTAAAATAATTTTTAAAAAAGTTACAAAGGAAGGGCGAGTGTGAAGTGTTTAAAGGCATTTTGCAGGTATCCATATGGCCCTAGTCCAGCAGAGTTGTTAAACTCTTTTCCATTCTGCATGTCAAGACTTGAAAATACTAACTTTCCATGGAGTTCAGTTTGACCATTCACATATTATCACCTGTTTAGGTCCCACCTCAGAAAGTTGTGGAGTAACATAAACCATGTATCAAATACAAGACTTGTCTAGTAGCAATGTTATGCTTCACTTTTATTCACTGTGTACACAGGTTTTTGTGTTTAGTTTATATGTTTTTTGTACAATCAACAGTAGAAAGGAGAGATGGCTCTGCAAACCAGAATAATAGGCTGGTGGCCATTTTCCAAAATGACTGTAAAATGTCCATCACGTGTATGGATACAAACTTCACTGGCCTCAGTTTCTCTAACTGTGGTGGTCTTGAGTACGTCAGAAAATGTTTACTGTAGTAGTGTACAACTTATATACTAATTCAAAGGGAGACTGTAGGTGACAGATTCACTTCCCTGATAATGCCCCATCAGGTGTGGGTAACGTATTGGTCATAAAGATCAATGCTATATCCCTTGATGATTTGTCGCTGACCAGTTTAAGGATCATGTGCCACTATTCTAATTCTCCATAGGCATCAACTACCAAGGTCATCAATTGGCCAACATTGGTGACTTTGGGGGCAGCCAAATAGCTGCATGGAGTGAACATATGGCTGTCCTGTAGGCTGCTCTTATTATTATCCTTTATTTATATAGTGCCACAAAGTCCTCAGCGCTTTACAAGGTCATTGTACAAGGGGTTGATACATAAGAATACCTGACCTGATTCAGGGGGACCCTGTTCCCAAGGGAACTTAAAATCTACGAGAAGTACAAGTATTTTGTGAGATAGGCGCATCCATATCGCTAGGTGTCTTGCCCAAGGACACTCGCTGGTGGCGACTTCTGCTCACAGCTGTCACTCTGACAGCAAAGTAAACATTTGACAAGAAATAACGCTGAATTTTACCTTGTATGTGATAGCGTTTGTTTTGTTGTTTTTTGTTGGGGGGGGGGGGTTTGCTAACACATATATGGTGAATAATTCCATCAAATTATTTATTTGCAAAGTATTTTACCAGGAAGGATACATTGAGATCGCTCTCATTTTCAAGTATGTCCTGGGTTCAAGAAAATTGAAATGTTACAGTCGTTACAGAAATACAAAGTAATACATTGCAAGATAATTTTAAAAAAAACAACACAAATATACATATTAACAGGAAATAAATATGTAGGAAATAGTCATTATGGTACATGTTTACAGGTGCATTCCATATTGAGGTATGTTAATAGGGAGCTCTTGAGTGACTTAAGACTGGGGGAAGATTTGATGGCGTCTGGGAAGTTATTCCATAACTGCGGTGCTCTGTAGGAAAATGAGGATTGAGACACTTTCTTCTTGTATTGTGGTATTGCAAGTAAGGTGCAGGTCCTGGATCGGAGGTTATAGGATGAGGGAACTGTTGGGAGAAGCAGTCTAGTCAGGTAGGGTGGTAGATTCCCAGAAAATCTCTTAAACACCAGGTTGGAAAGGTGAAGGGTGCATCTAGATTAGGGATGAGCTGTTCGGCTCAATCAGTTCGGAGTTCGATTCGAACTATGGCCGTTTGCAAGTTCGTGGACTTCGAACTTTTTGGCGTGTTCGGTTCAAGTTCGCAAATTTTTTTTTGAAAAAAGTATAAAAAAAATGCTAAAAAATCTAGAAATAAAGAGACTCTTTACTGCAGAATATTATAAGCAACAGTTTATTAGATATTGAAAGATTCTCACCTCTAAATGACCTGTGTTTCAAAACGGCATAAACAACAGGTGTTTTTAGTCTGGTCTAATGAATTTGATACATTGTATGTATGTAGACTATACTGAGGGTGTAGGGTCTGCTTCTGAGAAGTGTTAAATTCTCTACTTAATCTTCCTCTAATATGCTGCATTTCACTGCTGTGTGCTCAGCTAATTTTTACCGCTTTTGCTCATGTTTAAACGCGATTTAAAGCCACATTTTATTAAATGACCCAGACATAGTAGATATCGTTCTTTTCGTCAGACTCCGCAGATTCATAAAATATCATTTTTATATGTATACGTCATGTCCTGCCTGTATATTATGACAAAAAATGCCATAAAAATTGAATTTTTAATCATATGCAGTGTGTAAAGTGTTTTTTTTTTCACATTTTAGCACATGAGCGTTTGCGGTTATGTTTTCTATGGGGTGCGCTTCTACAAAAATTAGAAATGGGGACTTGTTACATTTTGTAGGGGGAATTACGTGATTTATAGCAAACACACCCCATAGAAAAAAATCATTAGTGCATCATCATTCACATTATAATTGAAATGTGAACAATATTGCTGCATTAATAAAAATAACACACAAAAAAATACATGTTTTTATTTTCTTTATTTTTTTTTACTTTATACCTGGTCATGTTGGGTATCATTCGAAAGGCCATGCTCAGGCCTTTCGATTGACACCCTCCATGACCCCCAAGCTGCCTGGAGATATCGGGGTTCAAATGAACCCCCTATCTCCACCAGGGGATTGGCCTGGGCAACATATATACGCATGATGTGAGCTGGCCTGGGCAATATATATATACACATGATGTGAGCTGGCCTGGGCAATATATATATACGCATGATGTGAGCTGGCCTGGGCCTGGGCAATATATATATATATATATATATACGCATGATGTGAGCTGGCCTGTGCAATATATATATATATACGCCTGATGTGAGCTGGCATGTGCAATATATATATATATACGCATGATGTGAGCTGGCCTGGGCAATATATATATACGCATGATGTGAGCTGGCCTGGGCAATATATATATATATATATACGCATGATGTGAGCTGGCCTTGGCAATATATATACGCATGATGTGAGCTGGCCTGGGCAATATATACAGTGGCAAGAAAAAGTATGTGAAACCTTTGGGATTACGTGGAGTTTTGCATGAATTAGTCATAAAATGTGCTCTGATCTTCATCTAAGTCACAACAATTTGAAAAACACAGTCTGCTTAAAATAACACAACACAAACATTATATGTTTTCATGTGTTTATAGAACATAACATGTAAACATTCACAGTGCCGGGTGGAAAAAGTATGTGAACCCCTAGCCTAATGACTTCTCCAAGAGCTATTTGGAGCCAGGAGTGAGCCAACCTTGAGTCCAATCAGTGTGATATTATTGGATGTGTTGCTGAAAGCTGTCCTGCCCTTTAAAAATACACACCAGTTTTGGGTTTACTGGTTTCAAGAAGCACTGCCTGATGTGAACCATGCCTCGCAGAAAAGAGCTCTCAAAAGATCTACGATCAAGAATTGTTGACTTGCATGAAGCTGGAAAGGGTTACAAAAGTATCTCCAAAAGCCTTGATGTTCATGTGTGCATGGTAAGACAGACTGTCTACAAATGGAGAAAGTTCAGCACTGTTGCTACTCCTAGGCGTGGTCGTCCTGTAAAGATGACTGCAAGAGCACAGCGCAGAATGCTTAATGAGGCAAAGAAGAATCCTAGAGTGTCAGCTAAAGACCTACAGAAATCTCTGGCACATGCTAACATTTTTGTTGACACATCTACAATAAGGAAAACATTAAAGAAGAATGGAGTACATGGGAGGACACCACGGAGGAAGCCATTGCTGTCCAAAAAGAATATTGCAGCAAGTTTGAAGTTTGCAAAAGAGCACCTGGATATTCCACAGCACTACTGGCAATATATTCTGTGGACAGATTAAACCAAAATTGAGTTGTTTGGAAAAAAAACACAACACTATGTGTGGAGAAAAAAAGGCACAGCACACCAACATCAAAACCTCATCCCCACTGTAAAACATGGCGGAGGGAGCATCATGGTTTGGGGCTGCTTTGCTGCCTCAGGGCCTGGACGGATTGTTGTCATTGATGGAAAAATGAATTCCAGAGTTTATCAAGACATTTTGCAGAAAAATTTAAGACCATCTGTCCGCCAACTGAAGCTCCACAGAGGATGGGTGATGCAACAGGACAATGACCCAAAGCATGCAAGTAATTCAACAAAAGAATGGCTTCAACAAAACAAAATACGCCTTCTGGAGTGGCCCAGTCAGAGTCCTGACCTCAACCCGATTGAAATGCTGTGGCATGACCTTAAGAGATCGATTCACACCAGACATCTCAAGAATATTGCTACACTGAAACAGTTTTGTGAAGAGGAGTGGTCCAAAATTACTCCAGATCATTGTGCAGGTCTGATCTGCAACTACAGGAAACGTTTGGTTGAGGTTATTGCTGCCAAAGGAGGGTCAACCAGTTATTAAGTCCAAAGGTTCACATACTTTTTCCACCCTGCACTGTGAATGTTTACATGTTCTGTTCAATAAAAACATGAAAACATATAATGTTTGTGTTGTATTATTTTAAGCAGACTGTGTTTTTCAAATTGTTGTGACTTAGATGAAGATCAGAGCACATTTTATGACCAATTCATGCAAAACTCCACGTAATCCCAAAGGGTTCACATACTTTTTCTTGCCACTGTATATACGCATGATGTGAGCTGGCCTGGGCAATATATACAGTTGGGTTCAAAATTATTCAACCCCCAATGCTGTAAAGGGTTTTAGGGAATTTAGTGTACATTTGTAAGTGTATTCAGAATGAAATCCTACAAGGACTTTTTAAAGAACCATATGCAACTAAAATTACATCAATTGGTTTTGTAATACAGTAGTAAATGTTTCTTTTGTGAATTCTTCATTGACACAATTATTCAACCCCTTAAAGACTACCACTCTGAAGAACAGAGGTTCATTCAAGTGTTTTCAATCAGGTATTGAAAACACCTGTGGATGTCACGGAGCAGCAATAAAGCATAATAAGCACCAATAAGGCAACTTTAAAATGACTGTGATACTCAGCTCCTTCTCGACATTTACTGGTGTGGTTACAAACATGGTGAAGTCAAGAGAATGGTCCAGGAAGACATCAGAAGAGGTGATTACTCTTCACAGGAAGGGCAATGGCTATAAGAAGATTGCAAAGATGTTAAACATACCAAGAGAGACCATAGGAAGCATCATTCGCAAATTCAAGGCAAAGGGCACTGTTGAAACGCTACCTAGTCGTGGCAGAAAGAAGATGCTGACTTCGACTGCTGTGCGCTACCTGAAGCGTAGAGTGGGGAAAAGTCCCCGTGTGACTGCTGAGGAACTGAAAAAAGATTAGTCAGATGTGGGTACTGAAGTTTCAGCTCAGACAATATGGCGCACACTGCGTAATAAAGGCCTCCATGCCAGAACTCCCAGGCGCACCCCCTTGCTGTCTCCAAAGAATAAGAAGAGTCGACTGCAGTATGCCAAAAGTCATGTGGACAAACCACAGAATTTTTGGGATAGAGTTCTTTGGACTGATGAAACAAAATTAGAACTGTTTGGGCCCATGGATCAACGCTATGTTTGGAGGAGGAAGAACAAGGCCTATGAAGAAAAGAACATCTTGCCTACTGTGAAGCATGGCGGGGGGTCAATCATGCTTTGGGGATGTTTTGCTTCTGCAGGTACAGGGAAGCTTCAGCGTGTGCAAGGTACCATGAATTCTCTTCAGTACCAGGAGATATTGGATGACAATGTGATGCAGTCCGTCACAAACCTGAGGCTTGGGAGATGTTGGACCTTTCAACAGGACAATGATCCCAAGCATACCTCCAAGTCCACTGGAGCATGGTTGCAGATTAAAGGCTGGAACATTTTGGAGTGGCCATCGCAGTCACCTGACTTAAATCCGATTGAGAACCTCTGGTGCTTTAAAGAAAGCAGTTGCAGTGCGCAAGCCTAAGAATGTGACTGAACATGACGAATGGGCGAAGATACCCGTAGATCGCTGCAAGACACTTGTGTCAAGCTATGCTTCACGTTTAAAAGCTGTTATAACTGTAAAAGGATGTTGTACTAAGTACTAAGATTGAATGTCACTTGGGGGTTGAATAAAACTGATAATGATGTGAGCACAGAAAAGACATTTGTGGTTATTTCATTATAAATGTTATGTTATATTTGTCTGACCTACACGTGCCTCTTTGATTTAATTGTAAGCAAGATGACTGAATGATCAAAATAAATGTCAAACTGGCCAAAACACTCAATTTCAGTGGGGGTTGAATAATTTTGAACACAACTGTATACGCATGATGTGAGCTGGCCTGGGCAATATATATACGCATGATGTGATCTGGCCTGGGCAATATATATATACGCATGATGTGAGCTGGCCTGGGCAATATATATATATACGCATGAGGTGAGCTGGCATGATGTGAGCTGGCCTGGGCAATATATATATACGCATGAGGTGAGCTGGCCTGGGCAATATATATATACGCATGATGTGAGCTGGCCTGGGCCTGGGCAATATATATATACGCATGATGGATGGATAAATGGAGTTTATTTGGCACAAGGTCTTGTTACCAGTGGGGTACCTCAGGGGTCAGTACTTGGACCCATTCTCTTTAATATTTTTATTAGTGATATTGCAGAAGGTATTAATGGAAAAGTATGTATTTTTGCTGATGACACAAAGATTTGCAACAGGGTTGACGTTCCTGGAGGAATCAGCCAAATGACAAATGATTTAGGTAAACTAAAAAAATGGTCGGAGTTGTGGCAATTGAGTTTTAATGTGGATAAGTGCAAGATAATGCACCTGGGACGTAAAAACCCAAGGGCTGAATATAGAATATTTGATACAGTCCTAACCTCAACATCTGAGGAAAGGGATTTAGGGGTCATTATTTCAGAGGATCTAAGGGTAAGTAGTCAATGTAATAGAGCAGCAGGAAATGCTAGCAGAATGCTTGGTTGTGTAGGGAGAGGTATTAGCAGTAGGAAAAGGGAAGTGCTCATGCCACTGTACAGAGCACTGGTGAGACCTCACTTGGAGTACTGTGTGCAGTACTGGAGACCGTATCTCCAGAAGGATATAGACATTTTAGAGAGAGTTCAGAGAAGGGCTACTAAAATGGTGTACGGCTTGAAGGAGAAAAGTTACCAGGAAAGGCTTAATGATCTTAACATGTACAGCTTGGAAAAAAGACGAGACAGAGGAGATATGATAGAAACATTTAAATACGTAAAGGGAATCCACAAGGTAGAGGAAGGGAGTATATTTAAAAGGAAACAAAATAGCAAAACAAGAGGACATAGTCTTAGATTAGAGGGGCAAAGGTTTAAAAGTAACATCAGGAAGCATTATTTTACTGAGAGGGTGGTGGATACATGGAACAGTCTTCCAGTAGAAGTGGTAGAGGCCAAAACAGTAATTGAATTTAAGCAAGCATGGGATAGGCATAAGGCTATCCTAAACAAAAGATAAATCCAGGTAAAGTATCCATGTAATTGGGCAGACTAGATGGGCCGAAAGGTTCTTATCTGCCGACATTTTTCTATGTTTCTATGATGTGAGCTGGCCTGGGCAATACATATATACGCATGATGTGAGCTGGTCTGGGCAATATATATATATATATATATACGCATGATGTGAGCTGGCCTGGGCAATATATATATACGCATGATGTGAGCTGGCCTGGGCCTGGGCAATATATATATGCATGATGTGAGCTGGCCTGGGCAATATATATATACGCATGAGGTGAGCTGGCCTGGGCAATATATATATATACGCATGAGGTGAGCTGGCCTGGGCAATATATATATATGCATGATGTGAGCTGGCCTGGGCCTGGGTAATATATATACGCATGATGTGAGCTGGCCTGGGCAATACATATATACGCATGATGTGAGCTGGCCTGGGCAATATATATAAATACGCGTGATGTGAGCTGGCCTGGGCAATATATATATACGCATGATGTGAGCTGGCCTGGGCCTGGGCAATATATATACGCATGATGTGAGCTGGCCTGGGCAATATATATATATATGCATGATGAAAGTTTGCAAAGGGTAAGGCACGCAAAGTGAAATTTTGATGTGTCTGAAATTGAAACTTACGTGACAACTCTTATTTTTTTTCGTTAATTTATATTTGTTCAATACATTTAATTTTAATTTGTTTAACAGAGTTAATTTAAAATGGTTTAATACAGTTTATTTATATTTATTTTAGCTTTACTATTGGTGCTTTTCAAACTTTATTCTTAAATAAAAAGAAATTTAGCAGTTTCATGTTGTGTCGTTTTATTTTTTTTATTTTTTTGGGGGTGTGCAAGTAGCTGGTCTTGCCTAGGGCGCAAAATAGTCTAGCACCAGCCCTGACCGTATGGTCCACCCCTGCACTCCTCCACAATACCACAGAGGGGTTACTGTATGATGGCACTTGCTGGCCTGGCACCAAAGGCACAATATCTGGGTGCACTGCCACTGACGCCTGTACCAGATTCATATCCTCAGAGGGGTTACGGTGTGACGGCACTGTTGCCGACGCTAAAAGCCCAATTTTAAAGCACCTATTGTTACTTTCATCCAAAGCATGCATAAGTTTCACCATAATTCAGCCAAAAAAAATCACTAAACTTTTTCTGCGCGTCCTAAAATGTCTTTTCATACAGGCTGCCGTCCCAAGCAGTTGTTTATGAATAGATTAAAAGGGAAAGCATTTACCGTCATTTGAAACGTAATTATTTTGTTTTTAAATGTTTCTATACATCCTAGAAATCTGCCACTTCACGGGCAGGTTATGGGGACCTCCTAGGCACGATATTTGAAGGATTTTTTGTTTTTATTTTTAACCCTTATTTCATGGAAAACTCACTGTCCCTTTAAAAACGGTTTTTTTTTTAACTTTTTGTCCTTGTTTCCTGTCCCCCAGGGCACTACCCAGACCCCCATACACCTTTTATGGCAAATATCTAGCATATATGCCCTCTTGGAGGGCACTCTAAAAATCTAATTTTGAGTCCCATTGACTTGCATTGAGTTCGAGTTCGAATTCGAACATTTGGAAAGTTCGAGTTCGAATGTGAACCGAACTCGGGGGTGTTCGGCTCATCCCTAGTCTAGATTCCAGCGACGGCCAGTTTAGCTCTTTTAACCCCTTAAGGACCTCTGACGTACCCTGTACGTCCTGAACTCGGGTCTCCCTTAGACCCGCGGACGTACAGGGTACGTCAGCGGCGCCTAATCCCCCTCCCGCCCGATACTCACCTCCCTCGCCGGATCCCACGGCGATCTGGCAGGGAGGAAGCCTACCCATGTGATTTACATGGGCAGGCGAGGCTGATGACGTCGCCACGCTGCGTGGTGACGTCATCAGCAGGCGTCCCCATGCTTTTCAATGGAGGGGAGGGGGGGCTCCTTCGGAGCCCTCTATCTCCCCAACCATTGAAGCTAGGGAGATGCCGTCTGCACCGCTGGAGAGGGGAGAGCCTCCCCTTTCCAGCGGTGTATGGCATTAACCATTTCGCCGCCGGATCACGTTGCGGCGCCAATTGGCGCCAAAACGCGATTCAAACCTGGAGGGGGGCTGACATCTTGGATGTCAGCCAAGCCTCAAGGTCCCCTCCCCGCCCACTGACAACCTCACCATATGTGTGAGGATGTCAGTGGGCCAGTTAACCCTCTAGCTGCCATGTAGAGATAAGGGGATCCTAAGGATCCCTTTATCTCCCGATCCATGGCAGCTAGATGGTCATATTTGCCTTTCAAATGATACCAAACATGACCAGGTTTGGTTTTAAAAAATATTTTTTAAAAAAAAAATTAAATAAAAAAAATAAAAATTAAATTAAATTAAATAAAAAAATGTTTTTTTTTTAAAAGTTTTTTTTTGTCTGGGGGGAGTTTAATTAAATAGGACCTAGGCTGTCATCTAAAAATAAATAGCACAAAATGGTCAGAATGAGCGCAGCGCACATAGGTGAACTGTCTCAGCAGTGAAGGGGTTAAAAAGCAAACGCATGTAAAAATTGGGTATTTCTAGTCTCGGGACAAAATTTTGAACCTATTTAGCTGGGGTCGTTTTGGGTGGTTGTAGATTTTGGGGATGAAGGCTAGGGTCAGACGAACGCATTTTTATGTTGTCTGTGAAAAAGTGCGTTCGAACGAATGGACGCATTTTTTCACAGAATACGTGATAGTGGTCATACTATGCGCATTTTCGTCCGTGATTTTGTACGGATCATCAATAAAACACTTCTTGCATCTGGACGTTATGTTGGCCGGACATTAGCAGCGTCTGATGTCTCCAATTCACGCACACACGCCGCTAGCAGACGCAGCGCACTCTGTACGTCAGTACCTGCGGTTTCACGTTCTCGAAAAAATGCGTTCATTTTCCACTTGCGTTGCGCAGCCGGACTTTTGTGCGACCGTACTTCGTATATTGGCTGTCATTGCCCGTCATTTGCTGCTAGCACGGCCGTGATTAAGTGCGCCAGAACGCGCGTTCGCACTGCCTCAGTCTGACCCTAGCCTAAATTACAAAAAAGTGTGTTTTTACCATTTTTTTCCTCATATTTCATATTTTTTTTTATAGTAAATTATTCGATATGATGGAAATAATGGTATTTCTAGAAAGTCCATTTGATGGCGGGAAAAAGGGTGTATAATATGTGTGGGTTGAATAAACGAGTAAGAGGAAAATTTGACCTAAACACTAACAGCGCAGAAACGTAAAAACAGCAGCAGTCACTAAAAGACGGATTTGTGTAAAACCGCCCGGTCACTAAGGGGTTAACATGTCACAATGGTGGGTCATGTAGTTACATTGTAGCACAAAGCGGCAGAATGAGTTATACAATGTAGTAAGTTTCTGAAGGTGCGTTTGCGGGGCAGCTGCATACACTACAGCTCCGTATTCAATATACAATTTGTTGTACAATTTGCTTTCTTACCGTGGGGCTCAGGCAGGAGTTGTTTCTGTACAGGGCACCTAGTTTGGGGTAAAGTTTAGATGAGAGTTTTTCAGTATGTGGGCCAAAGGATAGATTTGGTCTAACCACATACCTAGATATTTGAGAGAAGTGACTGTGGTCAGCGTGCCATTTGATTTTGTCCCAACACATAGATGGGGATTTTGCAAATTATGTAGTTTAGGTACTGTTCCAAAGAGCATGGTTACAGTTTTGTTAGTATTTAAAAAAAAGTTTGTTGTGTTTGATCTGAAAAATATAATATTCAATTTGTTATATATATATGTAAATATATAAATTTGCTGATAGGGATTGAATTATTGTTACAGGAGATAAATGGGGCATTTAGAAACTCACATTCCAATAGACATTCTGGCTCACAAACAAAGCCGGGGCAATTTGAAACAGTTTCAAATCCTTTCTTTTGGCTAGTTGGGGCAGGTAATTAGAGCTTCTCGACATTCCTGAACACAGATGGCATCTATATCAGTGAACCACAGGATGTCACACACATGTGTTAAGTATCAGTTTTTCAAGAGAGAGACAAAGAGCTTCTTCCCGCTCAGATTTAAAGCACCACAGTTTTTCTATAGGATATTGTACATCACGTGTGGTCCCTAAAACCAATAGTCTTAACTTTATGATAATAAGCAGGATGAATATAAAAGAAAATGTAACTGGGTTTTAGCTACCAATTCCTTAAGAACCACCTTGAAAGCTCCAACAAGGCTAACATCAGCCTTGCAAACGCATTACCTCTGAAAAAGGAGTTTTGCGCTATGCAGTGATCATCAAAGAACTTTATATCTTGCCACAAGAATTGCTGCTCTGAATTGGTCCTGTACCTTTTATTTTTATTCTACATACAGACTGCTAAGAATCGAAGTGTCGATTGTATAAATAAATATACAGCTTTCTACAAAAGAAAATCTCCTGTATTTTTTTGTGTCCTGCCGTGAAAAGTATACATCAATATCTTTGGAAGAGACCCAGAGACAGGAATCCTTACTGATCCACTTTTCTACCTCTCTGAATTGTTCTTGCAGCACTGCCTCCAGCTGCGGGAGATTTGGTTTGCTGGTATAGATTACGGTGTCCTCTGCATACATGTGTACAGTTGAGGCTTTGCATATGTTAGGCAGATCATTTATGAATATTGTGAATAGCAGGGGGCCAAGTATTGAGCTTTGGGGTACACCGCAAGTGACTGGGAGGGGGAGGGAGGAGCTGCCAGAAATGGACACATATTGCGATTGGTCGGATACATATGATTGAAACCAGGTTAGCGTGCGATCACCAATACCAGAGTTTTTAAATTTTTTTAACAAGATGCCATTGTCTACGGTGTCAAAGGCTTTGGCAAAATCAAGGAAGATGGCTCTAGTTAGGTCTCCTTGTTCCATGCCAGCTTGGGTATCATTGCAAACTTTTAGAAGGGCGGTTGTAGTTGAGTGATTTGGACGAAAGCCGGATTGATCTGGGGTTAAGTAGTTCCACTATTGATAATAATCACGTAATTGTGTGTAGACGCAATTTCCAAAAATTTTGACATTACAGGGAGCAATGATTTCGGACGGTAGTTGGATACCAAAGTACTGTCACCACTTTTATGGATAGGTACCACTCTCGCAGTCTTCCAGAGTTTGGGTATGTATCCAGTTACCAGTGATTCATTGATTAGGGTTGCGACAGGATTTGCAATTGCCGGCGCACTGATTTTCAGCAGCATTGCTGGGATTTGATCAGGTCCAGACTGGTATTTAATTTTTTGGTTACGGAGAAGTTTAGTAACGACACTGACAGGCACTGGTCTAAAACTGAATTCCTGTCTAAAACAGGGTCTTTGCACAGTTGCAGGGACCTGACCTGCGTGCATCCTTTCTGATTGCGTGTCATTTCCTAGCTTAGCAATCAGGGTGGTGGTGCATCCAACAAAATAATTGTTAAAGGCATTTGCTATATCTAGGGAGTGTTGCAGGGTTTGGTTGTTTATTTTGAGAGCAGCCGGCTGGGAGTGCTTGTATTTTCCTTATGGTTTTCCAAATGTTTCTAGGGTTGACATGTTATTGTTTAGATTTTCAATGAAGTAATGGGCTTCAGCCATTTTTGTTTGTTTTGTGCATGCATTCCGGCATTTTCGGTATTCATAGTGATCGTTCATAGAACCAGTACTCTTGAAATTTGACCACAGTGAATCTCTAAGCTGGTACATTTGAGTAAGCTCAGCTGTAACCCATGGGAGGTGGGTCCCTTTTACTCGCACTTTACGCAGCGGGGCATGGGAATTCCAGACTTGCAGGAGCTCAGACTGAAAGTATTCAATTGCACAGCTTGACTAAAATGGAAGCTCTTAAATGTTTCTCTCCTATATTCCTCCGTTAATACCCTCTATTTCTAAGAACTGCTCTGATTAACAATTATAAGGTATTGATTCAAAGTGCAATTTTGTAGAGAACTTTTAACGCTGAGATAATGTACCTTTAAAATACACTATCCACTGGGCCTCATGGCTCAAGCACCAGGAGTTGCCCTGAAAATACCGGACTTTGTGGTCTACTCTGTCGTTCCCTTCTCCTGCCTGTTCCCTCCTCCTCTCGTCCTTTCTTCTCCTGCTCCTCTTGGATTGACTGTTATCTAACAGGTCCTTCTCTGTGTCATTTGCTGGTAACTCCTCGTCAATGTTTTTATCAGTTGGTGTGCCTCAAGGCTCTGTTTTAGGTCCTCTGCTCTTCTCTATCTACACGTCATCAATTGGTAAAATCATTAACAGCTTTGGCTTTAATTACCACCTCTATGCTGATGATACTCAGATCTACCTCTCCACCCTGTTCTCTTTCCTCCTGTCCTTTCCAAAGTCAGCGACTGTTTATCTGGCCATTTCCCCCTGAATGGCCTCTCACCACCTAAAGCAGTGTTTCCCAAACCTGTCCATGGGACCCTCAACTAGGCCAGATTTTGCAGATCACCTTGGGGAAATGCAGACTGAATACTGCAATCGCTGAGCAGCAAATAATATCACCTGTGCTGTGCTTCAGATATCTGTTAAACCTGGCATGTCAGAGGGTCCTGAGGACAGGTTTGGGAAACACTGACCTAAAGATTAACATGTTGAAGACGGAGCCTGTAAACTATTGACAATTATGTATTTGCTAATGAGGAGCCATTGACACAAAAGAGTAATATGGGTCAATTTGGTGAACTGTTGATTGCAACTAGAAACATCTGCGCTGTAGGCTTCGGTGCTCCCTTCCCTACTGATGGACAGCACAGTGATCCAATGAGTGAAGTTCTTTCTGTTCAGGTTATTTTAATATTCATGCCCCCCCCCTCTTTATTGAGAATTGTCCCATGTTAAGTTTGGACGTCCCCTTAGGAGGTGGGACAAATTATCAATAGCATCTGAGTCTCATTAACACTTACCCTCCACTATTTAAGAAGCCAAGAGAGTGGCAGTCTGTTTCTGACATGCTCCCAAGCAGCACTATTTTTTGCTCCTGAGGACGCCCTAGTGGCGAAACACGTTGAGCATTTTTTGACTATGGGACAAATTTGTGTTTATTTTAATTTATGGTTACCAGCAGCAGGAGCAATTACTTTGTTTGCCAGATGTATTTCCCTATCAGATCATTCTAAGGATCTCTGTATTAGCTTTTCCTTTGTGATTTGTTGATTCATTTAGGCTAATCCTTCTTGTTTGTTTGGTTTACAAAATTATTAATTGGCTTTCAGATGCTCCCGCTGTATAGAGAATAGGCTTAACCCTGCTTCACTGGTCACCAGTGTCTCACACACCCGCAATTCTAGGTTGCTCCCCTTGTGGAGGCTCCATTCTTTATCGTTCTGGGTGGTGTCTGACACAGATATGTGTATATGTATGTCTGGCTCAATATTTATTTTTTTAAGTACAAAATAAATGTTATGTTTTAATTTCTTTCTCCTCACCTTTTTGACAACGAAGACTGAGCTTTTATTAATTCCTCCCCACCTCCTGACTTCTCTATCATGATCAATGGCATCACTATCTCTCTATCATGATCGATGGCATCACTATCTCCCTATCAAGCCAGGTACGTTGTCTTGGAGTTACACTTGACTCTGCTCTTTCCTTTATCTTCCACATCCAGTCTTTCCTCCTCCTGCCGCTACCAATTCCGCAATATTTCCAGAATTCAGCCATTTCTTACCGCTGACACCACAAAGCAACTCATCCACACCCTTGTAATCTCCCTACTTGACTATTGTAATAATCTTGCAATAATCCCTGATGAAGTCTTTCTTGTGCAAGAGACGAAACGCATTGAATTGTGTTCCAACTCTTTTTTAATTCATGTTATTTTAAATAATTTGTTTTAATTGAAGAGCCCCTGGCCTGCATTTTATTTCTTAAGCCCGAATCCTGTACTACCGATCGGTGATTAAACCCAAAGAATTTCTTTGGCGGTGTTCCAAACGGTTGGATTTCAGGAGGCAATTTATCCTAGCCAGGAGAGGGTAAAAAAAGAACCCGTTATATGCCTGATTTGATCTTATATCTTGTGAGTGCTATTCCAGCGGGGGCTCGTTATTTAAATTTTGTATCTGCGGCCTGCACTATGCTTGTATAATTTGTCTTGCAGATTACACTTCACAATTTTTACAGTAGTGATCTTAAAGCCAGGAAAGAGGGGTCAGCCTTACGCGAAGGTTTGAGTTCAGAGCAGGGATATCAAGACTAACCGGACTGGTACACAATACAGGATTCTCAGTAATAGCCAGATTGGTACACAATGCAGAATTCCCAGTAATAGCCGGGTCAGTACACAGAGAGTTCTCAGAATAGCCAGAGTCAATCTCATACACCAGGGCTCAACAAACCCTGGGCGCAAGGTCACCATGGCTACAAGAAATGCTGTCCTGGTGCCCCAGGTTTGTCAGGCTCCTCTGACCGCACGGGCAAGGAGCAGGGATTTCTGCCATCCGATGTTCCATCGAGTAAAGCCTCTGGTCGGACGGAACACCGGCCCCTTCTGATGACATCAGAGCAGGGAGACCGAACAGACCGGATGTGAGGAGAACATTGCGGGGATTCTCGCTCCCCAGCGCTGACGATGCTCTTCTCATATCCAGTCTGTTCTGCGCATGCGCTCCTCCCGCTACTCCGCGCCCAGCAGTGACAGACTGGGAGGTGCAGCTTGGCGCGGGAAGTGGCATATGTGCGCCAGTTGTGTACTGTCCCAGGACCAGGCGGTGTCCCTTCACACACCCCCCACAGACCCTAGACACTCCCAGCATGAGCCCAACCAAATGGGACAGCCGGTACTGGAGAACCCAGTCGGGGGCGGATGGACAGATGGACATACACACACCCCCCCCTCTGGGATATACTGTGCACATTACTGTGGAGCTCTGGGATACACTACTGTGGAGCTCTGGGATACACTGTGCACATTACTGTGGAGCTCTGGGATACATTACTGTAGAGCTATGGGATACATTACTGTGGAGATCTGGGATACACTGCACATTACTTTGGAGCTCTGGGATATCCTCATACACCGCACATTACCGTGGAGCTCTGGGATACAGTAATGTGCAGTGTGTATGAGGGGGAGTGCTATTGCTGTGCAGTGGTTATACAGTAATGTGCGGTGTGTGTGAGCGTATAACAGAGCTGCACAGCAATTAAACTCACAGTAAATAAACGTATTGGTGAGTACCTGAGGGATAAAAAAATAGAGTGTCGGTACTCTGTCTAAAAAAAAAAAACACAGTGTATCTTTAGTTGTTGAAAGTAAAGCCTTGTTAGTCTGAAGAAAAACCTGGCTCCTAACTTTTGTAGCTGGCTCCTAGATTCAAAGCAAGTTTGTCAAGCCCGGTCATACACCAAATAATAACTAAAGCGCTGGGGAAGAAAACTCCACGTCAGGGCAGAGAGCCTAAGCAGACTGATTTTGAACCTGGCGGCTACGTGTCATCATGCTGCGCCCCGCCTCCCGGCCACCCACGTGACAGCCGCGGCCCGGCATATCACTCGGCACCTGGCCAGCTAGCAGCGAGGATGGGGCTCCCAGGTGCCGGGGGAGCTCCTGGAGCGCCAGACATGCAATCCCCCAAGTTGCCTCTTCCCATGATATACTGCAGGACTTCTCACACACACAGCCCCCATTCTCTGGAATGTTCTCCCATGTACTTTCAGACTTTCCCCTAGTTTCCCTTCCTTCAACGCT
Organism: Leptobrachium leishanense; assembly: GCA_009667805.1. Lineage (NCBI taxonomy): Eukaryota > Metazoa > Chordata > Amphibia > Anura > Megophryidae > Leptobrachium > Leptobrachium leishanense. The sequence goes on along the minus strand of CM019066.1, from coordinate 223,500,024 downwards.
CCCTTAAGACATTCCTACTTAAGCAAGCCTACCACTTGACTCACTAAATACACCTCACTGTCTCAACCAGTCCATCACTCTCACTTTGCAGTCCTCTCCTCCTGTTTCCACCCACAACCCTTCTAGATTGTAAATTCCCACAGGAATAGGGCCCTCCTTTCCTGGTTTGTCAAAATGTTGCTCAGTCTCAATGTTCCGCACTGTAGAATATGCTGGCGCTATATAAATAAAGAATAATAATAATACAACAGACAAGTGTAGAGCGGCTTTAAAAACACTGTATTCTGGTGCATTGAACAATTGCTGCCACCAGAGGGAGACAGAGACATTGTGGACTATGCTGGACAAAACCCGAACTACATTTACCATCACTCTTTGCGTGAGGACAGGAAGAGGAAACAGATCAGCAGCCTCGTGCAAGGCATGGTCAGAGTGAGCGGAGCAGTGAAAGGTGGAGGACGCACGTTGGAGCTGTCAGGGATCGCAACCAGGCCGGAGTACAAACGCTGTCTTAGTGGTGCTGGAGATCGGGACAGTGACCGTGTTGATAGAAGCAAATGCCGCGACTACTTCCAAGAGGGAGCCCAGATAGCAGAACCTCACCGAGATCACCATCGAGGGGACGCCGCCAGTCCCATAAACGATCAAAGCAAGAAAGATAGGATCTTCAGGTGAGGCAAAAGCATTTATTCGGGTGCAGCAGACCTCAAAACAAAGTAATGTGACGTTTCGACCCGCAGGTCTTAATCATACATAAATACATCAAACAAAAACCCTTGTATTTATACTGCCTTAATTGTTTGCATACTTCATCCAATTAACCAATTATTTAATTAAGCATTTCAGGCAAATGAATTGTTTAGCAGGTGAATTATTTAGCAAACATGCAGCACCAAAGAAAAAAGAATTTAGGGGGGGCGAAAAGGCCTAATATAAATACCAAAATAAGTTCCATACAGGACCAAAAAATAAATAAAAATAAGAAAAAAGAAAAAATAAGAATTAAATTTGAAGGGTTTAAAAAATTAAAAGAAATTTGGAGGGGTGTCCAAAGAGACATGGCAATCCATATCTACAAGAAATATATATATCAATTCTTATTACCAAAGTGTTATAATTATATTTATACATGTCAAAAGACATTTGTGGCATTGCTTAGCTGTAGATACCACACCACATCACAGGTGTATGTTAAGACTTGAAACCATAGAGATATATATGCAGATCCCATCATACATAGTATAAAGTACAGAAGGATGATAAACACAAACCATATAATGTCATGAAAATGAAAATAAAAATAAACCAACTAGGTGAGACCTATTGTCTAACGACCATTATGTGGAACCTCCAAAAATGGAGGATGCACATAATTATCTAGAATGAAATTCAAAAGCATATGTTTAGATCAAATTCTCTGTTTAGACCCTTTGGCCACAAGGTGTCAAGTTTATGTATCCACTTTTTTTCTTTACGTTTGAGTAAGCGGATCCTATCACCACCACGTCTAAGTGGGGGTACTTGGTCGATGACTTGAAACCGTAATTGTGCTACACCGTGAGAGCAAAGATGAAAGTGCTCAACAACAGGTAGCTCTAATCGCCTGGTACGGATCGTAGATTTATGTTTACTAATTCTATCCTTCACCTTCATGGTTGTTTCGCCTACATATAAAAGGCCACACGGACATTTTAACACATATATTACGAATGAAGAGTCGCAGGTGAAGAAACCCTGTATGGGTATTTTCTCACCTCTCTGTGGATGTAATACGGAGTCACCCTTGATCACAGCACTACATGAGGCACAATGTAAACAGGGGAAAGTCCCACATTTTTTTGGTGCCAGGGTGACCTGTTGGTATTTCTTAAAAGATCCCACGTCAGCATTAACTAGGGAATCCCTTAAGTTTCTGTTTCTTTTGTGAGCCAGCTGAAAGGAGGGGATCCCACTAAAAGCTTTTTGAAGAATTTGCCAGTGTTTACGTACAATTTGGTTAATGGATCTACTAGCCTCATTATATTTAGTTATAAACGGAATACGAGATTCCTTACATTGTTTATCTTTAGATTGAGAAATGATAGAAGTGCGATCCAAAGTTTTGGAGCGTATATACTCTTCTTGTAGAAGAGTTTTGGGATAACCTCTATCAGTGAACCTATGTGTCATTTGTCGAAGTCTATCATCCCGAGTGTCAGGATGAGAGACATTTCTGACAACTCTGGTGAATTGACTACGAGGTAATGATTTAAGTGTGCTCTCTGCATGAAAGCTACTATAGTGTAGAAGGCTGTTTCTATCTGTGGGTTTTACAAATAGGTCACTAATGAGATGTGTACCCTCAAGTCTCAGAGTCAGATCTAAAAAATTGATCTCACGGGGACTAGAGATCATAGTGAATTGGATGTGAGTATTGACTGTATTCATCTGTGCGTGGAAAGTGATTAAATCGGTTTCAGTTCCAGTCCAAATACCGAAAACATCATCGATGTATCTCCACCAAGTGTGTACAAAATCTCTAAAAGATGGATGTGGATAGACAAATTGATTTTCAAATGCATCCATATACAAATTGGCATAGGCAGGAGCCATATTGGATCCCATAGTTGTGCCTCTGCACTGTTTATATACCACATCTCCGAACAAAAATATATTATTATGGAGCACAATCTCCACAAGTTTCATCAGGAAAGTGATATGTTCATCTGAAAATGAGTGTTTAAGTAATGTGTCATGAATTGCTTTCATACCCTCTGTGTTAGGGATAGAGGTATAAAGACTCGTCACATCCCACGTGAATAAAATAACCGGACCTGTAAATGAAAGTCCTGCTATGCGTCTCAACACATCCTTACTATCCCATAGAAAGGATTGAGTCTTAATGACCAAAGGCTGGAGAACCCTATCCAGAAAGATCGACAGTGGCTGAAGCACGGAATCCGTGCTCGCCACAATCGGTCTCCCCGGTGGGTTCTCCAGACTTTTATGTATTTTGGGCAACACGTAAAATACCGGCAGAATAGCATGTTCTTTTTTCAGATATTTATATAGATCCTCATCTATGATGTTCTGTGTTAAGGCCTCTAAAATGACTGTATCGATTAATTTCTCTAGTTGTGTGACTTCACCCAAATGACTAACACTATATGTGTCGGTGTCGCCGAGTTGCCGGTTAACCTCCTTGACATAGTCCACATGGTTCATAATCACCAAAGCTCCCCCCTTATCAGCGGGTTTAAGAATAAGGCTTTTATTTACTCTAAGATCTTTTAGCGCCTGTCGTTCAAGTTTAGAAAAATTAGGACGTTTACCATCGATAAATACATCTAGTAAATGATCAATATCTTGTTTCACAAACTGAACAAAAGTTTCTATGGGAGGAGTCGTGGGTGGAGAGAAATTACTCTTAGTCCAAAGTTTAAGTTCTTTAGCATGGAATGAAGTGTCGGAGACATTAGAAGTATCTATGTCGATGGGTTCCACTCTCCCATGAAAAAATACCTTAAGTTTCACGTTGCGAAAAAACTTCTCTAGATCCACACGTAAAGCAAAGAGGTCAATGGGAGCAGAGGGACAAAATGAGAGGCCTTTAGAGAATACCTTATATTCAATATCTGTAAGTACATGATCTGATATATTTATCACTAACGGCGCTGATTGTACATCTTTGGGTGACAAGTCTTTTTTGTTCTTCCAGGATTCTGCCTTCTTTCCGCGTTTGTGGTGTTTCCTCTTCCTCCTCCGTCCTGTTTCTGTTGATCTCTGACTAAAAAAAGCAGAATTGGTAGGGACAAGATGTGAATATAATTGGTCATCCGATGTATCTAGATCTGTTTCTGTAGAGTCTTGACCTTGATTGTAACTAGTGTACTTTTTTTGAAATCGTGGTCTTCGAAAATGAGAGGATTGTATAGGTGCATTTCCAAAAGTGGTGTTACTCTGGGTCCATCTATAGACTCTGCCTTTAGTGTAATCTTCTAAATCTCTTGCAAATTTAATTCTCTTTCTATCTTCAATTTGCATCCTCATGTCCTCCATTTGTTTATTCAGTCGAATATGTAATTGTTCCAAAGATTCCAGAGACAACATATCTTTTAATTGGACCTTGAGAGCTACTATTTCGGTCTCTAGCTCATCGAGTTCTTTCTTTAATTGTTCAATAGTTAATAGCATAATGTCAAAGGAACATTTGTTCAAAATCATTTCAAATTTCTGACAATATTCAACACTGTCAGAAAAAAGTAGGTCTCAATTTAATGCGGAGACCCCTAGGGATCCGCTTCACTTTAAAGTATTCAGTCAAGGTGAGACAATGGAGTTTACAGCTTACCAGTCTTCCTTTCGTTTTTTCTAGCTGTATTTTTAATGTGACTTCTCCTGGATGGCTAAGGAAACAGTCCTGTGATGTGGTGGCACCAACAATGCGGTCCGCATCCGCTGCGGTGTAGGAAAAGACCCCCTCCGAGGTTGCTGCTTGTGCCCCCATCATTTTCCTGTAATGCGTCGGCGAGTAAAAACGTAACTCGCAGTACTTCCGGGTTCCGGATTCCGGATGTCGGGCTCAAACCCCTGTGTACTCACGGCTGCGGCCAGACAGAGATAGAAGCAAATGCCGCGACTACTTCCAAGAGGGAGCCCAGATAGCAGAACCTCACCGAGATCACCATCGAGGGGACGCCGCCAGTCCCATAAACGATCAAAGCAAGAAAGATAGGATCTTCAGGTGAGGCAAAAGCATTTATTCGGGTGCAGCAGACCTCAAAACAAAGTAATGTGACGTTTCGACCCGCAGGTCTTAATCATACATAAATACATCAAACAAAAACCCTTGTATTTATACTGCCTTAATTGTTTGCATACTTCATCCATTAACCAATTATTTAATTAAGCATTTCAGGCAAATGAATTGTTTAGCAGTGAATTATTTAGCAAACATGCAGCCCCAAAGAAAAAAGAATTTAGGGGGGGCGAAAAGGCCTAATATAAATACCAAAATAAGTTCCTACAGGACCAAAAAATAAATAAAAATAAGAAAAAAGAAAAAATAACTTATTTCTTATTTTTTCTTTTTTCTTATTTATTTATTTTTTGGTCCTGTATGGAACTTATTTTGGTATTTATATTAGGCCTTTTCGCCCCCCCTAAATTCTTTTTTTCTTTGGGGCTGCATGTTTGCTAAATAATTCACATTAAAAATACAGCTAGAAAAAATGAAAGGAAGACTGGTAAGCTGTAAACTCCATTGTCTCACCTTGACTGAATACTTTAAAGTGAAGCGGATCCCTAGGGGTCTCCGCATTAAATTGAGACCTACTTTGTTTTCTGACAGTGTTGAATATTGTCAGAAATTTGAAATGATTTTGAACAAATGTTCCTTTGACATTATGCTATTAACTATTGAACAATTAAAGAAAGAACTCGATGAGCTAGAGACCGAAATAGTAGCTCTCGAGGTCCAATTAAAAGATATGTTGTCTCTGGAATCTTTGGAACAATTACATATTCGACTGAATAAACAAATGGAGGACATGAGGATGCAAATTGAAGATAGAAAGAGAATTAAATTTGCAAGAGATTTAGAAGATTACACTAAAGGCAGAGTCTATAGATGGACCCAGAGTAACACCACTTTTGGAAATGCACCTATACAATCCTCTCATTTTCGAAGACCACGATTTCAAAAAAAGTACACTAGTTACAATCAAGGTCAAGACTCTACAGAAACAGATCTAGATACATCGGATGACCAATTATATTCACATCTTGTCCCTACCAATTCTGCTTCTTTTTTAGTCAGAGATCAACAGAAACAGGACGGAGGAGGAAGAGGAAACACCACAAACGCGGAAAGAAGGCAGAATCCTGGAAGAACAAAAAAGACTTATCACCCAAAGATGTACAATCAGCGCCGTTAGTGATAAATATATCAGATCATGTACTTACAGATATTGAATATAAGGTATTCTCTAAAGGCCTCTCATTTTGTCCCTCTGCTCCCATTGACCTCTTTGCTTTACGTGTGGATCTAGAGAAGTTTTTTCGCAACGTGATACTTAAGGTATTTTTTCATGGGAGAGTGGAACCCATCGACATAGATACTTCTAATGTCTCCGACACTTCATTCCATGCTAAAGAACTTAAACTTTGGACTAAGAGTAATTTCTCTCCACCCACGACTCCTCCCATAGAAACTTTTGTTCAGTTTGTGAAACAAGATATTGATCATTTACTAGATGTATTTATCGATGGTAAACGTCCTAATTTTTCTAAACTTGAACGACAGGCGCTAAAAGATCTTAGAGAAAATAAAAGCCTTATTCTTAAACCCGCTGATAAGGGGGGAGCTTTGGTGATTATGAACCATGTGGACTATGTCAAGGAGGTTAACCGGCAACTCGGCGACACCGACACATATAGTGTTAGTCATTTGGGTGAAGTCACACAACTAGAGAAATTAATCGATACAGTCATTTTAGAGGCCTTGACACAGAACATCATAGATGAGGATCTATATAAATATCTGAAAAAAGAACATGCTATTCTGCCAGTATTTTACGTGTTGCCCAAAATACATAAAAGTCTGGAGAACGCACCAGGGAGACCGATTGTGGCGAGCACGGATTCCGTGCTTCAGCCACTGTCGATCTTTCTGGATAGGGTTCTCCAGCCTTTGGTCATTAAGACTCAATCCTTTCTATGGGATAGTAAGGATGTGTTGAGACGCATAGCAGGACTTTCATTTACAGGTCTGGTTATTTTATTCACGTGGGATGTGACGAGTCTTTATACCTCTATCCCTAACACAGAGGGTATGAAAGCAATTCATGACACATTACTTAAACACTCATTTTCAGATGAACATATCACTTTCCTGATGAAACTTGTGGAGATTGTGCTCCATAATAATATATTTTTGTTCGGAGATGTGGTATATAAACAGTGCAGAGGCACAACTATGGGATCCAATATGGCTCCTGCCTATGCCAATTTGTATATGGATGCATTTGAAAATCAATTTGTCTATCCACATCCATCTTTTAGAGATTTTGTACACACTTGGTGGAGATACATCGATGATGTTTTCGGTATTTGGACTGGAACTGAAACCGATTTAATCACTTTCCACGCACAGATGAATACAGTCAATACTCACATCCAATTCACTATGATCTCTAGTCCCCGTGAGATCAATTTTTTAGATCTGACTCTGAGACTTGAGGGTACACATCTCATTAGTGACCTATTTGTAAAACCCACAGATAGAAACAGCCTTCTACACTATAGTAGCTTTCATCCAGAGAGCACACTTAAATCATTACCTCGTAGTCAATTCACCAGAGTTGTCAGAAATGTCTCTCATCCTGACACTCGGGATGATAGACTTCGACAAATGACACATAGGTTCACTGATAGAGGTTATCCCAAAACTCTTCTACAAGAAGAGTATATACGCTCCAAAACTTTGGATCGCACTTCTATCATTTCTCAATCTAAAGATAAACAATGTAAGGAATCTCGTATTCCGTTTATAACTAAATATAATGAGGCTAGTAGATCCATTAACCAAATTGTACGTAAACACTGGCAAATTCTTCAAAAAGCTTATAGTGGGATCCCCTCCTTTCAGCTGGCACCTATGTTTGCTCACAAAAGAAACAGAAACTTAAGGGATTCCCTAGTTAATGCTGACGTGGGATCTTTTAAGAAATACCAACAGGTCACCCTGGCACCAAAAAAATGTGGGACTTTCCCCTGTTTACATTGTGCCTCATGTAGTGCTGTGATCAAGGGTGACTCCGTATTACATCCACAGACAGGTGAGAAAATACCCATACAGGGTTTCTTCACCTGCGACTCTTCATTCGTAATATATGTGTTAAAATGTCCGTGTGGCCTTTTATATGTAGGCGAAACAACCATGAAGGTGAAGGATAGAATTAGTAAACATAAATCTACGATCCGTACCAGGCGATTAGAGCTACCTGTTGTTGAGCACTTTCATCTTTGCTCTCACGGTGTAGCACAATTACGGTTTCAAGTCATCGACCAAGTACCCCCACTTAGACGTGGTGGTGATAGGATCCGCTTACTCAAACGTAAAGAAAAAAAGTGGATACATAAACTTGACACCTTGTGGCCAAAGGGTCTAAACAGAGAATTTGATCTAAACATATGCTTTTGAATTTCATTCTAGATAATTATGTGCATCCTCCATTTTTTGAGGTTCCACATAATGGTCGTTAGACAATAGGTCTCACCTAGTTGGTTTATTTTTATTTTTATTTTCATTTTCATGACATTATATGGTTTGTGTTTATCATCCTTCTGTACTTTATACTATGTATGATGGGATCTGCATATATATCTCTATGGTTTCAAGTCTTAACATACACCTGTGATGTGGTGTGGTATCTACAGCTAAGCAATGCCACAAATGTCTTTTGACATGTATAAATATAATTATAACACTTTGGTAATAAGAATTGATATATATATTTCTTGTAGATATGGATTGCCATGTCTCTTTGGACACCCCTCCAAATTTCTTTTAATTTTTTAAACCCTTCAAATTTAATTCTTATTTTTTCTTTTTTCTTATTTTTATTTATTTTTTGGTCCTGTATGGAACTTATTTTGGTATTTATATTAGGCCTTTTCGCCCCCCCTAAATTCTTTTTTTCTTTGGGGCTGCATGTTTGCTAAATAATTCACCTGCTAAACAATTCATTTGCCTGAAATGCTTAATTAAATAATTGGTTAATTGGATGAAGTATGCAAACAATTAAGGCAGTATAAATACAAGGGTTTTTGTTTGATGTATTTATGTATGATTAAGACCTGCGGGTCGAAACGTCACATTACTTTGTTTTGAGGTCTGCTGCACCCGAATAAATGCTTTTGCCTCACCTGAAGATCCTATCTTTCTTGCAGTGACCGTGTTGAGACCTACCTACGCAGCGCTGAGAGGTCTGGAGGACAAGCTGGATCCGGCAGGACCCCAAGTTAGGAGACCACGCTGATCGATTGGGAGTGCAGGCGGTGGATCGTTGTTCCAATTGCGGAGATTTGGCAGGCAGGGAGCAGATTCAGTGGCACGGAGTCCCAGTACACAGCGGAGAAGATCTTTTTGTCGAGACATCGAGTGCTGGACAGTTTCGTTCATCGGATTGGTGAGAGGCCTTCAGGCCACAGTTCCAAAACACAAACGCACGCTGCAATATTGTTTAAATTCACAGGGCCCCAACGGTGACTAGTCGAAGATTGTTCAACTGGCCAGTGAATGAAACAAAAACATAGTACCTGGGTAGTGGTACCCTAGACAACACACATATATATTTTTGAGCTATTATTCACGGGACTTACACTCCAAAACTGAGGGGGTTAACCGATTTTCTTGACATCAATAACCTGATATGTTCCTATTGTAATAACTGATTTGTCCCTGTGTTCCCGGCTTGTGGATAAAAATAGCTGAACTCTGTAGTAACAGGCTACCAATAAATAAATTGAGGGTTTGACGGCTCATATAGGTGTTCCTCGAATATATATCAAGTATGATAGGAATATTTGAATCCAGACGTACAAATAAAGTATATCTCTCTGCCAATATATGTGATTGGGACCATTGACAAAGGCTTATGCAACGAAAAAAATTAGTACTTGGCGAAAGTAAAGGGCAAAGGTTTTAAAAGGTTAAATAGTATGCCACTAACACTGATGAGATTGATTTATGATTTTAGCCTGAGATATTGCAGGCAGATCGGTCTCCAATTTACACTGAGTGGTCAATTGAACATACAGCATTCAGATTGTTGGACAATAAGGAAACTGCAATCATGGCGGAACCAGCATTAACAAATACCACGATGGTCCCCAATTCGTCAATGACTATAATAGCCCAGTAAACATTTAAACCGCCAGCATTTGCATAATAGCACAATGGTTTTTATAATTTGTAACAACATTCATTATAGTTTAACCCTTTCCAGGGTGTACTATGCCGTCTCTGCGTTGGGTGGGCCTCAAAGTCGCGGGGCATACTAGTATGTCCTGTTGACTTCAATGGACCTTCTCCGGCCTGCCCATTAGCTTGCACGCACCGTTCGCTGCTGTGGGACGGCCTGGTTCCTGATCCGTGGCAGCTGGAGGTTTGGCATCATTGGAAAGGATTAGATGAATAGCAACAACTGGGGAGTCTTATTAGAATGGACCTATAGTTGTCTTGCGGCATGTGCGGAGTGCAGGGTTGGAGTCGGAACAGGCGGCGATACAGAGGGGAGGCCAGACAGGTTCCACGGCACAATATAAGTTTATTAGGAAAACACAAGGGCAAGACAGGAAGAGAACCGACAAGGGAAACCCAAGAACAGGGGCGTGACATGAAAGGAGCTAACAAGGAAATAACTGAATAATGGCAAGATAGCAAGGAAACTGACAATGAACAAGGGCGAGGCAGGGATAACTGAATAATAGAGGGGAAGGAGACTGCCAGGAAAATAACTAAACAGAGGAGAGACAGCAAGGATATAACGGACAATGAACAGGGGAGAGGCTGGATAGGACTGACAAGGAACAACCTATGAACAGGGTCGACACAGGAATGGGACTGACAAGGAATAACTAATAGGCTCAATAAAAAATACAGGGCTAAGGAGTAACTAGAAAACAGGAGAACCTAAGGACACAGGGAATAACAAGACAAAGGAGACGAGACTTACTATACACTGGGGTAGATAAAGGCAAGACAGGAAGTTTCAACAACAGGGGAAACGAATGGATGTTGCAGCAGAGAGAAAGGTCAGTGTATAAAGAAAGTGACTTGGCAGGCGGCTGGCAAGAATGGTTGTAGTCCAAGGCATGGCGGTCGGTAGACGGTGAATCAAACCAGGAAACAGCAAAATGGTCTTTTATCTTTTTTACCAGAGGTCAGTACACAAGTAGTCCAAATCTAGTACACAGGACTGAAACACACAGGTGGGTATTAAGGACAGTAGATGGCAGAATAAAGACAGGGCAGGAGTACGTGGGTATCAGGATGATGATGTGAACAACGCATAGGCACTGGTCACAGGTACACTGATAAACAGGTCCACACACACCCAGAGACTTCATCGAATGCAGAAGCCCTGACAAGAGGGCGTTACTTCATTTTATGGAAACCTCCACCAATCACGTGGAAGATAGGCTGCACCTGAGGTGCTGGATACTCCAGGAACCTAGATAACCTGGAATGAGGGATAGGGTCATAGGGAAAATCCGGTCAGGAACAAGACATACAGAATGGCAGGAAAAGGGCTGCCGGCACCAATCGGTGTCATAGGGGCAATACAGGCCTTCCAGCAAGCGTCAGGGGTAGAAGCATGAAATACTAAGAAAAAAAAAACAAGAATCTTTTCAGAGGAGCAGGTAATATTAGAAGACGATTGGTCAAAAGCTGCCTGAAGAAAACAACAATTCACAAGAACTTCAATATGGAGAGAGGCTTCTTTGGTTTTGGAAACTGTCTAGGACACAAAAGCACAGGCTGCCCAAAAAGACATGTCAAATAATTTTACGACATGAGTGGGAAAACAAATCAATAGATAAAATTCAAGATACTATGACCTTTCTCTTGAAAAACGTAATTTATCTTATCTGCCCCTGTGGAAAATATTATGTAGGTAGGAGGACGAGAAACCTAAATATTAGAAACACTAACACCTGGAAATTGAAACTGAAAGCAAAAGCGGATTGCGTTATAAAATAAAGAGGGATAGATACATGCATAATACCAACTGAGGAAGTTATTTACTTTAGCGAAACAACTTGTGGTATGTTGTAGGATTTTATTTTTGTAATGAAGTCTTTTAATTATCCAGCACTATCCATCTCTGCTGCTATTCATGCTTGACTGCACTGGCAGTGGCAAGACGGCTGAGAGTGATGGGAGGTTCGGTACTCCTTTAATTTGCCGACTGCCTGAGATTTTGGTGTCTTTTTGAAATAAGACACCACAATATGTGAGTAGGCTTTTATTATCCACTCTAAACTCACAAGTAATATAGGATTTTCTGCACTATATAATGTGTGTTTCTACCAAGACAACGTTCACTACCAATTGGAACAAAGCCTTTACAGATCCATCTGTGTGATACAATGAGCCAATCTTTCTACGGCTGAGGACCATGTAAGTGTATTCTGCCTTAATTTACATATTCTTGCCCCAGCAAAATTGACCTATATATTCTTATTTCTTGGAGGTATTCTGAGGTTATACTCTATGGAATAAGATACCAATATGAAGTGCTTGGTTCCACATGTCTGCTGAAGACGTTGCATTGGATTGTTAATTTGAGGTTGACTATTTCAAAGTTGATATACTGCCTATTCGTGGTTTACAGCTACTATTTTAGGTAATGTATGTGTTTTTAAATATATTCACTGCACACAGACTATTCATTAATTTTACCACTAGGTGGCACCAGATACACAACTTTTATCTGTTCAATGTCCAATTCTAAATGCAAAATTTCAAATTTAAGAGGAATAGTAAAAGAAAAATGGTAATCCTAGACCAAAACCTGACTCTAGTCATATGAGACACAGAAACAGTAACCCTAGGACTAACACTATTATACATAAAGATTATGAAAATCGGAAACTAATTTATCTGACATTTCCGATATTCCGAATCGAGCAGATACCGAAACATCAGAAGATTCTGATATTTTGAATCATCCGATTCCGGTTATGTCTGAATTCTATAGTTTTGGATTTGTAAATAATCCAAACCAAACAGAGCCAAATTATTCTAATGTGAGAGATGTGTACATACCGGCAATGGCGTGCCCAGTCCATTTCATTGGGGTGTGCGCCAATTGAATATTTATTAATTACACATTTATGCCCAGATCATTTAGCACAGAACAGTAAGTGTTAGTTGGGAATAACCAATGTTTATGCAATGATACAGTCAATTGTCTTAATATTTATCATAAACCAGATAAGGAACATACAAAATATCAATGTAAAAGATGAAGCGCTCATTCAACATTAGGGTGTGCCTGGGCACACCAGGCACAACCTGTGCGCACACCTATGGATACCGGTGTATGTGTAGTGTGTTGTGTATGTAACTTTGTAATGTGTTCTGTGCATGCACTCGGCCAACACACTCCTTCACTAAGCCAGCATCACACTCTGTTAACACACTCACTCCTATTGAAGCAGCCTCCTGGGTGTAATTCGGGTTAGGCGATTGTGACTCGGTGGTAGACAAAGGAGACGGAGGCCTTCTTAAGCAGGAAAAGCATTTATTCGGTACCGAGCCTTGAGTCAGGTCTAGCCCAAAAAGACTCAAGTCCCGAGCCAACAGAGAGACAAAGAATTTATACATAGTGAGTAAAAATGCACACCTTATTCCCCTCCAAAAGTTACGTTACCCTCCCACTTCCCATATCAACCTTCATTATACATATTGGACTTTATTCATCATTTTGCATGTCAGCAAGGTTCATCTCAAAGCACGACCCTTGAGCCCACCGCAGACAATCTAAATTCTCTGTCTAGTCAATAAGGTTGTAAAAAGGAATCATTCTTCAAAACAAATATGGCAAGCTATGGGATTTACGCATTCCTTCTGCTGTCTCGATATATTAAGCAACTTTTATGGCTTAGAGTTAGAGACCTGGGGGGGAGAAGAGATAATTCTTCAGTCAGCAGAAATCAGGTTTAAAACAAGATATTAGAGGCTACACTTAGTTTATACAGTTCTATTTTCTATCTAAAATGGTGGATAGGGTACAGAGAGGCTGACGCTAGGGGTTATTCCCCGGTAGCGCTCTTTCATTCCCCCCTTTGGCGGAGAGTCACAAAGTGATCTCTCTTAGCCAACTTACTCTATATCATTAAAGATTTATAATCAGTAGGGTTGCTTGGCTCATTGGATGGTAATTTGAAGTGTCCCCCAGGGGCCTATCTTCTGGCTTCAGGAATTTACGGCAGATTGGCCACAGACACATGGCTAACTTGTAGGTTAGTGCACAGATAAGAAGAATTAGTATACCAATGAGGATCAGGGACCCTACCCTGGAAATAGCACTTATGATTGAGCCAAACCATGACCCAAATGTACCCCAGATGGGACACTTTCTCTTGGTGCTTGAGAATTACATCAAAATATTCAGGTACATCATCAGTAGCTGTGCGGAGATAAGTACAACATTCATATTGTATCGTCATTTCACACATTCCATTTAATACAGCCTGAATCTGTTCAATAGCTATTTTCCGATATAACTCTAATTTACGAATTTCAGTTGGATGTCAGCAATAGTAATATTCACAATTTCATCCTTTAGTACAACATATTGATAAGTCTTCTCATCATTTCAATGCCGCATCCTGTGAAGGAAGGAAACCAAGACCAGGCCATATCACCTTTGGAAAACAGTTCTCGTTTAGCAAAATTTAAGGAATAACGTGGTTGTGGTGTCCCTTGGTCCAGGGTATCACCTTTGATCCGCTGGAGGGGGACTACCCAGGCCAGGTAACACCACGTCTTTATATCAGTATTTATCCACATGTGACATAAGTTTCCACAGCAAACCATTACTTGGAGACTATTTCCCAATGCCCCTGGATCAGATACATCTAGTGTTGCATTAAACAAGGATTCTTTACACATTGAACTAGGTGGGGCCTGATTTTTCTTTAGTTTAAAACACCATAAAGGGAAGTAAGCCCAATTATTGATCTGAATAGTGTGGTTTGTTTTTGGCATAATTAAGCTCTTAGTCAGTTTAAGAACACTAGGGACCACTACACCTTTATTCACAGGGAAGTCAGACAAGTTAAGGGGTACCGCTAAGGTGGGAATAACTGATGACCCTTGGTTCAATTTGTTATACACCCAACAGGATTCATATCCTGACTTCTTTGCATACGCAAATTTAATAAGCAGTTTATCCTCTGGTCTTGTCAATTCTCGTTTCCGGCGATCCTGTGCCGGTAGGACAGTCATGTCAAATTCCGGTGTCAACACAATAGGGGCTGACATCACTCCCTTAGGGAGCTGGATTGGAAAAAATAGTCCAGCAACAATTGTCAATAAGGTCAAAAATAAAACAATAATCCCAATACATATAAGGATCCTTTGGTACTGTTCAAATGGTCTTTTTTTTTTTAACCTCTTAAAAATAGTATCTGGAAGCAGAGGCTCATGGTTCTCCTGGGGTACCTCTGGAGCTTCCATCGATTGGGAATGCGGTAAACTTAACGGTCTTTCAATAACAACGGGCACAAAGACTGGAGTTTGGAGATCCGGTGGTCAACTAGACTTGGATCTCCCTTATTCCTCTCTGGTCTGTGCAGCTGCTTGGGTACGGTGGAAATGTAGCTTCAGTGGGTCAGATTCACTGGCTATCACTTTCCATGCCTGGTCCGTAACCTCTGCAGCAGGTTTCAATCGTGAGTGGTGTATCCATGGCACCACTTCGGCCACTTTCACTGCTGTGGGAGTTGATAACAAGACAACATAAAAACCTCTCCATTTAGCCCCTAACGGGTCTACCTTCCATTCCTTAACCCATACTGAGTCCCCAGGACAGTATCTGTGTAAAGGTAAGTATAGGAAATGTGGTATGTGTTCACTAACCCATGTATACATGCTCTGCATCGTCTGATCTAACCTGATCACTTGCTGGCGTAGTTCAGTTTCTCCTAATACCCAGGATCCCCCCTCAACCTAGTTATCAAAGGGGTGGGATAACCAAACATCATCTCGTATGGGCTCAATTTTAGGAGTGAGGTAGGGCTGCTTCTCACATGCAGTAGAACAATTGGCAACACATCCAGCCATTTCAGTGATGTTTCTTGGCATATTTTAGCCATCAATGTCTTTGGATTTCTATTCATTCTTTCCTCTTTTCCAGAGCTTTGAAATCTGTATGCAATCGGCAAGCTGCTGCAAACAACTTTGTATGAAGGCTGGGCCATTGTCTGATCCGATTTCAAGAGGCAGTCCATACCTTGGGATAATTTTCTCTCGAGGCACATTACTACCTCTGCAGTCTTTTCTGTTCGAGTTGGGTAGGCTTCAACCCATCCCATTAGTGTGCATACTAGCACCAGTAGATATTTATATCCTTTGCATGGTGGGAGAACAGTAAAGTCAATTTGTAGGGAGGACATTGGAGATAATACTCCTGGTGGTTATACTATCCCTTGCCTTGGGTTGTTAGTAGCACAAGTGACACATTGTTGGGCAATTACTCTGCAGACGGAGGTGAGTCCAGGAACGTAGAAGTGCGGTTCTAGTTGTTGCTCCATGGCTGTCTTTCCTCCATGTGTGCTGGAATGCAGGGCCCGGACAATTTCAGGTGCCAGGGTGGCTGGTAAAACAATTCTTTCACTCTCCAACTGGTACCATCAGTCTTCTCTGTATTCTCCTGGCTCTTCGGAGAGCCATTTCTTCTCCTTTTCAGAGTAGGCCGGAGTTCAGTGCGTAATGGGTGTTGGTAACAGAGGTATCACCACTGAGAGAAGTCTTTTGACATACTTGGGTATTCTGTGCTTCAGAGCATATTCAGACAGTGCATCTCTTTCATGTTCATTCTTTACAGTCGGCAGGAAATACTTTAAAGCACTTTCTTCCATATTTTGCAGCTGGTCTTCAACCAGTATCTCTTTCAGGAAGAACTTCACCAGCGGAGCTTGGTATTGTGCAGCTCCCAGCTCTCCCATGCTTCTCACAATTCGGGTAATTCTCAGGTTATTGTGGGTGTTGGTATTCAAATTGGAGAAGCGTGTCGAAAAATTTGAGTCTCGTATCACTTCTATCTCCTCTTCCCCCACTAATTTTACGCCGAAGAAATTCAGCATCAGTTTATAGGCTCTCCGCAGCCTATGTTGGATTTCAGCGGTGTTCTTCATAATTTCAATTTCAGAAGCTTTGCATGTGCATTCTGGCCATGTTCACACAGGGGAAAGAGCCATTGGATGTAATTGTGATTTTCTTCTAAAGTTGTGTAATTACCATGCCAGTGGTGAAGAATGTCTTCAATGAATTCACCACTGGGCTCAAACTTCCGTTCATTGAGGTAGAATTGAACATTAGGCATCTCTAGAGCCAGCAGCAAGCGGACAGGTAATTTTTCAGCTTGACCTGGATTTTGGTATCTAGCAAGAGATTCTTCATCTTGACCCAGTCCTCTCTGGGGAGCCGAAACTACAGTACGGCGTTCCGGATATCCATCCTGGAAGCTTGTCAAGTGAGGATCTTGCTCATGCTGAATACTTGTGTCATTGGAAGTAGTCCATTCACGTCCGTCTTCTCCTTCTTCCCAATACTTGATCTCTGCAGCAGTTGTAGAGAGTGATTCTTGGCATCTGCGATCCTCAGACACCGCTGGGTCACACATGGCAACATCCTACTGCTTGAAGGAAGACTGTTATGGGTAGATTGCAAAGCTGACATTTGTCTTGATGCATCTTTTGCTGCTTGATCTGCTTTACGGTTGCCTTTCGGTACTTCTTTACCTTTCTGGTGTCCTCGACAGTGGATGACAGCAACTGCAGAAGGCTGCCATACAGCATCAAGAGTTTTAAAATTTGGGGGGCATATTTGATGTCTTTGCCTGCTGAGGTCAATAGGCCACGTTCTTTGTAGAGGGCGCCATGTGCATGAATAGTCATAAATGCATACTTAGAATCTGTGTAAATATTCACTTTTTTTCCTTTAGATAGTTCAAGGCCTATGGTAAGAGCAATGATATCAGCTAATTGAGCAGAGGTGCCATTGGGCAGTGGTTTAGCTGCAATTGTTTCGTCAAGAGTGACTACTGCGTACCCAGAAATTCTCTTTCCATTTTCTACAAAACTGCTTCCATCAGTGAACAGTTGCAAGTCGTATTTGTCTAGGGGTATGTCTTTGAGGTCAGGTCTGCTGCAATATACTTCATCCATTACTTGGAGGCATTCATGTTCATGGTCTCCTGAAGCATCTGGAAGCAATGTAGCAGGATTCAGTGTGGAGATTAGTTCCAAGTGAACTCTTGGGTTTTCACACAGCATGGCTTGGTACTTGGTCATTCTTGCATTGCTGAACCAGTAATTGCCTTTGTAGTCAAGGAGGGTTTGAACAGCATGTGGTACCCGCACAAAGATTTCTTGGCCTAGTGTGAGTTTGTCAGCTTCTGCAACCAGGAGGGCAGTGGCTTCAAGCAACAAAGTGTTTAATTGGGTGACAGCCTCAGTTTGTTCTTCACCCCAAATGAATAGGTCAGGCTCTGCACCTTTGGTGGCTTGGTACAGAGGCTCGGCAATGATGGCAGAGTTGGGGATCCACAGGCGACAGAAGCCTGCAGCTCCCAAGAATTCTCTTACTTGGCAACGAGTCTGGTTGAGGGACACGGCAGACTGATTCTTTGCGTTCTGGATTGCACGCTTGGTACCTGTAAGTTGAAAGCCTAAATAATTCACACTGTGTTGGCAGATTTGGGCCTTTCTTTTAGAAACTTTGTAGCCTGCCTTGCATAAAATACTTAACAGTTCTTTTGTGGCATTGAAACAATCTTCTTGAGTTGGTGAGGCAAGCAGGAGTTCATCAACATACTGCAATAGGGTAGCTTTGTCTGGCTTTTTGTGGGATGTGGTACTGGCGCAGCGCCACGGGCTATTACTTTTTTTATTCATCTTACTTTCAATAATACACATTTTTTAACACGTTTCTCTTTTCTCATCATAAGCAACTTCTTTGTGCATTCCCCATTTTACTTGTCTTTTACTTTCTTATTATCACTTTCTTATCTTTTCTATTTATTTTACAATTTCTCCAAACTGATCTAACACCTGCAGTATTTTCCCCTATATCTGCTGTATCTCTCAGATTCCTCTCCTAGAACCTTCCCTCCCACCTTTTCTCCTCTATCAGTGTTACTTGTTTGCATAAGGGGGGGGGTTGGGCTTCAAAGTGGCAACAACTTTTTTTTTTTTTTTTTAAATCAGCAGAGTCTCTTACAATAGACACAAATGCAATTGAGATATAACAGCACTGTTTTACATAAAATGTCAACAAACTCTCGCAGCCTATAACACGCAACACATTCACTTACTGGAGCAAAAATACTGGTACATAAATCATACTAGATCTTTAAATCAAGCATTTATAACAAACCAGAACAAGTGGCAATTCTGCCGTAGACATATACACTTAATGAACAACTGTAGCACAGTACGCCACACACTTACAAAAAAAAAACATGTTTAGCACACACAATCAAATCACCTTTTGTCTTAGTTTGAACAGACTTCAAACATTCCTCAGTCAAAAACAGGTTTTTTTTGTTTCTCTTGCTAGTTACAGCTCTCTTCCTAATTTAGCCTTTTTACTCAATGCTCTCTGAAATGTGTTCATTAGAATTCATCCTGTCTTACAATTTTACATTCATTTTAACTATGCATTTTAGGGGCACACCCAAAAAACACAAAACAAATGCTGCACTCGCAGACTGTACACACCATAATACATATACACACACACACAACAGAGGTTTCATACATAGATCATTTTCATTGCAATGCATACAAAACCAAAGAGCATATAAACCCACTATACACATATATAGCACTTATACAGACTGGGCAGCACATATACATTGCGCCATAAACGCAAACAGCACATATATACACTTACTGCACAGAGCACATATACACACACAACTCTAAATCCATATTCATAACATTTATACACATTTGCTATGTAAATAGCACATACCCACACTGGCTGCAGCCATATAGAATACTACTCAACACACACTCATAGTGTATTCGTTCAATGCAACAAATAATAGCTTCTGTATACATACTGCAAAAGCATATTTACAGGAAACACACACAGCATTTTTTTTTAAAGCAAACACAACACATATATATAGAGCACATACAATACCTCCATATATCATAAAAACATAGAAAATGTTGGCAGATAAGAACCTTTCGGCCCATCTAGTCTGCCCAATTACATGGATACTTTACCTGGATTTATCTTTAGTTTAGGATAGCCTTATGCCTATCCCATGCCTGCTTAAATTCAATTACTGTTTTGGCCTCTACCACTTCTACTGGAAGGCTGTTCCATGTATCCACCACCCTCTCAGTAACATAATGCTTCCTGATGTTACTTTTAACCCCTTAACGCCGCAGGGCGTTCCATGCCGTCCTGCATTTGGTGGGCTTTAACGCCGCAGGACGGCATGGAACGTCCTCGGCGTTAGGAGCCCAGCCGGCGGTAATACTTACCTCCCCGGCGGCTCCCACGCAGATCTGGCTTCAATGAAGCCTGATCTGCGTCTTTTCTAGCCTCCCGGCGCACTGACGTCATCGCGCTGGCGCGATGACGTCAGTTTCAGGCGCCCCCCCCCCGCCGGAGCATGGGGAAGCGCATGGAGGAGAGGGGAGGGATCCTTGGATCCCTCTATCTCCCCATCGCCGGGGGCTACAAGGCTGTGGCCAGCATCGCTGGAACGGTCACAGCCTGACCTTTCCAGCGATGTATGGGGTTAACCCATTCGTTGCCAGGTCGCGACCGGGCACTAATTTGTGCCCGATCGCGGCCTATTTCCGGTGGGGGCCGCCATCTTGGATGGCAGCCCCCACCTCTGGGTCCCCCCCTCGCGTCAACTGACTCATCGCGCCATGCGCGATGATGTCAGTTAACCGGGGAACCCCATAGCTGCAAAGGGATTTCCTAAGGAAATCCCTTGCAGGAGATAGGGGGTTCTTTGAACCCCTTTATCTCTTGAACGGTGGCAGCTAGGGGGTCATGCCTGATATCGATGGAAAGGTCTGAGCATGGCCTTTCCAACGATATCAAACATGACAATGAAAAAAGTGAAATAAATGTGTTTAAAAATAAAAAATTTATTAATTAATTAATTAAAAAATAAAAACGTGCTTTTTTTTTTTTTTTTGATGCAGCATTATTGTTCACATTTCAATTATAATGTGAACAATGATGCTTCACCAATGATTTTTTTTTGGGGGGGTTTAGCTAAAATCACGTAATTCTCCCCCCCCCCAAAAAAAAAAAAAAAAAAAAAAATGGGTTCCCAAGTCTACCCCATGGAATATAACCGCAAAGGATCGGATAATAAAATCTGAGAAAAAAAAACACTTTACACACTGTGGATAATTGAAATTTTATTGAAAATTCTCATTTTTTTTACATTTTTTTGTTATAGCATTCTGGCAGGACATGACGTTTATATATAATTATGATATATTATTAATCTGCCGAGTCTGCCGAAAGAACGATATATAATTTGTCTGGGTGGTATAATAATATGTGACTTAAAACCGCGTTTAAACATGATGAGCAAAAACTTCACCAAACTTCACTTCCGAAAGAGCGCCAAAGTTGTAAAATTGCTCCCGTCCTTAAGGGGTTAAACCTTTGCCCCTCTAATCTAAGACTATGTCCTCTTGTTTTGCTACTTTGTTTCCTTTTAAATATACGCCTTTCCTCTACCTTGTGGATTCCCTTTACGTATTTAAATGTTTCTATCATATCTCCTCTGTCTCATCTTTTTTCCAAGCTATACATGTTAAGATCATTAACCCTTTCCTGATAACTTTTCTCCTGCAAGCCGTACACCATTTTAGTAGCCCTTCTCTGAACTCCCTCTAAGATGTCTATATCCTTCTGGAGATACGGTCTCCAGTACTGCACACAGTACTCCAAGTGAGGTCTCCCCAGTGCTCTGTACAGTGGCATGAGCACTTCCCTTTTCCTACTGCTAATACCTCTCCCTACACAACCAAGCATTCTGCCAGCATTTCCTGCTGCTCTATTACATTGACTACTCCATATATCCATACAGGGTATTGATCCGGATGCCTTGGGCGTCCAGAGACCACTGAATGAACCTTTTGGATCTCTTCAGGCTCCATTGATCCTTCCTGCGACCATGAAGGAGAAAGGAGGGGCCAATCAACCTCACACAGAACTCGCAGCCTGCTCTTATGAAGCTTCCTCCCATATTGATGAACCGCAAAGAGAGTCTCGAAGTTCTGCAACATATACCCAAGCGGTGTTTCACCTTTCACAATTTTGTTTCCCTTATGGGATTTGGTGTTTCCCATTTCCGCAACTTGGTGACCAGCACCAAGTAATACACAAAAGCACAATCTGATATTTCACTCAACAATTCTTTTGCGTCCCTAATTCGGTGGCAAAGTCGTGGTCACCCAGCTTGGAATCTCACCTACTATAGGGCCACTCTCGTATTTGCTTTACCCCGAAGGGTGTAGGCGCACACTCACTCACAGTTTCAGTCGCCACTCAATATCAGATACAGATAATACAGTTCAGTACACAATCCTAGCAATACAGAATATCTAACAGCTAAGCATCCTTTCTTATAGCCAACAGATGTAATTTACACAATACACTATAGCTTTAGAAGAGGTAGCTACTCTCTTCTGCCGTGGGGTACTGTTTTTTTTTTTTAGGGGTGCACAATTTACCCCCCTTTTCAGACCCGGGCCACAGCTATTGGAGCACTTCAGTCTCCTGGAACACTGCAGGTTCCTCACATTGAAGCGCTACAGGCTTCCTATCTCTCTAGAGGGCGCCTTCCCCTTTATCTGGCATACCGGAATACAGACACGGAGATTCAACCGCACATTCACTGTTGGCTAATTATTTACACAATCACTCATTATGCTGTCAAATACTGAATAATAAAATATATTACCTTGGTCATAGTGCAACGGTTTTCCTCCAGGCCTCATGCTTCTGTGGGGTCACGGTCGGGGGCGCTACCACACAACACGTTGAGATCCACAGAGTACAGGAAGACCTGCAAGGGCGCCGGCAGACAATCAACTTTTGATCGGCAGCACGCCCCGACGGAGCCCACGGAGTTGCAGAACACTGCCGTTCTTCTGCTCTCACCAAGCCAGGCCTGCCAATCCCGGACAAGCCCCCAGAAATGAAGCAGCCTCCTGGGTGTAATTAGGGTTAGGCGATTGTGACTCGGTGGTAGACAAAGGAGACGGAGGCCTTCTTAAGCAGGAAAAGCATTTATTCGGTACCGAGCCTTGAGTCAGGTCTAGCCCAAAAAGACTCAAGTCCCGAGCCAACAGAGAGACAAAGAATTTATACATAGTGAGTAAAAATGCACACCTTATTCCCCTCCACAAGTTACGTTACCCTCCCACTTCCCATATCAACCTTCATTATACATATTGGACTTTATTCATCATTTTGCAAGTCAGCAAGGTTCATCTCAAAGCACGACCCTTGAGCCCACCGCAGACAATCTAAATTCTCAGTCTAGTCAATAAGGTTGTAAAAAGGAATCATTCTTCAAAACAAATATGGCAAGCTATGGGATTTACACATTCCTTCTGCTGTCTCGATATATTAAGCAACTTTTATGGCTTAGAGTTAGAGACCTGGGGGGGAGAAGAGATAATTCTTCAGTCAGCAGAAATCAGGTTTAAAACAAGATATTAGAGGCTACACTTAGCTGTTAGTTTATACAGTTCCATTTTCTATCTAAAATGGTGGACAGGGTACAGAGAGGCTGACACTAGGGGTTATTCCCAGGTAGCGCTCTTTCACTATCACATTCAACCACACTCACTTTTACTTCACCCAACCACAAAATCACTCCTAGTTTACTCCATCCACACACTCTCATCAATCTCTATGACACACATGCTACTCGGCCACGTTAGTGACACATGCAGTCACTTGCATTCCTATGAAAAGAAGTGACCTGCATTTTACTTTGCTCCTGGCCCTGCAAACACTTGAGATGGAACTGTTTGGGAGATATGCACCCAGATACTCATTCCTACACATACAATAGAAACAGCCAGACACACAAAAATATACATACATACATACATACATAGTCATACAGTATACATACTATAGAGGTCTATAATTTTTGAGTAACCAGGAAATAGCCTTGTCAAAACAACTTTGGAGGTTTTAGTCATAGATGTCAACCCCTGCTCTTCTCAGCTATTTAATCTGCTGAGCTAGTTCTGATCATTTAATAAAAATCATTCTATATGTCTTTACAAAAAACCTGTTCATGTTTGTTATCATTGGAAAGACTATGCTCTCACCGTTCGGTGCAATTTCGGGCTAATTTGGAGTAGGGATAGATTTTTCCAGTACCGATACCGATTCGGCCACCTTTCAGGTGGATAGCCGATATCAGGTGCTGATATTCTGTACATTCAAATTTTTGAAAAATCACAATCTCTATACAAATCTGGTGTCAAAATTGTAAATATTACAACTGAGAAAAATAAAGTGCTTGCAAAATAACTTAAGGCAAAAAAACCCCTATAAATAAAACACACTAAACGTCATTACTAGAACGCTAAACAATATTTTGGGTTAAAGAATCTCAGCGCACAGAGTGACGGGTAACTCCCAGTAATGTGCGGTGTGTATGAGCGCATCCCAGAGCTCCACAGCAATAAAAATCACACTCATAGACATTGCACATTACTGTGCATTTTATTGCTGTGGAACTCTGGGATATGCTATACACAGCGCACATTACTCTGAGTTTTGTTGCTGTGCAACTCTGTGATGTAATCTGCGCTGTGTATGAGGGAGAGTTTTACTGTATGAGGGAGTGCTTTATTGTTGCAGAACTCTGATACAGTAATGAGCACTGTGTACGAGTGTATCACAGAGCTCCACATTGTTCACTTTAGAGTTGAAAAGAGAACAATAGTGTTGTATTACAAGAAAACAAAATAGAAACATTTATTTATTTTCACTTCCATAAACTCTGGTCATGCTCTGGTCTCCCCCATAGGGAATTCCAGGCCGGGGGGCAGTCCCGTTTCTGGAGTCATCACGCCCACATGTGATGACATCAGTGGACAGGGATTGGTCCCGCAGGCAGCTGACAGCCTGCGGGAGAAGTCTGCGATTGGCGCCAGACGGGGGAACCGAGCTGCGGAACTTCACTGATGAGCGGCAGACATCCTCTGCAACAAAGTGGAAAAGCGTCTGCCCTGCCAGTACATGCCAGTACGGAGTACCGGCTCGTACTAGAGGATAAAAAGCCCTGGTTATCGGTATATTGGCAATGTAACATGCCAATACCAATAATGGGAATAATGTGCTATATCGAGCTCGATTATCGGTAGTACTCAAACGGTCAACCCCCTAATTCGGACGTTAGTGAATACACACACCGATATATGTATACCATGGTTCTGTCCTTTTAAATTTGAATACAAACCCTGTGGAATTCCTTTTGCTTACCCTTTAAAGGGATACGACCACTAACATTACTTGTGTATTACAAATAAAACCACTTTATAAAACACATACTGCTGTTTTGTTTTTCTTGTTTGAAGTAATTGAAGGTAAAAAGGAAAAATAAAGTTAGGTATTTTATCCCTGGGTTCCAGATTCTAGATCTTTCCCATGATGCAACATTTACCAAAAGCTTAGCTTTTTGGCTTTTGTTTATTTAATCTACAATATCTACCACTTAATAAGTTGGGGAGGGAATGATTAGATAAAGCAGCAGGGTCTGTATTGCATGGTATAGGCTACCTAAGATATGGCAGCTGAATGAGATATGACAGGAAGCTTAAAAGATTTCTTATCTAACCTCCCCATGACGTCCTTTGAATACATCCCACACAATTCAATGATGTGAGATGGCTGCGTGACCCATAGACTCCATTTTTATAGCCAAGGCCACACAGTGAGGAATATGTTAAGTAAAGATACTTGGGGGGGGGTTACAATACAAAAGATCACAAATTGGATGCACCCAGTGACACAGAGCGTAAAATATTTTCTTAACTAAACATACAAGAGAAAAACAAAGCACATGTAAGATGTCATCAACATAAAAAAAAAAAAAAAATAAGGACATTACATTTTTTTGGTGAAAGTGGCCCTTTAAATAGTTCCAAACTATGATGGGGAACACCTACTTATATTTTTTCTCTCCAATATGCAAAGTGTCAGAAAAGAAATAAAGGGAAAGAAAAATGCAGTGCTGTACATAACTGTAAATAATACTGATCCATAATCTTTACCTATGAATATCAAATCATAAATTGAATCTCTCATCACTACACTGGTAGATTAAAACCCAAAAGTGAAACACGTAACTCCGAAATTTCAGAATTTCAACATTTTGCTTTTACATTGCACTTTACAAAGGGAATTATCAAAAATCGTAGGCAAAAAACAGTGCAAAGTCTCAAAAAACAAACAAACATCTGGAAAAAATCTGTTTAAAGATCATACCTGTCCAGGAGATCTGCTATTTACCACAGGGTCCTTATACTGTATGTGAGACGGGTTCAGTGTGTGTGTGTTTGCTGGTTAGATAAGCAGTGGTTTTGTAACTGGGTGATGACATGCTGCTCTCATGCACAAAAGGGGGCTGGATTTGCTTTCATAACACAAGTAGGATGTTTTTTGCCATTGGAGGGAGGAATAAGGGCTGCTACTGCTGTCCAATAGTACAGACAAGTACATGTTGCATATAGCTAGTACAATACAGGCAGGATAAAAACTGTGTAACCTTACATAGTCTATAGAGTCAGGTTACAGCCGCTTGACATACAGGATTACTGGGATATACAGTAGGTCAAAGAGCGAAGCCAAGTAGGTCAAACAGCGTAGCTAATGGTATCTTAGTTTCATAAGAAAAATTATTGATAATCGTTACCAGAGATTATATAAAGGAAGACTGACCACTCTATGTCTCAAACGCAGAGTTGACTGAACCAAGCCATCAGACAGTTCAAAATCAGTGGTCATGCTATCAGACAGTTTTTGTTGTTGAAATTCAACAAAGAAAAAATAGATGGAGCAGTATATAACATAATGTAATAAATATAATCTTGATTACACATAGATGTCACACGTTTATCACGCGTCACTTGGTACTCGTGCAAATGGCCCGATACCTCCCCCCGATGCCGGTATCCGCGGGGCTGGGGAAGCTGGCCACATGCATGAAAAGCACTTGGCCAGCGTTCCCCTCTGGCGGGCCGCATTACTTACCCAGCAGAGGGTCCGGTCGCAGGGCTGTGACGCGATCATACGGCCGCCGGGCACATCTGTGACGCTGCCTGCCTCCAGCCGAGATCTCGTGGGAGGCTCCCGTGAATGTCGGCTGGAGACAGCATCACAGAGGTGCCCGGCGGCCACGTGATCGCGTCACAGCCCTGCGACCGGACCCACCGCTGGGTAAGTAATGCGGCCCGCCGGAGGGGAATGCTGGCCAAGTGCTTTTCATGCATGTGGCCAGCTTCCCCAGCATTTGGTCTGAGGTCTGGTATGTCAGAGATATATATATATATATATATACAGTCATGGCCGAAATTGTTAGCACCCCAGAAATTTCTCCAGAAAATCAAGTATTTCTCACAGAAAAGTATTGCAGTAACACATGTTTTGCTATACACATGTTTATTCCCTTTGTGTGTATTGGAACAAAACAAAAAAAGGGAGGAAAAAAATGCAAATTGGACATAATGTCACACAAAACTCCAAAAATGGTCTGGAGAAAATTCTTGGCACCATTAACTTAATATTTGGTTGCATACCCTTTGGAAAAAATAACTGAAATCAGTCTCTTCCTATAACCATCAATAAGCTTCTTACACCTCTCACCCGGAATTTTGGACCACTCTTCCTTTGCAAACTGCTCCAGGTCTCTCTTATTGGAAGGTGCCTTTTCCCAACAGCAATTTTAAGATCTCTCCACAGGTGTTCAATGGGATTTAGATCTGGACTCATTGCTGGCCACTTCAGAACTCTCCAGCGCTTTGTTGCCATCCATTTCTGGGTGCTTTTTGATGTATGTTTGGGGTCATTGTCCTGCTGGAAGACCCAAGATCTCGGACGCATTTTGGGGTCAGTAATTTCTACAAAATATTTGGGAATTGAGGTGATCTGTGTCTTGTCACTGCCAGTGCCACACAGTATTTTGGGGGTCAGTAATTTCTACTAAATATTTGGAAATTGCGGTGATCTGTGTCTTGTCACTGCCACCCAGTACTTTGGGGGTCAGTAATTTGTACAAATTATTTGTGAATTGAGGTGATCTGTGTCTTGTCACTGCCAGCTATCAGGGGGTCCCACATACTTCTAGCAGATTTCTGGGAATTGTAATCTGTGTCTTGTCACTTGCCAGCTATCAGGGTGTCTCACTGAGTTATACCAGAGTTCTGGAAATCTTTAATCTTTATACCAGAGTTGAATCAGAGTTCTGTATATATTTAATCTATATATCACTCACCATGTCAGAAAGACCAAAAAGGACAGGCAGACGCTCCCAAACACAGATAAGAGGGCAAGCAGCCAGGGCCGGTGCTAGTGTAAGGCAGCACAGGCGCTGCCTTACTATTCTGGCTTTCTGCCAGTTGAGGGGCGGAAAAATCTGGACCACCCAGCGAGCGGAGGCCTTGCAAGGATCGGGCACAAGGTTTCCCATTTACTCGGCAGCGTGTGGGATCCCACTCCCACACGCTGCACCGGAAGTAAAGGCCCTGCGGGGGGGGTGCAGAGGAGGAGGAAGACGAGGCTGCCAAACCACAGCTTACATGGGCACATGCTGGCCCCGCCCATCCACCCCCTTCCTCCTCACAGCAGCTAGCAGAGCCTCCCTCCCCTACTCCTGTGCGGGAAGTGTCCAGCACGTGCAGGGTGGGGGGAGTGGAGAGAGACCAGCTGAGCTGCAACCACGGAGGCAGCCAGGGATTTGAATTCTAGGGTAAGTAGCAAGCAGGGGGTGTGAGTATGGGGGTGAGCATGGGGGAGGTGGGTGTGTAAGCATGGAGTGTGTGTCTGTGTGTGTGAGCATGGGTGAATGAGAGCATTGGGTGTGTGTGAGGATGGGAGGTGGGTGTGAGCATGGGGAGGTGGATGTGCATGCGAGCAGGGGTGATGTGTGTGTGCGTGCGAGCAGGGGTGATGTGTGTGTGCGTGCGAGCAGGGGTGATGTGTGTGTGCGTGCGAGCAGGGGTGATGTGTGTGTGCGTGCGAGCAGGGGTGATGTGTGTGTGCGTGTGAGCAGGGGTGATGTGTGTGTGCGTGTGAGCAGGGGTGATGTGTGTGTGTGCGTGTGAGCAGGGGTGATGTGTGTGTGCGTGTGAGCAGGGGTGATGTGTGTGTGCGTGTGAGCAGGGGTGATGTGTGTGTGCGTGTGAGCAGGGGTGATGTGTGTGTGCGTGTGAGCAGGGGTGATGTGTGTGTGCGTGTGAGCAGGGGTGATGTGTGTGTGCGTGTGAGCAGGGGTGGTGTGTGTGCGTGTGAGCAGGGGTGATGTGTGTGTGCATGGGAGCAGGGGCGATTTGTGAGCAGGGGTGATGTGTGCACGTGTGAGCAGGGGTGATGTGTGCGTGCGTGTGAGCATGGGTAATGTGTGAGCAGGGGTGATGTGTGAGTAGGGGTGATGTGTGAGCAGGGGTGATGTGTGAGCAGGGGTGATGTGTGCGTGCGTGTGAGCAGGGGTGATGTGTGCGTGCGTGTGAGCAGGGGTGATGTGTGAGCAGGGGTGATGTGTGAGCAGGGGTGATGTGTGCGTGTGAGCAGGGGTGATGTGTGAGCAGGGGTGATGTGTGCGTGTGAGCAGGGGTGATGTGTGAGCAGGGGTGATGTGTGCGTGCGTGTGAGCAGGGGTGATGTGTGCGTGCGTGTGAGCAGGGGTGATGTGTGAGCAGGGGTGATGTGTGAGCAGGGGTGATGTGTGAGCAGGGGTGATGTGTGCGCAGGGGTGATGTGTGCGCAGGGGTGATGTGTGCGCAGGGGTGATGTGTGCGCAGGGGTGATGTGTGAGCAGGGGTGATGTGTGCGTGTGAGCAGGGGTGATGTGTGAGCAGGGGTGATGTGTGAGCAGGGGTGATGTGTGTTTGCGTATGAGCAGGGGTGATGTGTGCGCGTGTGAGAGCAGGGTGATGTGTGCGTGCGTGTGAGCAGGGGTGATGTGTGAGCAGGGGTGATGTGTGCGCGTGTGAGCAGGGGTGATGTGTGCGCGTGTGAGCAGGGGTGATGTGTGCGTGCGTGTGAGCAGGGGTGATGTGTGAGCAGAGGTGATGTGTGAGCAGAGGTGAAGTGTGCGTGTGAGCAGGGGTGATGTGTGAGCAGGGGTGATGTGTGAGCAGGGGTGATGTGTGAGCAGAGGTGAAGTGTGAGCAGAGGTGAAGTGTGCGTGTGAGCAGGGGTGATGTGTGTGAGCAGGGGTGATGTGTGTGAGCAGGGGTGATGTGTGTGAGCAGGGGTGATGTGTGTGAGCAGGGGTGATGTGTGTGAGCAGGGGTGATGTGTGAGCAGGGGTGATGTGTGCGTGTGAGCAGGGGTGGTGTGTGAGCAGGGGTGGTGTGTGTGAGCAGGGGTGGTGTGTGAGCAGGGGTGGTGTGTGCGTGTGAGCAGGGGTGGTGTGTGCGTGAGCAGGGGTGGTGTGTGCGTGAGCAGGGGTGGTGTGTGCGTGTGAGCAGGGGTGGTGTGTGCATGAGAGCAGGGGTGGTGTGTGCGTGAGCAGGGGTGGTGTGTGCGTGTGAGCAGGGGTGATGTGTGCGTGTGAGCAGGGGTGATGTGTGCGTGTGAGCAGGGGTGATGTGTGCGTGTGAGCAGGGGTGATGTGTGAGCAGGGGTGATGTGTGAGCAGGGGTGATGTGTGAGCAGAGGTGAAGTGTGAGCAGAGGTGAAGTGTGAGCAGAGGTGAAGTGTGCGTGTGAGCAGGGGTGATGTGTGCGAGCAGGGGTGATGTGTGCGAGCAGGGGTGATGTGTGCGAGCAGGGGTGATGTGTGCGAGCAGGGGTGATGTGTGCGAGCAGGGGTGATGTGTGTGAGCAGGGGTGATGTGTGAGCAGGGGTGATGTGTGAGCAGAGGTGAAGTGTGCGTGTGAGCAGGGGTGATGTGTGAGCAGGGGTGATGTGTGAGCAGGGGTGGTGTGTGAGCAGGGGTGGTGTGTGAGCAGGGGTGGTGTGTGAGCAGGGGTGGTGTGTGCGTGTGAGCAGGGGTGGTGTGTGCGTGAGAGCAGGGGTGGTGTGTTTGAGAGAGCAGGGGTGATGTGTGTGTGAGAGCAGGGGTGATGTGTGTGTGAGAGCAGGGGTGATGTGTGTGTGTGAGCAGGGGTGATGTGTGTGAGCAGGGGTGATGTGTGCGTGTGAGCAGGGGTGATGTGTGAGCAGGGGTGGTGTGTGTGTGTGTGTGTGAGCAGGGGTGATGTGTGAGCCAGGGCCAGATTAACATAGGGGCAGATGGAGCAGCAGCTCCAGGCCCATGCCTCAGAATAGGCCCAGAGAAAAGATAACTATGTCTGCATTTGGACCCAGGTATCTCCAACTCCATAGCAGCTACAGGGTCAAGTGAGGTATCACTGGAAAGGCCAGAGCATGACCTTTCCAATGATACCAAACATGACCAGGTTTTAAGTAACAAAAATAAAATTATAAATATTTACTTTTTCTTTACAACAGTAATATTTTTTCACTTTTCAATTATAAAGTAAATAATGATGCTGCACTAACTAACCATCACATTTCTCATGTCACCAACAAGTGTGGAGGTGATGGGTGATGGTACAATCTATTGTTACGAATGGTTACATCAAAAACCTAAACCGCCGCACTGCAGGGAACTTTGGACCCCTGCATCACTAATCTTTACACCTCACAAGGTCAAGTGAGGTGTCTGGCTTTTGCATTAATACCAAACCTGCCCATGTAAAATCTAAAAGAAAAGAAAACAATTTTTTATTTATGATGATGTGTGTGTGCGTGCGAACAGGGGTGATGTGTGTGTGCGTGCGAGCAGGGGTGATGTGTGTGTGCGTGCGAGCAGGGGTGATGTGTGTGTGCGTGCGAGCAGGGGTGATGTGTGTGTGCGTGCGAGCAGGGGTGATGTGTGTGTGTGCGTGTGAGCAGGGGTGATGTGTGTGTGCGTGTGAGCAGGGGTGATGTGTGTGTGCGTGTGAGCAGGGGTGATGTGTGTGTGCGTGTGAGCAGGGGTGATGTGTGTGTGCGTGTGAGCAGGGGTGATGTGTGTGTGCGTGTGAGCAGGGGTGGTGTGTGTGCGTGTGAGCAGGGGTGATGTGTGTGTGCATGGGAGCAGGGGCGATTTGTGAGCAGGGGTGATGTGTGCACGTGTGAGCAGGGGTGATGTGTGCGTGCGTGTGAGCATGGGTATTGTGTGAGCAGGGGTGATGTGTGAGTAGGGGTGATGTGTGAGTAGGGGTGATGTGTGAGTAGGGGTGATGTGTGAGCAGGGGTGATGTGTGAGCAGGGGTGATGTGTGCGTGCGTGTGAGCAGGGGTGATGTGTGAGCGGGTGATGTGTGCGTGCGTGTGAGCAGGGGTGATGTGTGAGCAGGGGTGGTGTGAGGTGATATGTGTGAGCAGGGGTGATGTGTGAGCAGGGGTGATGTGTGCGTGTGAGCAGGGGTGATGTGTGAGCAGGGGTGATGTGTGAGCAGGGGTGATGTGTGTTTGCGTATGAGCAGGGGTGATGTGTGCGCGTGTGAGCAGGGGTGATGTGTGCGTGCGTGTGAGCAGGGGTGATGTGTGAGCAGGGGTGATGTGTGAGTAGGGGTGATGTGTGCGCGTGTGAGCAGGGGTGATGTGTGCGTGCGTGTGAGCAGGGGTGATGTGTGAGCAGAGGTGATGTGTGAGCAGAGGTGAAGTGTGCGTGTGAGCAGGGGTGATGTGTGAGCAGGGGTGATGTGTGAGCAGGGGTGATGTGTGAGCAGAGGTGAAGTGTGCGTGTGAGCAGGGGTGATGTGTGTGAGCAGGGGTGATGTGTGTGAGCAGGGGTGATGTGTGTGAGCAGGGGTGATGTGTGTGAGCAGGGGTGATGTGTGTGAGCAGGGGTGATGTGTGCGTGTGAGCAGGGGTGATGTGTGTGCGTGTGAGCAGGGGTGATGTGTGCGTGTGAGCAGGGGTGATGTGTGCGTGTGAGCAGGGGTGGTGTGTGCGTGTGAGCAGGGGTGGTGTGTGCGTGTGAGCAGGGGTGGTGTGTGCGTGAGCAGGGGTGGTGTGTGCGTGTGAGCAGGGGTGGTGTGTGCGTGTGAGCAGGGGTGGTGTGTGCGTGAGCAGGGGTGGTGTGTGCGTGTGAGCAGGGGTGGTGTGTGCGTGTGAGCAGGGGTGATGTGTGCGTGTGAGCAGGGGTGATGTGTGCGTGTGAGCAAGGTGATGTGTGCGTGTGAGCAGGGGTGATGTGTGAGCAGGGGTGATGTGTGAGCAGGGGTGATGTGTGAGCAGGGGTGATGTGTGAGCAGGGGTGATGTGTGAGCAGAGGTGAAGTGTGAGCAGAGGTGAAGTGTGAGCAGATGTGAAGTGTGCGTGTGAGCAGGGGTGATGTGTGCGAGCAGGGGTGATGTGTGCGAGCAGGGGTGATGTGTGCGAGCAGGGGTGATGTGTGCGAGCAGGGGTGATAAGTGTGAGCAGGGGTGATGTGTGAGCAGAGGTGAAGTGTGCGTGTGAGCAGGGGTGATGTGTGAGCAGGGGTGGTGTGTGAGCAGGGGTGGTGTGTGAGCAGGGGTGGTGTGTGAGCAGGGGTGGTGTGTGCGTGTGAGCAGGGGTGGTGTGTGCGTGAGAGCAGGGGTGGTGTGTTTGAGAGAGCAGGGGTGATGTGTGTGTGAGAGCAGGGGTGATGTGTGTGTGAGAGCAGGGGTGATGTGTGTGTGTGAGCAGGGGTGATGTGTGTGAGCAGGGGTGATGTGTGCGTGTGAGCAGGGGTGATGTGTGAGCAGGGGTGGTGTGTGTGTGTGTGTGAGCAGGGGTGATGTGTGAGCCAGGGCCAGATTAACATAGGGGCAGATGGAGCAGCAGCTCCAGGCCCATGCCTCAGAATAGGCCCAGAGAAAAGATAACTATGTCTGCATTTGGACCCAGGTATCTCCAACTCCATAGCAGCTACAGGGTCAAGTGAGGTATCACTGGAAAGGCCAGAGCATGACCTTTCCAATGATACCAAACATGACCAGGTTTTAAGTAACAAAAATAAAATTATAAATATTTACTTTTTCTTTACAACAGTAATATTTTTTCACTTTTCAATTATAAAGTAAATAATGATGCTGCACTAACTAACCATCACATTTCTCATGTCACCAACAAGTGTGGAGGTGATGGGTGATGGTACAATCTATTGTTACGAATGGTTACATCAAAAACCTAAACCGCCGCACTGCAGGGAACTTTGGACCCCTGCATCACTAATCTTTACACCTCACAAGGTCAAGTGAGGTGTCTGGCTTTTGCATTAATACCAAACCTGCCCATGTAAAATCTAAAAGAAAAGAAAACAATTTTTTATTTATTTTTAGTTCTAAAGCGATGGCATTGTCTATTTGTCACTTATAAAATGAGCAATGCCACTGCCATTACTGAATAGTCATATTATTCGTAAAAAAACATGTTCCAAAACGCAAGGGAAATATTTCCTTTTTTTTGGGTAAAATTGTGTATTTTCTCAGAAAAATGCAGTAACAGGTTCCCATTTCACATTTTGTATCGTGAGTGCCCTATAGCAGTGGTCCCCAACCCTGGTCCTCAGGGCCCACTAACAGGCCAGATTTTGCAGATCACCTTGGGGAAATGCAGACTGAATCCTGCAATCACTGAGCAGCAAATCATAACACCTGTGCTGTGCTTCAGATATCTGGCAAACCTGGCCTGTTAGTGGGCCCTGAGGACCAGGGTTGGGGACCACTGCCCTATAGGATATATAACCACAAAGGTTTGGACGATAAAATGGGAATTTTTTTTTCACTTTAATTGATTGAAATCTTTAATGAAAAATTAATCACACAGTGTCTGCCTGGTTAGATATACCCGTATCTGCACTATTAAATAACCAAAAATATGTTTTCATTTCATTTAACCAAATTACAAAAAAAGCCCACCAAAATATTCAGCTCCAGGCCCATAAAGATCTTAATCTGGGCCTGGTGTGAGCAGGGGTGATGTGTGAGTAGGGGTGATGTGTGCGCGTGTGAGCAGGGGTGATGTGTGAGCAGAGGTGATGTGTGAGCAGAGGTGAAGTGTGCGTGTGAGCAGGGGTGATGTGTGAGCAGGGGTGTTGTGTGAGCAGGGGTGATGTGTGAGCAGAGGTGAAGTGTGCGTGTGAGCAGAGGTGAAGTGTGCGTGTGAGCAGGGGTGATGTGTGCGTGTGAGAGGGGTGATGTGTGTGAGCAGGGGTGATGTGTGCGTGTGAGCAGGGGTGATGTGTGCGTGCGAGCAGGGGTGATGTGTGCGTGTGAGCAGGGGTGATGTGTGCGTGCGAGCAGGGGTGATGTGTGCGTGCGAGCAGGGGTGATGTGTGCGTGCGAGCAGGGGTGATGTGTGCGTGCGAGCAGGGGTGATGTGTGCGTGCGAGCAGGGGTGATGTGTGCGTGCGAGCAGGGGTGATGTGTGCGTGCGAGCAGGGGTGATGTGTGCGTGCGAGCAGGGGTGATGTGTGTGTGCGAGCAGGGGTGATGTGTGCGAGCAGGGGTGATGTGTGCGAGCAGGGGTGATGTGTGCGAGCAGGGGTGATGTGTGCGTGTGAGCAGGGGTGATGTGTGCGTGTGAGCAGGGGTGATGTGTTGAGCAGGGGTGTGTGTGTGAGCAGGGGTGATGTGTGTGAGCAGGGGTGATGTGTGCGTGTGAGCAGGGGTGATGTTGTGCGTGTGAGCAGGGGTGATGTGTGGTGAGCAGGGGTGATGTGTGGTGAGCAGGGGTGATGTGTGTGAGCAGGGGTGATGTGTGCGTGTGAGCAGGGGTGATGTGTGCGTGTGAGCAGGGGTGATGTGTGCGTGTGAGCAGGGGTGATGTGTGCGTGTGAGCAGGGGTGATGTGTGAGCAGGGGTGGTGTGTGTGTGTGTGTGAGCAGGGGTGATGTGTGAGCAGGGGTGATGTGTGAGCAGGGGTGATGTGTGAGCAGGGGTGATGTGTGAGCAGGGGTGATGTGTGCGCGTGTGAGCAGGGGTGATGTGTGAGCAGGGGTGATGTGTGAGCAGGGGTGATGTGTGAGCAGGGGTGATGTGTGAGCAGGGGTGATGTGTGAGCAGGGGTGAAGTGTGAGCAGAGGTGAAGTGTGTGTGAGCAGGGGTGATGTGTGTGAGCAGGGGTGATTGTGTGTGAGCAGGGGTGATGTGTGTGAGCAGGGGTGATGTGCGCGTGTGTGTGAGCAAGGGTGATGTGTGATCAGGGGTGATGTGCGATCAGGGGTGATCTGCGCGTGTGAGCAGGGGTATGAAATGAATTAAAGGGGAGATTGAATTGAGGGGGAGAATGAATTGAGGGGGAGAATGAATTGAGGGGGTGGAGGAATTGAGGGGGTGAAATTAATTGAGGGGAAGAATGATGTGAGCTGGGGGCAAATTTACCCATGTGTGAGCTCTGGGGGCCAATATACCCATATGTGAGCTGGGGCAAATATACCCATATGTGAGCTGGGGCAAATATACCCATATGTGAGCTGGGGCAAATATACCCATATGTGAGCTCTGGGGGCAAATATACCCTTGTGAGCTGGGGCTATATATATATCCATGTGAGCTGGGGGCAAATATATCCATGTGAGCTGGGGGCAAATATATCCATGTGAGCTGGGGGCAATATATATATATATATGGACATGTTCTGGTCTGAGGTCTCTGTGTGTGTGTGTATATATATATATATTATCTGGACATGTTCTGGTCTGTATATATGTATGAGCTGGGACAAATATACCCATATGTGAGTTGGGGCAAATATACCCATATGTGAGCTGGGGCAAATATACCCATATGTGAGCTGGGGCAAATATACCCATATGTGAGCTGGGGCAAATATACCCATATGTGAGCTGGGGCAAATATACCCATATGTGAGCTGGGGCAAATATACCCATGTGTGAGCTCTGGGGGCAAATATACCCATGTGTGAGCTCTGGGGGCAAATATACCCATGTGTGAGCTGTAGTAAATATACCCATATGTGAGATGGGGGCAAATATACCCTTGTGAGCTGGGGCTATATATATATCCATGTGAGCTGGGGGCAATATATATACCCTTGTGAGCTGGGGCAAATATATCCATGTGAGCTGGGGGCAATATATATCTGGACATGTTCTGGTCTGAGGTCTCTGTGTGTGTGTATATATATATATATATTATCTGGACATGTTCTGGTCTGTATATATGTGTCTGAGTGGGCATGATATCGGTGAATACCTGAAAAAAAGTATTGGTACTTGTATTCGGTCTTAAAGTGGTATCGGTGTAACACTAGAGTATGTATATATGTATGTGTGCATATATAGAGATTATTATGGCACCTCTATCCTGATTGGCTTGACATGACACGGATGGGGGGGCACCAAAACACACCTTCGCCTGACTAGACAAAAATGCTTGCACCGGCCTGTCACGGTTCCCAGATCCCACCATGCAGTACTTAACACCCCACACTCCACAGAGCCCAGAAGCTACCAACAGAGTAGCCGGGAAAGATCTCTAACTGTCTGGTCCTTAGAATTGGCCAGGTAAACTAGCTAGACAGAAAGGGTTAACAACACAGGGAGTAGTCAGCCGAGCCAGAATCAGGAATACAGAGTTCAGAATGGTCAAAAGGAATAGCCGGGTCGATATTGTCACGGTTCCCGGATCCCACCACGCAGTACTTAACCCCCAACACTCCACAAAACCCAGAAGCTACCAACAGTGTAGCTGTGAATGATCCCTATCTGTCTGGTCCTTAGAATTGGCCAGGTAAACTAGCTAGACAGAAAAGGGTTAACAATACGGAGAGGAGTCAGCCGAGCCAGAATCAGGAATACAGAGTTCAGAATGGTCAAATGGAATAGCCGGGTCGGTATCAGAGCAGTAGCGTAGTACAAGAAAATAGTCTAGGGCAACAGAAGGCAGAATGGTCAGAACACAAGCAGAGGTCAATAACAGGTTAAATCAATATAGCAGTCAGGTACAAGGAGCTCAGGTATGGATAACCACGATCTGGCAACTTCTGAAACTAACTGAGGGTTTTTAAAGACCTTCACCAGGCCATGCCCCCCACTCAAGCCACACCTCATGCAATCACCTCCCTGCCTGTCTGGATTTAAACCGGGCAGTGGTTAGCGAGCAGCATCAGACTTGCTGTCCTCAAGCACACAGGTAGGGCTGGAAGCCCCCAACGTTACAGATATCAGAGCAGTGGCGTAGTACAAGAAAATGGTCTAGGGCAACAGAAGGCAGAATAGTCAGAAACAAGCAGAGGTCAATAACGGGTTAATTCAATATAGCAGTCAGGTACAAGGAGCTCAGGTATGGATAACCACGATCTGGCAACTGCTGAGAATACACTGAGGGTTTTTAAAGACCTTCACCAGGCCACGCCCCCCACTCAAGCCGCGCCTCATGCAGCCACCTCCCTGCCTGTCTCCATTTAAACCGGGCATTGGTCAGCGAGCAGCATCAGATATGCTGCCCTCAAGCACACAGGTAGGGCTGGAAGCTCCCAACGTTACAGTACCCTCCTCTCCATGGGAGGCCACCGAACGACCAACAGGACGAGCGGCAGGACGACCACCAGGGCGATCGGGGTGTGAGGCATGGAACGCCCTGACCAACCTAGAGGCAGACATGTCGGAAGCTGGAATCCAGGACCGGTCTTCTGGACCATAACCCACCCAATCGACCAAGTACTGCAGAGCGCCCCTGCACAGCCTAGAATCCAAAACCCTCCTAACCTCATACTCAGATTCACCATCAACCTGAATAGGTGGAGGAGGAGGAACGACCCGCATGTACCTGTTACACAACAATGGCTTCAGTAGGGAGGTGTGGAAGACGTTGTGCATGCGAAGATGTTTAGGAAGGGCAAGAGCATAAGCCACAGGATTAATGCGGCGAATGATCTTATATGGACCTATAAACCGAGGTGCCATTTTCATAGAAGGCACCCGCAACTTCACGTTCCTAGTGGACAACCAAACTCTATCCCCCACGTTATAGGAGGGAGCTTGTAACCTATGCCTGTCAGCCTTGCGTTTCTGGACAGCAACATTGCGCTCCATATTTTCTCGAATCTGTCTCCAAATCTTTTGCAGTTGAGTGAGATGGTCATCGAGAGCCGGGATGGCCTGTTCAGTAAACTGAAGCGGTAGAGCCGGAGGGAAAAAACCATAGATGGCAGAAAAAGGAGAGTGGCCAGTAGTCTCGTTAACGGCGTTATTACGTGCATACTCAGCCCAGGGCAACAACTCGGGACCAATTGTCTTGTTGTTGTGTGGTAAAGCAACGTATGTACTGCTCGAGACCCTGATTTGCCCTCTCTGCTGCCCCATTGGTTTGTGGATGATATGCTGAAGAGAAGGCCAATCGCACCCCCATCTCTGCACAGAAAACCCTCCAGAAACGAGAGACGAACTGGGCTCCTCTGTCAGAGACTATTTCAGACGGAACCCCATGTATTCGTACAATCTCTCTAGCAAATACAACCGCCAGTTCTTTGGCTGTAGGAAGCTTAGGTAGAGGGACAAAATGAGCCATTTTGGAGAAGCGGTCTACAACTGTCAGAACCACAGTATGACCCTTGGACTTTGGCAAGTCCACAATAAAATCCATAGATAGATGAGACCAAGGCCTCTTAGGAATGGGTAAAGGCTGCAATAGACCGACAGGCAAGGATTTACTGGTTTTGCTTCTGGCACAGACTTGACAAGCCAAAACAAACAGACGTACGTCCTGTCGCATGGTGGGCCACCAGAACTGTCTGGAGATACTGGTAAGAGTCTTAGTAATACCAGGATGACCTGCTGGTTTAGAATCATGAAACATTATGAGTAATTCTTGTCTTTCCTTTTCAGGTACAAACAACATATCTGGAGGCTTGTCAGGTGGAGCCCCTACTTGAACTGCATGGAGGCGTTCCAGGAAAGGCGAGGAGACAGACAAGACTGTGGAAGCCACAATACGCTCAGGAGGAACTATAGGATTGTGGTCTTGTGTATTAGATTCATACGGGTCATATTGACGAGATAAGGCATCAGCCTTTACATTGCGGTCACCTGGTCTGTAAGTCAATACAAAATTAAACCGAGACAGTAGCAATGACCACCTGGCCTGTCTCGCGTTCAAACGTTTAGCATCCCCGATGTACGTAAGGTTCTTATGATCAGTAATTATCAATAAAGGGTCAAGAGTACCTTCCAACAAATGTCTCCACTCTGATAGGGCAGACACAATAACAAGCAATTCTCTGTTACCGATATCATAATTGCGTTCTGCTGGTGATAATTTTCTTGAAAAGAACCCACACGGATGTAGAGGTTTTCCTGGAGACTCTCTTTGAGACAGGACAGCCCCAATGCCTATCTCTGAAGCATCAACCTCAAGAACAAATGGAATCCTGGGATCAGGATGCCGTAACATGGGAGCGGAAGTGAAAGCTTGTTTGAGGGCTTCGAATGCTTGTTTGGATTGAGAAAACCAG
The DNA here is from genome assembly GCA_009667805.1 of Leptobrachium leishanense. NCBI lineage: Eukaryota > Metazoa > Chordata > Amphibia > Anura > Megophryidae > Leptobrachium > Leptobrachium leishanense. The sequence goes on along the minus strand of CM019066.1, from coordinate 223,459,569 downwards.
ATCTGGTTCTTCAGACCTTTACGTGTCATATTAATGATAGGGGAGGCTACAGCGGAATAATTCTTGATAAATCTCCTATAATAGTTGGAAAACCCCAGAAACCTCTGTATGGCCTTGAGACCTTGAGGGAGAGGCCATTCTGAGATGGCCGTGAGTTTAGAAGGATCCATCTCAAAACCTTCTGGAGTGATAATATACCCAAGGAATTTCACAGTAGTAATGTCGAATAAACACTTCTCTAGTTTGCAATAAAGACCATTGTCCAGTAATTTTGCTAATACCTGTCTGACATGTGCATGGTGGGTTTTCAGATCGGGAGAGTAAATCAATATATCGTCTAGGTATACTATAACAAAGGTTTGTAAGAAATCTCTGAGCACATCATTAATAAAATCCTGGAATACCGCTGGAGCATTACAAAGACCGAAAGGCATGACCAAGTATTCATAATGCCCACTCCTGGTGTTAAATGCTGTTTTCCACTCATGCCCCTCTTTTATACGTATCAGGTTGTAAGCTCCTCTTAAATCAAGTTTTGTGTATACTGCTGACCCCCTTAACCTGTCGAACAGTTCTGATATGAGAGGGACAGGGTACACGTTCTTAATGGTGATCTTGTTAAGCCCCTTATAATCGATACACAGGCGTAAATCTCCCTCTTTTTTAGACACAAAAAAGAACCCAGCCCCTGCTGGAGAAGAGGAACGTCGGATAAAACCTCTCTCCAAATTCTCCTTTATGTACTCTTCCATAATTTGGTTCTCCTTTATGGAAAGAGGATATACTTTGCCTCGAGGAGGCATGGTACCAGGATGAATATCAATGGCACAATCATATGGTCGATGTGGAGGCAGTTGCTCTGCCTCTCTTTTATCAAATACAGCCCTGAGGTCAGCGTATTGGTCAGGAACCTCTGTAGACAATGGAGGAGCTGTGGGTGTGTTCAGGGCACCGACATGCTGAATGGGTATTAAACAAGTCCCAAAACAAGCAGGACTCCAAGACAGTATCTCTCCCTTAGCCCAATCAATAACAGGATTATGTTCCACCAACCAAGGGAAACCAAGTACAACAGGATGGGAAGGTGAATGGATAACTTGAAATATGATTTCTTCTTTATGCAAGAGACCAGTGGTAAGAACCACTGTAACCGTATCGTGAGTAATCCTAGGGCAGGATAACGGTCTGCCGTCTATGGCTTCGACGGCTAAGGGTGTCTCTCTTACAACCAGAGGTAGAGAAATGGAAGAAGCGTAGTTAACATCGATAAAGTTGCCAGCAGCCCCAGAATCCAAAAAAGCGGTAGTATGTGTGGTCTTGGTCTCCCAAGCCAAGGATACTGGTAACATAAGTTTAGTGTCTTTGACAGGAGACATGCACGTCACACCCAAGGCCTGTCTCCTCAGCTGTCTTAGGTGCGGTAGTTTCTCCGGCTTATCATGCATCTTAGGACGAGTAGGACATTGAAATCGTACATGACCCCCCAAACCACAATACAGGCACAATCCCTTACGAAAACGCCTTGTTCTCTCTTCCTCTGTAAGCCTAGTACGGCCTAGTTGCATAGGCTCAGAGGGAGGAGATAACTCTCTTGGTGGTGCCTGAAAGACAGGGGCCAACCTAGGTAACGCTCTCTTGGGCTTCTCTCTTGGAGTCCTTCTGTCCCTTATCTGATTATCCAGATCTATACAATAAACAATGAGTTCACACAATACCTCAGGTAGTTTGCGTGGAGCCAATTCATGCATCAATGACTCTGATAACCCCTCCATAAAAGCCAGAACCAGTGTCTCATTTGTCCAGTTCACATCAGAGATCAAGGTTTTAAATTCTATGGCATAATCAGAAACAGTCCTGTTCCCTTGACGTATGCGGAACAAGGATTTGCCAGCTACCGTGGCCTTTCTGGTAGGATTAAATGTACGTTGTAACTCGGCTATGAATTCTTTAGAATCCCGTATGATAGGCCACTCTGCCTCCCATAACGGAGTCGCCCATGTCAATGCTCTGCCAGACAGATGATTAATAATGAACCCCACTTTGGCAATGTCAGAGAAAAACATCTGTGGATTTAATTTAAAATGAATATCCACATGGACCAAAAATCCCCGGCACTCTGAGGGAGTACCGTCAAACCTCATTAGGAGCGGTCATGTGTACCTGGGATGTCTGAACGACAGGGGACACAGGTATATCAAGCGGGGGTGCAACCCCAGCTGGTTCCAGGTGAGCCGTACGAGTCAGGATAGTTTGTAAGGCAATAGCAAACTGATCCATCCTATGATCCTGCTCATCCTGTCTGGATACAAAGTTAGCCAAGTGCTGTGTTAAGTCTGCGGAATCCATAGTGGCCAGATCGTAATGTCACGGTTCCCAGATCCCCACCACGCAGTACTTAACACCCCACACTCCACAGAGCCCAGAAGCTACCAACAGAGTAGCCGGGAAAGATATCTAACTGTCTGATCCTTAGAATTGGCCAGGTAAACTAGCTAGACAGAAAGGGTTAACAACACAGGGAGTAGTCAGCCGAGCCAGAATCAGGAATACAGAGTTCAGAATGGTCAAATGGAATAGCCGGGTCAATATCAGAGCAGTGGCGTAGTACAAGAAAATAGTCTAGGGCAACAGAAGGCAGAATAGTCAGAAACAAGCAGAGGTCAATAACGGTTTAATTCAATATAGCAGTCAGGTACAAGGAGCTCAGGTATGGATAACCACGATCTGGCAACTGCTGAGAATACACTGAGTGTTTTTAAAGACCTTCACCAGGCCACGCCCCCCACTCAAGCCGCGCCTCATGCAGCCACCTCCCTGCCTGTTTCCATTTAAACCGGGCATTGGTCAGCGAGCAGCATCAGATATGCTGCCCTCAAGCACACAGGTAGGGCTGGAAGCTCCCAACGTTACACGGCCCTGCAAGCAGCCTCTGTGTCGGGAGGCGTTGCCTCTGGTAGTGGTGGACGTGGTGCATCCTCTGCAGGGGCACGCTTGTCCTTTCTAAATGGTGCTGGCCGTCTTAAGCAGCAGCAACATACAGAGGATTTGGTGGATTGTCTAACCAGGCCATCCTCATCCTCCGAGTCCTCTGCCAGCCAGGCTTGTAGTCAGGGGTCAAGTCCTGGGAAAAAAAAGTGAGGGAACTCACCCACGAATTCCACAACCCCCATTACCTTAAGAAAATATATATATATATATATATATATATATATATATATCGCTCACTCCCGGAGGAGCCGCTGAAAATGAACCACGGGTCAGTCTCCCCGCACTAGGGAATAAATATACTCCAGCACCGTTGTGGATTTTATAATTTATATAGTTTACTGAAGTAAAAGGCATATAATAATACACGGTGTTCGTAGATATATTTACAGTATTTCGTATTGCGGTAAACGCGCAGCGGGAAAAAGAAATGCGAGACTTCGTATTTCTGGAAAAATACGCGACCGAGCAGAAAATACAATGCTTCGTAATTACGAGAAACGCACAGCGGAAAAACAAAATAATATGCAAATCTTTTCCCCTTTTTCGGATCTTAGGGAGTGAGTCCCGAACAGGTTAAGTCCCGATTTGTGAGTGTATGTGTGTGTTATGGTACCCGGGTACTATTCAACTGGCCAGTGAATCTTTTAAGCGATGTCTTCGACTAGTCAAGTTGGGGCCCTGTGGGTTTCAGAAATAAACAACAGCGTGCTTGCTTGAGCTTTTGTAAAACCGGCCTTGGAGGCCTCTCACCCATCCGTTGATCACCAAGGCTCCGCTGACCCAGGACATCTCTCCGCTTGTTTCCTCACTGGGATACCGGCTACTGGATAGGTGGTCAGGCTTTCTGTGCTCCGGCCCGGACTTGTCCAGCTACCGCCTGCTCTCCCGTCCTATGGACTCGAGGTACTCCTCACTCGAGGTCCTCAGCTTGTCTGGATAACAACTTGGGCGATGTCTGTCGATGAGTAAGGCTCCTTCTGGCAAGGCAGGATAACCCCACTTGGATCCCAATAGGCCACACTTGCGCTCCGGCCTAATCACGGTTCAGCTCCTGCAGCACTGCGTCTTCCCTCATGCACTCCCTGGCGCGCTCTGGCGCGTTCTCCACGAGGCTCAGGATGTACAGCGTCTGTTTGCAAAGCACGCCGGGAAATGTATTCCCAATGTTCAGTGTCTCTGATCGCGCTTGTCTCCCTCCGGTGGCCAAAAATAGGTATTGCCACAGTAAGATTTTAAACACAGCGCTACATATATATATATATCACGAGTATAGCCGGACGAGCCGGTGATACCATTTTTATTGGGTTAACTTTACATTTAACCCTTTCACTGCTGAGGCATTTCCTGCCTGTGTGCTGAGCTCATTTTTACCGTTTTGTGCTCATCATGTTTAAATGCGATTTGAAGTCAAGTTTTATAATATGACCCAGACAAATTATATATCCTTTTTTTCAGCAGACTCCATAGATTCAAAATATATCATTATTATGTGTATAAGTAAAGATTTTTAAAAAAAAAAGAAAAAAAAAGGGGGAAAAAAAGTAAAACTTTGTTAAAATTCAGAAGAACAACATTGCATATTTTTTTCTATCTACACTTTATGACCAGAACTATTGTGGTTATATATTGATACATTAGGTGCCTTTTTAAAAATGGTGTAATGGAGAATATTTCATGTTTTTTTTGTACAAAAATATGCAGTTTTCTAAAAATCAAAAAAATCTGCTTTTTTCTGATGTCATGACTCATTGTATGTAATACATAAAATTAGTATATCTAAACCAATTGAAATGGAAAAGCTATATATTTTCTGAAACTAGAAAAAAATTCCGCAAAAGAGACCTTTATGACACATTTTTAAATTTATTTTGTTATTCATAACTTTATTCAAAAAACATCATATTTAATGTAAAAAAAAAAATCATAATAGGTCAAGATTTATATTGCATAATTTCATATTAATTTTTGGGGTAAAATATTTTTGTTTTGCTTAACTATATAAATATATCCCTCCTATAAAATAATAGATCCAATTTGATTGCACAGATCAAGTTTAGGCAGCGTTGGAGGTGCTAATTTGCGCCATGCGCAAAATAAATTTAGAGAAGCTTTTTATGCCGGTTTTTGAAAGGAGGCATACCTGCAATTAAATGGCTCTAGCTCAACAGGGATCTAAAATATGCCAAATAAAGTATATATCCGGACAAAGTAGACTTCCAGATGAATCAAACGTGGGGTTACTTATTATTCTATCATAAATATTGAGCCCGCAACAACTTGTGGAATTTGGATTTGTGCTAAAAAAATAAATAAATGTAAATTCCACATGCTGTTGCGCCCTCTATTTTTATGATAGAATTTTATTTAACCCCTCATTTGATTCGTCTGGGTGTCTAGTTTCTCCTAATATATACTTTATGTGGTCTGTTTTAATTTTCTGTTGGGCTAGAGACATTTAAATTCAGGTATGCCTTCTTAAAAAAAAAAAAAAAAAAAAAAAACATTCACAAAATTTTCCCCATGAATTTTGATCAACAATTATGTAGTCTATCAACAATTGTATAGTGACTCAAAATGCTGCACAAACACACAACAAGCCCGCCACACATTTTACATTCACTCAATCAGTTGGATTGGCACATGGGGCATCCATGTGAGCAGTAACGCCACGTCAAGGCCCCAACCAGGTTACTGACCATTCACACATCTTTCACATCTGTTTCACTCACCGAACCACACACCTTTCATGCAAGAAGCTAGTAAAAGTGGAGTGAGTGACGTTAAGGGGGCAAAGAAGGGAAAAGTGCAGAAACACGGAAGGGGAAAAGAGAAAGATAATGAGGATTAGAGGGGGTGGAATAGAAACACCCCCCCCCATTCACATCTGTTTCACTCACTGAATCACACACCATTCATGAAAGAAGAGAGGTAAGGGAAGTGGGTGAAGAGAAGGGGCAAAGAAAAGGGCAGAGACAAAGAAGTTGAAGACACACCATTAACACCGCAGTTCAATCTGTCTTCAGAGGCTTCTTTCTACATCTGACGTACGGAGGACATCAGATTGTTGGGGATGGGGCAACCTATTTTATTGTATGTGGGGTGAATTACATTATAACTGGGGGTGGGTATTGAACCGGAGTGGGTAGTGAAACGTGGTGGGTATTGAACCGGAGTGGGTAGTGAAACGTGGTGGGTATTGAACCGGAGTGGGTAGTGAAACGTGGTGGGTAGTTTTTTTATTAACGCTTGAATTAACACTGCTATAAAATAATGGGGCTGGTTTTGGTTTGTTTTTTTATTTGGGAAAATTTAGAGGAATAGCACTATCCAGGAATAAATGCCAGCATGATCCGGGCAAGCTCTGTCCAGATTACACTGCACTGTGTCCATCAGAATGTCATCAAGATCTGCAAAGATCTTAACGGTGCTATAGCCAGATTTATCAAGAAGCACAAAATCAGTGGCATACCTCAACCTGAAATCTGTTTGTTCTCAGCCGAGAAACAATTCGGTCCCGGTATGCCACTAGTAATGTGTCACTGTATGATAAATCTTGAAGCAATCAGGCACACAAAGACCTGGTTTGGAGGGGCAGTCAGGGCAGTGAAGGCGGCTTTCCTTACGCCGCCTTGGCGCGCGCAAACCCGACACCTTTTACATGGGGTCACTCTTTTCTCAGTTGGTGGAATGTAGCCTGTAAAGTGGCGGTCACGCAACCTAATTACATCTTCCACCTCTTCAACAATGGGAGCATTCTCTTCTGGACAGAGAAGGGACTCGATAACAGATTCCTGAAATTTTAGGAATGTTATCCGTCGGGCATGAGTGGCCTGATACAAGATGAATGCGTTAAGCATTGACATCTGTATCAGATGGACTGCCAGCTTTTTGTACCATACATATGCCTTGCGAGAAGCGAGATATGGTACAAGCATCTGGTCAGACTTGTCTACGCCCCCCATGTATCGATTATAATCCTGTACACATAGGGGTTTCATGATAGGGGAATCTCTCCATCTGACGTGAACTGCAGATGTGCATTCATTATGTATCGTTGTAAGTAAATGCACATCCTTTTTGTCTGTGTATTTCACAGCCAGCAGTTCACCGCAGCGCAAGGCAGATGTTTCTCCTCTCTTTTGCTTCCCAAACTGTGTTGTTGGAAAGCCTTTCCTATTCGAACGGATCGTGCCACAGGCTCCAGTACCATTGCTGTACAAAAATTTGTACAGCGGCACACCCGTGTAAAAGTTATCTGTATAAATACAGTAACCTTTACCAAATAGTGGATAAGCGAGGTCCCACACTATTTTTTCAGTGGTGGAGAGGGCGGGGGGGCAGTCAGGGGGGGCCAGCTGCGAGTCCTTGCCAGTGTATACACGAAAGCGATACATGTATCCACTGGAGCTTTCGCACAGTTTATAAAGTTTTATCCCATACCAAGCTCGCTTCGAAGGGAGGTACTGCTTGAAAACAAGACGTCCCTTGTAAAGCAGCAAGGACTCGTCGACTGACAAGTTTTGGCCTGGAGTGTATAACTCTTCAAATCTTGCCATCAGATGGTCAAGAAGTGGCCGCAACTTGTACAGTCAGTCGTGATCTGGGTGGTCACGGGGCAAAGCCTTTGCATTATCATTATAATGCAAATACCGCAGGAGCAATAAATATCTGTCCCTGCTCATAGTAGCAGGGAAGATAGGGGTGGTTTGGGTACTCTTTTTTGACCAGTATGAGGCTATGCTGGGTTTTTGCACAATCCCCATCTGCAGAGTGAGGCCCCAGAACTTCCTCATCTCTGGCAAACTGGTTGGGGTCCATTTACGCGCCCTCGCACTTGGCAACAATTCTGTCCCTAGACCTTGAAAATATTGTTCGGCATACAGATTGCTCTGCTGAACAATAAATTCCAAGAACCCATCATCTATATATAGTTGAAAAAAGTTGATGGGTTCAAAATTAGTGGTGTCCACTAGTATACCAGGATTGCCAGAAAATTGTGGCAATTCTGGCTGGACCATATTAGGGGAGGTCCAGTCAGATCCTGGTTCAGGCATCGCCACAGCCTGTGTTGCAGATACCCCTGCAATAGGTCTTTGGGCCGGTGCAGGATCAGGTAGTGCAACTACAGACCGTGCGGTCCCTGCACTACCATGGGAGCACCCTGGTAACTCCGTGCGGCCACGCCGTGGCTCATCACGTAGTTCTTCGTCACTGGAACCGTCACTATCTGATGATGCTCCAGGGACAAAGTCACTGCCTGAATCTTCAAAAGATTCATCAGCGCTGGGATCAGAGTCTGACATCATAAGGACGTCAGCTGCTTCCTCAGCGCTTAGAAACCTTTTAGCCATAATTTGCTTTCTGAAAATGTATTTTCAAAAGAAAATTACGCCGTTTGATAGTATCTAATATATATATATATATGTGCGTATATATATATATGCACGTGTGTGTGCGTATATAATATATATTCTATATATATATATATATATAAGCGTGCGCGTGTGTAAATATGTATATATATGTGTGTATTAGCAATTTATCACCTATTTTATGGAGACAGCCTCTGCGACACTAACACCTCACAATCCACATGCAGACTGAGGATAGAAATGTAAAATTATCAAGATTTGAAAAATTCATCCCCCGTGATTGGCTGGAGGGTCAATCGCTAGGTTACGGGGTCATTTTAGGGTTATATTTGTATCCTCAGTGGCCATGTTGGAGGTGGCAGTGACAATTGTGACAGCTAAGTGATCATTGTTACTACAGTGATCACATAGCTGTAACAATAAAATGTGAAATAAAATAATAAAAAGGGGATTGTAATTTTATTAAATGTGGGGTTTGGGGGCATCTGGGCAGTTTTGATTTTTTTTACTACCCTTAGAGACCCTGTGTGTGGTGTTTTTTACTTTATGTTTTTTTTTATATTATAATGAGGCACACCGTTGGAAAGCTCAGGCTCTGGGCTTTCCATCGGTGCCTCATTTATCACTGCAGCCCTTACCGATGAGGAGATATAGTGGTCCTAAGGACCTCTCCCCCCTCCTCCTAAGGGCTGTCTATGCGGCTGCTGAAAGTGACGTCATCACGCCAGGCGTGATGACGTCACCGCGACTCACATGATCCCACAGTGAGGGCCGACATCCCGGATGTCGGTCCCTCACTGTTTGCCGCCGGGGATCTCCGCCACACCACCGCTTCGCTGCCGGGAGGATCGGACGCGTCCTCCGCACAGCAGCGGGAACTTCCTGGACGCGCTCAGCGCGTCCGTAGCAGCGAAGTGGTTAAAAGACAAACTTTCAAGAGTGTAAACTGGAAACTATACTGATCAGTGAAAGGTATCACTACGTACAGGTATACTCGTGATTGTGGCAACTGGACGATAGATAGATAGATAGATATATATCCAGGCACAGACCCCCAGAATAATATACACAGCACTGAGCCCCCAGAATAACATACACAGCGCTGAGCCCCCAGAATAACATACACAGCGCTGAGCCCCCAGAATAACATACACAGCGCTGAGCCCCCAGAATAATATACACAGCGCTGAGCCCCCAGAATAATATACACAGCGCTGAGCCCCCAGAATAATATACCCAGCACTGAGCCCCCAGAATAATATACACAGCACTGAGCCTCCAGAATAACATACACAGCACTGAGCCCCCAGAATAATATACACAGCTCTGAGCCTCCAGGATAATATACACAGCACTGAGCCTCCAGTATAATATACACAGCACTGAGCCCCAACAATAACATGCACAGCACAGAGCCCCCATAATAATATACACAGCACTGAACCCCAAGAATAATATGCACAGCACTGGTTATATGGATATATTTTCCCCAGTTCACATGGATATAATTGCCCCCAGCTCTCATGGATATAATTGCCCCCAGCTCTCATGGATATAATTGCCCCCAGCTCTCATGGATATAATTGCCCCCAGCTCTCATGGATATAATTGCCCCCAGCTCTCATGGATATAATTGCCCCCAGCTCTCATGGATATAATTGCCCCCAGCTCTCATGGATAATGCCCCCAGCTCTCATGGATACTGCCCCCTGGTCTCATGGATACTGCCCCTGGTCTCATGGATAGTGCCCCTGGTCTCATGGATACTGCTCCTGGTCTCATGGATACTGCCCCTGGTCTCATGGATACTGCCCCTGGTCTCATGGATACTGCCCCTGGTCTCATGGATACTGCCCCTGGTCTCATGGATACTGCCCCTGGTCTCATGGATACTGCCCCTGGTCTCATGGATACTGCCCCTGGTCTCATGGATAGTGCCCCTGGTCTCATGGATAGTGCCCCCGGTCTCATGGATACTGCCCCTGGTCTCATGGATACTGCCCCTGGTCTCATGGATAATACCCCAGCCCAACTCACCTCTGCTGCTGCTGCCGCACATTCCCGACGACCACGTGTTTCCTGCTTCAGCGGCCGCTGACAGGAAGTGCAGCCGCTCGCCTGGGATCTATGAAACAGCCAGGCGAGCGGCTCCACTTCCGGTCACCGGCCGTTGTAATAGGAAGCACGCGGCTGCCGGCAATGTGCGGCGGCCGCCTGCTAAGCGTTCGGGCTCGGGCCACAGCGTTCCCGCTGCGTTCCCGCTGCGTTCCGCTGTGGGAGAAGTGCGGGTACGCCGCGTTCCCGCAGCGGGAGAAGTGCGGGAACGCCGTTCCCGCTCGACTCGAGCCCTGCTTGTAGTGCTTTACAGTCCACCTCATCTGCCAAGGCATCTAATGCAGCCTCCATGTCCACAGCTACTCCTGCCGTAGCCTCCCTATCACACACGGAGGAGTCAGCTGAATTGTTTGACTACAATGACAGTGACATGCTGCTTGAGGATGCGCAGCAAGTACACTGCTCTGATTCAATCTCTGAGGTTGACAAAGGGAGTATAATCAACCTAGAGGAAGGGGGTGCCAGTGATGACACACAAATAACTGGCACTCATGTTGCCCCAGCAGCTGCAGCATACTGCCAAGTTGGCTTCAGTGACGAGGAGATAGGGGGTGATGACAATGATGATGAGGTCACTGACTCCACCTGGGTGTCTGATCGAACAGAGGAGGCAAGTGAGGAGTAGGAGGAGGCACAACATCCTCTATGACCAACCATAGCACTAGCCTGTCCAAGGCATCAGATGTCAGAGCTGCTCAGATGCAGAACGCTGTTGTCTCAAAGCACACATCCAGGAACTCTGCTGTCTGGGAGTTATTTAAGAAATGTGCAGCAGACCCCACCATTGCTATTTGTAATCTATGTCAGATGAGGCTCAAGCGTGGGAAAGACACCGGACGCTTGGGTACCACGTGCTTGAGGCGACATATGACCACCTGCCACGCATCCCGTTGGTGCAAAACTTTGCGTAGGTCCTCCTCCTCCTCATCTGTCTCTACTAGGGATGAGCTGTTCGGGTTCGGACGGTTCGGAGTTCGACCCGAACTTTGGCAGTTCGAAAGTTTGCGAATTTCAAACTTTTTGGGCGTGTTCGGTTCGGGTTCGAAAAAAGAAAGAAATTTTGAAAAAAGTATAGAAAATGCTTAAAAAAAATAAAAAAAAATCTAGAAATAAAGAAACTCTTTACTGCAGAATATTATAAGCAACGGTTTATTAGATATTGAATTAAAAACTAATGTGTACGTGGAAAGATTATCAACTCTAAATGACCTCTGTTCACAAACGGGCATAACACCAGGTGTTTTTAGTCTGGTAATCAATTTGATACATTGTACAATATACTGAGGGTGGGGTGGTGTCTGCTTCTGATTGAGATTTGAGAATTAATTTCCCTAAAACATCCTAATATGCTGCATTTAACTGTTGTTTGAAAAAAATCTAAAGTAATGTTATTTTTCACCTCGGGATTAAACATTCACAGGGTTATTCAGAGAGCAGTGAAAAGCAGGAGAATAACTGGAGAAGTGAAAATTCTAGGTCAAAATGGCCAAACCAGAAAAATTCTCCCATTTATCTCACTTTCCAAATCAGCTATTTGGTCTAGATTGTTCTCTTCTCTTGCCAGTTCTCCTGGCTTTCACCTCTCTCTCAGGGTTGTTCAGAGAAAGGTGAAAACCAGGAGAATGGCAGGAAAAGAGAACAATCTGGACCAAATAGCCGATTTGGAAAGTGAGATAAGGCTAGGGTCAGACTAACGCATTTTTTGCAGCGACCGTCAAAAAGTGCGCCCGAACGCATTGCCGTATTTTTTCACGGAATGCGCGAAAACGGTCATACGATGCGCATTTTTGTGCGTGATTTTTTACGGATCCAAACCAGGAAACTTTGGGTGTCTGGACGTTATGTTGGCCGGACATGAGCAGGGTCTGACATCTCCAAATCACGCACACACACCGCTAGTGGACGCAACGCACTCTGTACGTCCGTACTAGCGGTTCTGCGTTCTCGAAAAAATGCGTTCATTTTCCACTTGCGTTGCGCAGCCAGACTTTCGTGCGACCGTACTTCGTTAATTGGCCGTCATTTGCTGCTAGTGTGGCCGTGATTAAGTGCGCCTAAATGCACGTTAAAAATTCGCTAGTCTGACCCTAGCCTAAATGGGAGAATTTTTCTGGTTTGGCTATTTTGACCTAGAATTTTCCATTCTCCAGTCATTCTCCTGCTATTCACCGCTCTCTGAATAACCGTGACAGGGTTATTCAGAGAAAGGTGAAACTCAGGAGAATGACTGGAGAATGGAAAATTCTAGGTCAAAATAGCCGAACCAGAAAAATTCTCCAATTTATCTCACTTTCCAAATCGGCTTTTTGGTCTAGAAGTTTCCATTCTCCTGCTTTTCACCACCAAATAATCAGTAAACTTTTTCTGCGTGTCCGAAAATGTCTCTTTTCATACAGACTGCCGCCCCAAGCAGTTGTTTATGGATAGATTAAAGGAAAAGCATTTACCGTCATTTGAAATGTCATTTTTTGGTTTTTACATATTTCTATACATCCTAGAAATCCGCCACTTCACGGGCAGGTTATGGGGACCTCCTAGGCACGATATTTGAAGGAATTTTTCTTTTTTATTTTTAACCCTTATTTCATGGAAAACTCACTGTCCCTTTAAAAACATTTTTTTTTAAACTTTTTGTCCTTGTTTCCTGTCCCCCAGGGCACTACCCGGACCCCCATAAACCTTTTATGGCAAATATGTAGCATATATGCCCTCTTGGAGGGCACTCCAAAAAACCGAATTTTTAGCCCCATTGACTTGCATGGGGGTTCGGGTTCGGTCCCGGTCCCGAACAAATGGGAAGCTCGGGTTCGGGCTCGAACTGAACTCGGGGAGTGTTTGGCTCATCCCTAGTCTCTACCCCCACTGTATGTCCTGCCATGTCATTGCCTGCTACAACCTCCACTGACAGGGATGATGCTACAGTAATGGATGTACCAGGTCCTTCCTCACAATGTGACAGCATCCCATCAGCTGACGATTTACGCAGTCAGATTACATTGCCCCAGCTGCTGCAGCGTAAGAAAAAACATAGTCCCAACCAGGGACTCTGCTCCCTTCCGTGAATTTGCTGAATGTACTGTACCACAGTGGCATGTTCCAAAACGCCATTAAATTTTCATGGAAGGCCATTCCAGCACTATACCAGCACGTGGAAGACAATGTTATCGAGTCATTGGGAAAGGCAGTCAGCAGCAAGGTGCATGTGACTTAAGACACGTGGTCCAGCAAGCATGGACAGGGTGGTTACATTTCCTTCACGGCACACTGGGTAACTCTGATTGCAGCTGGGAGGGATCCAAGACAGGGCTCTGTGCTGGAGCTTGTTCATCCACCACGCCTCCAGAAAGTTGCTTGTATGAGGTCTGTCTGCTCCACCACCACCTCTCCCTCTTCCTCCTTCTGTGTCTATTCTGTCAGCTCTGCAGGGGCAGGTGCAGAGATGGTTAACACCACGCCAGCTTCAGCTGGGAATGGTCGTCTGTGATAATGGCAGCAACCTTCTCTCCGCCTGGGTAAGTTGACGCATGTACCATGCCTAGCCCACGTCCTAAATCTGGTGGTACAGCGTTTCCTAACCAGGTACCCAGGGCTGGCAGAGCTTCTCAGCCAGGCCAGAAAAGTCTGCAGCCCCTTCAGACGGTCATTCCCAGCAAGTGTTCGCCTGGCAGAAATTCTAAGAGAATTCCACCTTTTCCCAAACCGTCTGATCTGTGACATGCTCGCCAGGTGGAACTCGACATTAACAATGCTGCAGCATCTGCACAAGCAGCAGAGGGCCATCAACGAGTACCTGTGTGAGTATGGCACAAGGACAGGTTCAGGTCAACTTGGTTTCCCCCCCCCCGCAGTGGCTGATGATCAAGGATGCATGCACTGTACTGTCACCATTTGAGGAGGCAACGAGGATGGTGAGCAGGGTCAGTGCATGCATCAGTGACACAATTCCTTTAGTGTTCCTGCTGGAGCACACTCTGCGGGGAATTATAGATGTGGCTCTAGAGGCAGAGCAGCGGGAGGAAGAGGAGGCCTTCCCTAGCTCTGAAGACCCCAGTCTTTCCGCAGACAGCATTCCAGCGGGTCCTCCTCAGATCAGACAGGAGGAGGAGGAGGAGGAATATTTAAGTAGTGGTGGCTTTGAAGGTGGGGATTCCTCAAGGGATGGTTTTGTGTTCCCAAAAACACAAGGACTGGTACGTGGCTAGGAGGAGGAAGTGCACGATGGGGTCATCCTCCTCATTGACCAGGAAGACTCGGAAGCTAATGCCACCTCCAACCTACGCTGCATGGTCTCCCTTATCCTGCAAAGCCTGCTAAAGGACCCCGGGATTCGTGCTATCAAGGCGAGGGATCATTACTGGTTGGCAACCCTTCTTGATCCACGATACAAGGATAAAGTTGCAGAGCTCTTCCTGCCCGCACAGAGGGAGCACAGGATGAAAAAACTTGAGGACGCTCTAAAGCGACATTGTGTAACACCTTTCCAGGCACTGGTAGGTTACCAAGTGATGACACAGGTGCTTCTGAGGCTGCGGATGATCAGAGGAATAGTGGTGAAGGCCGGGGCCGCTTGACTGATGCGCTTTTAAAAAAATTTAGTCCACGACGCCCAGGGACGTCAAATGTAGGCACCCATTGGCAGCGTCTTCAACATTAGGTGCAGGACTACCTAGGGGCAAGGGCAGACCTGGATAACTTTCCAGCAGATGATCCACTGGTTTACTGGGTGTTGAGATTGGATCACTGGCCAGAACTAGCCACTGGCCAGCCAATATGCTATGCAGGTTGCCCTTCATCCAGCATGCTTTCTGAAAGGACGTTTAGTGCTGCTGGAGGTTTTGTCACAGACAAAAGAGTGCGTCTGTCCGCCGACTCTGTAGACCGGCTGACATTTATAAAAATGTATCAGTCCTGGATCAGCAGCTATCAATCCCCTGATGCTGATGTAACGGAATAGATCGGGGATGTCTTCTGCATTCACAAAACCTCCACCACTGAACTCTTCCACAATACCACAAAAGGGTTACAGTGTGAAGGCACTTGCTGCCATGAAAGGCACACTATTTGGCTGCACTGATGCCTGTGCCAGATTTATATCATTTTAATTTTTCAAACCACAGGGTCCAACCCTGCACTCTTCCACAATACCACAAAAGGGTTACGGTGTGAAGGCACTTGCTGCCATGAAAGGCACAATATCTGGGTGCACTGACGCCTTTACCAGAATCATATCTTTTTAATATAGGACCGCATGGTCCACCCCTGCACTCTTCCACAATACCACAGAGGGGTTATTGTATGATGTCACTTGCTGGCCTGGCACCAAAAGCACAATATCTGGGTGCACTGACGCCATTACCAGATTGATATTTTTTTTAATATAGGACCGCATGGTCCACCCCTGCACTCTTCCACAATACCACAGAGGGGTTATTGTATGATGTCACTTGCTGGCCTGGCACCAAAAGCACAATATCTGGGTGCACTGACGCCATTACCAGATTCATATTTTTTTTAATATAGGACCGCATGGTCCACCCCTGCACTCTTCCACAATACCACAGAGGGGTTATTGTATGATGTCACTTGCTGGCCTGGCACCAAAGGCACAATATTTGGGTGCACTGCCACTGACGCCTGTACCAGATTCATATCCTCAGAGGGGTTACTGTGTGACGGCACTGTTGCCGATGCTAAAGGCCCAATTTTAAAGAACCTATTGTTACTTTCATCATATTTATTTTTTTTTAAACACAATTTTATTGTTTTTTCAGTAATACAGCAACAAGGCGCTCCCGGAAGCCCATAGAGCGATGCATAATCTCAGGGTGGCAGTACAAGTTTAAACAAATGATATAAAGAATCAGAACCTGCTTCCTTTCCCTGAGACATAACGCTGCCTCGCAAAAACATACAAATCAATTATATAAAACTTACATTATAAACAACAAAAATAATAAACAGAGAAAAGAAAAAGGAAGAAAAAAAAAAGGGGGGGGTGAAAAATTCTGTTCTGTAGATCAAGGTCTCTAGGTCCAACATTTCTATACACTACGTGATGGCCTGCGTCGAAAGCCAAGGTTCCCATATCTTTGTGCATTGTTGGAGCGTATCATGTAGTTGAGCCGTTAGACATTCCATTTTATAGATATACCACACCTTCGCAACTATCTCCGGAACATGGGGAAGGTCTCGTTTCCATGAGCGAGCTATGCATATGCGAGTGGAAGTGCAAATACGATGGGTTAGGCGGAGGGAGGAGCGAGACAGACCATGGCGTTGGGACGGGCTATTAAGCAAGGCCAACACAGGATCGGGGGAAACCGGCACACCAAGAGCTCTGGAGATCATATCGAAGACTGAGGACCACAATACTGTTACCAGCCCACACTCCCACCACATGTAATAAAACGTTCCACGTTTGCCGCAACCCCTAGAGCACAAGCCTGATAGCGCAGGATAGATTTTCTGTAAACGGACCGGGTCCAGGTACCATCTGGAGAGTAGCTTATAACAATTTTCTTTTATCAGAGTACATGTTGTTATCCCCATCGAGGACTCCTTAATTGCCTCCCATTCCTCCCTGGTGAGGTGGCGACACAGATCTATTTCCATAATAGCTGGTACGAGCACGGGTTTTCGAGAGATGGGCGGAGGAGAAGATTATATATATGGGATATCGCTCCTGCGGTGCTTGAGCTTCTCAATACTAAATTTTCAAAAGGGGTCTCTACCGGGGTGCCCATAGTCAGACGGCTACATACAAAATGTCGAATTTGAGAATACCTATAAAACTCTCGTAGAGGGATATCATGTGACTCTCTAAAGCGGGTTGTCACACAGTGGTAGCAGACTAGACGTAGTATTGGTGAGGGACATACTGTATTTGACCTTAGACCATATGTCCAATGAATGGGTGGTGGTGGGCAAGAGACGCCCTCTTTCTGTCGAGGAGATCTGTCTCCAGGGAACTTGTGATAAGCATGAAGGGGCAACATAATCGTTCTCTATGTCAACCCAACAGATCCTGCCTCTTCTAGCGGACCATTGGAGGAGCTGCGTCAACTGTGCCGATTTATAGTACAGGGATAGGTCAGGGACTGCAAGTCCCCCATGTAATTTAGGACGGCGTAGGATCAGTCTGGAAACTCTCGGTTTCTTCCCCTGCCATACATAGCGGTAAAAGGCTGACTGGAGGTCGGGTAGGATCGTCAGTGGTAGGGGGACCGGTAAGGTGCGGAAAAGATACAGAAGTTTCGGGAGTGCTGTCATTTTAAGAGCATAAATACGGCCCAGCCAGGAGATGGAGTAGGAGGACCATTGCCGCAGTAGGGATTTGATGTGCTTAATCATGTCAGGGTAGTTATAGGAGTAGAGCTGCGATACTTGAGCTGTGAGGTAAATCCCCAGGTATTTAAGACGTTGGGGACACCAACGGAAGGTGAATGAGTTCCGTAAGTGTGTAACGACCTCCTGAGGTAATGAAATATTTAAAGCTTCAGATTTAGTAATATTAATTTTGTAGCCAGAAAGGGCACCAAAGGAGGAGAGGCAACTGTATAGGTTTGGCAGTGAAACAAGTGGTTGTGTTATCGTGAGTAAGATATCGTCTGCGAAAAGACTTAGCTTATAGTTTTTGTCGCCCGCTGCTATTCCAGAAATATCTGGGTGACCCCTTATCTGTTCCGCCAGAGGTTCAAGGCATAAGGCGAACAGAAGTGGGGACAGGGGGCAACCCTGACGCGTACCATTTAAAATGTCGAATGGTCTTGACCTCCCTCCCATAGTCGTGACCGAGGCCGTTGGCGAAGTGTAAAGTGCACGAATACCCCTTATCATCTCATCTCCCACCCCGAACCTCCTCAAGACCTCCCATAAATAAGTCCAGTCCACTCGATCAAATGCCTTCTCAGAATCGAGGGAAAGCAGTAGCGACGATTGTTTGGAGGCATGCGCTATAGAGAGTAGGTTCACCGCGCGGCGGATATTATCCGGAGCTCCCCGAGATGGGATAAAACCGACCTGGTCAGGATGCACTAGGGATGGTAGATGGCGGCTCAGACGCGTAGCTAAGACCTTTGCATAAATTTTCATGTCTACATTCAGGAGTGATATTGGGCGGTAGCTAGCGCACGTAGTAGGATCTTTCCCTTCCTTGGGAATCACCACTATGGAAGCGGCCAGCAGCTCTTTGGGAGGGGTGTTGCCTTCCAGGAAGCAGTTATACAAATTAGCTAGGAGCGGGGCTACTTGAGTTCGGAATTTCTTATAATATAAGGGGCTAAACCCGTCCGGGCCTGGGGCTTTAGATGTTCGGAGTTCTTTCAGTAATGGGAGAATCTCCTCGGTAGTAATTGGAGACGCCAACGCGTTCGCCTGCGGTCGGGTCAAAGATCGTAGTGGCAATTGGTCTAAAAATGAGCGAATCTTTTGTTGTTTCTGGCCATCAGATGTGGCTGTCGTACCGTCATATAGCTTAGAATAATAGTGCGCAAAAGCTTCAGCTATTTCCGATGGAGTTACTGCCGGGGTATCCCCGATCTCTGGATTTTGGCGATAAAGTTACGCTTACGCAGGGCGCGCAGTTTGCGGGCTAGCATGGCGTCTGGCTTGTTACCCTTCTCAAAAAATAGCTGTCCGACCCTACGTAGGTCGCCCAGTGCCCTCTCCGTCTGTAGGGAATTCAGTTCTCCCCTGGTAGCCACTATTCTGTGTCAGATCACTGGATCTGGTTGAGCTTTATGTGATCTCTCTAAAGTAGCGAGAGTAGCAGTCAAATCCGTCATTTGGGAGCGCATTTTCTTATAGTGGGCCGCTTGCAGACCTATTAGTCGGCCCCTTAAGACCGCCTTATGGGTGGTCCACAACAGATCTGGAAGATAGTGTTCAGGGTTGTTATCCAGAACGAAGTTCGCCAGTGCTAGTTCCAATTCAGTAGCGACCTCCGGTCTCAACAACAGGGCATCTGGAAGGCGCCAAGGAGGGCGGAGGGAGCCCCTGGATCCATCTGCCAAGATCACACTGAGAGGGGCATGATCAGACCATGTTATCTCATGGATCTTAGCAGATAGCACATCTCTCACCGCCCGTTGGGGGACAAAGACAAAATCAATTCTCGTGTATGTTGTGTTCGGGTGGGAGTAAAATGTGTAGTCTCTTGTCGTGGGGTGTAAGAGGCGCCAAGCATCTACCATTTGGGTTTGTACCAAGAAGTCTTTAAGGAGTGGTCTGTTAGGATGGGACTCAGACTGAGTAGGAGTGGTAGATCTATCTAAAACCCGGTCAAGGATGGAGTTAAAGTCACCCCCGATGATCACCTCCCCCCCAGGGAAGGGTTCTAACAGAGTCAGGAGCCGGTCATAGAAATCAGGATCCCTGGTGTTAGGAGCATAGACATTGAGTAGTGTTATCGATCTATTGTCAATAGTGCCCTGAAGCAATAGAAACCGTCCCTCCTTATCCGACACTTTTCTTCGAAGTACAAAATTTATGCGGGATCTAAAAAATATGGAAGTTCCCCGGTGTTTCGTCTCCGCACAGGCGTGGTAATGCAGCGGGAATCGTTTATCAAAAAATCTAGGTGATTTACCCTGAGCGAAATGCGTTTCCTGTAGGAGGAGAATGTCCGCTCCCAGAGAAACATAGGATCGCATCGCCTTACGCCGTTTCATTGGGTTATTAAACCCTTTTACGTTATGCGAAATTACATGTAGCGGCATTGCATAGATAAAAATTGGGAAAGCAGCTGGGAGCTAACCGTCGTAGCCACTCTTAAACAGGGCAGAAGAGAGAAGGCAGGCGAAGACGGCATTAGATATCCCAGAACACCCGTGCGGTATACCAATTCACATATATCAACATATGACCACAGTTTACCTGACCTTTCGAGACCTTGATCGGGAAAGAAAAAGAAGAGGAAAAAATGAGAACAAAAAAACCAAAAAGTAAAAATGTTTGCAAAAAGAGAGAAAAAGAAAAAATAAATCAAAAAGGAAAAAAAAATAACTCTCAGAAAAAAGGAGAACACACACATTTTAACTCGGATTGCACAAAAAAAAAGCAATCCGGCGAAGATCCCATCCGTTAGGGAAATAGTCTCGGGATTTGTCCAATCCCGGTAATACGCCACTTCTGGCAGGAAACCGAGAAGGGCGCCCAGAGCCCTGGGCGGAGGGGTGGTCAGCGACATCCACCAAGTGGCTTCACCGAAGACAGAATCTCGCTCCCGCGAGGATCCAACGGAAGCTCATCATTCCAATGAAGTTGTAGTGCAAAAACTTAGATAAGATCCATATCAAAATGATCTACAATAACAGCAAAGTCCCTGCATCCCCGTGTAGACCTCATGTGGCCGGGTAAGAAGACATTAGTCATGGTGGAGGAGGCGGCGAGGGTCGCGACTGGCGTTCATTTTGCGAGGCCTGAGACCATTCAGTCTCCATCCTCTGCGGTGTAAAGGACCTCTCTCGTGGCGGGGATGCTCGCGTGTCTGCCAGGCCCAGAGCATGGAGAAATCGGTCAGCCCTCTGCAGGTCTTCCAGCACATGCGTAGATCCGTGATGGGTCACCACAAGTTTAAACGGGAACCCCCAGCGATATCTGATGTTTTGCGCAATCAGTTGGTCTGTGATAGGTTTAAAGGAGCGACGATTTTGTAAAGTAGTTGGTGAAAGATCGATAAATAATTTCGGCATAACGTTGTCAATGGCCGGAGTTTGCGTTCTAGCAGCTGCTACCACCGCGTCCTTTATCCCATAATAATGAAATCTAGCGATGATATCTCTAGGACATTCTCCAGGGCGTGGACGGGGTCTTAAGGCTCTGTGTATCCTGTCGAATAAACAGTGTTCCAGGGGGGTATCAGGCAAGAGACTGAGCAGGTACCTGTGCATAAAGTCCGGTAGGTCTGTAACCTCTTCTGGGACCCCTCTGAGACGCACGTTGTTCCGCCGGGACCTGTTGTCCTGATCTTCTTGTGCCCTCTGGAGTTGGTGCACCTCCTCAGTTAGGGCCTCCAAATGTTGAGCCATGTCATTATAGACTTTAACTGAGGCGTCGTTTGCCCTTTCTAGAGCGTCCGTTCGTGCCCCCACTGCATCAATCTCAGCTCTCACCTCCGCTAGGCCTTCTCGTATATCCCCCTTGATGTCCGCGCGGAACGCTGAGAGTAATCTCTCTATGTCCCCTCTCGTGGCCGGGCCGGTTTCAGGAGAGCGCGGGGTGGCGGCCGCCATCTTAGGTGAGGCAGCGAGTTCCGGGCCTGGCGTGCGATCGCCAAACAAAGAGTGGAGTCGGCCCGTAGGTTGGGATTTTTTCAATTTTGGGGGCATCTCCAGGTACCTGGTACAGTCCGGGACCCGAGAGAGTCACTCAGAGCCTGGATCGATTGGGCTGGGTTGCAGGATCGCCAATGTTAGCTGGGATGAGCGCGGAGCTCCGGGATCACGCGGCCATCTTGGTTAGCCGCCGGACACACCCCAAGTTTCATCATATTTTAACCAAAAAAAAAAATCACTAAACTTTTTCTGCGGGTCCTAAAATGTCTTTTCATACAGGCTGCCGCCCCAAGCAGTTGTTTATGAATAGATTAAAGGAAAAGCATTTACCGTCATTTGAAACGTCATTTTTTTGTTTTTAAAGGTTTCTATACATCCTACAAATCCGCCACTTCACGGGCAGGTTATGGGGACCTCCTAGGCACGATATTTGAAGGAATTTTTCGTTTTTATTTTTAACCCTTATTTCATGGAAGACTCACTGTCCCTTTAAAAAGTTTTTTTTTTTTACTTTTTGTCCTTGTTTCCTGTCCCCCAGGGCACTACCCGGACCCCCATACACCTTTTATGGCAAATATCTAGCATATATGCCCTGTTGGAGGGCACTCTAAAAATCGAACTTTGAGTCCCATTGACTTGTATTGAGTTTGAGTTCGAACCTTTGAAAAGTTCGAGTTTGAATGCGAACCAAACTCGGGGGTGTTCGGCTCATCCCTACTCCTGGTTTTGTTCATACACACATATATATGGGTATGTGTGTATGTATATACATACGCATATATATTACAGACCTCAGACCAGACATACATATATACAGTATATATACAGTTGTGTTCAAAATTATTCAACCCCCAATGCTGTAAAGGGTTTTAGGGAATTTAGTGTACATTTGTAATTGTATTCAGAATGAAATCCTACAGGGACTTTTTAAAGAACCATATGCAACTAAAATGACATCAATTGGTTTTGTAATGCAGTAGTAAATGTTTTTGTGAATTCTTCATTGACACAATTATTCAACCCCTTAAAGACTTCCAATCTGAAGAACAGAGGTTCATTCAAGTGTTTTCAATCAGGTATTGAAAACACCTGTGGATGTCACGGAGCAGCAATAAAGCATAATAAGCACCAATTAGGCAGCTTTAAAATGACTGTGATACTCAGCTCCTTCTAGACATTTACTGGTGTGGTTACAAACATGGTGAAGTCAAGAGAATGGTCCAGGAAGACAAGAGAAGAGGTGATTACTCTTCACAGGAAGGGCAATGGCTATAAGAAGATTGCAAAGATGTTAAACATACCAAGAGAGACCATAGGAAGCATCATTCGCAAATTCAAGGCATAGGGCACTGTTGAAACGCTACCTGGTCGTGGCAGAAAGAAGATGCTGACTTCGACTGCTGTGCGCTACCTGAAGCGTAGAGTGGAGAAAAGTCCCCGTGTGACTGCTGAGGAACTGAGAAAAGATTAGTCAGATGTGGGTACTGAAGTTTCAGCTCAGACAATACGGCGCACACTGCGTAATGAAGGCCTCCATGCCAGAACTCCCAGGCGCACCCCCTTCCTGTCTCCAAAGAATAAGAAGAGTCGACTGCAGTATGCCAAAAGTCATGTGGACAAACCACAGAAGTTTTGGGATAGTGTTCTGTGGACTGATGAAACAAAATTAGAACTCTTTGGGCCCATGGATCAACGCTATGTTTGGAGGAGGAAGAACAAGGCCTATGAAGAAAAGAACACCTTGCCTACTGTGAAGCATGGCGGGGGTCAATCATGCTTTGGGGATGTTTTGCTTCTGCAGGTACAGGGAAGCTTCAGCGTGTGCAAGGTACCATGAATTCTCTTCAGTACCAGGAGATATTGGATGACAATGTGATGCAGTCCGTCACAAACCTGAGGCTTGGGAGACGTTGGACCTTTCAACAGGACAATGATCCCAAGCATACCTCCAAGTCCACTAGAGCATGGTTGCAGATTAAAGGCTGGAACATTTTGGAGTGGCCATCGCAGTCACCTGACTTAAATCCGATTGAGAACCTCTGGTGGGACCTGGAAAAAAAATTTAGACCAGCCCCATATTGTGATAAGTGCAAACGAAAAGGATACTAATGGTAAGATATGTGTCAGGTTCGTGCCAGGAAGGAGCCATGGCACAGCCTCAGTGTGATGTTATAGTCCCAAGCACTGGGGGTGAGCAAGCAGAAAGACACTGGAGACAGTATATGCACAACAAAGCTTGTATCGTGGGATGGTTCACAGCAAACAGTCCAGCACAGAACAGATAGTAACACAGGCAAGTGGATGGTGGGCCATGCAGTCTCTCTCTAGATCCTCTTGAGGGGAAACAGGAGCCTTTGGTACCAGTACCTGATAGAAGGTCTACCTCCAGGAAAGAGCTTGAGGGCTGGAAGCCAATTGAGAGTCTCTGGACCCACTGGATAGTGGGCCACGCAGTGGATCGTCCAGCAAGCAGGAACCAGGTAATGCAGACACAGCAAGGATGGAATAACTGGTGTACACGGCAGAGCAGATGATACAGGAAACATACAATAACAAGAGGGAGCTCTCAGGACCTCTGACAACAGGAAGGGAAAACACAAAATGAAAGAGCAACGGGGAGGAGGGTGTGGTCTGGTTTTATGCAGAACCTCAGGTTCAGACACAGGAGTTAACCCTTAGGTGGGAAGCAGGTAAGGAGAGCTAGTGACCCAAGCTGACCACAGCAGGCTCTCAGGGCTGAGGCATGACAATATGAAAGCAAAATCCATCTGTCACAGCAGCCCATGGTCTCATGGTTGGGAACAAGGTGTTCCCATTACAACCAGTACTCTTATTATAGATAAACTCTCAGCCATCAAATTCATTATATACTGTATATAAATCCCTAGAGTATAGTCCTTTTTTATTTGGACTAATGTTACATTTAGAAGTCAAGCTTTCAAGTGTATACATCTCTTCTTCAGGCCTAATACAAAATGAATGTAGGGTGATATCTGTCACGGTCCACCCCGTGTACCTGTCTAGCAAACCTGGATCTAAGAACTTTGCCCTGGATTTCTTCATTCTTGGATTCCAGTCCAGGTTTTGCCCAGGCTAAGCACCATGTCCAGGCTCCTGGAGATCCAGCCTGGGTTTTCTTGTCTAGCCCTGGAATTACAGCTGAGGCCCATCTGCTATCAAGCCTCCTTAAATAGCAGAGAGACTCAACTAGCAGTGGTTCTGCATTATTGTGCTCCCTGACTGAGGTCATCTGGACGTGTGCAAACCTGCTCCTGCTAATCCATCTGTCTACCGTGTTGTTTCTAGATACATCTGCCTGTGCAAGGGACTCTCAGCGATCTCTACCTGTGGATTACAAATGATTACCACCGTCTCTGACCTTTTTGATCTCAAGGTACCACTGTCAGCTATCTGGATTTATTCCTAGTGGACCTTGTCTGCAGTCTGGGACTGCATAGTCCACTATCCTGACTCTCCATCCAAAAACTCTCCCGGGACTTTATATATTTCTTTATTCATTCAGTGCCTGCTGCCAAGGCCTATTTAATGAAACTTAAACTTATTCATTGTGTGATTCCTGTCTGGCCTCCCCTCTGTGTCGCCGCCTGCTGGGCTCTCACCTGACCCGCACACGCCACGTGACAATATCACACAAATAACAGATATGCGCAGAATAAATTGGCCACTCACAAGGATTTGGAAATTATTTTGCCCATCATCCTCCAGCTGTGGCTGTGTAACTGATATAGCCATAGCTACAACTGGAGGATGATGGGCAAAATAATTTCCAAATCCTTGTGAGTGGCCAATTTATTCTGCGCATATCTGTTATTTGTGTGGTATTATCCTTTTAGATTATATCCCTGTTTTTTAGCTCTTCTTCAGGCCTGAAAGCTAAACTCAGCTTCATTAAAATCTATTTAAATTATTAATAAATTTTAATAGTATATTATTAAATAACAGACCTGTTACCGTCTCTTCTGCTTAATGTTTTTGGAGGATGGGGGCCTCATCCATGATGGTCCAGTGGGCAAAGTGGCATATATTTAGTCTCCCTGGTGGTCCATTTGAGAGTCATCAGTCTGGCCATTCAGCCTAATCCCGGGCGGTCCTGGTGGGAGACCAACACGGCCTTTGCTTCCATCAAGCACAGATCGCATTGTGTCTCTCGTGCTGAACTTGCTTAGTGAGCAGTGCAGGCCTTAGTGTGGGGCCAGGAGCAAGTTAAAATGTGGGGCAACTTTTTTCCCCCCACACATTGATAGAGACATACAGGGTTATTCAGAGAAAGGTGAAAATCAGGAGAATTGGCAAAGACGAGAACAATCTAGACCAAATAACCGATTTAGAAAGTGATATAAATGGGAGAATTTTTCTGGTTTGGCTATTTTGACCTAAAATTTTCACTTCTCCAGTCATTCTCCTGAGTTTCACCTCTCTGTGAATAACACTGATAGTCAGAGACAGTGAGACACGCAGAGTTACAGAGACACTTTATGAGAAACATTGACAGGCACACACAACAAAGACACTGACAGGCACACACACACATTAACAGGGACACAGAAATGGGAACAGTGACAGAGAGGAACACTGATAAGCACAGTGACTGAAACAGAGACACAGGTATTCGCTGACACACACTGATATGTACACAGGGACCCCAACAGACAGACACATTGAACCTCAGAGACACAGATACTGACACACTCCCAATTACTATAAAAGAGACTGATGGAGACAAAAGACACTGACAGAGGCAGTATGACCGTCCTTAAAACACACTGACAGCAACACATACAGTTACAAGTATTTATAAAGCGCTAACAAATTCCATAGCGCTGTACAAGGGGTGAGACAGATAACAAATATACATACAAGTAAAACACAGAAAATCACAGAGACACACAGACATTTATAAGGACAGACATCTAAAGGTATTGGGTGACTGTACTTGCCCCTGGCTGCCAGCTCTCCTCTGAACACAGCATTGAGATACAGACATGGCAGCTTGTATTACTGCAAGGCACGCATGTCCTAGTAACAGACACAGCTTCTGCAGAACCTCTTGGGATGTAAAAGTCTTCAGCTATGTTCCTGTGAAACTCTAGCATGCCTCAATGCATGTAGGTGGTGGTGGGTGAGGTGAGGCCGACCTGTTACAGCATTGAGGTCCCCTAATATTCCTCTTCCATGGGGTATTGCAGCTGCGCCGGCAGAGGGGGGGCGGCCTCATTTTTCATGTAAAACTCTCCCCATTAATGAGACAACTTCTACAAGAATAATATTCATTTAGGGCACATGTAGCCCTAAAATGGAAACAGCAGGATTTGCTTCAGTAATGCGGCTCATCATTAACCCCTGGGGAAACCAGCTGGAATCCCTAAATCTAAGCTGGAATCCCTAAACTGAATTCAGTTAATAATCCCAAAATCCCTTCAAAACCAGGAATCGAACCCATGTGAACGTGTGAAGGGCTGCTCTGCCTCCTGCTGCTCTCATGGGCATCACATGGGGAGGCAGGATGGAGTGAGAGGGCTGGGCAGAGCTATCACTGCATGGCTCCAATGGATCCTGCAAGAGATGGACCCCTGGGACATGCTGCAAGCAATGTGCTGGGGATGCAGCATAGGTGGCAGCCATGTATTTGTTTCTTCCTGTGTCCTCATGGCAGCAGGTTTTCCCCCCACGTGCCAGAGGTTTGCCGCCCAGAGCTGTCATTTCCTTCCACTTCCCTTCATGTGCAGATTACAGACTGGCCTCTG
The DNA here is from genome assembly GCA_009667805.1 of Leptobrachium leishanense. Taxonomy (NCBI): domain Eukaryota; kingdom Metazoa; phylum Chordata; class Amphibia; order Anura; family Megophryidae; genus Leptobrachium; species Leptobrachium leishanense. The sequence continues at coordinate 223,432,056 of CM019066.1, read as the reverse complement.
GGTGCTAGAGCCCCGCCCACCCCTGTATACCATTGGAGAGCAGAGCTGCAGTCTGACTCGTGCCCGTCACTCACACACTGCCCCTGCCTGCTTCCTTCCTTCGTGGAGCTGAAGCGGGGGGGGGGAGCGCTCACAACCAGACTTGCTCAATATGTGGGACAGTAAACCCTGCTGGGCGGGGCCAGACACCCGGCACCTTCTGCACACGCAAAAAGTATGTCTGTTGGTGATTTGGGATTTTGGTGCCCCCTGCTGCTTAGCAGTAAATCAGCAGCCTGCGGCTTAAAAAAACCCAAAACTTCCCTGCTCTAGAAAACGGACCCAGCGGCCCAAAAACAAAGCAATTCCTCCCGCCATCCCAGTAGGCCAGTCCGGCCCTGCTTGGAGGTCAATCGAGAATTGAGGGAATATTGCTAGCTCCGAATAGAACCTCCCTATGGCTGATCGTCTAGCGTATATTGTAAGTAACTAGGATCTGCTGTTATCTCCCTTTTATTTGTTTGCTGTTTGTGTGTAATGTGTAATTAATTGATTTATAATATCCATCTTTTTGTACCAATGCACTGTGATTCTATATCATAAATACTTATAACTTAAGTTTCTGCTTCTGGCTGATGAGATCCACGCTAACTGAAGAGACTGGAGTATTGCTTGTTATTTTAAGCTCGAGTAGCTACGAAATTGTGAGTTGCGGTTTCAGGGGACGGTTGGGTATGCAAGCGGGGATTGTTGTCTACGCAGTCACTGTCTGGGTCTAGGATAGACAGACAGCGTGGTTGCTTAGCCCAGCGTCTCTCGCTGCGACGCGTGTAGTGTCCATGAGCACTGGTGGCAGCATAACTAATAGAATAGGAAAGTGAGCCCAGGGATTGTGGAAGACGTAGTCACTACCCGATTCAAGAGAAGACTAGTACTACATTACACTCCTGGGACATTGTATCGCGCTCTACGTACCTGTTGCGAGAGAAAGTGTGCGGGGACGGATAGGTAAGCAAGCGCGCGGGGCTTGTGGTCTAGGCAGTCATTATCTGGGTCTAGGATAGACGGATAGTGAACGGCTTAACCCGGCGTCTTACGCAGCAGCGCGCCTAGTGGTCGTGACAACAGTCACTTTTCTTTTTTTCCTGTTCTTTCTCCTAGGGCTGGGATGGTGAGGACTGGTAGCACCCTCCAGTGTTTTCACATAATGTTATGGGTCTACATGGCCGCAAGACATTCTCAGCAGTTGGGGTTCTAAAGTTCTTCCTCCAGGAGACCCATTAAGTGGGAAGCTCCATACCTAAGTTCGGAGGCTATACATCTCATTATCATGCTACAGGACGCACCCACAAAACCAGAATTTCGATTGTTCACGTATCACAGTGAAAATACAACCTCGGGAGCAAGACAAAGTTTGCAGAGAAGCAGGAGTAAGGGTGTCCGTTAACACCCTCTAGAGTATAAAATAGTTGTGCAGCTGCAGCTGAGTATTGACTCCCTCTCACAGCATCAAAGATGAGACGGTAAATAATTCACAGGAAGACAAAGTAATACAATACCAGCGCTGCTTGAATAGGGTCCACTCGTGACACCCAGTTTATTTCCAGTGAGGACAGGAAAATACACAACACAGACGTTTCGGGGTCGCAGCCCCTTCCTCAGTGCGTAGTGCCCTAACCCTTAACAGACAAAACCCATATATATATACAAACACATAACAGGTAGGACAGCCAGACCTCCCCTCAGCAGGGAGGTTATGTGTTACCTGTTATGTGTTTGTATATATATATATGGGTTTTGTCTGTTAAGGGTTAGGGCACTACGCACTGAGGAAGGGGCTGCGACCCCGAAACGTCTGTGTTGTGTATTTTCCTGTCCTCACTGGAAATAAACTGGGTGTCACGAGTGGACCCTATTCAAGCAGCACTGGTATTGTATTACTTTGTCTTCCTGTATTTTCACTGTGTTCACACTATCACAGCTTTGGTTCACAGGTACCTATGCATTTAGGGTCAGATTTCTGGCTTCCGCCTGACCCTTGTTAGCATATACGTGCCTACCCCATCTGACAAGCATTTCTTTCATTCTCATGAGGAGCATCTCGCACAACTGCCAAATATTCATGTACTCATAGGTGGAGACTTCAACATAGCAATCGACCAATATACTACTTGATTTCTTGCTGTATGACACTTGGCGTCTCCTCCATCCTCATTAGGGATGAGCTGTTCGGTTCGGACAGTTCGGAGTTCGGGCCGAACTTAGCCTGTTTGGTTAGATCGCGAACTCCGAACATTTCAGGGTGTTCGGAGCAAGTTCGACCACAATGCACTTTCCCAATGGCCTGAAGCTCGTAATTGGCTACAGCCTTGCACCTGACCACAGGTCTGGTGCAAGACAGGTACAACAGTATGCCAATCACGGCTCAGAGTCCTGATTGGGGAAATTTTTCCCAATCATGGGCTCACAGAGCTAAGTCCTGCAGCACACTATATAAGGTTTCCACGCATAGCTTCAGCACGCATTTGAGAGGAGATTTCATGGAGATTGTTGTTCTGTGTTCTTACTGCCGGTCTGCCACGCTACTGGGGGGTCTCATTTCTACCAAATATCTGGGAATTTAGGTGATGTGTGTCTTGTCACTGTGCCAGCAAGTATTTTGGGGGTTATACATTTCTACAAAACATTTGGGAATTGAGGTGATCTTCTGTGTCTTGTCACTGTACCAGCAACTATTTTGGGGGTCACAAATTTCTACAAAACATTTGGGAATTGAGGTGATCTGTGTCTTGTCACACAGCCAGTCCCACGCAGTATTTTGGGGGGGGGGTCACTAATTTTACTAAATATCTGGGAATTGAGGTGATCTGTCTCTTGTCACTGCCAGCAAGTATTTTGGGGGTCACTAATTTCTACAAAATATTTGGGAATTGTTATAATCCGTGTGTTCTCACTGGCTGCCACCCATCAGGGGGTCTCGCTGATTTATAGGAGGTTTCTGAGACTTGTAATCTGTGGCTTCTCACTGCCACCCATCAAGGGGTCTCACTGATTTATAGGAGGTTTCACTGCCACCCATCAAGGGGTCTCACTGATTTATAGGAGGTTTCACTGCCACCCATCAAGGGGTCTCACTGATTTATTTGAGGTTTCTGAGATTTGTAATCTGTGTCTTGTCACTGGCTGCCAGCTATCAGGGTGTCTCACTGAGTTCTACCAGAGATCTTTAAATCTTTATACCAGAGTTGAATCAGAGTTCTGTATATATTTAATCTATATCACTCACCATGTCTGAAAGAACAAAAAGGACAGGCAGACGCTCCCAGACACAGATAAGAGGGCAAGCAGCCCCTGTGCCGGAAGGCTGTGCCTCTGGTCGTGGTGGACGTGGTGCATCCTCTGCAGGGGCACGCTTGTCCTTTCTAACTGGTGCTGGCCGTCTTAAGCAGCAGCAACATACAAAGGATTTGGTGGATTGGCTAACCAGGCCATCCTCATCCTCCGAGTCCTCTGCCAGCCAGGCTTCTAGTGCTTTACAGTCCAACTCAGCTGCCAAAGCATCTAATGTAGCCTCCATGTCCACAGCTACTCTTGCCGTAGCCTCGCTATCACACACGGAGGAGTCAGCTGAATTGTTTGACTACAACGACAGTGACATGCTGCTTGAGGATGCGCAGCAAGTACACTGCTCTGATTCAATCTTTGAGGTTGAGGAAGGGAGTATAATCAACCTAGAGGAAGGGGGTGCCAGTGATGACACACAAATAACTGGCACTCCTGTTGCCCCAGCAGCTGCAGCATACTGCCAAGTTGGCTCCAGTGACGAGGATATAGGGGATGATGATGATGAGGTCACTGACTCCACCTGGGTGCCAGATCGAACAGAGGAATCAGGTGAGGAAGAGGGGGAGGAGGAGGCACAACATCCTCTATGACCAACCATAGCACTAGCCAGTCCAAGGCATCACATGTCAGAGCTGCTCCGGTGCAGAGCGCTGTTGTCTCAAAGCACACACGCAGGAACTCTGCTGTCTGCTGGGAGTTCTTTAAGAAATGTGCAGCAGACCCCACCATTGCTATTTGTAATCTATGTCAGGTGAGGCTGAAGCGTGGGATAGACACCGGACACTTGGGTACCACGTGCTTGAGGCGACATATGACCTCCTGCCACACATCCCGTTGGCGCAAAACTTTGCGTAGGTCCTCCTCCTCCTCATTTGTCTCTACCCCCACTGTATGTCCTTCCATGTCATTGCCTACAACCTCCACTGACAGGGATGATGCTACAGTAATGGATGTACCCTGGTGAGGTCCTTCCTCACAATGTGACATCATCCCAGCAGCTGAAGATTTACGCAGTTAGATTACGTTGCTGCAGCTGCTGCAACGTAAGAAAAAATATAGTCCCAACCATCCCCAAGCACAGCGTCTAAATGCCAGCTTACCAAATTACTTGCATTGCAGCTGCTGCCTTTCAAGCTGGGGGACTCTGCTCCCTTTCCGTGAATTTGCTGAATGTGCTGTACCACAGTGGCAGGCTCCAAAACGCCATTACTTTTCACGCAAGGCCATTCCAGCACTATACCAGCACGTGGAAGACAATGTTATCCAGTCATTGGGAAAGGCAGTCAGCAACAAGGTGCATGTGACTTTAGACACGTGGTCCAGCAAGCATGGACAGGGCCGTTACATTTCCTTCACGGCACACTGGGTAACTCTGATTGCAGCTGGGAGGGATCCAAGACGGGGCTCTGTGCTGGAGCTTGTTCATCCACCACGCCTCCAGAAAGCTGCTTGTATGAGGCCTGACTGCTCCGCCACCTCTTCCTCCTCCTCCTTCTCTGGCGAAGTGGCAGTTAAACCGACGCGTGGCAGGGGCTACGCAATGGCTCAAGCAAAAAGATGCCATACTGTGCTTGAGCTGGTTTGTTTAGGGGACAGGAGCCACACCGGGCCAGAAATTCTGTCAGCTCTGCAGGGCCAGGTGCAGAGATGGTTAACACCATGCCAGCTTCAGCTGGGAATGATCGTCTGTGATAATGGCAGCAACCTTCTCTCTGCCCTACGCAAGGGTAAATTGACGCATGTACTGTGCCTAGCACACGTCCTAAATCTAGTGGTACAGCGTTTCCTAACCAAGTACCCAGGGCTGCCAGAGCTTCTCAGCCAGGTCAGAAGAGTCTGCAGCCACTTCAGACAGTCATTCCCAGCAAGCGTTCGCCTGGCAGAAATTCAAAGAGAATTCCACCTTCCCACAAACCGTCTGATCTGTGACATGCCCACCAGGTGGAACTCGACATTAGCAATGCTGCAGCGTCTGCACAAGCAGCAGAGGGCCATCAACGTGTACCTGTGTGAGTATGGCACAAGGACAGGTTCAGGTCAACTTGGTTCCCCCCCCGCAGTGGCTGATCAAGGATGCATGCACTGTACTGTCACCATTTGAGGAGGCAATGAGGATGGTGAGCAGGGACAGTGCATGCATCAGTGACACAATTCCTTTAGTGTTCCTGCTGGAGCACACTCTGTGGGGGAATTATAGATGTGGCTCTAGAGGCAGAGCAGCGGGAGGAAGAGGAGGCCTTCCCTAGCTCTCAAGGCCCCAGTCTTTCCGCAGACAGCATTCCAGCGGGTCCTACTCAGATCAGACAGGAGGAGGAGGCAGAATACTTAAGTAGTGGGGGCATTGAAGGTGGGGATTCCTCAAGGGGGGGTTTCGTGTGCCCCAGAAACACAAGGGCTAGTGCGTGGCTGGAGGAGGGAAGTGCACGATGGGGTCATCCTCATTGACCAGGAAGACTCGGAAGCTAATGCCACCTCCAACCTACGCTGCATGGGCTCCCTTATCCTGCAAAGCCTGCTAAAGGACCCCAGGATTCGTGCTATCAAGGAGAGGGATCATTACTGGTTGGCAACCCTTCTTGATCCACGATACAAGGGTAAAGTTGCAGAGCTCATCCTGCCCACACAGAAGGAGCACAGGATGAAAAAACTTGGACGCTCTAAAGCGACACTTGTGTAACACCTTTCCAGGCACTGGTAGGTTACCAAGTGATGACACACGTGCTTCTGAGGCTGCGGATGATGAGAAGAATAGTGGTTAAGGCCAGGGCTGCTTGACTGATGCATTTTTAATTTTTTTAGTTCACGACGCCCAGGGACGTCAAATGTAGGCACCCATTGCCAGCGTCTTCACCATATGGTGCAGGACTACCTAGGGGCAAGGGCAGACCTGGATACCTTTCCAACAGATGATCCACTGGCTTACTGGGTGTTGAGATTGGATCACTGGCCAGAACTTAGCCAATATGCTATGCAGCTACTAGGTTGCCCTTCATCTAGCGTGCTTTCTGAAAGGACGTTCAGTGCCGCTGGAGGTTTTGTCTTTTGTTAGACAAAAGAGTGCGTCTGTCCACCGACTCTGTAGACCGGCTGACATTTATAAAAATGAATCAGTCCTGGATCAGCAGCTATCAATCCCCTGATGCTGACGTAACGGAATAGATCAGGGATGTCTTCTGCATTCACAAAACCTCCAGCACTGAACTCTTCCACAATACCACAAAAGGGTTCCTGTGCTGTTAGTTATTCATTTAGATGGGGATTTATATTGTATAGATAGTCCTTATGCTGCCACCTAGTGGTCTTTCTGTATTGTACATTTTCTCTTTTTTCCCTCGCTTTATGATGATGCATTTCCTGTGTGTGTGAAGTCGTGGAAAGAAACCGTGTTTTGAGTTCAGCTATCTGATAAGGATTGTCCTCTGTGATTGCATCTACTTATACAGGCCAGGCATAGAGGTCTCTGCAAGGGATAAATCGCTATACAACGATCGAAGTCAGAATAGTTCCAGTGTGAATGCACTTCCTGCCATGAAAGGCAGAATATTTGGCTGCCATGACGCCTGTGCCAGATTTATAACATTTTAATTTTTGAACCGCAGGGTCCAACCCTGCACTCTTCCACAATACTACATAGGTGTTACTGTATGATTGTACTTGCTGGCCTGGCAGTCTGGCACCAAAGGCACAATATCTGGGTGCACTGACGCCTTGACCAGAATCATATCTTTTTAATATAGGACCGCAAGGTCCACCCCTGCATTCTTCCACAATACTACAGAGGGGTTACTGTATGATAGTACATGCTGGCCTGGCAGTCTTGCTGGCCTAGCACCAAAAGCACAATATTTGGGTGCACTGCCAATGACGCCTGTATCAGATTCATATCCTCAGAGGGGTTACGGTGTGACGGCACTGTTGCCGACGCTAAAGGCCCAATTTTAAATTACCTATTGTTACTTTCATCCAAAGCCTGCATAAGTTTCACAATAATTTAGCCAAAAAATCACTAAACTTTTTCTACGTGTCCGAAAATATCTCCTCTTTTCATACAGACTGCCGCCCCAAGCAGTTGTTTATGGATAGATTAAAGGAAAAGCATTTACCGTCATTTGAAACTTAATTTTTGTTTTTAAGTGTTTCTATACATCCTAGAAATCCGCCACTTCACAGGCAGGTTATGGGCACCTCCTAGGCACGATATTTGAAGGAATTTTTCATTTTTATTTTTAACCCTTATTTCATGGAAAACTCCCTGTCCCTTTAAAAACGTTTTTTTTTTTTACTTTTTGTCCTTGTTTCCTGTCCCCCAGGGCACTACCCGGACCCCCATACACCTTTTATGGCAAGTATCTAGCATATATGCCCTCTTGGAGGGCACTCTAAAAACCGAATTTTCAGCCCCATTGACTTGTATGGAGTTCGGGTTCGGATCCGAACATTTGGAAAGTTTGGGTTCGAATACGAACCCGAACTCGGACGTGTTCGGCTCATCCCTAATCCTCATCTGTGATTATACTTTCTACTCCCGTCCCCACAATATATTCCTGCATTATGTACTTTGTAGCAGAAACCTACTACCAGAACTTTTGTCCTCCACCATCCATGAAATCTCGTGGATGGATCCACAGTATGGTGGATACTGTGCTGAGGATTGGGGGTTTTATACGGACTCCTTGCTCTTGGCATTTCAACTATTCCATTCTTGTGTACAAGGGGTGCAGAATACCCTGATGGCGGATTTTAGGTAGTTTTTGTGCTCTTAATCCGGTTTCTGACAACTCCCTGATGAACATGTAGCTCTGCTTTAAAAACTGTATTCTGGTGCATTGAACTATTGCTGCCACCAGGGGGAGACAGAGACATTGTGGACTATGCTGGACAAAACCGAACTACATGTACCATCACCCTTTGCGTGAGGACAGGAAGGGGGTGGTACAAGGAAGAGGAAAGAGATCAACAGCCTCGTGCAAGGCATGGGCAGAGTGAAAGGTGGAGGACGCACGTTGGAGCTGTCAGGGATCGCAACCAGGCCGGAGTACAGACGCTGTCTTACTGGTGCTGGAGATCAGGACAGTAATCGTGTTGAGACCTACCTGCGCAGCGGTGAGAGGTCTGGAGGAAAAGCTAGTTCCGGAAAGACCCGTTAGGAGGCCGCGCCGATCGATTGGGAGTGCAGGCGGCGGATCATTGTTCCAGTTGCAGAGATTTGGCAAGCCGAGAGCAGATTCAGTAGCACGGAGTCCCTGTACACAGCGGAGAAGATCTTTTGGTCGAGGCATCGAGTGCTGGACAGTTTCGTTCATCGGATTGGTGAGAGGCCTTCAGGCCACAGTTCCAAAACAGAAACGCACGCTGCAATATTGTTTAAATTCACAGGGCCCCAACGGTGACTAGTCGAACATTGCTCTTTTCATTTACTGGCCATTTGAACATAGTACCCGGGTACCCTAGACAACACACATATATATTTTTGAGCTATTATTCACGGGACTTACACTCTAGAACTGAGGGGGTTAACCGGTTTTCTTTTACCTCCGCGTGTTTTTCCCGCGTTACGAATTCTTGTTACTCAAATACTGTATATGTGTATTATATGCTGCTTTATTGGGATCAGTAAAGAATATAATATAGAAAAATCCACAACAGTGCTGGTGTATAGTTATTTCCTAGTGCGGTGAGACTATCCCGAGGTTTATTCAGCGGCTCCTTCGGGGATGAGCGCTACAAACACATGGGATGCTCACAAAGCTATTCTTATAGGTATTGCCTCTCATCGTAAACTACTGAAAGAAATGCTTGCGTTGACTTCCAAACTTCAGCTCTTGGAGCATTAACATCGAGATCATGCGGATTCTCAGACCTTACGGTAGATAGTTAACAACTTAATCTTCTCCAATCCAGGCAGGTTCAAGTAGCACTTAAGTGGACCAACCGTAAATTTTTAAAAAAAGCAATAAGCCGAACAGTCAGACACCTTGCTTGCTAGGCAGCTGAAGCAGCTGACTCAAGCTCGTACAGTTCAGTCCCTTTGGAACCACGGAGGGGAGGTGACCCATGACCCTAAGGAGATATTGGCCCTTTTCGTGAATGATTACAATCGGCTCTACCAAGGTTGCACTGGTCCTGAGGGATGACCAGCCTTGGATGACATTCAAGCCTTCCTAGACAGCTGCCTACTCTCACTCAGACCCAGGGTGATAGACTTAACACTAGGCTTGTGCACCGAGGTTTTTTTTTTTTTGTTTGTTTTTTTTTTGGTTCGGTTCGATTTTTCAACTTTTCGATTCGGCTCGTTTCGACAGATTTCTGTTTTGATTCGGTTCGGCTCGACTCGTTTTTCGTGTACATTTTTTTTTTCGGAATATCGACCATTTTTCGTATTTTCGTGTCACTTTGCTCGTTTTTTGTATCGACTTTATGTAATTTCGGAGATTTTCGTTTTTTCGGAACGTCTGTTCTCCTCGCTTCAAAGCAATAAATTTCGATTTGACACCTTTCAAGTCCATTCAAAAATTTCCGAAAATATTTCGTTTCGGCTCGGAAAACTTTTCGGATCTAAAAATTTTCGGAAATTCGGCCGCATCCGAAAACACGAATCGGGAAATTTCGTGAAAATTCCGAAATTCCAAAACCCGAAACGCACATCCCTACTTAACACCCCTATTTCTGACAAAGAAATGGAAGCGGCCATTAAGTCCTGAGTAAAGCTAAAGCTTCTGGCCCTGATGGATTTTCTTACCCTTATTACAAAGCTATGAATGAGGTTCTTCCCCACTTGGTGACCATATTCAATGCCTTCTTGAAGGGAGATAAAACCCCTTCCCCCACTATGTGTTATGTTCCCCCAGCCAGGTCCCCTGGTGCTGAGAGCTCTTCTCAGCCCTTTTGGTTTTTAGGGTTAATTCTGTCTGGCTCTCTGCCCCTGGAGTCTCAGCGTCTGACCAGACCTGTGGTCACATGACCTGCACTTCCCTATATAATGGCAATCAGTGCAATGGTTCCCAGATCCAGTATAGTTCTTGCTTGCGGAGTTCCTGATTTCTGCATTCTGTATTTTGACTTCCTGGTTCATGACTCCTGGCTTTGTATTCTGACCATTCTCTCGCTTGATCCCATTTGTGTTTTGTCTGTGTGGTATTCTGGTTTATGTTTGTACCACACTACAGTCTCTGCTGTTTGTTTATTCTTGTGTGAGACCTAATTGCTAGGTATCCTGTTGGTTTTTTGGCATAACCTCGAGTTCTATTTGAGTCCAGGCCTGCTTGCTGCTGAATACATTTCTGTCAAGTCTGTTTTATGTGTGTGTATCTTGTGCAGCAGCTCATTGTTCTGTTTATAGAGACCACCTCAAGGATCTCTTTCTTGTTCCGTTGATAGATATTCCTTGTCAAGTCTGGTTTAACCCTGTTATTTCTTTGTGTACGTTTTCTCGTGTTCACTTCCGTCCTGGACTCTGTATAGTTAGAAGGCCATCTAAGGACCTTTCCCCAGTGCAGGGCTTTCCTCGTGTGTCTTGTCTGGTTCTGTTTAATCCTGTGTCCAGGGTTCTGCAGTATGAAGAGAGACACATACCCCTGCCTGAAGGGCTTAATACACTGAGCAGTGAGGACCCCCCTTTGGCTCCTGACGGGGGCCCACCGCAACACTACAGTTGTGTTCAAAATTATTCAACCCCCACTGAAATTGAGTGTTTTGGCCAGTTTGACATTGATTTTGATCATTCAGTCATCTTGCTTACAATTAAATCAAAGAGGCACATGTAGGTCAGACAAATATAACATAACATTTATAATGAAGTAACCACAAATGTCTTTTCTGTGCTCACATCATTATCAGTTTTATTCAACCCCCAAGTGACATTCAATCTTAGTACTTAGTACAACATCCTTTTACAGTTATAACAGCTTTTAAACGTGAAGCATAGCTTGACACAAGTGTCTTGCAGCGATCTATGGGTATCTTCGCCCATTCGTCATGGGCAAAAGCCTCCAGTTCAGTCACATTCTTAGGCTTGCGCACTGCAACTGCTTTCTTTAAGTCCCACCAGAGGTTCTCAATCGGATTTAAGTCTGGTGACTGCGATGGCCACTCCAAAATGTTCCAGCCTTTAATCTGCAACCATGCTCTAGTGGACTTGGAGGTATGCTTGGGATCATTGTCCTGTTGAAAGGTCCAACGTCTCCCAAGCCTCAGGTTTGTGACGGACTGCATCACATTATCATCCAATATCTCCTGGTACTGAAGAGAATTCATGGTACCTTGCACACGCTGAAGCTTCCCTGTACCTGCAGAAGCAAAACAGCCCCAAAGCATGTTTGACCCCCCGCCATGCTTCACAGTAGGCAAGGTGTTCTTTTCTTCATAGGCCTTGTTCTTCCTCCTCCAAACATAGCGTTGATCCATGGGCCCAAAGAGTTCTAATTTTGTTTCATCAGTCCACAGAACACTATCCCAAAACTTCTGTGGTTTGTCCATATGACTTTTGGCATACTGCAGTCGACACTTCTTATTCTTTGGAGACAGCAAGGGGGTGCGCCTGGAGTTCTGGCATGGAGGCTTCATTACGCAGTGTGCGCCGTATTGTCTGAGCTGAAACTTCAATACCCACATCTGACAAATCTTTTCTCAGTTCCTCAGCAGTCACACGGGGACTTTTCTCCACTCTACGCTTCAGGTAGCGCACAGCAGTCGAAGTCAGCATCTTCTTTCTGCCACGACCAGGTAGCGTTTCAACAGTGCCCTTTGCCTTGAATTTGCGAATGATGCTTCCTATGGTCTCTCTTGGTATGTTTAACATCTTTGCAATCTTCTTATAGCCATTGCCCTTCCTGTGAAGAGTAATCACCTCTTCTCTTGTCTTCCTGGACCATTCTCTTGACTTCACCATGTTTGTAACCACACCAGTAAATGTCTAGAAGGAGCTGAGTATCACAGTCATTTTAAAGCTGCCTAATTGGTGCTTATTATGCTTTATTGCTGCTCCGTGACATCCACAGGTGTTTTCAATACCTGATTGAAAACACTTGAATGAACCTCTGTTCTTTAGAGTGGTAGTCTTTAAGGGGTTGAATAATTGTGTCAATGAAGAATTCACAAAAGAAACATTTACTACTGTATTACAAAACCAATTGATGTCACTTTAGTTGCATATGGTTCTTTAAAAAGTCCTTGTAGGATTTCATTCTGAATACAATTACAAATGTACACTAAATTCCCTAAAACCCTTTACAGCATTGGGGGTTGAATAATTTTGAACACCTGTAGGTTACCGTCCCGCATCGTAGTGATCCCTAAGGAAGGGAATGATCCTGCCCTTTGATCAAAGAAATAGGCCTATAGTTTGAACAATGTAGACATTATAATCTACGCGAAGATCCTCGAACTACGGTTGGGCGTGTTTTTGCCTTCCCTGAGCCATTCTGATCAGCTTGGGTTTGTGGCAGGTAGGGAGGCGCCCAATAACATCTGCTGGGCCCTGAATTTTATCCACCTTGCCGCATGGACTCGTCCGAGGGGCCTTCCTGCTCTCGGTGGACGCAGAGAGGACCTTCAATCGGGTCTATTTGGGCTACCTCTGGAAGGTGCTAGGTTCATTTGGACTTCATGGAGAATTCCTCACCGGCATTCAGGTGCTCTTTTGTAATCCGAGCGAGTGTGTCGACATGGAAGGATTTCTGTTGACACTGCTCCCGATCCACAATGGGACTGTCCCCAGGAGTGTCCCCTGTATTGTTTGCCTGCTTCATAGAGGCCCTGGCTAACCAGCTGAGAGATCTGCCAGATATTCAGGGTAGCCATAGGTGTGGAACAATTTAAGATTGGTTTGTTTGCGGATGACGTACTCCTCTCCCCGACGTCCCCTTTTATCACCTTGCATGTACTAGAAGCTGTTCTATGGAAGTATGGGTCCTTCTCAGGCTACAAAGTCAATGATGCTAAAAGAGAGCTTCTCAAACTTTCCCTGATGCCAGTGGGAGGTGGCTCACCTTCAGGCAGTGTTCCCTTAATAGTGGCAACTGTCTTCTTGAGTCTTGGTCGGTTCTTCCTCTCCCTCTTCGGGAGGGTTCATGCGGTCCACATGAAATTGTTGCCCAAGATTTTATATTACTTTCAAACCCTCTCCACTCCCTTTAAAATTTCTGACCTCTCTCATCTACAAAAGGCGATTCATTTGAAATTCTCGTCATTCCTCCCTCCAAGAAGAACCCAATACCACCTATCTCTCTACAAGTAAATGGAACACCCATTAGCCCAACACCCCAAGCTCGCTGCCTTGGCGTCACTTTTGACTCTGACCTAACACTCTCTTCCTACATTCAGACAGTGACCAAATCCTGTTATTTTCAACTCAAACATTGCCCGTGTCCGCCCCTTTCTGACACAAGATACCACAAAAGTGCTGGTTTATGCTCTTGTCATTTCACGACTTGACTACGGCAACTCGCTCCTTATTGGCCTCCCCAACTCCTGTATCGCCCCTTTGCAATCTGTAATGAATGCAGGGGCCAGGTTTATTTTTCTCACTAAACGCACCTCGCGTACTTCCCCACTCTGCCAGTCCCTCCATTGGCTTCCTGTACGTTTCAGGATACAGTTTAAAATACTGATGCTCACGTTCAAATCACTCAATAACTCAACCCCTTCCTACATGTCTTTCTTACTCCGCAAGCACATCCCATCTAGACAACTCCGTTCAGCAGGTGATCTCCACCTGTCATCGGTCTACACACGCACGGCCAACTCTCGCCTCCAAGACTTCTCAAGGGCAGCACCAGTCCTGTGGAATGACTTGCCTCGCCCTATCAAACTCTCCCCTGATCTACAGGCCTTCAAGAAATCCTTCAAAACCCATCTCTTCAGATTAGCGTACCACATCACTGATGCAACTCTTCCCTCTGCTCACCTAATCACACTTGATTGAAGCCACTTCTATTGTCCCACCATTCCCAAACCACTGGCACTAATGATTCTGCTATCTAGTGCAATTCCTCTGGTCTTCCTCAACCCCAATCCCTCTAGACTGTAAACTATGAGCAGGGCCATCTACACCTCTTGTTTCCATCCTATGTCCGTTTATATGTATTTCGTTCCCTTTGGTTATTGTAAAGCGCTGCAGAAACTGTTGGCGCTATAAAAATGATGACAATAATAATTTACATTGCCTCAAGAAAAATACAGCCGGTATACAATAAAAATACCAGCTGGTACCAAAATAATCCCATAGGATTCATTGTTTAAAAAAATCCCCGTGTTTATTAAAATTTATTAAACTGTAAAAAAAATTCCCTTGAAGCAAGCCATTTTCATTATTTAGGATTTTTTTTTCCTGGCATTTTCTCGGGAATTTTTGGGTTAAAGTTTAGGTTTCTAACTTATGTTAAAGAAACTAGGCTTTTTTCCAGCATAGTTTTCAATGTAAAAAAAAATCGTGTTTTTATTAAATATTTCTTAAACAGTTTATTAATTTCAATTGCAGCAATAATCCATTTTGTTTATTTTTTAGGAGTTTTTTGGGCATTTTTTTTGGAATTTTTGGATTAAACTTCAGGTTTCCTAACTTATTTTAAATGTAATAACGAGTTGTGTTTTTTTTTTTTTTGCTGAACACATGCAGCTGTATTATTTTCACAGTCCGTCTGCGTTCAGCAATGAATTGGATACATTGTGGCAGAACCATGGACAGTTCCGAGCTTTAACCATGGTCCTGAAAGTGAAATATAGTATGATATGTTTCACTTTCAGGAGTCCTCACACTAATTGTAGAGCAACAATAATTTTTTCAGATCCTCAGAGTTCTTTGCCATGAGGTGCCTGTGAGACTTACACCGCTTTCCCTCTGTTATACCTGGTTAGTGTTTGTTCCGTCTCACATTTACTCCTTTCTACCTTGTACTTACTCCATTCCTGCCTCTTCTCCCTTCATCTCCCACTCCTATGCTTCCTCCATTCCTGGTTTTCCTTTGGCTGGCAGTATTCTGATTTTCCTACCTGTCCAGCCAGCTATATATTCTGTTCACTCTCTCACCTTCCCGCTGTCTCATTTTGTTTGTTTGTTTCCCTTACCCACTCTGTGGAGGTTCCGTGAGCTCCTTCTTGTTATAGTCCAGTCTGATCCTATATCTGTCTTGTATTTTCTTAGTTCTGTTTGGTACTTTAGGTGTTTTCCTTTTAGTTCTGCTAGTTCTGTTTTTTGTTCTCTATCTGTTTGCTTTTAGTTTGTTTACTTCTGTTAGGTAGCCACTAGCAAGATGTAAACTGCCCAGCAAAATATACTGAGTTCCAGATTTCTTCACCTTAGGCTTGGGTCAGATGAGCGCAGTGTTCACGTCCGTGTTGCCACTCATTTTAATGTCCTGGTAGAATACAATTATGATCAAGAGAGACCCGCACAGAGGTGCGGACGCACAATGGACATGGCAAACGGACGCAAGTTAGGGAAGAACGTAAAACCGCTAGAACGGACGTGCGGAGTGTGCCACGTACGCATAGCTTTGTGTGAGTGATAGAACGTAGTCAGACGGACTGCGTTTTCGACAAACTGTTTGGGAAAAAAAAAATTAATATGAAAAAACAGTCACAAAAACGGACCGTGTGGCCACTACCTTGATATCAGTCAGAAAGTACATCCGTTGTGCACGGATGCACAGAATGTTAGTCTTACCCTAGCCTTACCAGTGATTTATTGCTGGTTCCAGCACAAGTGGGTTCTGCTTTCTCAACTACATTGCCCACTATCCACTGGTTCTGGAGACTTACCTGGCTGCCAGCCATCCATCTGGCTTCATCTACAAAGACCTTCAAGGCTCCATCTACAAAGACCTTCAATCAAGGTATTGCTGCCAAAGCTCCCTCACGTGGACCTTGTGTGCAGCCCTGGACTGTATTTCCCATAATCCACCCTGCAAAAAGACTATCAGGGTTATTCAGAGACCGTTGAAAAGCAGGAGAATGACTGGAGAATGGAAAATTCTAGGACAAAATAGCCGATTTGGAAAGTGAATATAAATGGGAGAATTTTTCTGGTTTGGATATTTTGTCCTAGAATTTTCCATTCTCCAGTCATTCTCCTGCTCTTCACCTCTCTTTGAATAACCCTGTTTACCTTTCTGTTCAGTATTGGAACTTTCACTTGTTTAAAGACTGTTTGCTTTTCAATACAATTATTATTATTTGCCAATACTACTTCCTGTTTTTACTTATCCAGATCACCCCCAGCGCTTGGGTAAATAAAAATAAACCTAATGGGTCCCACCATGGCTCATTCCTGGCTTGGGCCTGACAGTGCCATGTTGAACTTCCAGTGACCACTATGAGAGTGAGAGCGATAGCACCAAAATTTAACACACCTGCTCCCCATTCACACGTGAGACCTTGTAACATTAACAAGTCACATGACACAGGTGAGGGAAAATGGCTAATTGGGCCCCAATTTGGACATTTTCAGTACTCACTTTTGGTTGCCAGCGATTTTAGACATTAATGGCTTTGTGTGGAGTTATTTTGAGGGGACAGCAAATTTACACTGTTATACAAACTGTGCACTCACTACTTTAGATTGTAGTAAAATGTCATTTCTACAGTGTTGTCACATGAAAAGATATAACAAAATATTTACACAAATGTTAGGGGTGTACTCACTTCTGTGAGATACTCAGGGCCGTCTTTAACGCGGGGCAAAAGGGGCAGCTGCCACGGGCCCAGTCACCTGAGGGGCCCAAAGCAGCTGCCCCCTTGGGCCCTCGGCAAAGACCGCCGGCGACGGCAAAAACTACTTTTGAATGTGTTGTAACTATTTGTTGTCCTCGACAGGCTCCGCTCCCTATGAAGCTGCCGGTGGCGGTGCCATCTGGCTGTGTGTGTCACTCACGCAGGGGCGGATTGACCACTCGGGCACCACCGGAGGGCCCGTGCAGCCAGGGCCAGACTGACGACCCGTCGGGCCCTGCATGTACCCAGCCAAGCGGCACAGTGCTCAGTCTAAGAGGCTGAGCGGCGCCACAACGTGCCTCCATAGCTGCGTGCCTCCTATATTCAAATCACGCTCATGGCACATTGCAAATGGCATCGCCCCCTTCATCATGCGATGCATAGTGCAAACTGCACATGCGTAACGACAGAAAAGGAGGGCACATCACAGGGTGCGGTGCAGTTGCAGCCTGTGGATGGAGGTCAGCGATGAAAGCAGAGCCAGCCCAGCCTGTGTCCACTCCACACAGAGGCAGAGAAAGGAGGACAGGGGCCGAGAATTTTTTTGTAAGTCCAGATGTGCCTCTTGAGACATTCACCCTCCCCCCCCCTTGGTACCCTGCTGGGTTAGCACTATGTAAAGGCAAATAAAATAGATTTATAAACTTTGAGTAGTCCCAAGTTTATCCTGCAGCATACAGCAGGATGAGGTGTCCATCCCTTAACTACTTACATGTTTTCTTGGGATGAAGGAACCTGCCACTTTACTGTTTTTATTTGTATATTTTATTTTATACTAACTATGAATTTTTTCCACCACTTGACCTGTTGAAGGATAAAGTCCTGGTTGTTTTTCCTTTGCTTGTGGGTCCGAGCTCAAGATATTTCTGTGTTCTGGAATAGCAGCAATAGATCATATTGCTAATGCTGTATTTAGCACTTATAGGCCTTCTTACTACATTTAAATTGTGACTGCCTCTCCAGGCCATGTTTATCCCAGTGTTGTGATTATCTGCACTTTATTGTTTCAAGGTTGCATTTATATTCCCTATATAATCCCTGGTTTCCTGGTGCCTTGTAGTGAAGTATCTAAAAAACATCAAACCTTGATTTTTTTCCTGCAGTTCCAGAAGTGGGAATCTGAGGGAGTAAGAAACTGGTGGGGCCCACTGGGGGGGACATGCTGGGGGGGGCAGTAAGGTGAGGGAGGCATGCTGGGTGTGAACAAGGTGGTAGCAGTAAGGTGAGGGGGCCTGCGGGGGGGGGGGTGAAGTGAGTGACTTGCTGGGGAAGGGGTGTAAAAAAAGAATAGGATGGGTCTAAGAGAAAAAAAGTGTAAAAAAAAAAAACCCTGGGGTACACACCGCACATTACTGTGAGTTTTATTGCTGTGAAGCTCTGTGATACGCGCATACACACCGCACATTACTGTGAGTTTTATGGCTGTGGAGCTCTGTGATACACTCGTATAAACTGCGTGTTTCTTTTGGTTGTTTTTTTTTGGGGGGGGCAGCATTTCATCCTTCGCTCCAGGCAGCACAATGTCTTGGGTCGGCCCTGGTGTGTATGTATGTATGTATGTATGTATGTGTACATTATATATATATATATATTGATGTGTATGATTGGATGTTGGAATGGAGAGCAAAATACTAAGGGGGGGGGCCCCAAGAAAATCTTTGCCCAGGGCCCAGTCAATATCAAAGACAGCCCTGGAGATACTGTACATAGTACGTCCTTTAGGGGACTTTTCCCCAGGACGTACTATGTACGCATGGTCCTTTAACATCCCTCCCTCCCTATACTCACCTCTCTGCCTGGGGACCCACGTTTGTCTGGCTCTCTTGAAGCCGGCCTGACAGAGTTATGTGCCCCAGCCGTCACGATGACCTCATCGCCAGGCACAACAACCTAATTTTCAGGCATCCCCCTGCACCTGTAGGGGAGAACCTGAAAGGAGAGCGGGTCGTTCGGACCCTCTCTCCCCCAAACTGCTGCACTTAGAGAGGCACTGCTGTAGAGGGCAGAGTCTGCCCTTTCCAGCGGTGCATCTCTTTAATCCCTTAGTTGCCAGATCATGGTTTGGCGCCGAATCGCAATCTGCTCCCAGAGGTGGCTGACATCTTGGATGTCAGCCAGGGCTCCTGGATCACCTCCCCACCCACTGACATCGTCACCATATGTGCTATGATGTCAGTCGGCCAGTTAACCCCCTAGCTGCCAAGTGGAGCTAAGGAGGTTCTTTGGACCGACTGTTTCTCCTGATCTGTGGCAGTTAGATAATAAAATATTTATAATAAAATAATAATAGTTAGATAATAAAATAGGACTTCAAACCACATCTAAACTTGATGAGCATAAAACGGTCAAAATTAGCTCAGCACAGTGGTGAAATGGAACAGCAGTGATGGGTTTAAAAGAGGAAAAATATGTAAAAATTGGTTATTTCTAATCGCAGTACAAAATTTCAAAACTAATTAACCGGGGTCTTTTTTGGCGATTGCAGATTTTGGGGATTAAAGTTTGAAAAAGTGTGTTTTTTTTTTTTTTTTTTTTACATTTTTTCAGCATAATTTTTTTATAGTAAATAGTACAATATGATGAAAAGAATTGTATCTTTAGAAAGTCCATTTAATGGCGAGAAAAACTGTATGTGTGGGTTCCGAACACGAGTAAGAGAAACATTAGAGCAAAATACACACACGCGCAGAAATGTAAAAACAGAAGTTGGTACTTTTGGACAGACAATGGTAAAATCGCTAGGTCACTATGGGGGTTAAAAACATCAGTTACTTATTTGAAATGATGACAATAGGTGCCAGTGGCATGGTTGGCACTGTTTCTATGCCAAACTGACTATTTGGAAAAGCTAAAGACTACTGTTTTTAATAGAGGGCATCAACTCTATGAGAATTCATGTTGAAATCAGTGGCCCAAAAGGTATTTAACCCTTTAAAACATCACTTATATGAACTCTTAATCTGAATAAGAAACTAACTTTCACGAATAAGAAACCAGCTTCTACGTATCAGAAACTGGCCGAATGAAAAACCAACGTCAGCCTCGTATATTACGGTTCCTTTTTGAGAAGTTAGATAAGGTAAAAGTGTTGCTTTTTTTTCTGCTGGTACTATCTGCAGGGCCAGGGCCGCTATTAGGTCATTACAGCCCATGATGTGTACAGGAGCCCCACCGTTGGCGGGGTCTTTGCCTGATCACAGCATACTCAGGGCTCTGCTAGCCACATCTTTGCTAGGCCAGCTGCCGGGCCCCACAGCCATGCTGATGTCCCTGCAGAGATGGCTGACTCGGACTCCTGGCCCCTCACGTTGGCATTCCTGGCTGAGTTGCTGGATATCTTTCGAGACTTGTGGACCCAGGACTGGAGGGAGGCTGGACAGAGCTGCGTGGCGACCCTGGATGCAGCGGCCGTCATTGGGCCTATTGCTGAGCTGACAGAGGTGCAGGCTTGTGGCACTCAGGCTGACTACGGTCGGGACCCTGGCAATCCGGTGGATGTGACTTCCTCTCTGACCGAGCAGCTCGTGGATAAGCGCCCTGACTCCCCGGCAATTTTACCTGTGGTGATGGATGTCCAGGTTGATGGCTGCTGTGGCCTTGCGGGGCTTTCTGGTCCTCTGCTCCCTTCTCTGGTGCTCGGGCGGCCTGGCAGATGCGGGCTGGTTCCAGCCCCCCTGGGAGGGGTGGAGGCTGCTCTGCTGCCGCAGGGATGCAAATGTGCTGCCTGTCCTGCTTGCTGACCAAGCTGAGTTGGCTCCCATGGATAGCCTGTCCTGGTCCTTCATGTGCCTCCCTTTCGATGTGCTGGGAGCCTTGCTTCCCCCCTACCCTTGGACACTGGTTGAGGCCCCCTTGTCTTCACCTCTGTCCAGGACTGCTGTGTTAGTTTATTTGGGGATGGTGTCCCCCCCCCCATATCAGTGTCATATTTTGAGGACATCTTTTGCTATTTTGCCGACTTTCATGCTGACATTTCCCTACCCCTATGTTTATGTTTTTCTGACTGTTCTCGTAGATCTGCTGAGTTTTTGGGCTTGCTCGTGTTCATCAGATGGAGCATCGAGACCCCCTTCTTTTTTTTTTTGTGTGGAACAATTGGATGTAACCTGGGTGAGCCACTAAGACGGCTACCTAGGCTCGGGCCATCCTTTTGGCCCCAGGTGTCCTGGCCCCTTCCATGGCCCTCGGTTGCCTTAGGGTTGCCGGGGTGAGCCGGGAATGCCACAAGTTACTTGGCAGTCCCTCCTTTATATTTTCTCCTTGTTTTCTTGATGCTCCCTTGTCGAACTCCAACGCTCTTCCATTTTTTGTGGTTCAGCCCTCCCGACAAGTTTTTGAGCCCTATTACCCCATGCCCCTTGTTTCCCTTTTGAGCTGGTGGTCTTAGATGAGATTATTGAGGTTTTACAGCCACCTTCTCGTGTGTAGTTCTACTACTGATTTATCTTTGGCCCTGCACGGCCATCATTTTATGTTATGGTGTCTGTCATATCGCCAACGCTTCTTCAAAATAAGTTTGTTTTTAATACAAAATTAAAATCAATAAATAAAAAGCCTTTTTGCTGTAGATTAAAAGAAAAAAATGGTTGAATAAAAAAGGAAATATTTTTATATTTTTACATTGAATCCTATGGGCTTCACTTGTCGAACTGAATCACTTCTCTATGGGACCAATTCCACACCGTCACACGGTGGTTTAACTATACTAGGGCTCAAAATTTCCACTCGCCTACTAGCATTTGGCGAGTGGAAATTAAGTGAGGGCGAGTGGAAATGCACACTCAGGCAGCACAATAAATTATTTTGTGCTGCTTATTCCAGCAGTGCCAACATGAAGCCCTTCCTTCACCAAGCTGCATGAAGGCAAGGATCAGCTGCCTAACTTGACCAAGCTCGTCTCTGTCACTGGCAGAGGGGCGGAGAGGAGATTCCCTGCCTCCTCGCTCTGCTCCCACTGGGGTCTGATGACTGGGTATACATGTATCTGGTCTGATGTCTGGTTATTTTTGTAACTTTATTCTAAATAAAACCTTTAACAGTGTAATTTCATAAGAATTTAGGTGTGTGTGTTTGGGGCAGAGTAAATGGCTGGGTAGAGGTTAAGTGGAGCAACTGGTGGCGAGCAACGCTTATGGCCTGGTTAGTAGCTTGGGACTTTAATCTTTTCATGTAAATTGTCCCGGCGATGTCCGACACATCCCATTGAAATGGGAAAGATAGCTAATCTGTTGTAGTAGCATAAAATCGTCTTCAGTTGTCTGCTGGAAGTCCAAGGCAGTGGACGAGGGCTGATTAATCTGCAGGTTGCGGGATTGGTCAGATGACAACAGACTATAGCGGATAATCGCACGTATACAGACCTAGTTATGAATCTGAGGTGTGTGTATCTGAGGTGTATGTAGCCAAGCTCTGAGGTGCGTCTGACGTGTGTGTGTGTGTATCTGAGGTCTGACGTGTGCGTGTGTGTATCTGAGGTCTGACGCGTGTGTGTGTGTGTGTGTATCTGAGGTCTGACGCGTGTGTGTGTGTGTGTGTGTGTGTGTATCTGAGGTCTGACGTGTGTGTGTGTGTGTGTGTGTATCTGAGGTCTGACGTGTGCGTGTGTGTATCGGAGGTCTGACGCGTGTGTGTGTGTGTGTGTGTATCTGAGGTCTGACGCGTGTGTGTGTGTGTGTATCTGAGGTCTGACGTGTGTGTGTGTGTGTGTATCTGAGGTCTGACGTGTGTGTGTGTGTGTGTATCTGAGGTAAGAGGTGTGTGTGTGTATCTGAGGTATAAGGTGTGTGTGTGTATCTGAGGTGTGTGTGGTGTGTGTGTATCTGAGGTATGAGGTGTGTGTGTGTGTGTATCTGAGGTATGAGGTGTGTGTGTGTGTATCTGAGGTATGAGGTGTGTGTGTGTATCTGAGGTATGAGGTGTGTGTGTGTATCTGAGGTATGAGGTGTGTGTGTGTATCTGAGGTATGAGGTGTGTGTGTGTGTATCTGAGGTATGAGGTGTGTGTGTGTGTATCTGAGGTATGAGGTGTGTGTGTGTATCTGAGGAATGAGGTGTGTGTGTGTATCTGAGGAATGAGGTGTGTGTGTGTATCTGAGGTATGAGGGGTGTGTGTGTGTATCTGAGGTATGAGGGGTGTGTGTGTGTATCTGAGGTATGAGGTGTGTGTGTGTGTATCTGAGGTATGAGGTGTGTGTGTGTGTATCTGAGGTATGAGGTGTGTATCTGAGGTATGAGGTGTGTATCTGAGGTATGAGGTGTGTGTGTATCTGAGGTATGAGGTGTGTGTGTGTGTATCTGAGGTATGAGGTGTGTGTGTGTGTATCTGAGGTATGAGGTGTGTGTGTGTGTATCTGAGGTATGGGGTGTGTGTGTGTGTATCTGAGGTATGAGGTGTGTGTGTATCTGAGGTATGAGGTGTGTGTGTGTGTATCTGAGGTATGAGGTGTGTGTGTGTGTATCTGAGGTAGACATGTGCACAGCACAAAATTTCGTTTTGAACTAATGGATTAGTCCTAAAATACAATTTATTTAGTTGCTAAAGAAATTCGTTTTCAGTTCTTTAGTATGAAAACTAATTTCATTAATCCGAAAACCAGTGGATACAATTACTATTGTAGTGGCTCCTCAGAGGGCTGAGATCGCTGCTTGTTACAGTATCTCCCACTCTCAGCACAATGTGGCCTATATTACAAAGCTGGTGCTAACTTAACCAGAGCTGTTGTAAACTTCCCAGAGCCATTATAGCCTATGGAGGTTTTCAGTTTACAACAGCTCTGGTTAAGTTAGCACCACATTGTAATACTGCCCCGTGTCAGGCAAAGCTGTTACAGTAACTGACTGCTGCTCATCACAGCGCTCAGAGTTTCAGTAAAACTAGTAAATAATATTTTTATTTATAAGAGGTTAGAACAATATTATTTCCTTGTTTTACTGAAACTCTGAGCGCTGTTACAGTCAGTTACTGTAACAGCTGAGCCTGATACATTGTACTGAGAGATAATATAACAAGCAGCCGATCTCAGCGCTCACAGCCACTGGATTTAAAGCGCTAAAAAAAGGCTTCTCTCTGTATAATGTATACAACATCCACCTGCATTAATTAATACCCCTCTCTGTATAATATATAGAACATCCTCCTGAAATAATTAATGTCCCTCTCTGTATAGAACATCCTCCTCAATTTATACCTTTCTCTGTATAATGTATATAACATCCTCCTGCATTAATACCCCTCTCTGTATAATGTATAGAACATCCTCCTGCATTAATTAATGCCCCTCTCTGTATAGAACATCCTACTGCAATGGCATGTGGAGGGTGTAGAACTTGCGATGTTGCGCTCTTCATTGCTTGTCTCCTTCACTCATCAATGTAATATCCAAAAGGACTGAAACTAAAATGTAATGCATTTTATTTTAGTTTCTTTCGTTTTTTGTACTGAGTATTTTCGTTTCTCTTGAGTCATATGAAAACTAAATTATCCCAAAATTCGGACTAAATCGTTTTAGTACTAAAACGAATGCACATGTCTAATCTGAGGTATGGGGTGTGTGTGTGTGTGTATCTGAGGTATGAGGTGTGTGTGTATCTGAGGTATGAGGTGTGTGTGTATCTGAGGTATGAGGTGTGTGTGTATCTGAGGTATGAGGTGTGTGTGTATCTGAGGTATGAGGTGTGTGTGTGTATCTGAGGTATGAGGTGTGTGTGTGTATCTGAGGTATGAGGTGTGTGTGTGTATCTGAGGTATGAGGTGTGTGTGTGTATCTGAGGTATGAGGTGTGTGTGTGTATCTGAGGTATGAGGTGTGTGTGTGTATCTGAGGTATGAGGTGTGTGTGTGTGTATCTGAGGTATGAGGTGTGTGTGTGTATCTGAGGTATGAGGGGTGTGTGTGTATCTGAGGTGTGTGTGTGTGTATCTGAGGTATGAGGTGTGTGTATCTGAGGTGTGTGTGTGTATCTGAGGTATGAGGTGTGTGTATCTGAGGTATGAGTGTGTGTGTGTGTATCTGAGGTATGAGGTGTGTGTGTGTGTATCTGAGGTATGGGGTGTGTGTGTGTGTATCTGAGGTATGAGGTGTGTGTGTATCTGAGGTATGAGGTGTGTGTGTGTGTATCTGAGGTATGAGGTGTGTGTGTGTGTATCTGAGGTATGGGGTGTGTGTGTGTGTGTATCTGAGGTATGAGGTGTGTGTGTATCTGAGGTATGAGGTGTGTGTGTATCTGAGGTATGAGGTGTGTGTGTATCTGAGGTATGAGGTGTGTGTGTGTATCTGAGGTATGAGGTGTGTGTGTGTATCTGAGGTATGAGGTGTGTGTGTGTATCTGAGGTATGAGGTGTGTGTGTGTATCTGAGGTATGAGGTGTGTGTGTGTATCTGAGGTATGAGTGTGTGTGTGTGTATCTGAGGTATGAGGTGTGTGTGTGTATCTGAGGTATGAGGGGTGTGTGTGTATCTGAGGTGTGTGTGTGTGTATCTGAGGTATGAGGTGTGTGTATCTGAGGTGTGTGTGTGTATCTGAGGTATGAGGTGTGTGTATCTGAGGTATGAGGTGTGTGTATCTGAGGTATGAGATGTGTGTATCTGAGGTGTGTGTATCTGAGGTATGAGGTGTGTGTATCTGAGGTATGAGGTGTGTGTATCTGAGGTATGAGGTGTGTGTATCTGAGGTATGAGGTGTGTGTATCTGAGGTGTGTGTGTGTGTATCTGAGGTGTGTGTGTGTGTGTATCTGAGGTGTGTGTGTGTGTATCTGAGGTATGAGGTGTGTGTGTGTGTGTATCTGAGGTATGAGGTGTGTGTGTGTGTGTATCTGAGGTATGAGGTGTGTGTGTGTGTGTGTATCTGAGGTATGAGGTGTGTGTGTGTGTATCTGAGGTATGAGGTGTGTGTGTGTATCTGAGGTATGAGGTGTGTGTGTGTGTGTATCTGAGGTGTGTGTGTGTGTGTGTATCTGAGGTGTGTGTGTGTATCTGAGGTGTGTGTTGTGTGTGTATCTGAGGTGTGTGTGTGTATCTGAGGTGTGTGGTGTGTGTGTGTATCTGAGGTGTGTGGTGTGTGTGTGTGTATCTGAGGTGTGTGTGTGTGTATCTGAGGTGTGTGTGTGTGTATCTGAGGTGTGTGTGTGTGTATCTGAGGTATGAGGTGTGTGTATCTGAGGTATGAGGTGTGTGTATCTGAGGTATGAGGTGTGTGTATCTGAGGTATGAGGTGTGTGTATCTGAGGTATGAGGTGTGTGTATCTGAGGTATGAGGTGTGTGTATCTGAGGTATGAGGTGTGTGTATCTGAGGTATGAGGTGTGTGTATCTGAGGTATGAGGTGTGTGTATCTGAGGTATGAGGTGTGTGTATCTGAGGTATGAGGTGTGTCTGTGTGTATCTGAGGTATGAGGTGTGTCTGTATCTGAGGTATGAGGTGTGTCTGTGTGTATCTGAGGTATGAGGTGTGTGTGTGTATCTGAGGTATGAGGTGTGTGTGTGTATCTGAGGTATGAGGTGTGTGTGTGTATCTGAGGTATGAGGTATGAGGTGTGTGTGTGTATCTGAGGTATGAGGTGTGTGTATCTGAGGTATGAGGTGTGTGTGTGTGTGTATCTGAGGTATGAGGTCTGTGTGTGTGTGTGTATCTGAGGTATGAGGTGTGTATCTGAGGTATGAGGTGTGTATCTGAGGTATGAGGTATGAGGTGTGTGTGTGTATCTGAGGTATGAGGTGTGTGTGTATCTGAGGTATGAGGTGTGTGTGTGTATCTGAGGTATGAGGTGTGTGTGTGTATCTGAGGTATGAGGTGTGTGTGTGTATCTGAGGTATGAGGTGTGTGTGTGTATCTGAGGTATGAGGTGTGTGTGTGTATCTGAGGTATGAGGGGTGTGTGTGTATCTGAGGTATGAGGTGTGTGTATCTGAGGTGTGTGTGTGTGTATCTGAGGTGTGTGTGTGTGTATCTGAGGTATGAGGTGTGTGTATCTGAGGGTGTGTGAGGTGTGGTATCTGAGGTATGAGTGTGTGTGTATCTGAGGTATGAGGTGTGTGTATCTGAGGTATGAGGTGTGTGTATCTGAGGTATGAGGTGTGTGTATCTGAGGTATGAGGTGTGTGTATCTGAGGTATGAGGTGTGTGTATCTGAGGTATGAGGTGTGTGTATCTGAGGTATGAGGTGTATGTGTGTGTATCTGAGGTATGAGGTGTGTGTGTGTGTGTATCTGAGGTATGAGGTGTGTGTGTGTGTATCCGAGGTATGAGGTGTGTGTGTGTGTATCTGAGGTGTGTGTGTGTGTATCTGAGGTGTGTGTGTATCTGAGGTGTGTGTGTGTGTATCTGAGGTGTGTGTGTATCTGAGGTATGAGGTGTGTGTATCTGAGGTATGAGGTGTGTGTATCTGAGGTATGAGGTGTGTGTATCTGAGGTATGAGGTGTGTGTATCTGAGGTATGAGGTGTGTGTGTATCTGAGGTATGAGGTGTGTGTGTGTATCTGAGGTATGAGGTGTGTGTGTGTATCTGAGGTATGAGGTGTGTGTGTGTGTGTATCTGAGGTATGAGGTGTGTGTGTATCTGAGGTATGAGGTGTGTGTGTGTATCTGAGGTATGAGGGTGTGTGTGTGTATCTGAGGTATGAGGTGTGTGTGTGTATCTGAGGTATGAGGTATGAGGTGTGTGTGTGTATCTGAGGTATGAGGTGTGTGTGTGTATCTGAGGTATGAGGTATGAGGTGTGTGTGTGTATCTGAGGTATGAGGTATGAGGTGTGTGTGTGTATCTGAGGTATGAGGTGTGTGTGTGTGTATCTGAGGTATGAGGTGTGTGTGTGTGTATCTGAGGTATGAGGTCTGTGTGTGTGTATCTGAGGTATGAGGTGTGTATCTGAGGTATGAGGTGTGTATCTGAGGTATGAGGTGTGTGTGTATCTGAGGTATGAGGTGTGTGTGTGTGTATCTGAGGTATGAGGTGTGTGTGTATCTGAGGTATGAGGTGTGTGTGTGTATCTGAGGTATGAGGTGTGTGTGTGTGTGTATCTGAGGTATGAGGTGTGTGTGTATCTGAGGTATGAGGTGTGTGTGTGTATCTGAGGTGTGTGTGTGTATCTGAGGTATGAGGGGTGTGTGTGTATCTGAGGTATGAGGGGTGTGTGTGTATCTGAGGTGTGTGTGTGTGTATCTGAGGTATGAGGTGTGTGTGTGTGTATCTGAGGTATGAGGTGTGTGTGTGTGTGTATCTGAGGTATGGGTCTGTGTGTGTATCTGAGGTGTGTATCTGAGGTATGAGGTGTGTGTATCTGAGGTATGAGGTGTGTGTATCTGAGGTATGAGGTGTGTGTATCTGAGGTATGAGATGTGTGTATCTGAGGTATGAGGTGTGTGTATCTGAGGTATGAGGTGTGTGTATCTGAGGTATGAGGTGTGTGTGTGTGTATCTGAGGTGTGTGTGTGTGTGTGTATCTGAGGTGTGTGTGTGTGTGTATCTGAGGTGTGTGTGTGTGTATCTGAGGTATGAGGTGGTGTGTGTATCTGAGGTATGAGGTGTGTGTGTGTATCTGAGGTATGAGGTGTGTGTGTATCTGAGGTATGAGGTGTGTGTGTGTGTATCTGAGGTATGAGGTGTGTGTGTGTGTATCTGAGGTGTGTGTGTGTGTATCCGAGGTATGAGGTGGTGTGTGTGTGTCCGAGGTATGAGGTGTGTGTGTGTGTATCCGAGGTATGAGGTGTGTGTGTGTGTATCTGAGGTGTGTGTGTGTGTATCTGAGGTGTGTGTGTGTGTGTATCTGAGGTATGAGGTGTGTGTATCTGAGGTATGAGGTGTGTGTATCTGAGGTATGAGGTGTGTGTATCTGAGGTATGAGGTGTGTGTATCTGAGGTATGAGGTGTGTGTATCTGAGGTATGAGGTGTGTGTATCTGAGGTATGAGGTGTGCGTATCTGAGGTATGAGGTGTGCGTATCTGAGGTATGAGGTGTGCGTATCTGAGGTATGAGGTGTGCGTATCTGAGGTAATGAGGTGTGTGTGTGTGTATCTGAGGTATGAGGTGTGTGTGTGTGTATCTGTGAGGTATGAGGTGTGTGTGTGTGTATCTGAGGTGTGTGTGTGTGTATCCGAGGTATGAGGTGTGTGTGTGT